>CM076653.1:9227965-9280654 GCA_038496675.1 Rachycentron canadum
TATATATATATATATATATATATATATATATATATATAATTTCTTTATTTCTTTTTGCAGTAGCCTGAATGTTTCATTTACTGTCATTTTTATTGCCTAAAATTAACTGTTAGCTAATAAACACATAATAAACAGATGTAAACAGCAGGTTGAATTCATGCAATTATCACTTCCAGTCCAGTTCATAGAGGAGTCCAGTGTTTGTATGACTCCACCTGTGTTTAAACTTTTTTATTAAATCCACATTAATTACTACTACTCGAATGCGTTGCAGCTTTGTATACGACAGACTATAAACAGACTCGCTTCTTGAACCCGCTAATTGTTTTTATAACATGTTAATATTAGTGGTGTTTTCAGCCACTTCTGCATCTCCCATACAAACTTCATGACATCTAGGAAGGATTGGGGGGGGGGGGGGGGGTGATAAATAAAGGCAATTTCCTGTCAAGCTCGTGAAAGCAGTGTGACTCCAGTTTAGCATTCCTCTAAAATTGGAGATTCCACCCGCTTAACCCCGTCAGACGCATGACGCCGCTCAGCAAGACAAATATACCGTTTGAGCCCAATAATTCAATCATCTTATACGCTCCTTTAAAGTAGGAAGAAGTGGTAAAAAAAAAAAAAAAAAAAGGCAGGTAAAATTGAAGGTGGAATTAAATCTTGTGTGTTTCGGCTTTAAAAGAGACTGTGACTAGTCAGTGAAACAGGATGAAAGATTTTCTCTGCTTGTCACAGCTCTGGCACTTTGCTTTGATTTGGCCTGGATCTTGATTCTTCTTTTTTTTTTTTTTTTTTTTTTTTTGTTTCTGAACAGTCTGCACATGAACAACTATTGCAGGTCTCTGCAAAAGCGTTGGCATTGGATTTCTTTATTTCAAAATAGCAACGCTCTTTTAAGAAGCACAATAAAACACAAAACGCCAACTGTGCTTGTGGTTAAAAGACGAGTAAACGGCGCTCGAACATCACGCTGTGTCTGGTGCTGGGAAGCTTCCCAGAGCCAGCACAGATCACATGCTCAGAAATGAAGGCAGCAGCAGCGGTGGTGGTGTTGAGGTTGGGGGGGGGGGCGAAGACAGTATTTCCTGTGTTTCTAACCAGCACTCTATTCACCAAAGGCCCAAACTTGTCAAAGTGACAGCTCCATTTGACAGCACAGTAGTGACACATTGAACCGGGGCAAATAATAACAGAGAGTCAAACTGTAAAAATAGGCTGCCCCAGTTGTCCTTTGTCAGCAATGCCATTAAAATTCAGAGGAAAATAGCTGGGTGAGAGACTTCGCAGCAATTACTGCTGCGGCTGTAGCGACTGCAGGAGAAATGGAAACGATAACCTGATTCAAATCTTTACAATTCAACAGCTCCATTCATTTATTGTAATTTTTCAAATTAAAAGTTGATGTTTCTTCATGTCAGGGTTCAGTGATACCCACAGAGAACAAGACCCAGAGGAATAAAACCATGTTCACAATCCCTCTCTATAAATCTCTCTGTCCATTTATGTATCTAGAGTATGTGATATATATTTTCCTCCCTCTCTCATATCATCTCACTACTTGAATTCCAGCTGACTCGGGCCGCAGGTTATTTGTCATCCCTCATTTCTTCTTTTATCCCGCTGCTTTCTGAGGCTTAGGCGATTCAAGCCATCCCCATCACCCTTTTGTAATTAATAACAGGCTTCCTTCTGGGGATTTCTACTCATTTGTTTTCTTTTTTTCCCCCATAACCATCCAGCTGTGTCTGCTCGAGTCCCACAATAATTGTTTTTTGGCTGTTCTTGCTGCAGACTAGCAAGGAAATACACTTAATTTTAGTTTGAGAGAGGAGGAGGGAGGGAGAGGTGGAGCTGCTGTTGTATGTTCGTGCCAGTGGGCAGGGGAGGATTGTTCTGTTGCTTTACTGGCCCACCTTGGACCTCAGATGATGTAATTTCCTATTAAAATAATTGGTCTTGATAGGAAACAGGAGGGTTTTGATATCCTTCTCATCCAAAAATATGAAACTAATTATTATTCGGGATCAAGTAGTTGCTTGCTGGAAAATGCAAAAGGATATTACTTTCTGCAGGGATAAATTACGTGTTATTGTTCACTTATCTCCTCAGCTTATTAATCAGAAACTAGGTTTTAATCAGGATAGAGGTATTAATCAGAAAACAAATAGAGCTCGAAAAACACCAGGAGCAACAAAAATACGAAAGTGCAAGTGTTGTGTTTTGCCTGGGAAGTGTTCCAGTGCGTGTAAACTAAGACTTAAGCTCTCTGCACAGCATGTGGTGTTTAGTTGTGTCCAAGCCTCTTACCAGCTTTTGATTCAACAGTGGAAAAAATAGAAGGCAGGAAAATTACTAAAAACTAAACTGTAGCACACTCAAGTGAATCACTTAAGGCTATCCATTAACAAAGACGAGGTCACCAGGAACGAGTTATGAACTACTTTTCAGTTGACCTGACGTTTGGACCGCGTCAACACGTTTCTTTAAGTGTGAATGAGACCAGAGACCTCGAATCATTCGGAGGCTGAACAGGCCTCAGCTGAAAATGTCATAGTCCGATTTGGAGCTGAATCTGGAAGCTACTGTTTGTCCCTGTAGACGTTCACACATTCAGCAAAGCTAAAAAGCAGTAAAAAAGGATTTTACCGGGTTTTAATCCCTACTTGACTTAAGTCTGGTGCAAGTGTCAACCCGCCATGACGTCACCCACTGGCTTGTGAGAGGCCGTTTTCAAGCCTCCAGTTTGTAATTTGTTTGTCGCCATTGTGATTTTTTGAAACCATGTTTGGAGGAGAAGGCGGAGCTGAGGAGGAGTGAGAGGTGGATGTGACCCGCTCTGACAGAGACCGTACATGGCGACCTGCATAACAATTAGGATAGAGTACAATCACACGGTAGCCACACCCCCTAATCCATACCCTGCTTTACGGTCTATTTTCCTCTAACTTAAAAGATGAACATCATGTCGCATTGAATGAGATCTGAAACTAGCGATTGAGACCACAAACTCATTAGGAAATTTACTGAGCTAATAAATCAGTCATTTTCCTATAGACTTCAATACAAACAAACTTATTTTTACAACCAGTGGAGTCACCCCCTGATGGTCATCACATAGATGCAGGTTTGAAGCTCTTCAGCACTGGCTTCACTTTATTGCCCACGGACCTATGTCCACTGTCAAGAACTCCCCATCCAGGAGTCATGATTACCTTTGGCAAGGTTAATACATCAAGCGCTCCTCCCTGGGAAGACACTGTCCTCCTCAGCTGTCACCACTTCCCCTAATTATAGGTTATATATACTGCCCTCTTCCTTTGTTCTTCCCCTCTGATCTCAGCCTGCGTTTGTCCTGTGAGGTACTTTATTTGATTTAGCTCTTTGTTGCACGATTCTTTAAGTTTGATTCGATGTTCAAAATCAGAGATAGTTGAAAAGAAAAGAAAAGCTCTGCCTACCTGACTCTTGGGCTCATGCCTCCTCCGTGGCTTTCCCTCACACACACTCAGCCTAGTAACTAGTCCATTTTTTTTTTTTTTTTTTCTCATCTCAACGGGTGGAACATCCACGGACGACAGCTGACACAAAATGCTGCTGCCAGATCTGCTAACGCTCCGTCGATCTGATCGCTGGTTGAGAACCTCAAGCAGGTCCTTGGTAATGGTTCCTTACTTGGTTGCTCGTGTATACTCGACTATACATAGGCCCTTCCTGTTGCACGCAGTCAAAAGCCTGGGATGGGTGAGACACGACAAACTGTACAAACGGGGTTAATGTCGCACATTTTCAATACAGTCCCTCCTTTAACACCTTCATGGTGACGCACTCGAAATTTGGAAATGACAAGCTGTTATGTGAAGGATAAAAAAGCCCCGGTTACCTTTTCCTGCCTGCATCACCTGCGCTGTGTCTCAGATCTCTCCTGTGCTTTAGTTTAGTACACTCACATGTGCTGTTTACACGATGCTGGCAGTGTTGTCCCCGTTGTGCGCTCACTGAAAATGATGATCGCAATATGGGACTGACATGGTTGTCGCCCTCCAACCGTTTCACTTGAAAATGGCGGTTTGGGGCAGGTGGTTTGGGAGCATATGGTGTTGGGGCAAAAGCTCTGAGCAGGCGAGTCACTGTTTCAACTCTTCTGACTCTTTCCTACATTTCCTGTCTGTCCACACTGTCAGGCATGATTAAAAAAAATAAATAAAAGGGCTAAAAATAAGTGAAAATGAATTTTCCTTTCTGTGTCATGTGACATATAAATCACCACCATGCAATCACATGTCCTCCTTCCTCAGTCGCCATTTTCACAAGTTTTAAAATACAATGGTGTAGCGTCCCTTTTGGCTGCAAAGCCGTTGACTGCGCTCATCATTTCACACTCAGTTTTGAGTGCAACATCTGTTTTTTTCTAGTCAGTGTGAAGGAAGTAATGCGCTTAAAACAGCAAAGGTAAGTATGGAAGTTTTCAGACTGCAGCAGTGGCCGATTGAGATTATCCATTTGCATTTTGAGTCGTCAGATGCTCAGAGGTCCCAGTATTCCCATTCCCAGGAGTCAGCATGCGAAGCACCAGGATCCTGGAACTGAAAATGCAGTTTCAGCTTCAATGTTATTAATAATATGAAGTGGCTTTGATTGTTGGAAGATTGAGACAAAAGGAGCATATTTTGGATAAAACATGAGCGTTTCAGAACATACTGATCACAGAAATGGCCTGAAGGATGTGGATAAGTTTTAATTTATTTTTTAAGCCCTTTCAAATACTAGTCACTGTTAAAAGTCTATACCACCACCATGAATCCAGGCTGAGAAGGATCACTGTTCTCCACAGCGAATAAAACTACCAACTTTTTTTATAGCCACAACTTTTCAAACCTACAGGGTATTAATGTTTTATATTCAAAAGATAGACTTTGGGCATAGTATCATTTTATTTTAGTGTTGGCCACTGAGCAACATTACATTTACAAGCTCTGATATAAAATCAAGCCCAGAAGTCACGCAATAACTAAACATAATGAGAAGTATCACATGAATTCGGGCCTCTCTTCCAATAAAGAGGCTGTTGATCATCAGTGTCAAGAGGTTGGAGGTTCCCACAGCGCTGAATGCACCACAGCACAAGCACAAATGTCAGCAGCCTCACAATCACAGAGCGGCCTGCAGCAGACTTCAAATCAAATAATGAGTGAAAGCATGGAAATTAAAAAAAAGAAAAAAAAACTGTCAGGGAGCATCATTATAAAAGATGCATAAATGAAGAAAGGGAAACAGTGAATTCTTCAGTCTGCAGCACAGATGATTAGCAGCGCTGAGGAAATATAAGGGTGAGACATTCACCCTTATATGAAACAGTGAAAATATTCACTGTTTCTCAGACGTGATTCACCTTAGTGTTTGCACAGCTTTGACTGAATTGTCAAAAATCTCAGTATCTCAGCACAGAGCCTGGTAACATATCCTCAAACATGCTGACAAGGACGGGCTGCATTTCAGGTGAAGTGATTAAAAATTCACCAGGACTGAAGCCTAAAGGCAAAAAAAAAACAAAAAAAAAACAAGCTTCTTTAATTTAAGCTAAAAAGCCAAACATTTGCTGCCGCCAGCTCCTAAAATACAGGCATTTACTACTTTTATCTCTTTAATGTTTCTGTAAATTGAATATCTTTGGACCTGGTCTAAAGATATTCAAACAAACTATTTGTACACATCGCCTCAGGCGATAGATTAAACCAGAAAATAGATTAAGCTTTAATAAAAAATAAATAAATAACCTAAATTGCTGCCCTGATTATATGCAGTAAAATTGGTTTTATGTATCTTTGTGGTTGCATCAATGTCAAATGTATTTAGAGGAACCATAAATATATTTTCCACTTCTGTTTTTCAGCTATTGCCTTTTAAAAATATATTTATAATGTGCAGTAAATGTTAGTTACAGCTTGTAAAGTAGAGCAAGAAATGACAACACATTTATTTTGGTTTTTACAGAAAAAAAAAAAAACTGACACTTTGATTTCACAGAACTTATTTCATGAACATTGCGTGTTAAGAAAAAAAACAAAAAACATACATTTTCTTAATTCAGGCTGACACAGAGGAGCCATGACTGGAAACACGGTAGTTTGACGTTGAATTGACGTGATGGAAAATCAGTGTGTGGCGGTTTTGTCGGGTGGGGTGCACATTTACCGTCAACTCAGCTGACTCACGAGTCTCCCGCTGCGAGTGAAGTCGTTCTCATTCAACTACCACCGTAACCTTTACATTAGTTTTCACAGGCTGTGGGCTGCCAGGTTTGAACAGTGTGACCTTGTCTTAAGCAGGAGTGGGGTGCTTGTCGAGAGGGGGGTCACGCTGAAGGATATGGCAACGAAACAGATACCTCCACCATGATGTGCTATTATCACTCTCTCTGGTGTCGCCCTATTTCATTTCCACCTTAACACTGACCTTCATTGAACAATGGATCCTGCTGACTTAAAGGTTCCTCTGTCCTTTCTGCATGGATGATGGACGCCCCACCTGTCCTCGTTCACCCGCAGCACAAGCACTGTGGCGAGGCAGATGTCTGTGTCGTGGGTGGAGACACACATCCGCGCCAATAAGGGCAGTCACCGCCACAGTCTTCTTCCTCTTCTTTTCCGGAAATTGACTGAAGGCTCTTCAATTATTCACACTGTTGAATAATGTCGTTCTCCATCTTTATCTGAGTTTTTCCTGACCGGTGATCCTTATCTGAAGGTTGAGTAATGGCAGAGTCAATAGGAGGAGGCAGGATTTCAATAGAGGGTTTTCTCCGTATCGTCGGATGTTTGAACTGATAAAACTCTGTAATTTAGGGCGGCGATGAAGATGAGACGGTGATAACATATTTCACATAATGAGCTAAACAGGTGGGGTGAAATGACAAGACAGCAGGATCTCAGGTAATATAAACGTGTGTGTGCTGAACTGGAGCGCTTTAAGCTCCAATAAGCAAAGGACAACGTGTTATGTGAAAGCTTTCGGTCAGAGTAAGAGCCAAGTTACAGAATCTTTTTTAGCTCATTGTTTTGGTTTTACAGCACTTTATTGTGTAGTTGAGGTCATCAAACCCGTTCCCAGAAGGTGTTTTCAGTTAAGAAGCTCTAATAAACCTGTTGTATGACACCAGTCCACCACTAAATGGCATACAGATCGAACTAGGCAAGGCAAGTCAAGGCAATTTTATTTGTATAGCCCATTTTTACAAATAGTTTGTCTCAAAGTTCTTTACATAGCATCATAACAACATCCTCTGCCCTCAGACCCTCACATCGACTGAGGAAAAACACAAAACAAAAAACCCTTTTAACAGGGAAAAAAAAGAGAAACCTCATGGTGAGCAACAGAGGAGGGATCCCTCACCCAGGACGGGCAGACGTGCAATAGATGTTGTATACAGACAAGAAAACAGATTACAACACAGAATATGCAAAGCATTGAAATGGTGTGCAGGAGCTGACGAAGGCAGTTTCTGGTGGGAGGGAAGGCAGGGAGAGCGGGGCAGCTTAATGGGGGTAATGGGTGGTAGACTGGTTCCTGGGAGCGAAGAGCAGGTCGGTTTAACAGCAGGGGAAAAAGGGGAAGGGGGTTGGTGTTGTTGGTGGCGACCAAAACAGAGCTAAAAGCAGAGCAAATGCTGGTCTCACATTTCATCAGGTGGACAGAAACACTACCTCAAATAAACAAATGATGATGAGTGTTGAAGCAACCGTTTGCAAAAATGTCACCTTGTCATGGTTTGTTTCTCTGCCTCGAGCTGGTTCCAGGAGACCGGATCAGTCTTTAGCACTTTCTATCCATCCATCCTTTTTCTGCCACTCATCTGGCTCTAGATCACCACAGGGCTCTTTAACCCAAGTCCTCGAGGTCTTCTTCCCCATTCCAGACTGATTGACCCCTTAAGTGTGTTCTGGGTAAACCCTGGGGTCATGCTGAGAAAACCATCCTAATCAGATATCTAATCTATTCTAGATGTCCTGACGTGCAGGCTAATTTACACATTTGGGGGATGTTCAAGCTGCCACCAGCCCAAACCCCCAACTTTAAACACGAATGAGCTCAAGCTTATTCATGTTGCAGGAAGTAAAATTGGACCCAAGTTATGTTCTAGGGACGATGCTCCAATTAAATGTAACATAGTCATAATTTAATAGATGATTTAGATGCTGGTCTTTATTCCGTTATCCGGATTATTCTGAGATATTACTGTAAGTCTTAATTATGAGATATGGATACCATTACCATGAGGAAACGCCTCCATAATAATTAGTTTATAGCTCTAATAAAACTAAGTATAGGCCTCATAAACCTGTTGGGGCTACTTGACCACATATGCATTTTGCAAAACAGTGATCTGTGTATGATATAAAATAAATTAACCTTTAAAATATCATAAAAGTCCATGCACATGATTATCTTAAGTGCCTTGATCACGACAGTGTTACTACTAGTGTGCTAGTGTAAACATACTTAAGGAAGTGTTGAAAGTCATTTTTATGAGTTCAGTATCAGCTCAGGTCGACAGCGTGGAACTCAGTTTCACATAAAGCAGACCTACTCGAGTCCACTGAAAGGTGAGAACTGGGTGATTTATAAAGATTTTGAAGGCGCATTGTCAACCAAAAATGAGAGTCATTCTTCAATTTGACAACAGAAGAAAGTGCTCGTTCTCCCTCTCGCCCTGTTCAAAAGGGGATGTTGACAAGAAAGAGCAACGCCTGTGTCTCATAACAGACAGTGCATTCCCGAGCTGTCGGCCCACCATAAGCACTGACACACACGTAAACAAATCATTATGCTGCAGGGACGGATGCATGAGCACACACAGTCGAATACAAAATCGAATACATTATCCCTGCAAAACTTTTGTTGTCTGCATTCATATTTTCCAGCCAGTCTGTCATGGAAACTTGTTTTCATTTTCTCAGTCTGAGGAGATGAAATCAGATAAAAATTAAAATGTAAACACATTTAATTAAACTACAGCGATGATAAATAAATCTCAACTCTCTTGCACAAGGGAGGGATACCAAACAAGGCGACAGTAACCCGTCCCAATGGGTGGCATGACTCATCGCACAATAATTTAATTTTGAATGGACGAAAAACAATCAAAGCACCCGGAGACTTCCCAGAAGCTGGCGCTAGTCTCCATTAGATTCGCTAGATTCTGCTCTTTGATACTGGCAATGCCCCGAGACAGTGAGAGGGAGGTGGAGAGCCGATGCTTCCATCTCGAGGCTCATGACTAATCTCTGACAATGATCTGTTCTTTATAAGGATTACATAACGTGCCATCATTAGTCATGTTCCATGAGCCATATGTTTAACTAATTGACAATAATGGCAACGATCAGGATGAAGTGGAAAAGCTGTGGAAAGTAGCACACCGACCAGACCAGATGGTTTTTGTTTTTGCCTCTGTTCACAGTATCTCTCTTCCTCGGGAACATAACAATCATCCTGATGATTTCTGTGATTGTTTTTCACCTCAGACGAGCAATTTTTTAATTTTTCTGGCACCTTCGGCCAGCGCAGACTCATCCAAGGTTCAGATCCAGCTCAGGGTCTTTCTCATGACACAGCCTTCGCTCTGTGTGTCCTCCTAGTTTCCATTGTGTGGAGCCTGATGAGGCAGAAATGTTTAAAGCATCAGTCAGAGTTGGGAAATTACTAAAGAAACAGACCCGGTAGAAACTGTACACAGAGAGGTCCACAGATTACCCTGAGTAATTGATCTTACTCTAAACAGTCACATTTGCTGTTGAGTTAAACAAATCTAATTAAAAACTGAATGTTCCTACTGTGAGTCACGTACAGCTGCATGTGGGAAAAATGAATGGGATTTGAAATTCTTTTCTTTTCTGTTAATAAACAGTCAATGTTCAAGGAAATTTACAGTAATCTAGCGCCAAAACATGTATTTCTTTAAAAGAAATTAAAAAAAAAAAAAAACTTTTAAAATGAATTCTGACCTGCACCAAAAGAGTAAAGATGTTGGTAAAGGACGTATCTCTGCAGGATAACATCACCCTGGTCCCTTCGAGTCCCTTTGAGCTTCGAGGCTTTTGGATATTTCAGCAGAAAATAAGATCTAATGATGATTTCTGTTTATGTTATAAGCACCACATTAGGATTTTTGAAACCTAAATACCACTAAACTTTGGACTTATAGTTTCATTCAGCCATCACGTCTTCGGCATAAGCCTCTCCTTTTTCTCTCATGTCAGCCATGATGATGTTTAACGTCCCAGACAACCTCCGTAGTCTCATTTAGCCACTTAGCCTTAGCTACCTGCCTTTTGAGGACAGACTAGATGCTATACTCACATAGCAAGATGGAGCTAGCTGATTAGCATCATAAGGAAGTGGTAGAAATCTTTGAAATAAAATAGATGTCATGACATTGTCACTGTGGCTCATTCGCATCTTCACTTTACGCATTTTAAATTAAATTTCGGACCAAATCTTACACGTTGCTCTTTAAAGGACTGGGATATTCACTGTCAGATTTTATGATGTAGCTTGTGTTAAATACTTGAGACTTGAAAACATTTGAAAACTTTGAAAACACATTAAAAAAATGTTAAAAAAAAATCCAGAGATTTCAGCTCGAGGGAACCAGAAGTGCTAAAATGCCAACTAATGGCCTGGTTTTAGATCTCATCGTGTTCTTATTCAGATTCGTCCTGGTTAAGATCCTGGCACCTGTATTTCAAACTGTTGTAGCTGTGGCAAGACAGACTTCCTCACCATATAGCAGAGAGTATACAGTAAGTATGTGTAACATTAATTGATGCCTCAAAGCATGTGTGGGTTTGAGGCCATCAATAGATTGAAAAATGTTTTTACTTCAAGCTACAGCACTGGATTGTCCCAGTTTTGTATCTGAATAGTAGAAGCTGATTATGATTTTTTCATGTGATCAGAATAAATATACAATATTAGAGTTAACCAAACAGCTCTCAGGTTCTTAATCAGTCCAACATAAAAGGTTTGAAACTCTTCAAACTTTTATTCACAATCTGCTTTCAGAAATAAACAAGAAAAAGGGAGGGGGGGGGGGAAATAGAAACTGTGAGCTCTGAATTTTTCCTGGGAACATCCACTTGGGGATTTCATGATTAGTATTAAACATCAAAACAAGATGTTTTCTTCCCCTTGTAGGAAAATACACATCAGCATTGTCTTGGAGCATATCTCCGATCTCAGAGCTGAGCTTGCGGCATGAAAGTGAGGAAGATATTTGAATGATAGAGGTAGAAACTAATTGGGGCAGATGTACCTTCCCGCAGGAAAATGCCTCCCTCCGATCGCTCACCATCCACAGATGAATGTTTCCAAGGCTGCTGGTTGGAAAGCACTCAGCATCCTATCTGTTTTGATCATCAGATTTCTGACAGCACTACTGATTGTAGATCACATAGCATGTTTGCAGCTCGAGTGCCTCCTCCTCCTCCTCCTCTTGCTCTTGAATTGCCTTGCTTGCAGATTTTCCTCCATATGCAGCACTTTGTTGGATGGCATACATCTCCTGATGAATGGTGGGGGGGGGACCTTTGGCCCCTTGTAGCAGCGTTTGAAAACAAGTGGAAGCCATGAAAGTCGAGTGAGGCTGCAGCTTTGGACTGCCATGTGATATTTCACTGCTGACAGCCTCACATAAAAATAAGTATAAGCCATAAGTGATAATTATCAATTACTCCACAACAACATTCACTGCCTTAAAATAAAAGAACAAAATAACACAAAACAAAAAAAAAAAAAAACAACCCTGCAGTTGCTCTGCTAGTTTTTCCAGGTTTTTGCCTGGAGGCTATAAAATGAATCCTGGAACATTTTCTTTTTCTAATGTTCCAAGCTAGAAAAACTATGCCAGATTTACTCAACCCAAACAATTAGAGCTGACCCGTAGTGAAAGCATTAGTAGTGGTTTGGCCCCGTGTTTCAGCCTGACTTTGGCACCGCAGGTCAGGGAGAGAGTGTTTCTAAGTGCTGGAGTATTGAGGCTTTCCATCACCTCAGCGAGCAACAGCGCCGGAGAATGATCCATGTGGGATCCATATGCATGGCCAGCGTTTACCCCGAATGGGTTAATGTTGGTCACGGTCAGGTTGTCATGCTCCACGGGCACGAAGGCTTTGATGGAGCACCTCTTGGTTTAACTCTGGGGCCGCCGGGAATCGGTTAGGCAAGCTCTTCCCTGGAACATCTGAGGTATATAAAGTGACTTCAAGCTGCGTTTTTGGAGCTGAGCATTCAAGCTCGTCCTGTGTTCAGTTCTCGGCTTTAAGAGAACCTCAATGTCCACCAACAAAGGCCTGACAACAAAGGAAAACCTGCCAAATGCTCAGGTGGCAGCTTTATTATTTTGGTATGGTAATGACTCATGCATAGAAATTCAGATTTATACTGATGTCATGCTCCTGTGTGACCATTTCCTTGGCACGGAGAGCCCAGTCTGCCTTCCACCTCGAGGCCTTCCAGCTCTATAACTCTTCAAAACAGCTCAGGCGCAGCAGAATTGACTAATTGGATGGAAATGTGTTGACATTTCACCAACACGTCTCCGGAGAAGTCCAACAGTAGCACAAGATGTAGCCATGTATCATTCTACTCAAAACGATCTAGACGTAAATGAGACGAGCCTCCGCTGGACATGTTTAAGAAAAAAAAACAAGGTTCATTTAGAGAACGTCAGCTCCGTCTGCCAGATGTGCTGCACAAACATTCCCCTGTTCAATCGTGCATCTCTCACCTGGAAAATAGAGTTTGGTTTTCGCTGAGGTAGAAACACAAGAGCGGAATTGACTCCAGCTGATAAATTGGAGCGGAGCTGTCTGTCGGTGCCCTACTGGTCGTTTCATGTTCACACACGTGGGCCAACTCTGTGCAGAGTCCTATTCTCCAGCCCTGTGCTGTGCCTTAGCTACACAGAGCAAAGAGATCATTTCTAAAGTTGGTCTGTTTGTGCTCACTCTGCCCGTGTTACGTGTGTGTGTGTGTGTGTGTGGTGTTTTTTTCAAACACATATCACACTGATGTTGAAGTCTGCTGCCGCCAGTCTCTCTAAATTGAGTTTGCCTTGGATAATGGTCCTCAGCTGGATACTCGAAAACTGGATCTCCTTTCATCATAGAGAGATTTCTGATTTATTTTTGACAACATGCAGCTGCTAAAATGGATAAAAAATATATATATAATATTGAGATTTTTAATGTCTGTGTCATATCATATTCATCTGAGACACTGAAATTACAGTGGAAGTTTTATGTAATGCTGCTGGTAGGATGTTAATATAACTGTTGGTTTTATTAGTAGCAAAGGTTAGGGTTTGAGTTAATGTTCAATAATCTGATAATAATCTGATAATCTGTAATTAATTCATAAAACAGAAGTCCTGTTAAAAAAAACAAACAATCAAAATCGGCCAGTTTTTTATCATTATTTGGTTTGAAACAAAATCACATGGTCTATTTGTTTTTTGTTCCCAGACAAAAAGTGAGAAAACAAATAGGTTTTTCTTCAAATTCATTCTTTCATTTCTCATTTGGCAAATACGGTTGATCGGTGAACAGACAGGTAAAGGAAGCGAAGCATAAAAAAATTCAAGACAAAGAGCGCACAAACAGGAATCATCTTCCACTGAGGTCGCGATAAATCGACAATCACTTCACTTCACGATGGCACTGACACTGACGCCGTCTGGATGGGAGTCAGGAAAGAGACGACGACAGATGCCATTTCATCTCTACAGTGGATTCAAACAAACAAGCAAAGCATGATCTTAAATGAACTCCACATTACATTTTTTATTTTCTGTTGACAGTTGGAAACTCTTGTGCTCTTGTCTTCTTCCACTTGGATCAATCACACATTACTTAGGGGGTGTCAAGTTCAAGCACATGCAGACACCGGGGGATCATTGTTCTCTTGTTCGTGCATTGGAAAAAGAAACAATTCTAACACAAAATGTGCTGGTAGACGCAGGACAAATCTGTCTCCTCAGACGCCATGTCCGGGAGTTATTCTTCATTTAAATGATGGTTGGCTCATCACCACAAAATAATCACTCGTCTCATGCAAAAGTAAAGAACAACAACATTTCTGCTGCTTTGTGCTGCATTCAGGGCGCGTTTTCCGAAAAGGAGGGAAAGGTGGGAAAAAAGGAAGTAAGGCTTTAGGATAGATGTCGTACAGTGCACAGGGCTGTAAAACTCCAATTTATGATGTGTGATATTGAACTCATCCCAATTTTAGGACTTGTGAGCATTAATAGATTTATGTCACAATGGTCATAGCCCTGTATTTACACCAGCTCTTTACACGCTTAATACACTAAGTTTTTATCATGTTGCATATGTGTTTAGGTTTGTTAACAAGCTGAACCAGATATAAAAACAACTGTGCGTGTTATGTAGTTACTTTTGCAATTTATTTGATATTTTAAAGTCTTTTTTCAACCAAATGATGCCAGTTCCAGATCCTCGCTCACAAGGATTTAGCTTTTATTTGTCTCATGTGAAAGTAAAGTGAATATATTCGGTCTGTTTGAAGACATCACCTCAGGGTTTAAGCAATTAAAGCGTTTAACTGATAAATTTAGAAAATAAAGGGCAAATATAACCATTAGCGCCCATGGTATTGCTCAAACAAATGTCTTCAGAGTATAATGGGTGTGAGCCCAAAGGCCTAAGGCTGAAACACTGATGTCTGTTTTAAAGGTGTCATATACGTATCTGTGAATGTGGATGACATCTTTTTTTTTTTGCAGTTGCCCCAGGTACAGCTCCTTTGGCAGCACTGAACTGCCAGTTTTGTTGTTATTTTTTTATAGTATTGTGTTATATTTGTTAGAAATTCTCCGCAACTCCTCTGATTCATGGCCCGTACAGAGAAGAGAAATACCTTCCTTTATGTCATTGCCCCAATTTCACAGCACAAATCTGCAAGCTGGCCTCCCCCCTTTATAAACCCCCACCAGATCGTGGGAGCCCTGTCTTCTCTCTGCACCATTTTCGGCACCTAAGAGCTTCTCAGATTTCAAAGCCTGATATGAGTCCCACATTTCTTCTCCAGCAGCCGCTCGCCGCCACATCTCCTGCTCTGTCCCACATCTGTTCCCGTCCCTGCCTCTTCTACAGCACACTGTCCTTGGGTAGTCTGATAGGTCTTTAAAATCCAATTTATCATCCTTATGTGTTTCTGTGAGCAGCCTCCAGCCATTATTCAAATGAGGGTGGTGGAGAACAGACTCTTCCTGTGGGTTCGAACCCAGCGAGCGGAGAAGTCGGCCGGATCTTCCTGGATGTGATTATCTCACAATGTGATCGTGGATGTGAGGAAATACTGTGCACAGGTGCTATCTGTGTGCGTTTGTCTGTGTGTGTTGGGTGGAGAGGGGAGGGGAGGAGAAGGGGTGTCGCCGGTGGGAGTGGTCATGTACAGGATGCTGTGTGGCAGGGTTGGGGGATTTGGGCGAGGGGAGGGAGTGGGAGAGGGGAGTCGGGCTGACGGTGGCGTTCATTACACGCACCGGTGCACACACATAACCCTGGCTCAGACGCACAGCCATCACTCACTAACACACACACCTGCCACACACACACACACACACACACACACACACATTCCTGCAGGCGGAGAGGACAAACCGCCTGTGATTCACCTTCCTGCTTGTCACACATCTCACACAGACAAACATGGACACAATTACCTGGTTTTCTGTCCTTCATAAAACTGATCATGTACAGTTACACTCATTCCCCTCTTTTTTTTTTTTTTATCCTGGTCTCTCCTCTAATTTCTTCAACAACAGTAACATCAGTCCTGAACTAAAAGATCAATACTCTGCAAAAAAATCATCATCATGTTTCCAACAAAAGAAGATGTTTTGGAGTGAAGCTATTTCTGTTTCAGTTGCTTTTAGCAGCTTGTAAAAACACACATACGTCTGTAACTCTATAGCAACAACATGCTGCTGTTAAAAGTCTCCAAAACCCAACAAAACTAGATCAGCTTAGTTTAACAAATGGACTCAAATGCATTAACTCGACTCAAAGGAGGATGATTCGGGTACATTTATGAAAAAACATCAAATTCATGTCTGAAGTAAAAAAACACTGAATAGATAAAACCGTCTTGTACATAACATTATCGTATTATAGTTAAAGTAGTGCTTGTTATTGTTTTGGGTTATTATTATTCTATTATGTTCTTTATTGATAATTCTTAAATTTTCTATTTATTGAGATTATGGCCTCTCTTTTGAGTGATCAGCGTTGTAAGAGGACTTTTTTCTGTAATTTATAAAAACCTGGATTAGGATAATCAGTTTTGTAAAGGTCTCCAGTTTGCTGCCATCTTGAATCCACTGACCAAGGGGGCTGCTGGGAATTGTGTTGAGTGACAAATGATGTCCCTGTGACCCACGGGCCCAATCAGCACAGGGCATGTGGATGAAATTGCGAGGCAGATAATGTCAGTGAAAGACTCATCATTAATTACCTGCCCTTCTATCAATATCTAATTATACTGACTGTCTGGCTGAGCAAGAAGGAAGATGAACCTCATACTGGAAATCTTTATATTGGCAATATAGCCACCAAGCCGTGATGCTACCGCTCTTAAACCAGTTTTTTTTCAGCCGGGTCATCACTGCCCAGAGCCCTGCCGGATTTCATTTTAGCTGTTTAATCAGAGGCTATTTTACTCCCGGGATGCAAAGTGAATGCAATTAATTTCCATTAACCACCTGGCAGGAAAGATAAAACAGCAGTGGTGTGGGATTGAGAACCACTGCCTCAAAATGAAGCCTCTCGCTCGCACCAGTCCTTGTTCTCTCTGTATTAAGTCAATTAATGAGGGATTTGTTTTCAGATTTTTTCACTCTGAGAGACTGTTGGCTCTGCAGCAGCTGTTGCATCACTTACAGTTGTCACAGACTTCAACTGAAAAACATTGATTGAAAAACAACTGATAATTTTTGCGCTGACAAATTGAAACAGATTTTCACCTGGATGTTATTTGCATATTTGTTTCCTGCTGCAAGAAGACGGTGTGCACCCTTTTTTCTTTTGTTTGTCTTTTTGATGATTTTCAAGGGAATAAAATGCTACTGAATATGGATCAGGTGCAAAACTTTGAAACTTTGTTTATAATTCTGGTGGAAAAAACACATTTTCTTTCATTTCATTTGAATCTGTTGAGGTTTTGCCAGGAACAAGTCACATTTTATTTATTTTTCATTCATTTGTTGATGTTGCTCTTGATTTTTAAGAGATCTTGTCTGTGTGATAATGTGTGTAATCTTAAACTCCTCCATGTCATTATTAGCGTACAAAGAAATATTATCAAAATAGTACCGGTGAAACAGGTTGTGTTGATGTTTTTCTTTTCTTATATTTGTTATATGAGTTAATCTAAATGCTTAAATTAATATAAATTCCAATTTTAGATGAATTTATTTATTTATCTAACCAAACACAATATGAGCCCTTAAGATATAAGTACAATCTGTGGTTTAATGATAAATGATAGAGGAAGACGAACATAAAGAAATGCTTTTCTGCTAATTAATGTTGATTTTTCAGTTGCGTTTGTTAGGTGTTGACAGGTATTGATTTGTTTACCCGATAATGCTGTTAGCTGATCCATTGTTCAGTAAATGTTTAACCCAGACTGTCACCGAATCAGTTGGCTGCCAGTGTCTCTGTTCCCGAATCTACATCACTTGGAAAGAAAATGAAACCGGCCTCTCACAAACGGCGCCGCAAAGTCTAAACACGTTAAAGCGATAATGAAGTTCAGGTATTTATTTTTTTTTTTATCAAAAAGAGATATTTATAGGGTGTGTAATGTCTCAGAGATAAACCTCTTTTTATAGTGCATCAATAAAACAGCTGAGAAGGAATGTGCCGCCAGATAAAAGTTTGGACCTGTAACAAAAACACCATTAAGGCTTTAATCAGGGTGCAGTAGGCAGAGGCAGTGCATTAGCTGGGCTACGTAGCACAGAGCGGGGCTGGTTATTTTGGCAGTTAGATCATTGTTGCATTAATGTGTTTCCCCCAAGAGGACGGTGCAGCTGTCCTTGAGTAAAGCACTTAAATGCAATTGCCTTGGTAAACACTCAGCTGCCGAGCGGTCGAACAAGGGAAAGGGCTGCAGATGGATTGGCCTGCTGTTGTGTAGTGGAGGTGAAAGTCGGGCTAAAGAACGATGCAGCATTTAATAATGTGAGTTAAACCTGAATCCAGATTGTATTGAATAGGCAAAGAGAGCGAAAACCCCATTTCATATGCGCAAGAGAGTCTCAGTAGTGAGAAAGAGAAGCTTGTAAGCTTTAATAAACATCCACATGCAGGAGGCGGCTGAGTTTATTGTCAGTACAAACAAGCCCCACGTTTCCACAATATGGTGTTATGGTTGTATGAAATCATACTAGAATTGGCTTTTGAAACTATTTTGAACTGATATTTTGTTCCCAACTGGGAATCTAGCTGTGGAGGAAAACACATTGTTGTACTGCTACGTTGTTGTACTTTATCTACAGGATTTTATTATTACGGTGCTGTAGTTCAGTTAACCACAGCCCAGGGTCCGTAGAGTCATATTTATATTTGACCTCATGGTTTACATCCAGTTCCAACATCCAAGAAGCAGCCCTTTATGTAGTGAGGCAGTTTACCACAGCATATAACGGGTCTGGACCAAGTGCCAACCCTCCATCATGTCACTCATTGGTCTGTTAGCTGCCGTTTAAAGCCTCCAGTAATTTGTCCATCGCCATCTTGGTTTTTTTAAACCTGAAGAAACCACATTTTGACGAGAAGGTTTAGCTGAGGAGGAGCGAGGGGTGGATCTGACCTGCTCTCTTCTCTATCCCGATTATCAGGCAGGTCACTGTCTGTGGTACAGTCTGTCAGTCACACGGCAGCCACACCCTCATGCATCCCCTGCTTTATGGTCTATTTTCCTCTAAATGGGACCATCATTTAGAAAATGAACATCATGCTTTATTCAAGAAGACTTGAAACTAGAGATTGAGACCAAAAACTCATTAGGAAAATTTTAGCTGAGGTAATAAATCAAATTTGAAGTCAGGACGTTTAACCATAGACTTCAATACAATCTGACTTCTTTTTACAACCACTGGAGTTTCCCTTGATGGTCATTAGATGAATTTGCTATAATGCAGGTTTAAGGCTCCTCAAACCTACATCCATCAAACAGTCTATGGTGTGGGCTATTTTTAATATAAGTTTAGACATGTTTAAACTGTAAAAATACTCTGCTGCGATCAACATTTTGTTCAACATTGTTCTCCCAGATAAAGAGACACATCTAGATTTAGTTCCTCATTGAGAAATCAGCATCAGGCCTTGTGCCCCGCTCACCTCCTCCTGAGTATCAAGAAGTTTAAAGGAGGAAACATCAGAGAAAATCAGCCACATGTTTGAGCCTCAGTTAGACCCAGACAGGAGTTTATGAGGAGTTAGTTGTCACAAAAATCGGCAACTAGCAGATGGGTTGTATAATTATTTGTTTATATTGTTTGTGAGCTGGTAACTGGTGGTGGCTGACACAGTGTTAGTGGCTGTGCTAATGGAAACTCTCTCTGTACTGACAAAATCTCAGTGAGCAGTGAAAGAGCAGCATGAATCCACGCGTTTGAGGCTCAGTCAGTCTGGTGTTCACCAAAATCCACAACTAGTTACTCGTTTACATTATTTGTTAGCGTGTAACTGGCAGTGGCTGACATATTGCTAGTGGTTGTGCTAATGCAGACTCTGGTTGGTCCCTGGTTGTCTGAGTCTGTTTTATCTAACTGTCATTAGCTCGCTGCAGTTCCAAGGTGGAAATGCTCGATCATGGTATTGTCTCCTTCTTGCTAACATATGGACATTTCAGGCCTAGGGAATCCAGAGTACACAACATAAAACGAAAGTACATACAACATAAAATCCAGATATCGAGGAGAGTAAATTAACAGGCCTCATTATTCTCTCTAAAGATTAAACTGTCGGCCTCACAAAGCTGATAAATTATTAAATCAATCAGCTGTTTTGACTCAACTCCCAGAGATAATTGCGTCAATGAGACCTGTGTGCTTTGACAGTAAACAAACAAAACTCTACCAACTCATGTGAAAGTTGCATCACGGCAGTAGAAGAAATAACAAATAACCTGGAGACGATAAAAGCATTTCAGTCAAAATGCAAAACAGTTATTGACACTAACAGACGCTAAAGGCTGCGTAACTGCAGCAGAGAGACTTCAGTGAGTCATATACATGAATGAATCTGTCAGTATACTGTGATCTACACCTTTGTAAAGTGTTGTAATTACTATTGTACAAGTACCTCCAGAAGCCGTGGTGGTTTTCTTTAATCTATTTTCTCCTGTTTTTCTAAATTAGGAGTTAATGTAAGACTTTAGCTTTATCTTGGGTTTCATTTTTTTTTTCAAGCAGGTAATTTTAGGTTGATTCATTCAATTCCACTCTGGTTTATTATGTTGCTGTTAAACCAACTTGGAGCCAAATTGTCCCTTTAATGATTGTGAGAAATATAGCTGTCGTTGTTGGTGGTGGTGGTTGTTGTGAGTTGGGAAATGGGGAGTCTCATTTCTACATGGCATCAGGGCCATAACCAGGGTTCTGCTGAGTCATCTTCTCTTTGTTTTATCCTGTGGGGCAGTGGTGCCCAACCTGTGGGCTGGGGCCCACTGGTGGGCCGCAAAAGCATTGCAAGTGGGCCCGACAAATAATTTGCAAAGCAGTACGATTTTGGTTAAAAAGAAATATATATATATATATATATATATAAAATGTTTTAAAACAAAATTATCTTTAAAATCTCTTTGTTGTTGTTTTCCTTCCTTGTATTAAAGCAAATTGCTGTGATAAGCCAATGAAAGGAGCTTTTATGTTGTGGCTTACCTAATCACAGCGTATACTTGTCTGCTATCTTAAATGGGTGGATTGTTGGTATCAGGAAGAATTAAAAGGAAAAAGAGGCAGGAGACAGATGGTGAATCGACAAGTGACTCACCCATCAAAAAAAAAAAAAAAAAAAAAAAAAAGGCAGAGCTTTCCCTGCTTTCAGTTCAGTCCTGAATCATTACCATTAAATAACTGTTACAGGGTCGAATGTGGGCCTCAAACGTTTTTGAAATCATGAGTTGAAAAAGGCTGCCGCAGGGGATTTAGCACCAAAACCAAATCTCGAGTTTCTCTTCAGTACACTTTATTTTATTGCATTTGTATTCAGCCTTTATATTGTTGTGTCAATGGTTCTTTGAAACAATTCAATTATAGGTTTATTGTGGGTACTTTTTTTTAAAACTTTTTTTTACTGTGTTCAAGTTGTCAGTGCTGGTTGAATAAGATGAGAACACTGAAATGTTTTATGGATAAATAAATCCAACCTTCTTCCAATATTGGGTTGTGTTCAAAATAAAATATGTTGGGGAATAACTTAGAGAGTTCGACATCTGAAATGATGTCATGTCATGTTGATATTTCCAAATAGCAGAGCAGCTGCCAACCAGAATATAACTGTCAGGTTTCCATGTCGGTTTCTTACAGTCAAAGACCAGCAGTTTCCTTTTTTTCTTTATTTTATTCACAATTTCTCATCAAAACATTCAATGTCCATAAAGGCAGAAATCCATCACAGCTATTTTGCCTCTGACAGCAGCTTCAATAAACCAGCATGCAATGCAGCCAGAAGATGTGTTTTGAGTAAAGATTGCAGGTGCAATTTTCTTCTTTCTTGGTGTGCCTTGGCCTATCACTATCATCTCGGTCGCTCCCTGAACTTACTCATGAAATCAAAAAAACAGGGTACCAACCAAACGTTCATCCCTCCATCCGTCTTGGAGATCTGTCATCTGGTGGGCAGGTGGATTAGGGATCTCGAATGCAAACAGAAAGCACACTGAAAAACAACAAATCTCATTTCCTCAATGTATCTGCCAGTCAGTCCTGAAGACATCTGAGTGCATTCAAAGACAACCGGCTGTGAATCAGTCATCCACCTGTGAATCAGATGGGTTTTGCCACCTCGCCGCTGCCTCACCTCCCTGCCTGTTTTAAAAGAAAAACCTTAAAAACCTGCAGAAAGCTGCAGGTCAATTATCTTCATCAAGCCCCTGAGCACGGATTATTTCACAGACAACTTCGGGGAGCGATAATCAATGCTCCCGGCTATCAGCAGGAGCTTCCTTGACTCATTAAAAAGGGCAGAAAGAATTCCTTTTTACGAAGAAAAGACATGATTTTGTAATTTCTTGCATTGTTCCAACACTTCTTGTTATTCTGCCACATCGAATTGTTCTCCCTCCCGCGTACACTCCTTTCTTCAAATCTTCCAGGGAAGTGCAGAGGGAGGAAAACTGTGTCAATATTCTCGTGAGCTATTATTTTCTCATACAGACAAGTTGATATGGTCTGTTCTTGTGAGGACACATTTGCACAGACCTGTACAAACAAGGTAAGGTAACAGTAATAAGATTGACTTAATTGACTCCCGTGGGGGGAAACTGGGTCACGGTGGCAGCAAAGAATAGAGAGCGGAAGAAAATGAATGAAAAAGGCAATTGAGGGTATAAATATTTATGAGGCTCTCTGATGTTTATAAAAGTTTGCCGTTTAAAAAGAAACCTCAGTGATGACATCTGACAGGCTGCAGTTTAAACATTTACATAAACTGAAAAAGACAGAAAACTGTGAGGAAGAAAGTTGTGTTTTATAGGATAATCTGTGCAGTTTGTCTTACATGTAGAGGTTTACTGTACATGAAGATCTGCTCTAGATCACTATATAAACAAACTGACATGGTCTGTTGATGTTCTTTTAATTTCAGGATTATTTTATCTTCTTTATTCATACTCACAGAAAGCAAACCAGTGCAGAGTAATCTGCACTGGTTTGGTCTGCACAGAGTAATTTTTAAAAAATGAATAATAATAATAAAACAAAATGTCCATAAGAATTTTCTTTTTTCCCACTTCTTTCTTACACCAAGGATCCTGAAAGCGGAAGAAATGAAATTATAATGATTGAAAAACAAGAGCTTAAGTTACCGCCTCACGGGTGTTTGCCTCCTCCCAACCAGCCAAGTTGCAGGAAATATGGTCACAACCTTCCCTTTCTTAAGTTACAGCACTGAATAATGACCAGAAGTGTTTTGTAGCACATTATGACGTCACAGTGAAGTTGACCTTTGACCATTTGGATATAAAATGTCATTGCTTCATTTATTAATTTTTTATCCTATTAGACGTTAGTGTTATTAATTATTAGTAATTGTGTCCTAATTAGCATAGGATTTGTGAGCGATAGCCAAAAAGGTCACAGTGACCTTGACCTTTGACCTCTGACCACCAAATTCTAATCCGTTGTTCCTTGATTCTTATTGAATGTTTGTGCCAGATTTGAAGAAAATTCACTCGAGTTAATGAGATATCAACAACATATAATACTTAAGAGCCTTTTTTTATTTGTTTACTTGCCAGTCAGTTTCTTTCCTGTTTCCTAAAAGAATTTATTGTCTGTTAACTCAGACTAGATTTTTTTTTCTCTAATTATTGTTATGTTTTTTTTTTTAAGAATCAATTCAGAACAAGATTAGAATCATTTATATTTTAAATCGATAATATCACAATGGAAAGAATTCAAGAAACGCTCAAATTAATAATATATCCAACATGAAAATACTGAGTAGAGTTTAGAAAGATTGAAGAAGACAGAGATGAGTCAGGGATGGGTCCTTCCTCCTGTCCTCCGCTGGCGGGGGTGGATCTGACCTACTCTGTACTCTGTCCTGTTTCTGGTACAGTCTGTCAATCACGCAGTAGCCACGCCCCCAATCCATCCCCTGCTTTATGGTCTATTTTCCTCTAAATGGACCATCATTTAAAAAATGAACATCACGACTAGAGACTGAGACCATAAACTCATTAGGAAAACATTAACTGAGCTAATAAATCAAGTTAGAAGTAGGGACATTTTCACATAGACTTCAATACTGAGTTTTTACAGCCTGTGGTGTCAGTGATGGTCAGTCAATAAGATGCAGGTTTACGGCTCTTCAGCATTGGCTTCACTCTACATGTGCAACATATGATCAGAGCCTTTCTTCCCCTGAAGTTAGCATGCTAACCAGCTAGCTCCAGCAAGTCTCATGTCTTTGGTAGTGACTCACCGTAGCCTCCAGTCTTCCCTGAAGAGGCAGAACTGCTCAGAGGAAGTAATATAACCGCTTCTATAATAAAGAAAATGGTAGCTGAAGCTCTTGTCAAGCGACAATCACCACCAGCCACTCACAGCAAGAAACCACAAGTAGAATCCAGATGAAGTGAAATTCATGTCTGATGACAATTAGCTGTCTACACTGGGACAAAATAAACTCTTTCAAGGATTTAAAAGTGGTGGCGGAGGAAGCTGAGCAGTGTTGGTGGGGGCGTTGAATCTGTGAAGTGCAACAGCATGTTTTAATTCTCCTTAAATCCACTACATCTTCTCTAACCACTAATCAATGCTGCTGTTTTTTTTTTTGTTTTTTTTTGTTGTTGTTTTTTTTTTTTTCCCCTCTCTCCCATCCAAGTATCAAAATGGCAAAATGTGAAGGAGGGAAATTGAGAGCTGTAGCTGCGAGCGACTGAGCAGAGGATTAGGGTTCATTGTATTGCTGAGAAAAATGTGCGAAATGAGAGGCAGAAGAGCGGCGCTTCCTCGTCTGCCGGATTATCTCAGCCGGCCGTGTTGAATAAGGCACTCAGACGTGGTGTTCCTCGTGTTCCAGTAGACACTTGACCTTAGGGAGAAAAGACACACTTGACACCTCAAAATCCACGTCTCTGTTGGCTGTACTGCCGAACTAAGAGGAATTAAACTAGTTTCACATACACAGCATATCTCTGTCCTTGCACACTTAATGCAGTCTGATGAATCGTGGCGACAGTGAGCACAGGGTAAGTTTATGAGAAGATCAGTGTAATTAGCACTTGTGGGACCTAAGTACAATGAGGATTTTCTCGCTCTCAGCAGTGTTGAGCGCCCAACTCACTGCACAAAGTAGGTCATTTCAAATGTGTCTGTGGTTAATGAAAAATCCACTTTTTTTGCGACCTGGTTTTAACATTTGTAGTTTTTGCCATTACCTTTATGTGTTCTAATAATTTTTTGGTCCAAGAGGAACTTGAACAGCAAGAGGATCAAACTCAATTAAGCTCAAACCCGTCTGGACGAGAATACAAATTTTTGCCTCGTCAGACGGACTTCTAAAAATCCATCCCTCCATTTATTTACTATGAAAAGGTTTTGCCTAATGCGTTTCTAGGGAAACATAATCGCTGCATGGGTTATGTAATGGTAATGTTTTTTCCAGTCCACCAACTGCTTCGTTCTTGTGCCACACAGAAGTCGGGGTGGATGGCGAGCATGGTGGGACGTATACATCATTAGTTGGCAAATAGCAGCAAACACAAATCTTAAACAAAATTACTCAGCCTCTCAATCAAAGCTTTTTCATCCTTTATAGTTCACATCAAATATTATTTTTTATGATTATACTGATAATAAAGAACGAATAGCTCTATATCGCTGTTTCATTTCATTTTTAAATCAATAATAATGTTGAAATGATACTTAAACTCAACATATTGAAGACATTTAGGCCTCTTGTTGGAGCCATATACTGGGTTGTGCTCAACTGCTCCAAGCAGGGAGCCAGAGATACATTAAATGCCTCAGGTTAAGGGGGGCACATGTCTTCTTCATTGGTGAAAAGGAAGCAAACGGTTCTTGACTGTTCACGGACAACTTTGTGCATCATGTTGGTTATTTTACTTTGTGGCAATTTAAGTTTGAGAAAGTAAAATCGCACCCGTCAGACATGACGAATAAACTCATCTTTGGTGTGAAGCTGCACTCACACTGATGTTTTAATCTTGAAAATGCATCACTTTTCCTGTTTCTTTTGTGTTTGCGCTGCACCTCTACAATGGAAATTTTTGGAAACACTGCTGACCCCGTTTTGGAAACTTGTTTTAGTCTGGACAGGCACAAACTGAGACACCCATCAGTCTTATCGGTCACAGCTACCAGTGGTAAATACAGCATGGATAACCATTCACCAACATTTATGACCTTTTTCTCTGTATGCTGTATTTTAATGCTACGACTACTCTTTCCTGTTCATCATTCGTAGCATTTTCTGCAACTCATCAACGGCAGAGTAGACGATCGGCTTCCTGTTTCCACTGGCATGTGTAGGTCCACTGTTCCCTCAATGATCATGTGATGTGTTTCTGATACAGAGTTAAAATACTCGTTTACAGGGAGATTGTTTTGTGTTTTAAAAAACCACTTCGCCTGAACCTGTTGCAGAGCCCTGGTGCAGATTCATCAGAATATACTTCTTTTAAAAATCTATTTGCTCATATATATTCGTAGTAAACAGTATAACCACTATAAGTGTGCCCCGGTTCAGGGCTGCATCTTTCAGAGGCTGCGTTTGAAGAGCGAATGCATCACAGTCGGCACAACTAGGTTGTCCCATTTCAAAGGCTTCTTCAAATCTCCTTTCCCTGGGAAAACCCTATCCTGGGATTCATTGTGTGCCGGTAATTAGTGTAATGCAAATTACACTACTTTAAATGTAGTAAATGTAAATGTTGGGGCCTTAAAACCTCAGGTTTTCTTAAAAAAAAAAAAAAAAAAAACTAGGCAAAAGCGATGCTATGCTTTGTAACGCTTGAATCTAACGCTAACGTTTCAATTTGGCCTTTGCGGTCAACGTCTACAAAGGGCCACACCTTCGTAGACCGCGACCCCTGAGTTGAGACACAGCTTATTTTTAGCTTTCACCTTGAAATCAGTGGTGTAGAAACTTGTGACCTCCCCAGATTTATCTTCTGACGCCTCAGAGAGGTTCTGACCCTCATCTTGGGAACCATTGCTTAGATAATAGATAGATAATGACCTCGGGCAGTTGTTCAGAGAGTCTGTTCCACTGATCCACATTGTAGAAAAAACCCCAAACATTTAAAGCAACATTTTCGTGCCAAGACCAACCCTGTCTGTCTTTACAGGTGGTGATCATGTCAGATTTGATGATCGCAGGCTGCTCGTTGAACCTCAACCACCAGCGCTCACACTCCTTCCTGACGTGCAAATTCTTCTGCACAGTGACAGGAGCAAAAGACACCGACAACAACCATGGCGTCACAGACATCGTCAAACTAGGCCAGAATCTGGCAACAACATTCACACTGCTCGTCTTATTCGCTCGGCTTCATGTGGTGTCCTAGATACAGAATCAGTTGTCTCCCACAATGACACACGACATTGAATAAAATGACAAATTGTTGTGTCCGATGCTCTTTTTCTTTTTGTTCCAAACACTCCAGTGTGTTGGACCAGGCCTTTATTGGGAAGATCATTTGATCGTTAGGTTGCGAAAGTTAATGTAATGAATTAGAAAAAAATGTACCTTTCAATTGTGCAGCCAATGAAAGCACAAAATACTTCTGCACTATCAATAGTTCCCTCCTTGCCATTTAGGTATTGATCTCATTTTACTTGACATTATTTCCTGTCAAACCTAAACAGTGAAAAAAAATGGTCCACATTATCCTCTAACCAGTTTAATACATACAGGTAGTGTATGTTATCACGGTGCTATAATAACTTGTTTACTGTCACATTCACACCCACATTACTTTCCGTTCTGCATCACTTCACCTCCATTAACTCAAACTCATGGTCAGTGCAGCTGCTTTTAATGTGATTATTTATTTCTGTTACTGGAGAAATGTTCGGCCCATGCGGTCGACAGCCCCTGAATGTGCAGCCGCCCCGGAGGTCTGATGAACGGCTTCATGCATCCCCGGGTTGCCACGCCGGCAGCCCGGACTCTCAATGCCCCGAGTCAACAGGCCCCAAGGACAAACCAGCAAGTCATAAAGCCTGGGGCATTAATTATTCAGAGGGGAGATGGTTGTCGGAGGCAGATAAATGTGTTTTACAATTCCACTCTTGCTTTTCACTGCAATTTAAGCTGGAGGGAAGGAAAAGGAAGGAGCACAGTTATCATAGACTTTATCTCGTCAAGTGAGCAAACCTCCCAAACAAATGCAATTCAATAAATTGAATGGCAGCATGTGAGGAGAGGAGGCTTTGTTTACATGTATGTGTGAACATTACATCAAACCTTGAAGCTCTGAAATTACAAGACAAATCAAATTGAATTGAACTGAATAATCTTTGGGCTTTAGGGTGAAAAGTGTCCAAAATAGTTTTGGAGAACTAAAAAAACCAAATGAACAGAGCAGCAGCAAAAGGGGAAAACAGTCACTTTGAAATTAATTTAAATTATATTCATTTCCATTCTGATTTAGTCTTGTGTTTTCGTGTGCAGCTACATGAGACAAATATAAAGTCACCTCATGTACCTCTGGTCATGTTTATTTCAGTTTAGTTATTTAATTCTTTATTTTGCATAAACTTGTTTTTGTTTTTGTTCCCTTTTTTATTCTGCACTTCACTTCAGTCAGTCTGGGATTGAGTCATAAAATCTTCATGTCATGTGAGCAGTCATTTGATGAAACATTGATTAAACACATTTTTTTCATCTGACAAAGTCATTATTAGGTGTCCAGTGTCGGAAATATATAAATGTAGTTTAAGATAGTTGTTAATTTAGCTGTTACTTTCAGATTACCATATATATATATATATATATACTACTGAATTATAATTGTTGAGACAGGGGCGCCTCGGTGGCTCGGTCTTAACCCCAGTGTTCGGGTTTTAGTCTGACTCTTGGGTCCATGTCATTCCCGCTCTCTCTCCCCAGCTTTCCTGTCTCTGTTTTACTGTCAATGTAATAAAGCTCAAAATGCCCCCAAATAACTTATACTTACTTAAATAACTAAAAAATAAATAGATCATTCTTGAGGCACGAATTTCACTTTAATAGTGGAGCTGGTAAAGGTGGAAATAACTGTAACTATTCTATGTATTGGTGGGGTATCTGGCGTTTTCCATAAAGTGGAACTAGTCAAGTGTCGTCCTTTAGTTAAACCAACGGTGTGGACCTTTTGTCCCCCCCTTCTGGCGGTGAGAGTAATTACACAAAAAACTCTCATGACATGGTTAGAAATGTCCACAGTTTCGAAACAGTAATCAAATATTTATGTAGAGTAACTGCAAAAGTTATGTACACATCCTGTCCAGCAGTGAAGCAACATCCAGTCCCCCCTCTTCTTTCAGTTCTCCCCCGTTCTGTAATCTGAGTGAAATCCTCCCTTTGAACGCTCAGCCTCTTTTTTATCTGGAGCATCAGACACTTTTCTTGGACACGTCCAAGATTTTTCTTCCATACTCCTATTTACAGTGAGATCAACGCACTGCAGCTTTTTTTTGTTTTGTTTTGTTTGTTTGTTTCAAAAGGTATTTTTGGGGAATCATTTTATTTCATATTCATTTTATTTTAATGCATTTATTTCATGAAACAGGAAAGATAGACTGGAAATATAGGGATAGTGAGCAAGGGTTGTCACAATGCAACAGAAAAAAGCACATGCAAAACAAATTCACAAGGCATCTTCATCAATTTGACAACACACGCGCTGCAAATTGTCACGACAAAACCAAATTCGCTGCAAATGCACATTGAGCTCTCAGGGCCACCGTACCTAGTTGCTGTAGCCTAATCTGTCTGACTCTCACTCCCTCTCCCCTGTTTAGTTCTGGCAAACTAATCATTGCTGGTTGATGTAACGCATCACTGGCAATGGATCAGTGTGGGAAAGTCGCCACAGACTCCAGATTTAAAGATACAAATATAGAGATTTAGCAGGCTGCAGTGCTTGAGTGAGTTGCTACCACACTATCTGAATGGTGGGTGTTTTTAAAGGCACCAAAAGTAATGTAATTAGTAAAACAATTCAATTACTTTATCATTGAGTAAGAAGAGACTGAGAATTGATGCTGTCATTTTCCTGCTGAGGACAATCTCTTACCCCCTGTACATGTCATTACACCTCATGTTGCGTCACACTGGTGGCATCACTCCATCGTATGTTGATGCATCAATATGAAATCTGAATCACAGAAGAAAAACTGAAGCTGTCAGTTTATTTATAGTCGGCCATCTTGTTTTTTTTGGAACCAGAAGAAACCATATTTGGAGTGAGGAGTGGATCTGACCTGCTCCGGACTCCTGGTTGTCAACAGGTCGCTGTTTGTGGTACGTTTATTTTCCTTTGCAACCATTTAAAACACCATGTTGTTGTGAAGAAGAAGTGAAACTAGCAATTGAGACCATAAACTCCTGTTTACTGTTTACTCAGATAATATCTCAAGTGAGAAGTAGTGGTAGCCATTTTCCCATAGCCTTCAATACATTGTGACTTCTTTTTGCAAATAGTGGCATCTGTTGGTCATTAGATAGAATAAAGGTTTAAGGCATTGGGTTCACTTTACAGAGCAGAAGTCATTACCACATCTATATACAGTCTATTCTCCCAATAGATAAAGCATCACTTCCCATAATGCAACTAAACATCTTTTACTAAACCCTACCTGCCTGCTCATAGTTTGTCATGCAGGCCTCCTGTAAAAAATTGATATTCTGAGGTTGAGGCTGAGCCCAGATGCTGCTGATGACTTCATCAGGTTTATTTTCTTTAGACCCAAACCACAGAAGAGACTGAGAGTAAAACCGACTCTGACATCTGAAATCAGCAGAGTTCCCCTTTAAAACAACCACATAACTTACAGTTATATTTACATTGCGGTCCAGCGTTGGATGAATTCATGCTTTGGACCGCAGACAGGTTCACGGACCGGCCCTGAATGAAGTGTTTTTCTTTGCTCCTTAAAACATTTTGGAGATGCAACGTTTCCCTCTGACAGCAGTGATGTGTAAATTATGCAAGTGTGCGTCTGAATATGTATGCCAGCATGTGTATGCCCCTGAGTGTCTAAATGATTGTGTGTGTGTGTGTGTGTGTGTGTGTGTGTGTGTGTGTGTGTGTGTTCGCCATCAGTGCTGCATCTGCGAGCTGCCTCGCTTCTTGCGTGGGCAGGAAGATCTCAGCATCACTGCACGCTCTGTCACAAAATGCTCCACCTGAACGCCTCCACCACTTATCTTCCTCCGGGGATTACAAAGCATTGCAAATAAATGCCAAGCGGCGTAACTGACAACAGTCACATTATTGTAGCACGACTGACGATAAGGCGCCGCGTGCACCGCAGGGTACTCTGCGTGGCCTTTTCTGCAGCTATCTGAGAGTGGAACACACACAGAGAAATGAGGGTTTTGTCGGGGAACCGTTGCCGTATGAAATCTCTGTGATCTGACTATTACTGCTCCTCTCAGAACAAACTCACCATGAGCCTGAGATGGAGAGCCAGAATATTTCTCTGGACCTCTTCTCTTCCCTCTGCCTGGGAATCAAAACAAACTGCTGCTCCTCTCTTCACATAACACAATTCACTCACGTCTCTCCCACTTAATTTCACCACCACCATCTCACTGCTTCGTCCCAAAACACAGAAGCCTCTACCCAGCCTACCCCTTCACCGCTCTCTTGCCCAGCCTGACTCTACCGCCTGCCAGGAGGATGGAGGATGCCCTTACTAAAGGTTATTACGCCACGTTTTCCGTGTCGTCCAGAAGGAGACAAACCTACACTCTGATCCTGAGCAGCAGGGAGCGTATTCACAGAGGTTGGATCTAATACATGGGTCTGTGCTTTGGTTATGATTAGCATTTTTTTGCACAGCGATGGCACTTTACTCCCTCTGTGGGAGGCTTTTCTGCCAAATGTTAGACCTCCTCTCTTTGTCCAAAGTACTTTCGTGTCATATAAATTGACTTTATGAGATGCTTTCTATTTCCAGGACAGCCCAGTAAAAGGGAACTAAAACAGGTGATGTATGTGGCCTTTGGCTTTTCAAAAGGATCTTCAACAGCTCTTTGCTGAAAATTGAACTGCTGTAAGTAATCCTTTTGTCTGCTGAGTTACCTTATGCTGCCGCTGCTGTTGCCGAGGAGAGAAGCAAATAACAGCCAGCTGCTCCAGAGCTGGAGCTGGGCAGTTTCCAGCTGAGGATCTGTGCAGCTGAATGAATGTGAGGCTGGGCCGTCTCTAGAAAACAACATGCCCGCTCAGCAAAAGGCCTCGTCCGGGTGAAGTAAGGTTAACAAGAAGCTCACAGCTTCCCACAGCAAAATCATGAAGGGAACCTTGTTCTCTGCTGAAGGTTTCTACCAATTATATCAGATTATCTATCCTTGGATGTTGCATGACCGTCCCAAATGTCGGAAAGCTGCCTCGAAGCGGTTACCATGGGATCCTAGTTAACTCAATACAAACCTTTAGATGTGATTTTTTTTATTTTTATTTTTTTTTTATTCTTTCCTGTTTTTCATTTTTTAGCCAATGTACCTGCCATAAACAAAAAACACAGTAGAGAAAACCTCATTTTGTTTAATACAGGACAAAGCCAATATTTCCACAGCTTTCCTTTGGTGGGCAAAGTGGGAAAAAACACAGCTGGAGTTTGGTGAGAACAGCAGCAGTCAGGGATTGATTTCCTCCCCTCAGCACTTCAGATCTCCAAAGACATTATTGGAATTGTGCACAACTGTGAAAAGATTTTTTTTTTTTTTTTTTTTGCCGTACTGTTTCCACACAAGTGCAGATCTGCTGATGGTTTGTTTTCTTGCGACGGAGCTGGCTGGCTCTGACAAAACGTTTCAAGTTGCAGGTTCGAACAAAAGGGCAGAGAGCAGGGCGGCTGAAGTATTGACAGAGAAGAAGAGTGTTTCTTTAAGAATTAATCACACAAACCAGAGCCGATCAAAGTCTTTCTTGTAGAGGGACGAAACTCTACTTAACTTGCATCTTTGCACACTCATGTCCTCATGTGATGTTGCTGTGTACAGTATGTCTGCATTTTGCACATGCTACTGCTGTCACCTGCAGGGCAAACACAGCACTACACACCATCCTCCCTGCGTCCTGATTTGTTTTTGTTTTTTTGGTTGTTTTTTTTTTTTTTTCTTCTTCTTCTTCTTCTTCTTCTTCTCTCCCTTTCTCACTAGATAAGTCAACATCATTAAAAATAGATGCGGCCGAAAAAAGAGCAAACAGCCTCTGCGCTGTCATGAATTATGTTTGCACGGATTTCTTCCCACAAATAACAAACGATGGGGCTGTTAATGGCACTCCAGCAAAGATTCGGGCAATGCCTGCCGGGCCTCCAGAAACCAAGCTAACAACAGGAGAGTAGAGCTTCAGTAGTGAGTTCAGGTGGAACATGAGAAATATGCACAGAGGTGCAGAAGTTTGTTTTACTGAATCTTAAGTGAATCTTAAGCAGAAAACTGCTGCTGCTGATGATGATGGTGATGATGATGGTGATGATGGTGATGATCATGATGAAACACTAAACTCTAAATCCTTGACTTGACAGTGAATTCAGAACAATTGTTGCGTCTTGTCAGGCTGCAGGAGCGAGCGACTTTGATTGCAACTGATTGTATCATTTTATTTTATGAAGTTTTTCTCCAAACTTTTATTTCCACAATTCAAAACGAGCTGCGCCTGTTCTTCTGCTTGAATATAAAGCAGATTTATGAATTACGATTTATCACCCTCAGACCTTTGGCTCCCAATTAAATGGTGCTTTGATGATGAAATGATTATTTCCTTTTGAAATGTTGACTGATGGATTTTAGATCGCAGGAATGAAACCTTTCACATTTTCAAACACATTTATTCAGCGATCTGCTGTTTCATTAGGCAGATAAACCAAATCATTAGCAGGCAAAGCAACACCAAGACTTGTTTTTTTTTTTTAAGTCATTTTTTCATTCATTTCCTCCTTTCAACGACTGATACCAATTATGTTGGAGTTCAAAAGAGGATTATGATCATGTTGTTGGACTTCAAAGGCTGACGTCAATCTGGCCTCAGGGGATTAATGTGCAAACCCACCAGCTTTCTGCAATGAATAAACAAACATTTTCCACGTTTCCTCCTGCCAAACATCTTGCTCCGCTATAAAAACATAATTTTCAAAGATGCTGAAACAGCTTCCGCTCACCTACCAGGGAGAAGGCCTTTTCTAAGAGGTAGGATGTGAACGCCAGCATCTCCAAAAGTTTTGTTACATCATAAAACTTTGTTTGTGTCCCCAAACCACAAAGTGTGGTATTGCACCCAAAGTCTGTAGTTTGTAATAATGCAAAACTTACAGTTCCACAAAATCTCTGTATTTGTGTCCCAAACTGTGAGTTACAATCCACATGATGTGCAGAAACACTGACCCTGAAACTTTCCACTCAATATATTTTTCATGCTAAAAAAAGGAAGTTGTGTTGTAGCACCTGCAAATCATAAAATCTGGTATGAAGCTTCTGAGACTGTCCCAAAAATGCTGTGTGAGTCAAACTCATTTACTTGCTAGCATCCAAAAATGTGTTCATAGCACTAACGAATGGCAAAATGCCTGCAAATGTGTTTTTATTATAATACTGTAGAACTTTGATACTGTCCTCCTGTAAAAAAAAAAAAAAAAAAGCAGGTGGTGACCCACAGTTTTGACATCTAGTGGTCGTAGTAACGATGACAGGAGCAAAGGGGACAGTGCGGTGATGTAGTTTATAAAGTCCACGTCAGGTGGAGGTTGGTGTGGATGGATAAGTCAACAAAACACAGGAATATGACACAGCGGTGTTCGATTCCCATGTGACTGTAGCAGTTTCTGTAGTTTTTATGTTATCGACAAAGTTAGCCACGTTGCTACCTTTGTAACTATTACAACAAATATTGTGTAATCTTAAGGAGGTATTTACTTTAATGCAAATACTTTAACGTGGTTGTTCAAATTGGAGGACTTTTGTTACAGCACCTTTAAATCCCAACATGTGGTGTCCTACCTGAAATAATTTCTTTGTTATAATTCAAAATAACTAGTTCAAAATTCCTTACGTTTATTTAAAGGATCATTAAATTCCAGACTTGAGTAAAAGGTCCCCAAAATTTCTATTAGTTGTGTCCCACAAAAGAATCCCCAATAATAAAAGAATATCAGTGTCGTTCCTAACATAGTTTTAAAAAACCTCACAGACCCTCAAAATGCCAAGAAGATACAACTTCCCCAAATCTCAGCTTCTTTCTGTTCATGTAATATCCCCTTCATGTATTTGATATAAGTCAAAAATGTGTTATGGCTTCCCAGATCTTCTGTAGAATAACCCCAAAAATATATAATTAGCAAATGTGTTTGCAGCACCACTAAACCCCAAGGTTTGGTGTATAACTAAATGTTTTATGGCGCCTCATAATCTCATAAATTTGTGTAGCGTCTCTAATAGTGCCCCAGAAACTCATTATAATTATAAGGCACTTTAACAGAGTTTCAAAACCTCAAAGTTTCATTTTTATTTTTAAATCCTAAAATCTGCTGTAACGCCCACCAAATGTTTATAGCGTATGCTTATTATCTTCCCAGCGACTCACATTTGGGGCTTGTGGGTTCAGTGCTGTTAAACACTGACAAAGCGTTTGACTCTTCAGTTTGTTCGGGGACCTCCCGGTGCCTGAGGGGCCCAAAGTAGCCGCTTCATTTTCCTCTGCCTCGGTATATCTTGTCACCAGATTACAACAGATCACAGTTAGTTTAGTGATGATAAGTCTCCGCTGCTGGTCAGAGGTTAGAGGCTAAATGCACAGAAGGAAAACAAACCATAACATCAGCATAAACATCTCAGTGATCTGACATTTCATCTGCTCACAGCAAATTCTTCCTCTCCACGCAGCTCCCCAGGAAGAGTCCTGTCATATTTATCTCCCATTATATGTCCTGTATATATACATGAGTGTGTTTCTTGGGACAGCACGACGATGAACAGCACGCGGGGAATGCAAACAAGCCATTAATCTCCTCCTGCCGAGCAGAAAAACAGGCCGTGCCACAGTCGTTTCCTAAATACTTCCCCCTGCTTATTTAGAAAATGTAGTTGACGCTGTGAGGATGATGCAAATGATAAGGCCACGGTGTATTTGCTTTAAAAAAGAACCGCAAACAAAACAGTTTATTCATATTTTACTGTGGAGGAAAAGAGCCACAGAGAGAGTGTCTGGAGTCTGGATGTTAACTGGTTTTAAACAACCCTGTGAGTATGAATAAATAACTAGAAATAGCAGCGGTGCTCAGTCTCTCTCGTGCTCTATTACAGTCGCAGTTGCAGCTTTTATTATTGGCCTGTAAAAGCACCTGTGCTGCCAAAGTGTACAGAGGAGAAAATAAGAAATAAGTGAAGGAAAAGAGGAACATCTGGTCATAACAGTATAGAAATAACCAATGAAAAACAAATATATGTCCTGCTTTGACTAAATATATCAGATCTCTCCTACTGAGTCATGAAGTAACAAATCAGGCTCATATGCAGCCAGTTAATGCAGGAATCTTCTGGAAAGTGACCAACACATACATGATGAGCAATCAGATGTGATTGTGTTAGTAATTGGAGAGGAGTTTTGTGTGGCTCCGTGGCACAACATGGTTGATTGTGTTTGAATAGTCACTGATTGATCATAGGCCGTCTGCAGCCAAGCTGTGTGCACTGTGTCCCAGAAAGGGAAGGAAAAACACACACACACACACACACACACACACACACACACACACACACACACACACACACAACGTCCTAAAAATTGATTCTCAGAAATATGGAGCTATACACGTCTACTCTCGACACACTCGCGACGCTCTGTAGGCCGTAAATTTTAGAGCAACCGCAGGACTGAAATGACTCTGCTGAAGAGTCACTGTTGGAGATTTGCCTCAAGGGGGGATTTTTATAATGAAAAATGAGCAAATTGGTTCACGTACCACACCTGTATCAGGACTAACACTCACTGGCTCCACTTTATCCAGTCAACGTGTTTTTGTTAAAGAGACATCTGAGACATTTACTGTATTTGTGCCATAAAAAACAACTTATTTCAAGAAATACATGCATATATAATACCATCTTGATTTTACGGCTTTATTCAACATATACACCCTAATTTTTAGGAACTTCCTGGAACATTAGGAATTTGGTGACAATGGCTGCTCAATGTTTGAGACAAAATTTAGCTCCATTATCATGCACAAGCCCAAAAACAATTTGTTTTGGGCTTAAAAAAAAACAAAAAAAAAACTTCTTCATATTTGAATTGGACTAACAAGACTGTACGCTGTAATACAAGGACAGTGTGGTGCTTTTATTTTGATGTCTTCTTCATGGTTCATCAACACATGAGGATGCTGACTTCCTGTCTGGGGCGTGTTAGCTTTAACCTCAGTTTTTAGCTAAATATGACGTTTGTCTTCATTATTTTTTCTCCCTTTCTTTTTTCCCTTTCCTTAGAGTTTGTAGCATCACAAACATGACGCAGTGAGATTATGGGATTATTAATAATAGAACAAATCCTGTTTCCAGCTCCAGCATTTTCCTCTATTGATGTATGTTGTAGCTTTAAAGCTACTGTTGTGCAACACTCACCCCCCCCCCTCTCTCTCTCTCTCTCTCTCAACCCAACCAGTGAGGCAGATGGCCGCACGCCCTAAGTCTGGTTCTGCTCAAGGTCTCTGTCTCTTTAAAGGAAGTTTTTTTCCCGCCACTGTCACTGTGTGCTTGTTCTTGGTGGGAACTGTTGAGTAGTTTCATTGAGCAGGTCTAGACCTGAGATTGTGAACTTATAATAAATAAATAAAGTGACTGGACTTGACTTGACTGTGGAGTTTCTGGCCACTGGTGTAACACACAAAGGAATTGAGTGTTCGGGTTTGGAAATATGAATTGAAACACTGTCAAGTCTCAAGGATAGTGACACAGCTGTTTGGTGAGTGTCATATACTGTCTGAAGTCTAGAGGCTGCGCTGCACATTTTATATTCGATAGAGATGTCATTTTGTGTCGTGCGTTCCACTGATTTCAGGTGGTGTCATTTTCACAAACAACGCTGCATTCAATAAAAACTTGTCACTGTGTGGAGAGCCTCTCCTTTGCTTTGTCTCTATCTTATGTCCTGCACCCCCCTCTTGGGTGTAGGATCCACATTTTACAGCATTGAATGTAAACACAAATTTGTTTCTTTACTAGCAAGCGCCACATTTTAGTGCAATAAACCCACGACAGTCAACCCATGAAGTGCTTTCCCACCGGTCGAGCTCAGTCGTCGGTGGTGCAGATGTTGGTGGCGACAGTGACGACCTCTCCCTGGACCTGAAGAGGGATTCACGAGGAGCTGACTGGACGGGACATTGAGCTGAGTCACAGTTTGGGGCCGACTCTGAGGAAAACAGGCGGCAGAGAAAGGGAGTGTGTCAAGGAAACAGTGAAATGACAGCTGAAAGCAGTAAAGAGTCGTTTTAAGGTTTGATAGTAACAGTATGATGACTAAATCAGATGGGTTAGAGTAGTGGGGAGACCTGAAACTGATCCTCAACTGACAGAGCTGACAGCACAGGAAATAAGTATAAATATGTTAAGAGCACGCATTTGAAAAGTAAAGTCTCTCTGGGTGAACTTTCACTGAGCTTTTAAACTACTACTTGAATAAAGAAAAGTCCATTTTGAAAGATGAATATGGGACTAAATCGCTGTGATGTGACATAACAGATGTTTTTGCTGGACTGGGACATGGATGGGGTCACTGGTTTGAGTCCAGCACCCAGCTGCTCCAGTGGAGATACCGACTGGACAAAAGTGCCATGGAGCTCCCAGTCATTGGTGGTGTGAAGTACACGAATAAAAATCTGATGAAAAAAACAGCATGCAGGCTCCATAAACCTGCTTCCTGGCTGCATAAAGGTGAAGAAACACAGAAAAAGAGTCATTTGTTCTGCTAACAGAGCTGCAGGGAACAGGAGAGAAGTTACAAACCATGTGTCTCAGTTGCAATAATGGCAACACAAACCACTTAATTCCAATGAGGGTAAGTATTTGCTCGTTTTTGCAGAGCAACAAAGTCTTAAGCTCTGACTCAGAGTCCAGCTCCTGTTGAAAAGTGAGTTTCACATGATTTACCCTCCAATAGAATAAGACAGCCACAAAGAGCTCTGCTGCACCTTTGGATGAGGACTGTTTCTCTCATCTCTCATGATTTGTATGTTTTATTTTATAACATTTTTGTCCATTTTGAGCCTATGGAAATGTCAGAAGCGAGGACCCAGCCTCCAGCAAAGCTAATCTTTTTTCTTTTTTTCCCTCGTTTTCACCCGACAGCAGACAGATATGCCCCTTGCCTTGGCCATTACCTGAGAAGTGTAACATCTCTTCTCTCCTGGCCAAAATCCACTTTCATACCAATTTATGGCTGATTTTAAGGACTCAATACTATTGAGGAGCAGCTGTAAAAGTCCCTTGAGAGCCGGTGCCTTTCTGTGACATTTCAGGGGGCGATTACACCTGGTAAAACAATTTAAAGCCTTAAAGGATCATTGAGCATCAAACGATTCTGGGCCGGGAGTTCATTTTTCCACGCTGGAGGGACTATAAGGGAAGCTTTTAAACAGCCAGTCCTGCCAATGCTTTGCTGCAAAACCCGTCTCACTTTGAATAGAGACGTGATAGGTTTGAGTGACCTTGGCGTGCTGTGGCTTTGGTCACAGAGCTCAGTCCCGTGCAAATCAATATCCCCCCAGACTCAAGCGCTGCCATCCCTGGGCAGAAGTTGGAAAACAAGACCCTGTAAGAATCCAGATACACATCTGCCCACCCGTCTGGTCGCGCCTTCTTCACTCTGCCGACGAGACCTTTAAGATGACAGCGTCACCTCTGTGGTGAAAATGTGCAGGAGGAGATGAAAGACATAAGGAAGGAGGTCGGGTGATGAACTAAGGTCTCACAGCCCCACCTTGTGTTCAAAGGCAGGAAGTGTGATACACTCACAGAGAGAGAGAGAGAGAGAGAGAGAGAGAGAGAGAGAGAGAGAGAGCTGCCACCCCTCATAGTGCCAGGAAAACCTGATTGTTCAGATAATGATTTCACAGCAACACAGATTCCTCATTTACAGGCTAGTAAAGCAGACGCACACACCTGCACATAAATGCACACTCGTAAAACTGCAACAGATGCTTATTGTTATGTCCAAGTGATTTATTTATAGAGTTTTTTACTCCAACTTTAATCCAACACGTATGCCAGTAAGGCAGACTGGAGTCAATTGAACTGCTGAATTACAATTGCACCTGTTCTGCAACTGATATGTGTTTTATTGCTGGCTCGAGGGATGGCATCCTCAGTTTCCAGACTGAAATATCTCAGCAGTTACAGAGGATTAGAGGATGAAGAATATGTTTTTGGTGACCCCATCACTTTTCCTCCAGCTCCTCCATGAGGTTCACATTTATTCACGGAGCCTTGTGTCAGGAGAGGATTCGGAGACTCAGATTAGATGTGCTATCATCCCCTCATGACTCCCTAATTACTATTTATCATTCTTTGGCTTTACATCTCGAATATTACCCAGTGTGGATGTGCTTGTAGATCAGAGCTACTTCTTTTGCATTTCTTTTTGGTGTTTTTGCTCTTATAACTTTTTATAACACCAAAGTAAAAGAGACTGAAACTGTTTGTAGATCCATAAGAAAAGTGTCTCTTAGCGCATTTTTATTCATGTTCTCTAGGCTCAGACCTTTGAGGACGACCACGGAGGATCTCTACAGGACTGCAGGTGACTGATGGAGAAATCGTTCAGTTGAAGTTAATGAAGATATTTTCAATTATACTCTGCTAATGACGTTCTGCTGCGACGTCGAGCTGGGATCAGTAATTAGCTTTTATTTTTTTAAGTTTGCTATTATTAGTTGCTACTGCAACTAATATCTGTCACGTCTCTGCACTGTCAGGATCATATGGCAGTGGCTCTGTGAGAGACTCATGATGCATTGTGATTTTACCTTGAGCAACAGATGTTCACATGTTAGTTTGTGCAAATATCATTCCCCTTGACTCCCTCGCCGTCTACGTGGTGACAGAAGGTACCCACTCTGTTGACCCCTCACCCTGATCCTGAACCAGGCTCCCGACAGTATTTCAAAGCAGGACTAGGGCCTGAGTTAAGATCACAATAATTTTTTTTCAAAGCCCAGTTCCAGTGCCTTCTCTTTGGGGATACTCAGGGTAGCAGTCCCAATTGACAGCAACAATCAGGAAGAAGGAACACAAAAAGCTGGAGAAATACCAAGGGCTGAGAGAAGAGCTGGGAAAGATGCAGAAAGTGAAGGCAACAGTTTTCTCTGTGGTAATCTGAACACTCGGGGCTGTGACCCCCAAACTGGGGGATTGGCTCCAGCAGATTCCAGAAACAACATCCTGAGATCTTTGTCCAGAAGAGTGCAGTGCAAGGGTCAGCGGAGATAATGCACCAAACCCACGATGACCCGAGCTCGAAGGAGGAAAAACACAGAAAGACCTCCCACAGGGGCGAGTAGGGGACTTATATATATATTTCTATGGCAGCATGTTGTGTTGCTCTCCTCTAACTGTGGCATTGTTATGGAGAACAACACTTTCAGTCTTAGATTCCTGTGTCCTGGGAGGCGATTGGTTTAGATGAACTCCCTTCAGGGACACCTCTGGCCCTGCCACCTTGTTTCGTGGCTCTGGGTGGTGCTGAGGGCCCTCACCTACTCCGTCGGCCTAAAATGTTAATCTACGAAGCAGGATATTAAGCAAGGGGATGTTTATGTGTGTTCAAACAGCATCTGTTGGTTAAAGCTACTACAAGTCGAAATACCCAGTGATTCAAATCGATGTGAGATACTGCACAATCACAAGCCCACAGGTCCTAAGAAAAATAAGATTTACCCGAACTATGCATTTATATTTAATTTTCACCTGCTTCCAAGGATCAGGCCACAGAGGTCGGCTGGGTTCACTCCATTCAAACTTGTAGTCTTAAGCCCCAACTGACGCTGACTCAAGTTACGCCACTTTAGGCAATTTATCAGACTTTGTGCAGCTCCCTCTGGAGCCACAAAAGGCTTTACACAGCTTTTTTTTCACACGTGCAGAAATTCTCCCTCAGACCTGTGAACAGTCACTGAGTTCTCCCTGAACACTGTCAGTGTGAACATGTTAGCATGTAAGCACCACCGTGCCTCACAGACATGGTTGTAGACCCATCTTGTTTGTTTTTTTTTTTTTTCTTTTTACTGCCAGCTTCTAAAGCAGATCATGTCCTCAGTTTTTTTTTTTTTTTTTAATGTGCCATTAAGCAGTAAACAGTCAGTTTTACAGATCATAGCCTGGAAATCTGATTGCACGCTGCTGTGCAGAACAGAGGATGAGACCACGGTGAATCAGCAGAACAGCACAACAGATGAATTGTGCGCTTGGCATGAAAAACATTACGGCAAGCCAAGTAACGTGGAACAGATTTACTTTTATATGATTAGTGAGCATGTATAGAGTGTGTAGAGTGGGATATTTGGGGTCTATGATTTTTCACTCCCAGCTCCGAGGAGATCGAGGAGCGACAATAATAAAGTTTCCACCCTCAGGGGAACTTTGAGCTGTTTGATCCCAACATTTTTGACTGCAGCCTCTTTCCAAGTTGTACTCAAGTGCATCATCTTGGCACCAAGAAGATTAGAGCAAACAAAAATCACTGTTTTGTTTTTTTTGTTTGTTTTTTTATTTGTTGGCTTAATTTCAGCACAAAAGTCAATTGCACATGAAGCGTTCATTCGTGCACATTATTACAGATGGATTTCATTCTCTCTCTCTCTCTCTCTCTGTTTCCTTCTTCCACCCAACTTCTCTCTCACTGCAACATCTGTGTCAAATCTAAAGAACACAATGTCACCCCACTCACACACACTTAACACTTATCCATCCAATATGCAGGCAGGTTCAATAACAGAGATCGGCCACGGGACTTGCAGCCTATTGCTTTTGGGTTTGAGCGGGGGGTGACTGGGAGGAGGAGGAGGAGGAGGGATGGGGGCTAGCGAACATGGAGGACCAGGTTTTGGATTGTTCTAGGGGTTAAACTTTATCCACAGGATTTCCATCACAAAGGCCTCCTTAGCAGTGAGCAGACGTGACCTTGGGGCCTGCCAGAGACAAACTGAGGAAGTGAATTCACTGAAGCGTCCCCCATTCACGTGTAGGCCTAATAGGTCGCTGTCTATCACACCAAGTACCCGACCCTCGCCCCACCTCCCCCTCCTCTTACACTGGCCAGAGTCCCTTTATTATGCTGATCTAATGACTGTGGAGGGTAATCCAAAAGACCTTCATTAGAATGAGGGTGGCGTGTTACGCACTCAGCCAGATCTGGGCTGACACCGGGCGCCATACCTGCCAACTTGGGTGATCTTAAAACAGAGCAGCAACGCTACTCCCTAACAAAAATATAATAAAATTATTTATTTTGATCCCACAGTGGAAAATTTCTTTATCAACCCCAGGGATAAAAACAGCAATCGATACACCACCTCACATAAAAGGAAGGACGTAGTAGCACACAGAAAACATGCTCTACTCAGAGATAACGTGTTGCTGGAGGGCCACTTCTCAGAAAATGTCTTGTCTGATAAGTATGTATAGATAGACTGAGTAACATTACAGAAAAGATAAATATCTCAGTGGAAGCAGAACAGTGATGTGGTTGTACAAAAATGTGCCTATAAATTAAATAGCCCAAAGATTATAAACAGTAACTGACAACAAAGAAATGGAAAAAGAAGAAACATTTTTTTTTAGTCATAACCATCTTAGTCTTAACCATTGTATTTGTGGGCTCAGATGTTTTGCTTACAAGCTAATGGACTCAAGAGGTAGGACATTATCATTGTTTAAAGGGACCATTTTTTTCACACTTGAAGGCGACACATGAAGTGTCTTTGCTGCTATTTGTAGTGTTGATGAATGTGCTTTCCTACAAAGAAATGTTTGGTTTCAATTCATGTACATGACAGACAGAGAGAACTTCTAGTCCTGCTCTCTTTCTCACCTCTACACATCTGGCCAGCCGTTCTGTGAAGCGGATGTCAGTCTCGGAAAGTTGCAAAAATTGCCTGAGTGGTATGACAGTAAGGGATTTCATTCAAGGGTCTGATAAGCACTTCATCCAAAGCACCTTTGCACAGTTACAAACCCAGTGTGTGAAGGTGTGAAACTAGAGTGTTTCAACATGTACACACAGCTGAGTGCAACACAGAGAGACTGTCTGAACATATGCTCTGTCATCCCTGTTTGTGATCTCAATTTCATCTGCACTACAAAGACACAGGGTTGTTGGAGGGAGAAAGAGGAAACAGTGCGATTCAGTCACGACCGGTGGACTTATAAGTGTGACCATTTGGAACAGGTGTAAACATCTGTCTACACATCATCCAATTTCATTTCAAGAATTTTTTTTTTTTTTTTTTAATTTCATTTGCATCCAGACTGAAATATCACAATGAGCAATGGATTCATGATTCCCAGAGGATATATCCTGATGAGTCTGGTGATCCTCTAATTTTTCTCTCAGAGTAGTGAATAAATTAGTCTTAAATTCAGTAGAATGTGATTTATACTGATCCAGTAACACAATGTTTCATCTTTTGAAGGATGAGAACATTTTAACGTAGAATATATGCGCATTATATTTGGCATTTTATAACAGCGAGGAAAAAATGATATATTTAGCTATAACGTATACATTTATGTGAATAATAAGTGACATAAACATGGTCAGAAAATTTGACTGTCTTGTATTTTTTTAGCCTCTGAGAAAAGCTGGGGATAAAAGATGAAGCTGAGCTTTTTTTGGACAGGGCCGTTTAATCAAAGTGTAACTACCCCTGGGGTTCCTGCCCCCCAAAGGCCCCCTGTTCATTGTCTGACAGTTGGTTTGTGGTTATTTGATTAACTGGCAATTAGTTTGGGGATATGTGACACTACATCACAGTGTCAACTCAAATAATAAGGCTTTCAGAGCAGATCCTGTCTTCCTCTTGTCTCATTTACACATTGTTGTCTTCCTAAATAAATTTGTGGTTCACCAAATTACCACATGGGGTCAATGTGGGCCCTGGACCCCTCCTGTTAAATTGGGTCATGTTTATGGATCAGGAAAAATGAGTCAATCTCATGATCAAGATATGTTATGTAGTGGTATAGTCCAGATTTTTCCCCCCCCCTTTAATTGTAGCAAAGTGTGTAATCTCTCTATATGATGTCTTTTTACTTTTACTCCAGTTAGAGGAGAAGGTGGATCTGAGGAGGAGTAAGGGGTGGATCTGACCTGCTCTGTACTCTGTCCTGATTGTCAGACGGGTTGTCGGCTCTGGTACAGTCAATCTGATATGGTATATTTTCCTCTCAATGGGACCAGAATTCTAAAAATGAACATCATGTTGTCTTGAAGAACACTTGAAACTCACAATTAAAACTATAAACCCATTAGGAAAATGTTTACTGAGGTGATCAAATCAAGTGAGAAGTCGGAGCATTTTTCCATTGACTTCAATACAATCTGACCTCTTTTTACAAACAGTGGCAGCACCACCTGGATGCAGGTTTAAGGCTCGTTTTTTCATTTACGTCCATTTTTATCCACAGTCTACAGTGAATACATTCATTTCCTTTGTATGTGTGAGTGATTGCTGTTATTTTAACTTGACGAGTGTCCACTCCAAAGTTCTTCAGAGCTGAGTTTATCTCTGAGTTTATCCATTCATGTTACTTTCACTTGTCTTTAGTCACACTTGATTGTTTTCTCTGCTGACACCTGATCTTTTACTTGTCTCAAAACCTGCAAGGCTTTTATTTCTTTAACGGCAGCACTTACAGTATGAATTGTGGGGCAGGCTGAGAGAATTTGTGGCACCACTTGTCCGGCCACTGTGGTTTTATTTATCTTGTGCTTTTTGATTACTTGGAAAATCAATGTTGAAAATAGATTTAATAATTTAAGTGCTGAGTTGAAAGCAACTGGACTTTTTTTAAGGTTCTGAAAGACGTTTCACTTCTCATCCAAAAGGCTTCTTCAGTTCGAACAACTGATGGGGAGTCCCAGGTATTTAACCTCCAGTGGGGTGGTCACTTTGGAGGTGGTTGACCCACCCTGCCATCATGAGAGACGTTAAGGTCACATGGGTCAAGGTCTGAGTGGGGTTAAAACACCTGGGAAGGGATTTCAAGGCTGTATTATAGGTGGCTGATAGTTGTTGTCATAACTCACCACGTCTGTTCAAGGATGGTCTTTCCAGTTGGACAGAGATGGCCTCGTTCACTCCTCTGTCAAACCATCTGTCTCCTCTGTCCAAAATGCAAACAAGAGCGTCCCTTCTCCTTTAGATGCAGATGTAAAACTGAGTCTTGTCCCGATGAGCTGGCGCTCTTATGTTGTGCTTCAGGATGTTGTGTTTGGAGAAAATCTCTTCTCCATTTCTCTGTCAAAACTGCCACGTGTGGGACGACGATGTTAGTCCTATCTTTCCTCTCCTTTCTAAATAGCATAATATACCATGTAAAGAGAAGTGAAATGTGAAGGTCATCAGTCTCCGCACAGTCTGTACTTTGTTTTGCAAAAATCTACATCAAAATTTAGATTATCATATGAAGTCTGAGCAAACATGGAAGGCTTTGTGTACAGGCCATAAATTATACCTTGATCAGACAACACAAACACGCCCTTTACAGCCTCCAACCTGTGGCTGTCACACGCTCTCACACCTTGTGGCAAATTCTCAAGCTATAAATTTCATAGTGACAATAAACATCCTTGTTTCAATAAATCTTTATGCAAACAAAACAAGAATAGCATGCTGCAATTGCAGACAGAGCCTTTATGTGTTTTATTGATCTCTGAACAATCAGTCCACGGGGACTTGAGACTCTGAAGCATGTTGGGCAACTATGATTTATCACCTTTATTTATTTATTTTCATTGAAATAAATAATATTTAACTGACATTTCACTCAGGAGGAGTTAGTTTCACATCAAGCGCTGGTTTGGAGCCAGTTATTGAACAATTTATTCCACATAGTTTACGACTGAGCTTCGCCTCAGGCATTCCTTCAGATCTCAGTGGATTGACTCTAGAGAAGGCAGAAGAAAAGAACAGTGCTTCCTGTGAACCATTACCTCTGAATATAGGGTTATTAATTTAGACAATAAAGGCTTTAGCTCTCAGGAACTCATGTTTTACATTTACAATGCAGGCTTTTAGCTCCGAAGAGAGAGAGCTGCAACCGTTATGCAGGAAAATGGTTTGGTGTTTAACTCTGGAACAATTTGAGTAACAATCCCTTAAGTGGTGAAAAGTAACTTTCATTACTTTATACTTCTGCCTCAGCACATTTCACACAAAAACGTATTGTACTTTATACTCCACTACTTTTGTTTGATGACTTTATTTACTAGTTACTTTGCAGGTTCTGATTAAATAACATCCAAAAGAAAAAAAAAATAGATAGATTAAACAATTTGTAAATGATGTTGACACATTATAATCCAATTATATAATATTTATCATTCTGACATGGGCATTTCTGCAAAATGAGAATTTTACTTTTGATACTTTATGTATATTTGATGCGAATTAAGTACAGTATTAAGAACTTTTAAATCACTTAAATAAAAGTGGTATTAGATAGATATTATTAAATGTTCTAAACATTTCTTATCTTCTAAAGAGAAATTATTACTGTCAGTGTTGTATTGTATATTATACTGTTGGATTATTCTCACTATGTTTAACTTTCATCCTCCTGTTGTAGTCGCTGGAAACAGTTTTAACTATTTCATATCATATTTTATGTGCTCATGATAAATTTTAACTGTGAACTAAATGCAGTGCAGTAAAAACTACAATATTTCTCCATTTTTTTATAATATAAAGTAAAATAAAGTTGAAATATCACTTTGCACAGAATCGTATTCACCATCATCAACACATCAAAGACAAAATATTTCATTATTTCATATCACTTGTCATATAAAGTGACACATTCCCCCTGTTATTTCCTCTGTCTTGTAACTTAAACGCCATCATTTCTGAGCATTTAAAATGCCTTTACGTCCCCCTGCCTCAGCTCAGAGCAGGGCCCTGTAAAAACGACCTAATCTGAATTGTCAGTCATATGGTTGCACTTACCTTGCTTTAGCTGTTTTGTATTAGGCATAATAAGGGCCATCAAATGCCGGTAAATACAAGATACCACTTGTACCCGCTCCGCCGAGGACTTTTCACATGTGACAGGATAACAATTACATGTAAATCAGACCAGTGAGGAATGCAGAAGTCGAAACAAATGTTGTGGATCAAATCACATGAAAGTTTAAACATCCCAGTGGGGAATTTGGGTTGTTACAGCCGCCAAACTGAGCATCAAAGATAAATACAAGACAACAACAAGAAACAACACTAAAGTACACATTCAGGATAGTAGATAAATAAATGAAGCAGATACACCACATGGCAGATACACAGATGTGAAGCAGATGTAGACATGTTTATTGTTATCGTGTCACACTTTTCCAGCTTTTATTACTATGTATAGCATCAATAGTATATATATATTGACCATCCAGAACCTTTTGCCTAAAACCAAAGTCTGTATTTTTAAATATTTATTAACTTCATTTTAAATTACTCGTGTTCAGGAAAGGGATTTCTAGAAACCTACAAAAGTGCAAACAGACTTTATCAAAAATACATCAACTTCTGCAGGTGGAAAACAATTTTACTACATCATTAATTATACAAAATAAATAAAACACAGATGAGTTTTTTTTTTTCTTTTTTTCAGAGTAAAACAACTTTGTATTTCCTACTCAGATTTAATACAGGAGACTATTAGGCCATGTATGGCTTTAACAGCCAGTTAACACTATAAAGGTAACACCTCAAAGCTGTAATTTAATCTAACAATAAGGGATGTGTCTGGTAATTCACCAGTAAATTGAAGCATGGAGGTGCGTTTGAACTAAGATTAGAAGACAGACACAGATTTTCTGAGGAGTATAATTACACACATATCACAATGCAGTAGGTTTAAGGCTTTTAAAAGTCAGCAAAAGGCTAAAAGAGTAAAATGTCTGCAATCTGGATCCATCTTTTCCTTTTATTTTTTAATGTAATCATCTGGCAGACCATTTAACCTGAAGCAAAGCGCGGGCTGGAGCTGGTGCTAGAGATACAGAAGAATAAGTGTTTTAGTGCTTTGTGGGTGCTTGTCTGAATGGATGAAAGAGTGTACACAGTTTCACAGTGACTGAGATTACACTCACTTTAAATATTCCATGAAAGTGCTGCAGTAGCACTGCGTTATTCAAACACTGAACCGTTGAACAAAGTATTTAATTCATGCATTGACATTGCTTTTCCGCTGCAGTTAGAAATTCACAGAGCTGTTTTTTTGGTTTGTTGACGTTCGGCTCTCCAGCCTCCGCTTGGTTGGTATCAGTTTATCTATGTTGTCAGGCCTCTTCACGTTTCTTACAACAAAACAGACACTGATATATATCTGAAAACTACGAGACTGATAATTACAACAGTTCATAATACTATGAGGAAATTCAGCTCTCCACACCCCCTTAGAGAATCAAAAATCACCTCAGTGAAGCAGGGAGTTTCACTTCCTCTTTCTGAGGCAATACTGGCACTGCCATTTAATGTACAAGCCTAAGGAGGTGTAAGGTCTTAAATGTGACTAATGTTTAGGTTTGCACAGTCGTTCAGACCATGGCAACATGTTACAACCATTCATAAAGCGTGTTTGGTGCAGATCTTGCACTAGTTTCGACATAAAGTCAATTTTCATACCAGTCATGATAGAAAAAATTGTTTGACAAAAGCATTTTAACAAAAGGCCTCACGTTTTCGCTGTGTGAGTGGCAGAAAGAGAGAGAGAGAGGAAGAGAGAGATAAGACTCTGACTTACTTCAAAACCTCCAATTTTAAGCATAGATGTGAATTTTTGAACTTTTAGAGCTTGTTATGTTACAGTCTACTTGTCTGAATTGTGCAATTCACAGTTAAGTAAGTGGACCTTCAGGCTATCATCATTTTTTAGCACTTGAACTCTGTTTGTTTTCCACCAGACCTTCCTGTGATTTTGCTCCTGTTGCTTCTGTACAGTCGAGAAGTGGAGCCAAACGGCTCAGAATGAAGCTCCAATTCTCAGAACCACTTGAGACATTTTCGACTCTGGCGGACGCATATTCATGTGAATTGGCTCCACGTAGAGCAAATCTGTTACTGTTTGTGTCTATGCATCCTCAAAGCTAAAGATTTTCACTTCATGTTCAGCCTCAAAGTACGTTTAGGGCCTTGTGTACTTGTTATGGCCCGATGCCAGCACTGATTGCCAATTTGACTTCTAAATTGAGTTCATGTCAACGTTCAAGAAAGAAGAAATTTTCCGATATAAACAAGTTTACACTATACTGAAGTGTACCAAACAAATATGGATGTCTCGAGTCAGTGCAAGTCAAGTTATTAACCCCAAATATAAAGTATATATTATTATATGGGCCAAACGCTGCATTTCTAACCCTCATATACCCAAATTTGCACTTTTACAACCCTTTCCACTCATCAAATGATGTGAACGTTCCCAGGTTATAAACATGGGAATCTTTCCAACCATCTCCAACCATCCATCCAATAAGACTTGATGGAGTCAGTGCTGGAGTGCAGGAATGTGTGAGGGCATGAGGAAGAGGAAAACACTGAAATCCAGTTGATAAATGGATGTTTCGTACTGTTGCTTGTTCGCTCCCCGTGTACAAGTTTAATTGTACAAATACACATGACAAACTTATCAGCGTGTGCTTACAAGGTAGTGGCAACTTCTTTGTGCTGTTAAAGCTGCTTTAACTTCACCGCGCTATGAATTTTGGATTAGTTCCTTGAGTGAAGTCTGCAGGCGTGTGGAGTTCATGGAAAGTGTGCATAAAGGGCTCGAGAAGTTAAGCAGGGAGCACTAAAACGCTTTAATGATTTTACAGTGGGACGGCCCTGTGTCCTGACGTAAGTAAGGGAGAGTGTGGAAGCAGCGACCATTGGAAAGTTTTCAGCCACTGACGACACTCACTGCCATGGAAATACATCATTGTGATTGACTGTCTTACCTTTTAAATACCAGTTGGCAGGACAAATTAATACGTTCATTAAGATGCGAAAAGTCGGTCAGGTAAACAAACAGGATGGTTAATAACATGGTTTATCACAATGGCCTGCCCTTCCCTCCGAGATCCCTTTAAAGGGAATGGCTTTGCTGTGAACGATCACACACATAATTCACATAAAATTAAGAGAACCAGCAAACAGAGCTGTGCAGTTCAGCCAGGATAACTGTCTGCTGTTGGGTCATTAAGCCAGAGAAGTTCAGATTTCCTCCATTGAGTTTTGACAGTTCCATCCAATTCTGCCAAGCAAAGACTGCGCTCCTGACTCCACTGTGCTCTTCCAGGGGTAGGGAATGGATTAACAGAAAAGGCCCGTCACAATAGTGTGGCAAGTGGAGTGTTAGGGAGGCCATGCATTAAATCCTGTGAGCGCATAAGGGCCGGGTTATGCTAGAAAAGAACTAGTCCCTATGGCATGGTTGCCCGACTGCATCAAAAGGTTTAAAAAACATTACTTATAGGTGAGGGGAAAAGATCGATGTCAAAGAGAAGGCAGGGTGCACATTACCGTTTAACCACAGACATTAGGGCATATTTTGTCTCTCCTTGAAGACATTCACAGGGTTGCACTCAACAGGTGCTGCATGCCTGTAAATTAGACATGTTGTTGGATGCAGCTCCACCAAGTTCCAACTCCAGAAAAGTGCAAGGACAATGGTTTTCCAAAGCCATTTTGCCAGGGAGGTGGTTGCTGGATGACTGGACAGCCACAGGGACCCACTGTGTTTCTACCAGCCTCTGAATCTGTCATTCACGCCGCGATTATGAAGCCAGAGATTGTACTTCTTAATGGTAAACATTCACAATGGAGCCAAGGTGCCTCTTTGTGCTCTGTGCACTGGAGCAAAGGAAAAGAAAATACAGGGCCCCGACATTTCCTGCACATATGGACCCCATAATTTCTAGCTACGGCCCCCAGCATGTATTTTATGGACAATAACAATGTGTCTGCAACAGGATCAATGTTGTTGCCTTTTATTTTCAGTATTTTAATGAACTCGTTTGGGCTATGATTGCTCTGGCCTCGCGCTGGTTTCTTCTTCTTCTTCTTCTTCTTCTTCTCCAATGCAGCCCCGCGTGCACGAGCAGTGCGCGCAGGTCGGGGGCGCGCATGGAGGCGGTCCGGGGCTGCCTCGGTTTTCTGTAATCGCTTTTCTGCTGCTACCTCCAGTTAAATAGCAAGGACACGGGAGCGAGCAGGCGGCCGTGTGAGGATATACTTTTTTCGGTACCTTGGGATTACGACGCGGAATTGCAGCATCGACGGCCAGGCGCCAGGTAATGTCGACACACGCATTCAGCCGCCTCTTGTAGATCCGCGAAAAGTACGTAAATGTCCCGTGAAAAGTGTCGTTTTCCAGTGAAGAAGAAGGAGGAGGAGGAGGAGGAAAAGAGGGGAGTTGGGGGTGGAGGGGTGGGGGTGTTGTTGGGTCTGCT
>CM076653.1:9281022-9311424 GCA_038496675.1 Rachycentron canadum
CACACACACACACACACACACACACACTCCGCGCCGCGCCGCGCCGCACCGCACCGCACCGCACCGCACCGCGCCGCGCCGCTCCGCTGGCCCTGCCCGCTGACCGTCCTCCATCAGCCCCCGCCGTCGGCTGTTCGGGACGAGCCCCGGCAGTAACGCCTTCTTCTATGCGTATTTTCACTGAGTTTAAAAACACAGAGGCCTGTAACTGCCCCCCCTCCATTTTTCCTTCTTTAAATACCCCACAGCGGTAACGCAACGTACCCTACTTTCCGCGCCCCCCCCCCCCCGCCGGCCTCGTAACGTTAGCTAGCTACCCAATAATGTTTATGGTCGCTTTTGTAGGACGGCTACGTTTCGCTCGACCCCTATTGTGTTTTTCGTGCCCACAAACGTTGACCCACCGGGCTCCACCAGACAATGAAGTGCCGCCTGACAACACACGAACATCTTAACTTCCCCCCGCTGTTATTTTGGGAGACTTTAATGCCTCCGCATCGACCCTGGCATCTCTAACGGCTATTGAACCGGGTACGTTTCAGCCGTTGATGTCCCCATCATCACCATGAAACGCCCCCCGGGAAAGGCGAGCTGTTCCGCCGCTTCGCTCCCATCGCTTCCATTAACTTCCTACCTTTTATAGCCTGTTTTTTTTTATTATTATTATTTATTTTATTCTCTATTACATTTCAAGCACATTTTTTAATTTCTTATTATTTTAGCCTCAGTCTTTTGTCGTCTGTAAAGGGAGTGTGGGGGGTGGGAGTTGGGGGGGGGGGGGTTTGAACAAAACCGGGGCAGAGCTCGTCTTCACGGATGGTCTCCTCATTTTCAAGCGTCTCTTTTGATCTGTCAAGGATTACATGCGCATATATGGGCTATTAAGAGCCATTTTATCCGTCTGTTGGGTCATAACATTGACCCGTAACATTATTATTCCCTTTGTTTCCATTTAAAGAAAAAGAGGAAAAGCATGGTACAGGTCAAACATAGGGTGTTTAGTCAGTTGAATAAACCGAGGCCAAAGCCACTAATCTAAAGTCTTCCAAACAATTAGCTTGTGTTATACAGTCCCTGGTAGTTCATTAGGTGAATCTCTTATTATATCCAATACACATCTATAATTGACAAATGTCTTTTTGTATCAGCTCACATGTTGCACATCCCTGTCCCATCCCTGTCCCTGTCCCTGTCCTGGATGTGGATGGTGAGGGTCATCATCCACATCCAGGTTTAGATCTATTGTAATTAAACCCGTCTTGTTGTGGGCTTCCCTCAGATTTCCCCACACTGCAGGGGAGTCTGATCGACTCCTGTGGAGTGTAAAAACCTCTTCTTTGCCGTGCTCGCATTGGTCCTGGGGTGTGACGTTACTTTTGCCGTTCACTTTTTCAGGGCCCACGATGTCCAGCGAAGTACAGAGACCGGACGACAGCCCCAGCACCAGCGGGGGAAGCTCAGATATTGAACAAAGGGAATCAGTACCACCTGAGCAGGAGCGAGAGCAAGCACAGCCCAAAAAGAAGGAGACCAAGATCTCGAGTAAAACTGCTGCTAAACTTTCAACTAGTGCCAAGAGGTAAAAAAAAAAAAAATTGAATCTGGCTCTGGAGAGCTGCATTTGCACAGGGCTTGTTTGTTAGACTAAAGGCCTCTCCCCTTGTGCCCTGGAGCTGTGAAGTTATATAAAGAGACTATAGTCCTACACACATTGTCATTTCAAACATCCACACAATTCAGTGTGACACTAAACCCAAAGGAAGGAGGTAACTCACCTGGCTCGGCACTGGGGTGTCATTGCCGTCATTTGAGAGAGATATTCCTATTCCAGCCTGTTTGTTTGAATGGATTTGCCTCATGCTCTTGCAGCATTCTTCGCTCTCCTACACCGCCAACACCACCAACACCACCAACACTTACCTCCACCAGTCTCAGCACTTATTCCCAAAAAAAGACAGGCGATGACAGAATTATGCAACCAGTTGAGCAAAGGGTTGGCTGAGGCCGCCGAGTCTTTTTATAACGGCAACTGATGTTATGAACATCTCCCTTTTGTATGTCTATGTTTGACTTAAAAGCAGTCTCTTCGAGTCCCTTCAGTACAATGACTGTAGCATGGAGAGGCATCACTCTTGAAGTGCTGCATTTATATGAATAAGAGTTTAGCAGCAGCAATTGCACTCAGTTGCCCTTTGCAGTTTGAGTCATCATTCTGCATGGTTATCTGCTGCAGATTATCAAAGGTGGCGTATTTATCCTCATGTTTGATGTTGCTCTTAAGTTTTGTTTGTGCAACACAGACAAAAATTACAATAGAATAACTTACTTTGCATCGTTTATATTAAATGTAAGGTTAAAATCATGAGCTTTTCATAATTTACGCCTCTTGTTGGCTCAGCAAACTCAAGTCATGACACCTATTTGCAGTCTGCACCGTGTTGTTAACATGTACTGAAAGTGCACATGGTTCAAGGTGGATTAAAGGGAAAATTATACCCCCTCACACTGGCTTCGTGTACAACAAAAATGCTTGTTTTTTCTAGAAATTTGTCCTTTCAAAGATAGATTTTAACTGTAAAATCTTTCTCCTTTGCAGGATTCAGAAAGAGCTTGCAGAAATAACACTAGACCCACCTCCAAACTGCAGGTAAGGAGGTGTTATCTCTTCAAAGCATTTCTGTTATAACTCATAAGCCCACGTGTGCAGACACTCCGGCTGTAATGGATGCAGACAGCAGAAATGTGCTCCTTTCAAGGTTTCTTGTCTCTTTAAAAAGGGAAGGCCGCGCTGCAATGCACTCGCTTTTGTCTCTGCTCTCATAATGATGTTGTTTGTCTTTTTTGTTTGATGAGATGGTAATCTCAGGTGAATTAGAGCGAATATAACCCATCCTGGCGTGGTTGTTGCTGCATAATGTAAACTGCAACTGTAGCCTTTTTGATCACAGTGCAATGCTTGCGCTCAAATGGTGGAAAAACGAACGGTAGTGTGACTTTAAAACCTGTTTCGATTCTCGTGTGGTCCCCCCCTCCCTCGCTCTGCTGGGGATTTACCACAGACAATGGTTATTGTGTGCTTCTGCCGCGGCTCTCAGCCCTTTGAGGAAGAGATATGGTCGCGAGTGAGTGGCAGACCACATGTGCATCAGTCTCTCTTGACGTGACAAAAGGCGTGAATTTTGGGATGTGGCGCAAGAGCCAGCTATTATGAACTTAAATAACACAAAGTGACACTGTCATTGGTTATGGCTCTGTTTATTACAGCGCGGTAATTACTCCCTGATTCAGCCGCCCAGTGCAAATTAAGAGAGAAAATGGAAGCCGGTCTTTGCGAGATTGAGGACACTTGTGGGAGATGCTGATATTTTCTGACCATTTTGGATTGGCCATATTCGTTCATAGGCACCTGCTTAAAATGATTAAGGAAAACGGCTTTGTATGACTCATCTGGCGATTTGGAATTACTACACCCTAGACAGCCTTGTTTATTGCATGAATTAATCACCCCTGCTGGGTCTCATCAGAACCCCACCATCATTAACGATAAACATTGAGCTAACCTTTTCATTCCAGCTCACAGCCCAGTTTTGTTATTGTACTGGAGGCTAAAAGAGATGTTGTTTTCCTCGAGGACTCTAATCTATTTCAACCCCCCCCCCCCCCCCCCCCCCCCCCCCCTTCCCCCCCAAAAAAAAAAAAAAAAAAAAAAACTAGGTTGGCTCACATGAAGGATTTAGCTGGAGGACACGACTAAGTCATTTGAAAGTAAAATAATCGCTAGCGGAAATTTCACAGCCATCGTCTTAGTGGGGAACTAGTTGCCTGGGAAACAATTAAGCTTCTTCAAGATAATCCTTTTCTGTGTGTGTGTGTTCCCTTTTCATACTCTAAAATGATATCAAAATCTAATAATGTGTTTTCTGTGATGCACCCAAACAGATTAGCCGTCTGCTTACAATGACGGGGGGGGGATCGAGGTGGGTTCAGATGCATCAAGCACTGAAATTTCTCATGCAAAAAAAAAAAAAAACAACAAAAAAACAAAAACAAAAAACGATCACAGCACCATTTACGTTCTCGCATGGGTGAGCGCACACCGCGGAGCTAGTGTTGTCATTTGTATGCCACACGCTCCTCGCTTCCGGCCAGGTTAGCCTGAAAGGTTATTCATTTCATTCCCAGCGACAAATGGAGTCACAGACTGTTGCCCCCCTTCAGGAGGCAGACGGAGAGTTGTGTTAAAGAGATTCACTTCGGCACATTCAACAAACGCGGCGCTGGGAGGCCAGTTGATGTGTGTCATCTCATCGGTCTCTTTGGCTGAGAAGCCCCTCGCACTCCCTCGCCACTTTGCCCCGGTCAGAGACAATTTGCCAGCCTCATCATGTAGTTAAAATCTGCAGTCTCCTTCGGATCACCTACAGTTTCTTTCAGCCTATAGCCTCCATGGCTGCAGAAGGAGGGAGGGGGGGTTCATGCTGCGTTTCCCTCTCTAAAATGGAGAGCCCTGCTTTGTGTCTTTCTGTGTAGATCTAACGCCTTAAAGTGTTAAAGGGTCTAATTTAGAGAAACACCTGTGGCAGGAGGTGCCCACTTGATAAGTCTAATAAAACGTCCACACCTTTTCTTGTAGCATCCATCTAAGGTTATTGTGTTAACCCTCAGCTGCAGTTAAAAGCACAAACTGCTGTTACAACAACCCATCTGTGGAGCTAAATAACTCATCCTTATGTTTTGTGTGACTGTGAAGAGTCTGGAATATTAAAGCTTAAGTACTTAAAAAAAAAAAAAATCAATTTCCATACAGTGTGAACAGACATACTTTTTGTGCTATGTCACTACTTGGAAAACACAAGCAAGTATTTAAATTTGTCTCCGAGCTTTATCTCTCTCCCAGCTTTGTGACAGCTCGCTTGTCACCCTGGCAGTTGTCATACATTAAACCAACAGGAACACGTTGAAGCCCAAGAGGATTTGACATGGCAATTATTCTCACTGTCATACACTCTAGGTATATTGTGCAGGCAGCTTGTGCCTTTACACCTATTGATGCAAATGAAGCAGCTTTTGAAGGAAATGGGTGTCTCCTGTCTCCAAGTTGCACATGTGTTGCAATGATTTTTATTGGGAATAAAATTAAAAAAAAAAAAAAAAGACAAACATAGGGAGACAGGCTTATTTCTGAAATCTTCAGCCTTTGAAATATCCCAGTTTATGTTGTCTTTGTGTGGAAGTGTTGCCCCATAGTGTGGGTCAGGGTGGTTCAGTTTTGATAAGAAAGGGCTAAAAAACCAAAGCAGTGATCTAGCACTTGGAAAGTTCACCTGGTTTTTGCTGCTCACCTCGCTTTTATCTAGGGAGAAGTTTTAGCCTGAATTCAGCCAAGTTCCAGTTCATTTAGTCATTTTCTCCATGAACCAATTCATCAATATGCATATGAAATGAAAAAAATGGCACTTGTCACTATTGTTTTTGTCTTTACTGTGTTTGCTTTGTCTCGTGAACAGGCCAAAACCATAATATATTCATTTTAGTGTCATGTAACAAAGAAAAACAGTAAATCGTCTGCAACCAGAAAGTGTTTTTTTTTAAAAAATGACTGAAACAATTATTCAAATATCAAGCATATGATTGCAGCTGTGCATCTAACACATATTTTTGTTATGTGCTGGTTATTTTTTTCAATTAATACAAGTTTTTTTTCTGTGTCAATTTCCTGAAGCAGGAAGGTACTTTCCTAAATTTGCTGTTTTTCTTTGTGTGAGCTGTCCAAAACCCAAAGATGGGTTTATCAATGATATAAAACACAGAAAAGCAGAGAATCGTCAGTTTGAGACAGTGTAACTAGTTCATTTTGGCATTTTTGTCAGATGAAATGACTTAAGTGAAAGTATGAAAATAGTCGCAGTTGATTCTTTTTTTCTGCTGTATTTTACAGTACCACAACTTTGTCTGTCTGCATAGGAACAACGTGGTAATTTGTAAAATGAACAAATCATTCTGCTTCATCCCACCTTCTCATCTGAATCACGTCCCATCTTTCCCACGTCCTCCTCCTCTGCATGCTCTGATGTGCTCCTGTCACAGAAACACTCCTTTCTGCTGCTCTCTTTATATTTCCTTACTCATTATACTTCCTCGCCGCTGAATCACAGGGATTGTTTTAGCTGTGTTTGTTATCGCGGTGCTGTGACTGTTGTGACTTGTTACTATTCCCTCCCTGCGATGTCGCTCCTCCAATGCCAATATATCGCACACAGAAATCCAAACAAAAGACACCTTGACATTGTTAAAATGACACCTATGCCTTTGTCTTCTTCTCACATGGACAAATAAAAACACTACATTGACAATAGAGCAAGAGCAAAACAATGTTCAGCTGCCTTAAACATAATAGTAATGTCAGGTTTTGGTGTCAGCCCATCTGAATCCAAAGAGAAGCGGCTATTGTTTAGCAGTCACAGCAGAATTATCTGTTGCAGAAGAGGCAGAGATACCAATTTGTCCTCCTGAGGCAGCTCAAATAGATTAAATGCAATGCAGCCGCAACCCATGGTGCATTTTGAGTAACAAGTTCACCCCCTTCCTCTGTCAGGTTGTCACAAGTCATTCCAGGAAATGTAAGAAACCGCTAACTGCAGTGGAAGTAGATAAGGCTGAGGGAGACGTGATGCAGCATAAGATTCATTTGCAAAACTAAATCACAGAACAGCTCATCAAACGCTTTGAACGTTACAAACTGAAAACGCTTCATAAATATACAGACTCGAAGTGTATATGTCTGTACAGCGAGTCGTTGCTATCCCTGTGTTCTCGTACAGCACAAAGTGGTTTATACGTCTGTGGGAGATTTACCACTTGAAATATTAAGTAAATTTTGAAGCATCTGGGTCTTGATTTGAGGCAGTAGTAAATAAAAGCAGCTTCTCAGAAACTACTGATTTGAGCTGGCTGGAGTGACAGCTGTCGCTATCAGCTTTTATCTCTTGTTGTTCCATTGTTGAGATTCGCTGTCTCCAGCTTACTCTTTATCGTTTCCAGTGGACTCATTTTTTTATACAGGAGGCCTGTAATGTCATTAATCTGCTCTTGTTTGACGACTGATGGCATTTACATACAGTAAATGACACGGTGCCAAAAGATGAGCTACTTCCAGCCGCCATCCAAACCAGTTAATAATCCAAGAAGGTGACGTGGAGATCGGTCAAGTCAATATTATTTGCGTTTTGCCAACTCACAAGAGAAGTTATCTTAAGACGCTTTCCACATAGAGCAGGTCTAGAACTTCTCTTTGTGTTATTGTTTGCAGAGACCTAACCATTCCCACAAAAAGCAAACACTTGGTGAGAACAACAAGGAAAAACTTTCTTTTTAAGAAACAGAAACCTCAAGCAGAACCAGACGGGTGGGCGGCCATCTGCCTTGATCGGTTGGGTTTAGAGAACGAGTGAGCAATGGGTATAGTAAGAATACAAAAAATTATAGTTAATAACATTTAGAGCTATTATTATTATTATTATTAATAATAATAAGGGCCTAGTAATATAAGTATGAGGAGGAAAAATATAAGATATCTTACATACTTTCAAGCTATCTTACGTTTGATGTGTATCTTTGGATTGTTGATCAGATTAATCTTTAAACTTTTGGACTAAATGATATTAAAATAAATGTTGCTCTATTGTCTGGCATATTTTATTAATTGATTAATTAATTAATTAATGATTAAAATAGTCCTAAATTGCAGCCAATGTCAAATGTCAACCCTCTTTTAGTAGGGCTGTATTACATGGCTGGCCTTTGGAACAAATAGCCTTCTTTGGTTCCTGAATTTTCCCTGTGTGATGTAATGCCCCCATGATGCCCAAAACAAAGCTGTCACTCCCCGATGATATCATGCAAGCTGTGGGGAAACGGCCTATTCACGAGATGCACACAGCTGGCCACTCCGTCACATGCTCGCTGGCTTCAAGCCTCGACATGAATATGTATCTTCATCATCATCATAATCCAAGAGTCGGGGCTCTCTTCATTGGAGCTCCTGACCTCTAATTCTCTTCTAGTTGATGGGATCGTCTTCGTGTCTGTGGTGGCTGCATATTAGTTTTATGCCATGCCCCAGGGGGATTATCAGCAAGTGACACACCCAGCATCATTTTTCACAGTGTTACCATTAAGCACAGCAGGGGGAGGTGGGGTTATCAATATTCATGAGGGGGCGTGGGGACAGGGCTGCAGGAGAGGAGGGATGAGCTCAACGAACACCTCCAGGCTAATTGAAGTGATCACTGTATTGTGCGTGGCACCTTCAATGGACTATTGTCGGTAAGATCTTTTGGGATGCCAGGTCAGTTTGAAGCAAGTAAAACAATGACAGCTACATTTAACCTTGGCTGAATCAGCCCTAATCGATTTCTTGTTCCATAATCGTCGCCTTTATAAATATTGATGAAGTAAGGGCACCCATCTGTGTCTGATGCTGGCATGATCCTGACCTTTCAGAGAAGGTCCCGTCCATTGACTGCACAGTCTGAGAACCTTCACGGCCACCACTTCAGAATCAGAATCGCTTTGTTCACCAAGCAGAATAAATAAAAAGGGGTCCTGTCGTTAACGTTGGTGCTAAAGCATAACGACATTTACACAGCAAGGCTGGGTCAGCGACTAATGAGGCAGTTTGACCAAAATTAACCTTTAAAGTTGACGCAATTAAGAAAGAAAGAGCAAACACTAATTGCAAAGGTGTTTTTCCGTGGAATTGACCCTAGTCATGTTTTTTTTTTCTGTCTCACACATATGTAAGCAAAGACAGGCTTGGTTAATTAAAATGTAAAAGCAAATGACTGCCAAAAGTAAATCACTTCTAAATACTTGAATACCATTGAATTTTTTGTTAAAACCCAGACATGTAACAATAATATAAAACAGATTAAATTAGAAGATGAAACCAGAGAATCATTTTCACTTTTCACTCAAAATTAATAAAAAAATGTTTCTGTCACTGTGACTAATTGATTAATTGGCTCATTGTTGTAGCTCTAACTTTGAAATTTGGAAGATTTTTGTATCGGGTCTGAATGTTTAACTTGTGCTTTGATTTATTCATTTGTTTTTTAATATTGGCCATTGTCCTACTTCCATAAAACTGAATATTGACTGAGTGACTGGAGGACTGGTTGGAGACAGCAGAGAGGGAGGAGGGAAAACAAGACTAGCTTTTGTGGAAAATACTTAAAATCTCAATGCTTTCAACTATTTATTTGCCAACATCTACAGTAAATGTTTATGTATTAACAGTAAATGAAAGTGCTCTCAAATGGACCATAAGACAGGAGAAACAGTGTTACCTACAGATAAATAAAGATGTCTCAGGCCTGGTACTGGAGCAGAAGGATGTTACAGCATACAGATGGACGGTGCCAGACTTGGTTGTGCTGATTTGTTATGGCCATCGTTCTCCTAGTGCACCTATGAAACATCTGCTGAAAATAATTCTCATTCGCGAGCGAACCAATCTGCCCTCATCATTTCTCTCCTCACAAAGTTTTTGAGTGGAAAATAAATAAATTTGCCCCTATAGAACGATGCAAACATATGCTCTCCCTCCGACACCGGCCTGAGTTTAATTTATCCTTGATGTTTTCCACTGCGGCACTTGTTTGACAGCGAACACGGCCTGCCTTGATTCATGTGTGTCATTGAATTCTCAATGTCCTCATTTGTGAGGTAGTTTTCTGGCAAACATTTGTCCACAGTGTTATTAATGGGTTTGTGGGGAAGCCGAGCATGAAGCACAGCGTGTGGACATTTTGTGGTGGAGTGTTGCCTGTGTTCACAGAAGCAGTTTGAGGTCATTGAGAATGACTGAATGATGATGTGAGGCCGACAGGAACGCAAACAGGAGAATCTTTTGGGCAAGCGAACAAATACAGTAACTCGCAAGCAAACAATTGGGCTGAGATCCCATTACCGCTTGTGACTGGGATCTCGAAACCTAATGGATTTCCCTCTGAAGTCACAAATCACACTGTTGCCGCTGCCAAGAACATTTAGAGTGTCTTAATGACATATTCGCGGTCTGGAGGATGAAATGTTAACGCTCTTAACATCCTGTTAAATGGTGAAACGAATGAATGAATAACCTTCTCTCACTCAGCTTGAAAGTCTTGTTACATTTCTCTACCTGCAAACCTCAGGACTAATACAGTGTCATGGGAAGAGACCGCCAAGAGTGTCAGGCTCCACAGCAGATATGGCTGCTCTGCTTGCTCTGATTGCTGACCTTTTGGTAATAAGTCCAATCCCTGGGCCACAGGGCCAAACGGCTGCCCACAGTGCCTTTGCAGAGGGAGCAGGCTGAAGACACCGTCTCTAATTATGGCTGAATAGACTTTTGGTGCAGGGCTGTGAGATTAAAAATATTAACATCCTACTCTTGACTAATTTAGTTCATAAATTGCACAAGGCTGCAGTTTTGTCTCGCGGGCAGAGCTGTTTTTTAGGCAGTTTCCTTTCCTGAAGCAGTGTTCCTGCGAGTCCCTGGCTGGCAAAACTGATTTACATGTCAGCACAAATTCTAACTTATTTTATTCAAGCAAAGCAAATGTTTATAATTACCCCGCGACAGACACATACAGTTTTTTGTACTGTCATGTTGCACGTGTTGAGGAAAAGCTGCTGCTCGCTACCACATCAGCTGTGATTAATATGTAGGACAATGTGTTCTTCAAATGCTTTTATTTTGGTTTGTGGGTCATGAGGTCTTTTTTTTTTTTTCTTTTTCCTTTCTTTTTTTTCACTATTAGTCGCCGTGTCATTCCTCACCCTCGATGCACAGCGATGCTTTGTTGGCTAAGTGATATTTTTATGACTCATGATGTTGTGCTGTTTCCTTTATGCAGTGCCTGTGTATTATGGTAATGATATATGCTCTGCATTATTCATTCTTAGCCAGAGGCAAACGTTTGCTCTGCATCAGACTCGGGCTGCATGCAGCAGCTCAGATGCGGAGGTGAAGCGAAATGCTTACTGCGCCAAAAAAAAAAAAAAAATCTATGTTGTACCTCCAGAAGAATCTCGCTCAATTAGAAAGGAAGGCTGAGGATAATAAACAGACCCCCTGCTTTATTTACAGCTTTGTTAGCACGACTTAAAACCCCAGTGAGGACAGACTTCCCGAGTGAAAGGCCGGGCCCTCAAACCTCCCTTTTCGAAGTATACTTCCTCAGCTCAATACTGACTGCTGTTCAGATTGATTGAGCCCAGCGTGCAAGGTTGCCTTCCTGTGAGAATAAAATTGTGTTATTCCCTTCCACTTGGAAAGCATGCAGCCACCTACTCAACCATCTCCCCTTGCTGCTGGATAAACCATCCGGTCAGTAATTGCAGTATTCATTGTACAGATGAACAATAAAAGGCTTGATTAAAAAACAAACCATGTCATTTGAGACAATAAAGACAAGAGAACAGAGGAAGGAGGTGTCACCTCGCCTGTTGAGCTGCACAGTAATTGGTCTTGGAGCTCTTTCACGGTCGGGGGGAAAGAAGATTGCTTCATTAAAGTTCCTCTTCTGATAACCACAGCAGCCACACTGATAGAAAAGAAGATCTTAACTGAATGACGGTGCCATTTGGAGAAAAAAAAAAGCACCTGTGGGGAATGAACAGGAATGGCGAATAATGCAGATAATGGCTTTATTTGTGCTTTGCGGTATTCACAAGCTCCAAAACAGACTGATTCACATTCAATTATTGGTTTACTCTCCTGTTTTATTTATCAGCCCCTTGGTGCAGTTTTTGGCTCAGACAGCTATTTACCTGCTTCTGTAAACAGCTCGCTGTGTGACAGTCTGCATTAGGAGCACACTGGGTTTGTGTTCGGTGCCACCGCTGAAGGGTTTTTTATGTTGGTATATTAAAGTGATGTTCTACCCATTTGATATTTTAACTGTAACCTGATCTTTTGAGTATTAAAGGCTTGAAAGGTGGTTCTTATTTAAAAAAAAAAAAAAAAAAAAAAAGTGCCGTTTCTCTTTTCATGGAGCACAGCAGCTGCAGCCAGCCTGGATTCATGCTGGTTACAATGGATTCCTGACCAGTTTTTATGGCAGTAAAATAAAATCTATGGAATCCTTTCATACCACTGCTGCAGCCACTGGGTGGCCTTAGAATATACTATGCTCAGTATGTTTTTAGCCAAAAATTAATAGATACACCTTTCACAGAAGATTTTCATCAGTGGCACTGAAACATCCTTTGCAAAGAACCAAAGTTAGAACCAGCAGAAGGAGGAAAAGAAAGCATTTCTTTGCACGGGAGTAAATGTTTCCTTGTAGTTTTTCCTGAGAAAAGAGGTTAAAAAAAAAAAAGCACTTCATTTTTACTTTGTGGTTCCCTTGAAATTTCACAGATTACCCAACACCAGGAGAGCTTCTCACATGGCCATGAGTTGCATGATTAGTTTTACATAACTGATGACTTCAAAACTGAATGTCATCCCGCATGTTCTTTTTAAAAGTGGACGATGAAACCTACTGCGAAGTGGCTGTTGCCAATCTGTTTGTAGTGCCTGGGACAGCCTGGCACGGACGTAGCAAGTTAAAGGGAGGCACAGCTCTGGTCTTTGAAGCCTGAGTGGCTCACTCTCTGGAGCCGTGTTTTTGACAGTGCCTTGCTACCCCACAAGTCTTTTTAAGGACACAAGACTGTTTGTTCCCGCTGTTCCCCTGCAACTGTGGTTTTGACTGTCGTATTCTTTAATAGCGGCCTCTTACAATGTTTTCTTTGATGTAGGAGTTTATTGAAGTTTATTCTGGTCTGTCATTTCAATTTGCTCTGGCATGTCCCAAAATTAATGGATATCTAAGATCGTTTAGAATAAATTCCTCTCAAAGAAACACGGAAAATCTCTTTTTTTTTCTTTTTAACCCTTTAAAACATAATTGGGGTTGATTAATTCTACCTGATAAATTCACCAGGCCTATCTCATGATTACATCTCCTTAATTTACTTAACCTGAGCCTGATGTGTGTGGGAATTGGCTCAAGGTGACAATAACCGTGAGATAGGTTAGCGATTTTTGTTGTAGATTAGCTCAACTGCTGCAAGATAAAGGTTATCCTTTGGCATTGGCACCAATCTGCAGATTGTCCCATCTATGAAATAAGGCAATGTGGATGATTAAATGGGCAAAAGACGCCCTGGTCTCACATACTGCACTGTATCATGGGAAGGAAAGGTCATTCAATATATATGGAAATTGTTACTGCTGTCTGTGATTATGAGGCACGGCTTGGATAGATTTCAGGAAGTGGGAATGAAAGGTAAAAATGACGGCGTAGGTCTGCGGCACAGTGTCTTCTTTATATTCCACAAAGAAACCGTTTTCTCAGTCCTCGCGCTCTGAAACGTGTCTCAGTGGAGGCTCTGGGTTTCACAGGGGCCAGTCTCTCTCAGCCTTGTGTGCAGCGATGAGGTTTTTTTTTTTTTTGTTGAGGTGAAGCACCGAACAAGGTCAGCGTGAGACGCAATCACTCGCTCCACAAATGTGACTGAATCATGCTGATGAACACAAGCAGGTGCTGGTGTTACACTGAGTGTTATTTCTATCAATAAGAACAAACTGCAGAAGGGAGGACAAACCTCAGAGAAAGGCAGCGTGGACATGCGCTGATGCACTATTTTGGTGCTGTGTTGCGGAGGAAGCAGCCCAGCTGTCAAAGTGCATTCCCTACATGAGCGTAATGTCGGCGGACAGGGCAGTGGCAAGATTCTCACGGACACCCGCACACTAATGTATCCCAGACCCCTGAAACAAATGACCCAAATACTCAGTGAATCAAGGCATTTGGCTGACGGTGCACTGCAGATGTAGTGTTACTTACACAGAGGTTGTTATTATTGCAGCCTTACAACAAAGCCCATAAGCAGCACTGTTACACCAGCCAACGTCATGTGTTTGTGCAAGGGGGATCTGTCTGCTTGGACAGAGGACTGTTTTTTCTGAAGAGATAGAAAAAGACAGGAGTGACATGTAATATTTATCCGGCTGTCGGTCTCAGTTTTACAGCTGGGTGTGAGATTATTGTAGGTTTGTTTCTCTTAACGCCGTCAAATATAAGCAAAATAAGCCTGTTGGTTTAAAGTTGCATTTGCAAAATTGTAAATTTGTTATCACCCAATAATTAATAAATTGAATTTGTCAGCTGCAGAGCATAATGTTCTGCAAAGCTATTAACCAGGGTCGAGGAATCATAAGCCATTAAATCCTGACGTTAACGGTGCATTAATTAAGGCATGGTTAATGGGATCTCACCCAAACATCCACTGATACTACGAATCTGCCGCACCGCTCACCTCTCCCAAAAAATGAATGGCCGAGTGAGAGACTGTCAGAACCTGAATGAGCTGGCCCTCAACCAGCTGCAACAAAGCACCACAGGAACGCCCAAGCCGGCGGGGGGAGGAGGTCTCCAAGCAACAGCCAGTGGTGGCATGCACATTCAGCTATTGACTTAGCCTTTATCTGCAGCCCTTGTGCGCTTGTCAGATCCCCTACAGCAATCTCTCCGCTGAGCGAGGACCTCTGCCATGCCTGCTCATCTCTATCGTTCCCCCATGTCTAAGTTATTATCGCCGCCACAAACTCATCAGCGTCAAAGGAAGTGAGCATCTGCTTCTTCTGGAGATGTTTGGAAATGAAATAGCCGTCTCCCTTTCACCGCGGTGTCAGGGAAGCTTTTGAATTGTGTGGCGATAATGGAAGTGTTACCTCGAGGTGTGTGTAGCGCACAAACTGTAGGAAATGTAAGCGCAGGTTTCACACAGCGAAGATTGCCTTGAGCAGGGAAAATAAGCTCTATATGGCTCTGTCAGCAGCAGGAAATAATGATAGAGAGTCAGAGAGTGGTTCAACTTCAGGCATCAGCCACATTTGAAGAGATTAACAGTATCTATCAATCAGTCAATCAGTCAGGCTCACGCTGCCTAATTACAAGACAAATATAGACTAATCTATATCTAATCTAAAGCCACATAGTCTCATGAGTAAAGGCAGGTGAATGAAATTGTCCAATGTGTCATCAAACCACATTTGAAGGCAGAAGTGTTCATGGCTCCTCTGAACAGCCTCATTCAAAGATGCAGTGAGAAGCCTGCTGTCAAAGAGAGGGGTAATTATTTAAATACGGGGATAGCACAGACGCTTGTGGACTGTTCTTCCTGGAAGACGTGTTTCACACCTACAAATGAGCGACAGTAATTTTGTGGGGGGGGGGGGATCAAAAGAGAAATATAACCCCTACCTATTTTCCCATCTCCACACACTCCTGCAGTGCCTGCATTAGATTCATGCAAACTGACGCCTGAAGGCTGGCATTCAGACCAAGAACAGCCATTTGCTTTGAAACAACGCAAAGGGCAGCGTCGGTGGGGGGTCCAGTTGCTGAGACAAGAAATACAATCTGTGAACCTGAAGGCTTATTAGACGGCGAACTGCTGCCCGGCAGTCTATAATACTGAGCGACAGGATTTCTCTGGAAAGTTACCACAGCAGCAACTGTTTTGTCTTTTGCCACAATCATCGTGAGTCGGACAGAAAGAAAACAAGACGAGTGTGTGCTTACAGGACTATGATATGATTGGCCACAGAAACATCTTGCTGGGTGACGTCGCTTTCCTTTGTGGCCAAAGTTGAGCCCGGTTTATCTTTATTTTGCACCCCCTGCTTTCCTATTGAGCCGGCCTCAATACAAATGACTGAGGGAGCTGCATTTTGTTTTTCTTGCACGGCTTAAGTTGTTCTGACTGTTGGGATCTAACTAAGGAGTCCCATGTTGTGTACAAATTTGAGAATATTAGTTATTACATGGGAAATAGTCACATCAGAGGGATCTATGCTTTGGGTCTATTGTTTACCTGCAGAGTCCTCGAAGCCTCAAATGGACATATTTCTCAGTCGGTCGAAAAAGTGTTTGTCAGCGGAGTTGATCATTTAATAAAAACAGCTTTGTGTCAAAATCCATCCACTTTCACTAAAGTCACAATGGAAATATTGCAAGCCTCTGCTCTAATTTCACTCCTGTTAAATAACACAGCAGAGGAATGTGGGAACAGCTGAATATGAGCAGCACTTCATGATGTGGTTTGCGCTCACTTTATGTTGTTATGACAGGCTTTCCAAGCACAAGCTGCCGGCTATCAGATGTCAACATCTGTCTCTGTGCTTACAAATCCGCGTGCGCCAAAACAAACAAAGCCAATGTCGTTAATACGCCATAACATGAATAAAAGTTACTAACATGTTTAATGTGAACATGCTCTTTAACACCTTGTCTGTGTCCCCCTCCATGTGTATGTGGTTATTGCTGCAGTGATAGATTTACAGTTCTCACTACCAGTGTCCAGCATTGTCCCTCTGAGTGCTTTTGTATTTATATGTTCATTCTTATAAAAAAAATAAAATATTCAACATTGTCTTTGTGCCTAAAACAATAGACATCCAGACTGACATGTATTCTAAAGTAATTCCCCAGAGAAGAAGTAATAATAATTAGCTAATTAAAGAGGGCTTAAGAGAAGGGCAGTATGAAAGAGTGGCAAAGTAGATTAGTGGAAATTTGCATGTGTTGACTCTGAGGAAGGAAGGAAATATCTAATGTCTAAACTCTATTTATGGGCAGTGATCTATTGTCAAGGGCATGCCTGGAACCAGATGCTGCTTTTTTTTTTTTTTTTTCCCTCTACAGTTTGTTGTTTGAGGCTCACGCAGCCACTTTAAGGAACTCTCTGTCTCACACTATTAGTTTATCTCTAAGTAAAAGTGACCAGCGATATCACAGCCTGGAGTGAAAGCGAGCCCTGTGCGACCGAGCTTCACATACACACATTTGTCAGCGCATGTGCCGGCAGCTAAGGGTTGGCGTTAAACACAATCCCTGGTAATTACATGAAATTGGAGGGATTGTTCATTGTCCCGAGCTTTGTGATCTGGACATTGTCCCGGTCTCTTTTTGGCTCAGTGCCAACTCTTACCACAAACAACAGTGGGGGGAGGGAAGCCTTAATATGGAAATGGCATTAATTACTGGGCCTATACAACAGATGTGACCTTCAGTCTCCACTCAGCGTAAATACTCATCTCATGAAAATGACTGGCTCGAATATGAAATCATTTTCTGCGCTCTTGTTATACAGAAGCTCTTTTCTTTTATTATGTAAAGCCGTTCTTACAGTTTTTGGGTTTTACAGTTTAGTGCTGTTTTTTTTTTTTTTTTTTTTAGCTGGTATGAGATACTTCAGCAACTCGACTCAACTGCTAGCAGGTAATCTAATCTTCTAATCAGAAATTTGAACGATAATCTAAATCCTTCTAAAATAGCCTCAGACTAAAAAAACCCTCAAACCTCCATGGCTTTAGCATCTCCCAAATCTCCATCATTAACTTGTCAGAAACTAGCATTTACCGCCTCAGTCGCTCTTTTCCCCCTAAATCTCTTGTCAGCCCACTGGCAGTTCGAACACCAGGCTGTCGAGGCCAACGTGCTGCGCCGATTAACATATTAACACGTCTTTTGTTTCAATTTTCTAGCGCCGGCCCTAAAGGTGACAACATCTACGAGTGGAGGTCGACCATCCTGGGACCCCCGGGCTCCGTGTACGAGGGAGGCGTCTTCTTCCTGGACATCGCCTTTACGCCAGACTACCCCTTCAAACCCCCCAAGGTCAGCAGCAGCCACTGCAGCTACTGTTCAAATATTTGTTTGCTTGTATTTACTTTCTGCACAGGATCTGATCTGGGGAATATACGAGGGTCATTTAACGATCTGGAAAAGACTAAAACCAAGATCAGCCGCACATTTGCTTTAATTGTAGACACACACACAGCTATGCATGCATGGCCTCATGGAGTGTCACTGCCAGGAGGTGCAGAGCATTATTAGCATTTTCATGGGGTCGTGTTTGGAGTCCAATATTCACAGTTTTATAAGCTCTAGCTCTTGAGCTGCTAATGGCTGCACTATGTTTCCCAACTAGTTGTTAATGTGTCTGCCTGGTGTTTTGATGCTGGGCAAGTTGTGCACATCAGGTTTCTATAAATACCTGCCAGCTGCAAACTAGAATGATGCTGATGAGAACGTGAACTAAAACGGTAAAGTTTCAGGCCAGGAAACCAAAACAGCGGGCTGAAAGATGCTAAAATGCTCTGGAGGAAACAGAGCTTCCAGAGACTTGTGTTTGTTTGTGGGTTCACACACCTGTTCACAAACCATCAAAATTTTGGTCCAGATGTGATCTCTCCCTATTTTTTCAACACAAGAAACCTTGATACAAACTAGAAAACAACACACAAGCTAAAAGTTTATTTTATTTATTCCATGTTTCATCTTGGTTACCTCCTAAATTTAAAAAGCAGTCGGTAGTATCCTCACGCAGACTCTAGTTTAAATCAGTTTGTTGTTGTTGGAAGGGTGACTGGATGAGATGAGGAAACTTCAGGTAGTGCCAAGGTCAAAAAAGCCAATAAACACTAATAAAGCTATGTTGATGTTATTTCACTTTTTCTCTGCCAAATCATATTGTTTTGTTCTGGCCTGAAAACAAATGTTCAGTGGCCCAGTACTGGTCCACGTTCCAGGGGTTGGAAGGAACGGATGGACAGATGCGGTCTGATTTAAATGCATGTTGGAAATGATCGGAGCGATGTCATGGTTGTTCAGTATCAGCGCCGCAGCTTTGTGATGCAGCTGCTCGACGGCTTGGTTTGCACATTTCTTCGCTTTTGTTCTATGAAGAACTGTTGTGATTTGAGCTTGAAATCTGGGTCGTGCTGAATCCTGACCTGTTTAATGCTCATCTTGTGAAGGAGCCCCTTTCTTGTTTTATGTGGTGTGTTGTCTGCTGAGTACTTTAGAGATGTTGAGTGGATGTCATTATTGAACACGCAGACTGTCAGGGCCAATCTCCCTTTAGTTTGCAGCGCACCCGATTACCCTTTCACTTGGCCTTCATTTTCTCCCCCCCCTCTCTCTCTCTCTCTCTCTCTCTCTCTCTGTTATGCACACCCCTCCCAATGCTCGCTCGCCCTCTTCTCTCCCTCTTTCTCGCTCTTTGTGCTGTGTAACCACCAGCTCTGTGTTTGACAGCAGACTCAAACAAATCCACAGGCCCCGGCCCAGCTTTCTGTAGCCAGAGGGGCTCGAGTGTTTCCGCCCCCTTCAATACCTCCTACCCCTCCGACACACTGTGATCTGCAGCCAAACCCCCCTGCACGCATACACACACACACACACACACACACACACACACACACACCAAACGCTGGGGCCTGTAGCTGCCATACACTCCCTCACCAAAGAAACGCTCCAGTGAAGCTCAGTTGCTGAATGCACTCAGACCTCAGGCTTGGGAATTTTGGATCCAGAACCCGAGTCGCTTTTAAGATCTCTAAAAAGAGAAACAAAAGCCCTCTCACTCGGTCTGACAAGTTCGCCAGGTGGATGTGTTTCTGTTTCTGAACCGGGGCCAGGAGAGGAGCACTGTGTCTGCAGTGCTGGGTGGCGTAGGCGAGGAGAGGGGGCTGGCTATTTATAACGTCCTGCTCTGTGATTTTTTTTTTTTTTTTTTTTTTTGGGAATGCCAAGGCTCATTAGAGATTTCCTCTGGAGGGTCAGGGTCAGGAGGGCCAGATGTTGGTGATTGGAGGAGCAGGATGAACGGAGGTGTCAGGTGTCAAGACCAAACTGATGTCAAGCTCAAATCCAGGTTGAGATGGACTACATAAACAGCCCTGGTGGCAGGACGCTGATTGCTTGAAGAGAGTATTTGAGGAGAGCACAAAGTGTACATGCACCTTTTGAGGCTGTGTGATTCACTTTGACAAGTAGAGGAATTAATTTACACTTGGCTGCTGGACTCCTCAATTTAAAGTGACACCAAAACTGTGATTGTGTGATCTTTGGCTTCACGTCATGCCGCCCTCTATTGGTTGGTCTGATTCAGTAAAGTCTTGCTATAGGTTTTTCTCTTTGCCTAGATGCAGTAAATGTTGTTTTAAATCCATCAAAAAGCCAGAAAACTAAAACCCGAATAATAGATTCACTGACTGCAATAAAACACCTACATTTTTAGAGGTATTTTTGTAGCTGCTGTGACAAACGGTGTTAAATGTCCCTCGGTGGAGCAGTGGAGCAGACCCGTCGCACAGGCACTGATGTTGATACCTCAGTGTTAATGTGAATGGAGGAGAAACGGAGGGTGAAAGGCCCACAGCAGCTTTTAACTGTCGTCAATGTCTCACTAGTTATAACAAGCTCCTCACAAACCTGGCAGACTGTACAGCAAATTGTCTTTCTTCAAGAGCTTAAATCTCATCTCCTGGAGCCATCGCAGTTTATCCTGTTCGTATTTTTCATCCCATCTGTGCCAACCTGCTCTTATCTGAGGTTTCAACAGATCATAAGATCATTAAGTCTTTCTTTTTCTCTCTCTTTTTCTGTGGTCATACAAGTGCATAATATTAGTGGTTCTGATAATTGAACTTATCACTGTTGGCTGAATCAATTCAGGCCGTTTCCATTCTTCTGTTTATTGTCAGTTGCTTTGAAAAAGACCGTCAGCAAAAAATGTAGCTTCACAAGCCACTTTTAAAAAAGATCATGTTACCAGACAAATGTGAGGCCGTTATGGTTAAAATGGTGGTAGTTCACCTGATGACGTGGAAAGGGTTATAGTTGGTTAAAGTTTCAGCTGAAGCCAAACTTCCACTTTAAAAGTCAAATAACTAAAACTAATCTTTTTCATTGTCAGAGTATTTGATGTCATTAATTCAGGAAATTGAAGATTAACCAATGAATGAAAGGAATGATTAGTTGCAGCCCTCGTGTAAACCTCAGGAGCAGATGGGTTATTGAATTTTAAATATCATTTCCAGACTTTGTGGAAAACTTCTAATAGCCAAAAAAATAGTAATGATAATACATCTGCACCCTCCATTGTAGCTGCTTTGTGGCCAGTGATGGAGTCTGTGTGGCTGCTGAAATCAACAAGGATAAATTATTTAAATGTGACTTTTGTACCTCCAGGAGCTAATTAGGATTATTTAGATTTAACTAATCATTTACCTCCAGCCATGACTGTGTTATCGTACGTCCATGCATTAGTCCATCCTGTTCTTGTGAATGTGATATCTCAGGAAGAACTTTCTTCAAGTTTGGTACAAGCGTTCACTTGGACTCAATGACAAGCTGATAAGATTTTAGAGGTCAAAGGTCAAAGTGGCTGTGACATGTTCTTGTGAATGAGATATATCAGGAAGAAGGAATTTCACTACATCTGGCACAAACAGTCACTTTTACTCAAGGAAGAACTGATTTAGGATTTGGTGGTCAGAGGTCAAAGGTCGCTGAGCCCACAAAACATGTTTTATGGCCATAACTCAAGGATTTACACTTAGATTATTGACACATATGTCTAATTTGACAAAATAAAGTGATAACATTTTGCATTCAGGTCAAAGGTCAATGATTGTTTGGACTATTAAATGTCAGGAAAAATAAAAAACAAAAAATGGCCAAAACAATCTGACACACCCCAACTTGGCATATTCAAAATGTGTTGACCAACTGTCCGTAACTCTAACATGTTGTTTTTGGGTTTTTTTTGTTTTTTTTTTTTAATTTTTATGTTTCAGAAAGTGTAATTGTTTCAAGTTGCTTCTTAATCAAGTACAACAATCAATCATTTGTGTTGCAGATTCATTTTCTGTCGGTTTACAAGTAAATTCAAGAATAAATAATTGTTTCAGCTTTAAATATGATACAATAACTTTCATCACGCCTTTCATTGATTATATTTTGTGTCTTTTAAATTTAATTTTAATTAGCAACAACTGCACAACAGGAAGATATTTCTGTTTGTTAATAGACATTTTAAAGTCTATCACATCTGCTGGTATTTTCACTTCACTACTTTTTTCTTCATGGCAGTTTTTTCTAAATATGTTTCTAAAAATGTCCTTTTCTGTTGATCGGTTTGATAAATGAATCGTTGCAGCTCTTATTTCGACAGCAGAAGCTCTGTCTGTTTGCTTTGAGGACCTATTTTTCTAAAATGGGAAGCTGACTGACATTGTTAATGCAACGACCCACACCCCTTTGCAGTGTCATAAAATTTAATGCAGCGTTTCACCGAAACAGAGTGAAACAATGTTTTCACTTCCTCAAAGCAAACTCATGGCACAGTGGCATTATCTGTCAAGGCGGTTTTTCATTAAAGGTCACTTCAAGTCAGTGTGGTATATCTATTTTTTGTTAATGGCGGCTGATGACTTCACAGGTCACATTCAATCTGGTCGTCAAACTCGCCAAAGCTCAAGTGGTTTCAACTTTTGCCTGCAACAATTTCATGGTCGTTTTGAGTAAACTGTGACATCAAAGTTAGAGTTGCCTTTGGCGACTGAGTTTCGGTCTGTGCCGTGATTTGAAGAGTACAACAATTTGGGAAAACACTTACCCTCCGTGTTATTAAAAGTAAGATGAGAAGTTAAATACCATTCTCATATTTGTCCTTTAAATATGAAGCTGGAGCCAGAGGGCAGTTTGCTCAGCTTAGAATAAAGACTGGAAGCAGGGGAAACATCCAGCCTCGCTGCTTCCCAGCACCTCAGTAGCTGACTAATCCCCACGTTACGTCTCATTTGTCATGTTTGTAAAAACCAACGCATGAAAAAGACATATTGTTGTTTTACAGGAGGTAAAGCTCAAATGATTAGTTGCCTTTGGAAAGAGTCAGGCTAAGTGTATCCCCCTGCTTCCAGTCTTAATGCGAAGCAAAATAAACCAGCAGCTGGCCTTAGCAAACATTTAACACTTGACAGGCATGAAAGCGATGCGGCCGTTCTCATCTCAGCTCTTCCAAGAAAGCAAATCATCATCTATCCCAAAGGTTTGAACTATTCCTTTAGCTTTAACACAACAAGAAGGGCTTTGTGTTAAAATTGTGTTTTTTTTTAAAGCATCTATTGGTTTATACAAAGACATATAAATATTTGTGAATTATTTATGCAGTGCACTTCCACAGCTGAATAAATATCTATAGAGCTGTAACAACAAGCTAAGTGACAGAAAATTAGTCTGCAACTATTTTGATAAGTGAGAAATCTAAAAATAGCACAAGCTCTAGCTGCTCAGTTGTGAGGATTTGCTGCGTTTTCTGTCTGATGTGATAATAATTTAAATATCTTTGGACTGTTTGACTGTTTCTGGGATATTTTGATGAATAATTTTTTTTTTTTTTTTTCCCTGACGTTTCATGAACCAAACACTTAACAGATGAATCCAGGAAATGATCGATCGTTAGTTGGAGACCTTCACATCTATTATTTTGTGAATTCCTGTGTTTGAGTGAGATTTATTTTCACCACCGCTCTCTATTTTCTTTCATTCTAGCAAATAAGACCATTTTGTGTCTATTCCTAAACTGCAGTGTCTCTGTGTCTGCAGGTAACATTTCGTACAAGGATCTATCACTGCAACATCAACAGCCAGGGGGTGATCTGCCTGGACATCCTGAAGGACAACTGGAGCCCCGCCCTCACCATCTCCAAGGTGCTGCTGTCCATCTGCTCCCTGCTCACAGACTGTAACCCAGGTAAGATCAAGAAAAGGTTCTGTGAGAGCAGTGGCTCCGTGTTGCAGATCAAACTGCCTCTTTGAATGTCGTGTTTATTTTTACTGGGGGCCAAATCTCAAGCTGACACGCAGTCATAATTAGGTTTCCAGACTATTAAACAATGTAAGCCACGACCGATTCAGGCTCCCATTGTTTCCCACGGCCACCGGCCGCTGACAGATCTCTGGCACAGTCGGTGGCTTCAAGATAAAAATAATAAACCCACAGTTTCACAGCAAAGAAGAGCAACTGGCCCACGATAAGTGTCGAATGGAAAAACATACAATGGTGTAAAAGTAACAATACTAACGTGTCATTCACTTTGTTGGCTTGAGGGCAGATTGTCATGAAGCAGTGTGAACAGTGGAGGCTGTGAAATCAGTGTAAAAACCAAGGCAACTCCAGGTGAACTGTTGGGTCAGTGGTCCACCTTTTAACGATGTAAAATGACCCTTTGTTATTATCTCACTTAGAGCTATTTTAAATTCAATATGATATATGTGAGCATAATGGAAGTCGGCCAAGTACAGAGAATTAACCTGCGACGACGTCGGTTTTATAGTCATTTTGAACGTTTATTCAACCCCTCTCCCTCAATCACTCCTTGGGGGATTTCTTTGCTTCTAATATGATAAACTGGTCATTGACACAGCTGAATCTGAGACCATGTAAGCCATGAGTCCACGGGGGGGGGGGGGTCACCGTAATAAAATGAAAGCTACAACTGTCCCCCAGGCAAAACTCTTTAAAAGTGTGGAGCATAGAGTCAATCAGCCAGAGTGAATGTGGCAAATGGCTTAATAATGTGAGATGAAATGGTTAGTGTGGATGGAAACGTACTAAATCACTGGTCAGTATTGATTCTGGTCTAAAGTTCATACATATAAAGATTCCTATTATAAAATGCTTGAATTTGCAAATGATAATTCTGAAGTTGATGACTGTAAGAGTTAAAGAAACTTAGAACATTTACCTGAACACTGAGCTGCAGGTTCACCTGAAGTATAAATCCTGAGTTACAAATCCATTCGCTTCTCCTGAAGCCTGAATGATGGATGGATTTGTTTTCGTCCAAATCGAAACACACTGCACTGTTTGAAGTTATTATTCTAACGTGTTCATAACTGCACTTGCTGTATTATCACACTGCCAGACAACAGACTGTAGCATCACTCTCACACTCTGTTCGTGCCCTGATGAATATGTATTCATTTCCTACATCAGGTCCTTGTTTGTCCTTGTAATGTGATGAAGCCTTAAGAACCAGGCTGTAGAGATCAGATCAGATCAGATCAGGCTGATCTCAACACATTCTGATCATAGTGTGTTCATTTCACGCCTGCTTTAACGTGTGTTTTCCTTATGCAGATGAAATATCCAGACACAGGTTGAACAATAATAGGAGGTTTAAATGGGGTGTAGTCTCAACGTGCCAGCTGTTATTACACCCATTCAAGACCATGTACACATGACCTTAACTCTGTCTGTTTAAACAAGACCTGCTCTGATTGGTGCATTTCTCTGTCAGGCTCCGATAAATACCTTCAAAGCTTCAAAGTTTTATCTGGCAAAACTGAAAGAACCAAAAATGCAAACAACCTAAACAAAACACGTCAGGTACTCTTCATATGTTGTCACAGAATCAAAATGCGTGAATAACTTTCAGAAACGTTCATAAGAAACTCAGACAGAGATAAATCCACCTGACGTCGGCCATGTTGAACAATATTGAAGCGGCGCGTTATTCTGCAAGGACACAGAAATGCCTTTTCAATGTCATTCTATTTGTGTGAAGTCTTTTAAATCTCCAGGAATATTTAACATGGGATATAAACAACACAACGAGTTTATTGCAAAGATGAATGAAATAAAAGGAAACTGGCTGAAAGGGAAATGCAAACCTGCTGTGAGATATTCTGCTGTTGGCACACGAGGAAAACCAAAATCTTGCCATTTTTGTAGCACGACACGTCCTCTGCTGCTCAAACGTTGACGCACAACCTGGAACACACTGTGCAGAGTTTGTGATTATACACAACAGCACCTCACATATTCGTTCTCTCTCTCTCTCTCTCTCTCTCTCTCTCTCTCTCTCTCTGTGCCTTTTCAGCCGACCCTCTGGTGGGAAGCATCGCCACACAGTACCTGACCAACAGAACAGAGCATGACAGAATAGCCAAACAATGGACGAAGAGATACGCCACATAGACCCGCCGCCGTGCAACCCCCCCCCCCTTCCTCCTTTTACCTCCTCCCTCACCCTTCACTGTACCTCTCTCTACCTCTCTCTCACCCTTAGTCTGTCAAAGCACACTCACTAAGTGCAACGGTATACCTGCCCTCCTATCACCCTCCTCCTCCCCCTCCCACCCCCAACATTTTATCTACCTTTTCTGTGTATAAAAAAATTCAAAAAAAAAGAAAAAAAAAACAAACAGAAAAAAGAAATCAAACGACAAAAAAAAAAAAAAATAATAATAATGTCCTCTGTTCCTTGTTGACTTGAAAGCTTCTTTTTTATACAAAGAGTAGATTGGGATTTTTATTTTCCAATATCTGAATGTTGGAAGTATTGTATTGGAGAAAAAACACAGAATATTATAATTATCATACGCATTGTCCTCCAGCTATACAGTATGTATCCTCATTTTCTTAGTGGCACCTGGAACAAACATGCAGAATATATGCTTTTACTTTGTTTTCCTTGTTTTTTTGTTTTGTTTTTTGTTTTGTTTTGGTTTTTTTTTTGTATTTGTCATCAATATGTTATCTGCATGGAACAGGAAGGTTTGCATCAATGGATCCTTCATGCTTTTTAACTTCCTCTGATTTTGTTTGTACTGTATGTATTTTTTCTAAGGCTTTTGAGGCAGACCACAAAAGTATAGGTCTGCCCGTGACAGAGGCAGGACTTGTATATTTACTGGCTACCCGCCACCTCTGCAATTGCAGAGTGGTTTGTTGTGCACTTGTATTACTGAAGCACCCAATAAAACAGACTGTGGTTGGCTTGTGAGAAAAAAAAAAAAAAAAAACGCTCGGCTCTGTCTGGGATTTGTTGTTTGGCTACATCCTCAAATATTTACACCTTTTCCACTGATCTCCCATTCACTCAGTCCAGGACTCACTGCAAGACTTTGCTTTTATGTCTCACACACACACTCGGTTATAAAACTTTACAGTCAGAAACGTCAGCGCACATATACTTCTTATCACTTCGCTGTATCTGCCTCACCTGGGCGTGGCACGTTACGGCTCCTGCTCTGCAGTATCTTGTAGCTTTATCACCAGGACGTGTGATGTTTTCATCTGGTGGTCTGTCAGTCAACATGATATCTAAGAAACTCACGAATGGATCTCCATAAACTTTAATGGATAGACGGACCTTTGGGCCGAGGAGGAGGTGATTGTGTTTTGGCGATGATCCAGAGCTGGGCTGTTAAGTTCTGATAAGAGCTTGGTCACAATTGTGAAGGCATTTACTGTCATTACTGTAATTAAATAGAGTTTTAATGTAGTGTCTGACCACATTCGAACTGGGTAGTTCAATCAATTAGCCGTGCTTACGGTGTGAGTCTGGATGGATGACGGTGCTGACATGTCGGTCCTGCACCACACAAAAATGTCTCAACTCTCAGAAGGATCACCGTGAAATGTGCAATCATTCACGGTCCCCAGACAATGAATCGTACTGTTTTCACCAATTTATCTCATCGGCGTCGACACCAACATTACACATTTTCTAAATACGTTTCACCTTTTCAGAATAAATTTAAACATTTTCTGCCTCTGATTAAAGGAATCATCTTGAATCCAATCAAGAAAGTAATAATAAATATATCTGAGATGACAGTCTGGGGGTTCCTTCAGAGAACTGTAATTAAAAAGAATCAACATGTAGTAGGACAGCATGGAAATAAGATGTTCTATAAGATATACCATGTTATAATATGTATGAAGCGATGTGTCATTAAAGTAAAATTAGAGTAAATGTAAACATAAGTTTAAAGTTTACTTTCACAAAGGTTCATGTAAATTTAGTTAAAATCAGTGATGTGACAAATTCATCTTTATCGTTTACTCTGCTTGTCAAAAAGGATGATGGATATTTTATTTTATATTCAGCTGGACAAAAAAATGGTCTCACATTATAAGTGCAGGGAACTAGGTTTAGGTATAAAATACAAAAAAAAAGGATGTAGGATGTATTTGTACTGATTTCATTGAACAACCTGTTTTGGCTGTACGCCAGTTTGGTGTTATGAATGAGTCACACAACAAAAGCTTTTAAGCCTTTTCAACTGAATGACAGCTGACTTGTTTTTAAAAAAAAAAAAAAAATTTAATAAGGATTTCCAGTTGAGATTCTTTGAAACACTAAAACAAAAACCAACCTCTATGAAAAGTTGTGTGTAGTGTGGTGGCCAGTGTTACGAATAAATATGACAGGTGCTGATATACACTTGGTAAAGACGGAAGGATTAGGTATTCGGATGTGATGCAGTTTGTCAACATGAATTAGCCTTTGCTGCGTCTTAAAACTATACCCAGCTGTTCTGTTATGACTCCTTATGGTCAGTCTGTGGCCTTTGTGCCTTATAAATCTATGCCAGTGTGAATCGTGGCGTCAAGGTTTCTTCTCTCTTTAAATTTAAAGAAACTTACTGTCATGAAATCAGTAAATCAAGACTTTAGGGGTGAAAGATGACTGTCAAGATACTGACACGGCCAAAAAAATAATAAAATGTCACTTGAAAGTCGCTTTGGATTAAAGATTCTGCTAAATGAGTAAATGCAGATGCTGATGCAGTGGTCACAGTCTTATAGGATCCCTCTGTTGACCTTTTCAACTCACGTATCCACCAGCAGGTAACATTAACTAACGTGTGTCATCTAACTGCTGCTGTTCCTCCTTCATATGTTATTTATTAGTAATTGTACATCAGTGATGTAAAAAAAAAAAAAAAAAAAAGGGAGAAAGCATGTTTTGAAACGTCGTTGGAAATGATGGGAGCAGTTAAACTGAACTTCTCACATTAACCTCCATGAACGTGTGAAGATGTGCTCTCAGGCGGCTGCGTACAATAAATATTTTCAGCTCACTGGCGCTGTAATAACACCTTGTTAGTCATGAGTAATTCTCAAATGCATCCACAGACTTGTGGTCAGTTTAGGTGGTTTTTCAGTTTCTTTGGCCACTGATGCAGCAGCTTAGTCATAGCTGAAGCTCTATTCAATAAACCCTCCTGAATATAGTAAACAACACGTCACAATTTTTCCTCAGGAAAAAGAAAAATCAAAGGACCAGACTGTAAAAATACTCCCATTACATGTTAAAGTACAGATGTAATGTCAGATGTACTGAAACTATTAAAAAAAAAGAGAAATTGGTGCAGTAAAATGTCCCCTGTCTGTTTTACTGTTATATATCAATAGATGATTATTGCTCCATCAGTTCATGGAGCTCATTTTAACTGTTTTATACTGGACTACAACTAATGATCATTTTCAATATGTGTCAATCTCATTATTTTCTTGATTTTGTGTATTTATTGTTTGGTTTGTAAATAAGAAAAAACAATAGATAAATAAAGAAAACATGAGAAAAAAATCCCTCTGCAAGTCCAAATCTTTGACCTTTGAAATCATTTTCTGTCAATCAACCTTTCAATTAATCCCATTATGGGATGAACAGAGCATCTCACACTGTTATCTCTTATGTTTTATATGCAAACATGTGAATATGTAAAGTAACTAAAGCTACCAGATGAATGTAGATTTGTTTTTCATCGGGTTATCCTCAGATATTTTCAGTAAAATTAATATTTTTGTTTTTGTTGTTAGTATTACTTAGATTAAATAATATAAAATGACCCAAAACTCAAACTTCACAAGTTCGACCTCCTGTTGCAAACACATGTGCCATTAAAAAAAAACAAAAAACAAAAAACTGTCACTGCAGAAAGGTGTAGAAACCCTAAGGCGGTGTTATGTCGATCAAAAGAAAAGTATTTATGTTATTGAATGTGTGTTAAAACGCACACGTTTGTAGGGCTGCGCTGTTTCCAGAGTAGGACCGGAGCCGTTCAGCCCACTGCAGCCGCGGTAGGCTACTTCCGTTCCGCAGAGGGCGACAGGCACCAGCCAGCCGAGACTGTGGCGGAGGTCCAGACACAATAGACGGGGTAAGTTTTATTAGCGAGCAAAATACGCGATTTCAGGCCGATATTTCACCGCGTAGCCGAAGTGGACGAGTCGGTCTGCCGCCTGCGGGTGTTTTCAGGCGGGGTCCGCGGTCGGTTCGTCGGTGCGCACACGTTGAAAAGACGAGAAAACAAACAAGACGGTGGTGGTTAGTTTGATCGCACGGAAAACGGGCTCCGGCTATGTAATGGAGCGGAAGGGTTCCCGGCCACCGTCTAAACGCGTTAAATGTTTCGCTGTCGCGTTTTTTCATCGCTTCGATAAACATCTGTGTCCGCTCGGTTTCGCCACACGCAGCCGCGGCCGTTGTGTTATTACCGAGACAACCCACGTCTGAAATTATATCACGGTTTCACCCGGTTTGTCGGCTCACTTCAGGGGGAGGAAAAAAAAAAAGAGGATGCTTAGCAAGCAGGTCCCCCCCCCCCTTCTCTCTCTCTCTCCCCTCTCACGCTGCTCCAAGAAGTAGTCCGAGCCCTGAAGTCGTTGGGCCCTGAGTGCTGGAGTTCAGGGGGTGGAGGGGTTGGGGCG
>CM076653.1:9316422-9334169 GCA_038496675.1 Rachycentron canadum
ATATATATATATATATTTATCACCACTGTATTTTCTTATAAAATGAACCAAAGTGCAGGTTAATGACAGCAGCCATGGGAGAAAGGGCATATGCACATTTAAAATTAGCGCTGACAGAGAAAGTTACCGCTCCCCCACCCCCGCCTGCATTCCTCCACCAGAGGAGATTGGATGGTCTGCTGGTGATGGCTGGTAATGACAGCGTGAGGACACAGACGGTTACCTAAGGCTGGTGTGCAGCTCGAGAGTTAAAAACAAACAAAAACACTCAGCACTTACAGTGATCTGCAGAAAGAGCAGGTGATAATTCTTACATCAAAAATAGAAAGAAAGACATTCACAGCTACAAAAAGTGTGTGCAAACTGCAGTATCTGCCAAAGAGGGGGTGGGGGTTTACTAACTACAGATATAGTACGCTGTCCAAATTTTGGATATGCCACATTGATAAGTTAATGTGTTTCTATTTTTAAGTTCAAGAAATTAAAAGTAACAGTGTATTAATGTCTGTTTGCTGCATTTACTTTCTTTTCACTTCAAAGATCAATAAAATATGAAATTTGCCCAGGGGTGCTCAATCTTGTGCATACAACTTTGAGTTGCCGTGGGAGATAACTATTAGTTGCTTATAAAAAAATGAAAATAAATGTCTCTAAAGAGAAGAAGTTGCTTGTCATATCAGCTGTTGTGGCCAGTGGGGAGTCAGATATCTCATACTTTGCTTATATCAAATCATTGTGAAGCCGCTGCACCTCCCAAAGCTGTGGCGCAACATGAATTTATTCCGCCGTGTTAATTTCTGCCTCAGGTTCCGGCTCTTCTTCAATCCAAACCGGTATGTCGGATGAGGATTCTCGTGCCAGCACCAGCTCTTCCTCGTCGCCACCTTCCTCCAGCCAAACCAGACAGAGGGACACGCCTTGCAAGAAGAAACGGGAGAGCAAAGCCAGCATGAGCAAGACCTCCAAGCTGCTTTCCACCAGCGCCAAAAGGTAAAAATCAAAAACCCCAGATTGTGAATGATCAGAGATTCTCCCAATAATTTTTGTTCCATCTCAATATTTGGCCAATTTCTTCCTGGTAATGAAAGTCACATGACGACAAACTGCTTTTAGCAACAACACAAACAGCTATGGTTGCATTTTGTTGATTTCTTAGATAAAGAGACAAAACTAGGCAAATTTGACCACAGTGAGATACTACCATTGCAGCTGGAAATCAGATGTCTGAGTGTTCAGTGGTAAATTTCAGATGAACAAGCTGTGTTTTCCAGAGCTTCCTCGTTGCATCATTGTTTAGCCGTCGTATAGGAAAAAAATCTGAGCACAGATGAGCAACACATGATAATTTCTTCTGAGAGCAGCTTCAGTAGACCACAATCTACACTGTCACAAGATAGGCTATGTTTATAGTGAGTGACACAAAGCTTCCCCTTTTTCTCTTCTGGAAAAATAACATAATTTCTCATGCACTCACACATTTACTTTCACAATCATTAGTCGCTGTTTACACAAAAGCAAAAGTCGCAGTAATCACTGACAGACTGAGTAAGTGAACTACATTGTAAATCACATTTCATGATAAAGGCCTGAAGATCAGAAATGGATCATAAGTGACAGAAACTGAATTTGTGTCTTTGCAAGTTTCATTGTTTTCTATTTCTTGTGAGTGAAGCTGTGGGGGAATCTTTTGATTCTGTAGAGACTGATTTTGATTTGTGTGTTTTGTGTGCAGGATTCAGAAAGAGTTGGCTGACATCACACTGGACCCTCCGCCAAACTGCAGGTGAGCCTTTTTCTTCTTTGCTTGAGTTGTTTGTTTGGTGGTTGTTTTTGTTTTTTGTGTGTGTGACGCCTATCACCAGTGTCACTGGTTGCGTGGCGTGTGTGTCACAGCTGTCTGCTGCACCGCTGCTACCGCCAGCTCTGTATCTGCATAGAGGTTTTTTTTTTTCATATCTGCATTTCATTTCCTCCTCATTTTACATTAAGTTCTGTTACTTAGTTTATTTATTTTTGACAGAAAACGTCTTGAATTTGTCACTGCCTCCACCTGCAGCTGTACATATGGTTATAAAAATACTTTTACTTCATGTCAGTCACATACATTAAATTCAGCCCAGATACAGAGACTATAGCAGGAAGTGTCAGTTCTGTGTGATAACACAACAGATAATAGTGGCAAAATGATTGTCAACAGGTCTTTTTGCTGCTATATGCCTGCATCACGCCGGATGCGATGTGAGGCATGTGCCTCATGGCTGCTGCCAGCTCCGTATCCAGCTCCGTAGCCTCACATAGAGTTTGCAGGATACTTCAATGTTCAAATTCAAATTTTTTTATTTGTTTTTGACAGAAAAATTCACTAAAATGTCACTGTCTCCACATGCAGCTCCTGAAATTGTAAAAAAAAAAACCCAAAAAACGTCTATTATATGATATATATTATATTTATTCATGTCTGTCATTTGTATCAGATTCAGCCTGCACACAAAGACTACAATGAAAACTGTGTCTTCTCTCCAATCTGTTAACATGGGTGCCAAAAAATAAAAAACCACAACGTGCTGCAGCTGCCACAAGCACGCAACGCATCCTGTCATCCTGGTGTCACGCATTTAAAAAAAAAAAAAAAAAAAAATTGGTGAGACGCAGAATCTCTGGATCTAGAGATCTGCAGAAAGTCTTTGGCGCCCATGTTGACGGATCTGGAGGATCTACAGCTAGAGATTGGACGGGATCTAGAGAGTCGAGTGATTTGGCGTGCCATGCAGCCGGTGTGTTCGGGCTAATCCGTAAAACTTGCGCCGAAATGAAAACCAAGACATTCTGCAGCCACAATGCATCCAGTTTGTCTCCGGCAGACAGATACTAAGCAGTCATCTGATCCCCTGCTTGTCCTACTGATCGGGATCATTCTCCAGTGTGTAAAGTAACATGAGGTTATATCTGCACACAATTTGTCATCTGCGTGTGGAGATATTTGTTTAGCAAAATAGTTTGGCTTGTGCAAAGAAGCAGCCTTGAAAGTGGATCCAGGACTGATGCCTGACCGGTTTTGTTAGGTCAGTATCAAGCTTGATAATTATCCACTATAGCAGACTGTGCAACACTCACACAGCCCACGGGCAAGTGGATAAAAACGTTTTTCCCTTCAGTCTATTAAGAACTGCAGAACTGTCATGCGAGCGCAACAGATTGAGGCTGTTGTTATTAGTTTTATTAGCGAAAGTGAGTCACTGCAGGGTCCAGTCTGGAATTGTCTCTAAACCTGTCGTCCTCTCTCAGCGACATTCCTCAAGCCTTTGATGCAGCTGCTCGAGAAGAACTGAAGAATTCATTTCCTTGTTTGTCAGGATTTGGTTGGACAGCCTAACTTTCTGGTCATAGGCTGGCTGTTAGGTATTTGGAATATGAATTTACACAGTTTGGCCAAATCTTAGACATTTCTGCTTTAAACACATATTTGACATATGTGTTCTGCAGATTGGTCTCATGGGTTTAGGATTGGTGCAGCATGTGTGCAGCACAAGTACTCGTGTATTAATGTAAAGAACTAAAACAAAACAAATGCACATTTTTTTAGTTAGGCAACATAAAGATTGTTTTTTTTCTCAGGAAAGGATGTCACTTATAGTCGGTGTGCGATGGGGGGGGGGGGGGGGCGGATCTACAACTAAGACCTGAGCTAAAAGGATTAATCAAATAGTCTATTGATTAGAAAATTAACCAGAAAGTAACTGATAATTAAACTGTTGTATTTCAAGATCGGATGCAAATGCTTGTTGGGTCCAGCTTCTCTTGAGAGTAGTTTTATCATTGATTGTATGAACAAACTAAATATTTTGGGGGTTTTGCCAAAACAAGTCGAATCTTTAGGAAAATGTCTGATTTGTGGAAAATGTGGAATTTTATGAACCAAATAATGAATTATGCACCTAATGTGTGCATTAATCGACAATGAAAATAGGTATTAGCTGCAGACCCTAAATTCATACATTTAACACGAGGCCCTAATAAGTACAAGTATAACTGACTCTTCTGCAGCTGCACCATAGTTGTTATGATCAGACAGACCATCCTTAAAACCTGATGGTCCGGGCTCAAGCTCCCACTGCAGCAGGGCTCCTCCCTCCTGCAGTGGCCTGAGGCGAATCACCGAAGCCCTCGCTGCTCCAGGCTGCTGTTCTGCAGCTGAGCGTGACCCCTGACCTCCCAGAGAAAGGAGGATAGAAAAAAGAGAAGTCTTTCCCATCATGGCTCAGTAGATCAAACAAGAAACCTCGGGCCACAGACCATGTATAGAAATGAACACTGTCTGGATATTTGCAGCTAAATGAAACAAAAGGTGGTGTTTATTCACAGTCACGGCCTTAAATCCACAATTCTGAGTTGAGTGTTTGTGTTGTTGTTGCTGCCACTTTGCCTCAGACTTTTTCCTCATGTATAAAAACAACTTAAGCTTCTCGGGCTGATTCTTGGTGGGAAAGCAAGCACCAGACAAAAAAACGCTAAATTTCATTTTGTTCTCTCTACCTGCCGCCCCACAGGCAAACAGCCCTCACTTGAAAGTTGCTATGTTTATAAAATCAAGCTGTTAGTTTACCGCAGGGAAGCACCTGCCATGAACAGATGTTTGAGTTTACCACACAGCACAAAGGTTTTGAAGTGTGTGATTCAGTGTATCGTTTCAGTAATTGTAAACCGGAGGATTGCAGCAAAATTGTTATCATTTTAATACTTAATTTTTAATATTTAGTTGCATTTCATTAAACATTTTCATTGCTCAGAAGTATTTATATCTTAATATCTGTTAAAATACTCTTTAACATTTACTAATTTATCATTTCACATGCACCTTCAATACATATCCACAGTTCACAAGGCAGGAAAGAGAAACAGAAACAGTGAACTTTCTCAGTGCAGCCCTTTAAAATGTTTTTCAGATTATGTTCTTTGTTAAATTAGTGGTTTAAATGTCAGATTAAGGATGAATGACTGTTGCTGAACTTTCAGTTACTGTAACTGAAAGTTTTAGCATCAGCTTTCTGCCATTTTAGTCAGATTCATAGTGGACCACCTAATTACAGCACTGAAGCGTGACAGCTGAAAATACAACCTGCCTCAGCACATGATGGATTAAAAACCATGTTAAATTGACTACCTCCTATTATATTCTAATGCATCTAATTAATTACTTTAATTTTCAGCGCGAACTCATACCCAAGCTTAATTTCGCTCATAGGGAAGAATGTGTCTTTTATTTTATTGGTGTTCATGAAGTGAAGTCATGTCGTGTTTTTATTCTGTACTCAGTGAAAATCTGTACCAGTCAGCACCAGCAAGACTGTTAGACCTGCCAGGGTGTGGTACAGTTTATTTATTTGTTGAAATTACAGCTGCAACCAATGATTCTTTTCATTTTTGATCAATCTGCTGCTTAATTTCTCAATTAATCAATAACAGAACAGCAGGAAAAACAATCGCATAATAATTTCCCAGTGCCCAAAGTGACATCTGCAGACAGCGAAAATATATTCATTTTAAAATGATGTAAAACAATTAATTTGAATGCTTGAAAGTAAATTTTCTGTTGATCAACTAAATAATTCATCATCAAACTAATCCATCTCATTACGTGTTGTATTGCAGTGAGCTTTTTGCTGACAACTCTAACTTTTTTTAAAAGCTGTAATGTTTGAAGTGAAAATCTCCATCTTGGATATGTTTCATAGTGCAGCACACTGTGTTTAATTTATGGAAAGGGCTTGTTTCATAGCTGTAACTGAGGTACATCAAACAACATTTATCTAGTTTGATATCAAAATGAACTGATCCTGTATCAGTCTTTTAACCCTGAACGGCAAGCCATGAATGCAAATAAAGTGAAAGTGTTTTTTTTTGTTTTTTTTTTATCTTTATCTTTTAACACCATGTTAATCAGCCCAAACGGCGCGCTCTAGATCGATCTTCCTATATCATAGTTGGTACTGAAACTCTGCCAAACGTCAACGTTTCGCCGTTGATCAAAAAGGCACAGAAGTGCACAACATCTGCCTCCACCCCAGGAGTTTTGGGTCAATACTATTATGTCTTGTACTCATGGACCCCCATGGGGGTTCAACGCCACATTCTGCATGTGAGACGAATAAAGGCCGGGCTGCTTTGAGGAAAAATCAATGCAGATTATAGATCATGACACATCGACACATCACTGGGGACTTGCTTTGAAGTGAAGCATCTTCTGAACGATGCACAAGGGAAAAGCAACCTTCACCGCTCTACATTTTAAAGAGAAAATGTACTGAAATTGTTGTGACTGCCACTGTCACTCTGCCGAAATGTATTGTTAATACGTTTTATATCCAAATTGGAGTTTTGACAGTTATAGCTACTTTTTCCCTTTGTGTGGAAATGTTTTATACAGCACCTACTCCTGCTGAATGAAATGGGGGTTTTTTTTGTTTGTTTTTTTTTTTGTTGTTTTGTTTGGAATTTCCCAAAAATGACACGTGGAGCAGATCTTGAATGGAAGCTATATTTATAGTCAGTTTTCATTTTAGAAAGAAGAGAAAAAGTACAACTCCCACGTATTCCAGTTGTTTATTTGAAGGAACTGCAGCACATAATCAACACTGATGTTTTGTCACACTTCCTCAGTGTGTGGGTGTCTTCTTTCCTCTGTCTTTTCCCACAACTTTAAAAAAAAAAAAAAAAAAAATCTGCTTTTGGCAAATCTATCTGTTTGTACTTGAGATTTTCTTTGTGTTCGTTTTCCCTCATGTTGTTTTTCTTCCTTGGTATTATTGAGGACACAGTGTGATCTGGAATACAGAGACAGAACAACAAAGACCGATTCTCTGAAGTATCAGTAATAGATGAATCTCTATTTTTTTTTTTTTTTTTTTTTTAAGAAAAATAACAATTTACAGTGACACCGTAAGATGATGTGTAGGTTGTTGGAATCAGCAGAGTGATTGTGCAGCTGTAAGAGAAGGTAATGTTTCTGTCTGCAGTGCTGGCCCAAAAGGAGATAACATCTATGAGTGGAGGTCGACCATCCTGGGACCACCGGGCTCCGTGTACGAGGGAGGCGTCTTCTTCCTGGACATCGCCTTCACGCCTGATTACCCCTTCAAACCCCCCAAGGTACTGGCATGAGTACAACACGTCTTTTTAGACAAGAAAACAGCCGTGTGCTTAAAACAATGCAAAGTGCTGTGTTTGCCCAGTCGAAGTGACTCCAAGAGTTTAATGGACAGTGGTTATAAGCCCACGAGACAGAGCTTTACAGTTTACTATACTTCCACAAAGGCTGCAGTGACGTGTCCCGATAGCTCTAAAACGTCAAGACAAAATGGGAGACGACCTGATTAAATAACATGTTACAGTCGAACTTGGCAGATTTATACATCTTCACCAGAGATAACTATACAGAAGAAAATGTAACTATATTGTGCAGAAATCCTTTAACCTGACATTAGTGAAGTGCACAAGGCTGACTTCATTTGACGAGGGCTGCACGATATGCAAAGAAACCATTATTGCAATTGTGATATGTTAAACAATTGGAGGTGGAAGTTTTTTTTTTTTTTTTTTTTTTTTGCATTTCCTTTTCACTGAAAAATAAAAAAATGATGATACGATTTTCCATTATGTCTGGAGAATATGATTCAAAGGCCGGGACGTCTCTGTGGCGCCACAACTCTTATTGTGCTAACGTTGCAAAACGGTGTCGAGACACATCGTTAAAAAAAAAAAAAAAACGGCAGCTCCTGTGATTTGGATATTGGACACATTGCAATTTTAATTATATTTTGATTAACTGTGCAGCCCTACTTTTGACTAATTATAATATATATTGAACTGTCACTGAAGTTTGTAGTCAGCACCCAGCCCCAAGCTCATCCATAAATCATAAAAAAGGTGAGAAAACAATTTTATGCTCCTCAAACAGGAGTAAAGTGTCACACTAGTAGATATTGGGGACTATTTTAAGAGTTGGATATAGTGATCCTGACACTGTATGTGGCATCAGCTCAGACATGACAAAGAAACCTAGTTCCCTGCACATATAAGAGTCATAGGTGTATAGAAGATGCCATATAAAGCTACTTCGACGTCAGTATATTCTTTTTCTTCATGTTTTTTGCAGGGTATCTGCGGGTCTTTTAAAAAAAGTCTGAATTACACTGAATTCAGTTCAGTATTTATTTTAGTTATTTAAGTATTGAATATTTTCTCCATCCCTGCCAGAGACATGCAAAAGATATTCAATTCTATGTGATCAAAAAAAGCTTAAACAGAAACCCTGTAATTCATGTCTGAGTTTTTCACCTTCATAATAAGAAAGCTCTTATTTTTTCAGCTCATCACTGCTTTGTCTGTAAACTGTGGTTAGACATTCAATCTGTACAAACGATGAAATAGATACAGGTTCATTTGTTTGTTCCCACAGGATTATTTGGACCAATTAAGTAACAAATATGGTCATTATAGTTGCAATGAAAATGCCAATCCTGGTGGTAAAAGCACTGTGTTGTCCCATTTCCAGTGGGATGAAAAAATGGATGTAATAAAAATAGATATTAGTCTTGATGGAAAAACAAGCAAAAGCAACAGGAAGATAAAAAACAATCTGGAAAATAAAACACAAAAAGTTTAACCCAATAATTTCATATTGGGTCATTTGTTTGCTTCTGCTCGTTGCTCTTTTTTTTTTGTATATTTCACAGCTCTCTAATCTACTCATCTGTTTTCAACAGAATACTTATTAGGTCTTATGTTTGAATGGAAACTTTGGTTTACAATGAAAACCTCAGCAGGAAATGACCTTGTAAAGTTAGAGAGAAAAGAGTTAAACAAGCCACTTTTCTACAAGCACCTGCCTCTTAGACGCTTCATGCAGACTCACACTAGCAAAAACATCAAGTCACCAAATTTTAGCTGTGGTTTTCAACATCTCACGTCTTCCCAAATAATTTTGTTTTCATTGTTACAACCATTAATTTACTGCAAACACGTCAAAGCTTTCACTTCCAGTCAATGTATAGATAAAGTAACGAGAAGCCAGCGGTTCTCATATCTGACCGAAAGCAGAAGTCGCAACACCAGAGGGAAGTGATCATTTCAGGATGAAGTTTCCCGGCATTTTGAAGTCCCTCTTTTCTGCCACTAGAGGGCTTTGGTGTCCCGCTGATCAAACGTACTGTGCTGGACTGTAGGTCTGAGATCAGTGTGTCTGCTTGACTGAACCAGTCCTGAATTAAAATTCTCTTAAATAATACTATGTGTTATATTAAGTATCTACATTATAAACCCTCAGTTAGTTAAAATAGGTGGCAGCTTTTTCTGTATCTAAATGTATTATTATTATTATTATTATTATTATTATTATTATTTACCTGTTATGAGTTGCATGTATAAAAGATGTATGGGAGCGATTCAAGCTTCCAAATACAGTATCCTGCAATAACATTCAACATTATGCTTTATATTTGACTTTTGTTTGCTTTTATCTACTGTAACAATTGGCCAAACAAAAGAGAATAAATCTGCAACACTTTTAAGATTAATTTATTATTTGTCATTTCATGTCTTTTGATGAGATCAGCTTCTCAACTGTGAGAATTTTGTCTCTTTTCTTGGCCTCAGATTCTAGTAAACTGAAGATTTGATTGTGAAAATAATTGATAGATGTAAATATTGATTAGTTGTGGCTCCCGGTTAAACCTGACAATAGATAATGAGCAATATTAGGAAAGACGATCGCTTCCTGACGGCGTCTCTGTGTCTGCAGGTAACATTTCGTACAAGGATCTATCACTGCAACATCAACAGCCAGGGGGTGATCTGCCTGGACATCCTGAAGGACAACTGGAGCCCCGCCCTCACCATCTCCAAGGTGCTGCTGTCCATCTGCTCCCTGCTCACAGACTGTAACCCAGGTAAGACAAGAACGCACTGGCCAAAGTGGCTGGAGCACTTTCACGGTGACTGAGCTGCTGCACCAACACTGCGTTCAGACAGTACGTTCAGTAATATTTAAGGTACAGAGAGCAGAGCCTGTTTGGAGCAGGAGATGGCGGCGGTCGTGGTTTAAAAAGCCTTGTTTATTTTTTGCGTTGTTGTTGACTCTAAAAATCTCACTAATTTCTGCACAGTGTGAGACATTAAGTATATGATGCAGAGTGTGACATGAGAAGAGGAAATAATGACTTTAAGTGTTCAGGCTGTGGTGCAGTCACACAGATGTTACTTAAATCCCCGCTCTCAATAACTGGCATCTGAACAGCATTTCCAGGATATTACAAAGGGACAGGAATCTGAAACTCAAATGCTGGTAAAATTTGCCTGTGCTGACACCTTGACAGGAAACCCAGCATCATCTGGACATCCTATTCTGTCTTGTGAATGTACTTGGCTAGTAAGAGTGAAAGCTGGGAATATTTGCATCTTACCAGCCACTTGGGGCCAAAGACAAAATTTAAAATTGAAATAATTTAAAATTTGCCGTCTTGAGTTCTGCTTTGATAAAAGATTGTCATGTCATGTTCACTCGTTGTGTGAAAGAAATCACTTAAAAGCGTTAATAAAACACTGATTGAGAAACTCTTTACCCATAAATTTACAATAATTTCTGTCAATGATCCACCTCAGACCAAAAATTATTTCAGCTGAAGACAATGTAAATTGACAAGACATATTTATTAACCCTTGAGAGTCTTTATTCGCTCTTTGTCTACGTTTCATTTTCCCCACATGCAGAAATTTTGACATGAAAACTTTTTTTTTTGTTGTTTTTGTTTTGTTTGGTTTTTTTTTTGTTACGTTCAGCCGATCCCTTGGTGGGAAGCATCGCCACCCAGTACACGACTAACAGAGCGGAACATGACCGAACAGCCAAACAGTGGACAAAGCGATACGCCACATAAACCCACAGAAGACGGCAGAGGGAGGAGGAGGGGTGGGAGAGGAGGGGGCGCTTTGTGTTTGGGGTTGGGGGGTTATTTCTATCTCAGATTTTTAGTACTTTATTGTCTGGTATATTTTTTGCTTCCTGATTAAGTTATCTCCGCAAATATGGTAATAAAGGAACACAATGGAAAGGAAGTCATGTCTCCCTCCCTTCTTTCTTTCTTTTTTTTTTTTGTACATTGTTAAATGAAGGGTCGACTCCACAGACAAATCTGCTCTTGTGACACTTGTGAACCACATTTCAAAATGTTAACTAGAACTTTGTGAGGAATTTGTTTTTAATATGATGTTGAGGACTTCAAAGATAAATTTTTACTTCATTTGGTAACACTTAAACTCACCCATTTAGTATTTAGAAGCATTACATAAAGATTCATTAAGTGGTTCAGCAGATACAGATGTTAATATATTTAGCTGTTAATCCTCAGTGGAAGCTGCTGTATAAACAGATGAAGAAATCAAGATTATAAACTACAGTTGTATTAAAATGGCTTCATAAGTTATAAAATATGCATTATATTGTATTTATATTTTAATAATTGATTAAACGTTAGTTATTGTTTTGTTATTAAGTTTGTCTCAACAGGTTTGCAACATTTTTCCTAGACTATAAATTCTGCCTACAGCTACAATACCACATCTCTTATGGGTCCACCCATTATCTGAACCGCTTAACCATTTAGGAAACTGGAGCCAATCCCGTACGTCCTGGACAGGTCGTCAGTCGATCTCAGGGCCGACGTGTGGAGACTAACAACCATTTGTGCCTACAGGCAAGTTAACCTAAACGTGCAGGTCTTTGAAATGTGGGAAGCCGGAGGAACCTGGAGGGAACCCACGCAGGCACGGGGAGAACATGCAAACTCAACACAAACCCAGAGTTTGAACCCTTCCTCTCTGGTTCAAACACTTTCTCAAGCGTCATATAAAGTTGGATGTTCAATGTGCCTGATAAATCTTAACAGTGCTGTTTGGAAACCGCTGCTGCCTTTGTCTTTCTGTATCTTATCAACATTCACAAGCCGAGAGCGTCACTTAGCATTGGCAGATAGTTTAAATTAATTGCATGATATGATGGCGTTGCGTTACTTCAGACAAAACTTATCACACATTAAAACCTGATGATTGTCACAGTGCAGCTGAAAATCAATCCATTTTATCAAATTGTATCCTGCCATCACATCTGGGGACACAGCTGTCTCACAAAGCAGGATTACTACTTTAGCTGAATAACTGATAACCAGGTAACAACCAGCAACAACTGTATATTTCACTCTATGTTCCACTTTCAACCATAAACCACTTAACATCATAATCCCTCTTCGTGACCCGTATCGCACAGTGTCAGTGGAGGTGTTGGATTTGCTGCAGAAATATGCCTGAAAGCATTTAATGTGAGTGACATTTAATCTAACTCATGTAACCTTTCTCACATCACGTAGGAACAGCAAAGCCAATAAAAAAATATATATTATTTTTTTCTGGATCTTCTGACTCCACACTGGACTCTCGCCTTTCCCTTTAAAGGCAGGTTGAACATAATTTTCCCTGTTAGCATTACGTGTAAGTCCATTTATAACTGTATTGTCAGTAAGAAAATGATAATTACTAGGAAATTATTTTGTGATAATATAATGAACTCATCTGTCCTCAAATGTCAGCACAGGAGATGCTGCACCCTTTTTCTGTGGACTATTACATCCCAGGTTTAACAGGAGTCACTTATTGCTTAATTCACCCACAGGAATTGCAGCAACATTCACAGCTATTGCTGTGCAAATACACCCACTCTCTTTTGTTATTTTTAAAGATGATGGATTTAGTCAAATTGAAAGAAGATACAATACTGAAGCCAGACTCATATGATAAAAATGATACTGAAATGTATTGTACAACTTAAGAGAAACCAGCTGAGGACTGAGGTAGCTGAAGCCTCAGAGCAGCTGGGGATACACAGTGTGGGAAGGTGCTCTATAGGAAGCTCTGTGGTGTAAAAACAAAGTGTAAAGCCAAATGTTGCTCAATCAGTCTCCATTAAGTGAACAGTATATATGCAATGTGACTGGATTCCCTGCTTTGTAGTTTGTCTCCTAAACTTTTCTAATATTCTAGATTTTTCTTACTGACAACAAATCCCATGATAAAAACAAATTAAGTTAATGTCACTGCTTCTTCTGCGCCATAGAGCTCCATTGTTGTCCAGAAACATCAATGAGTTACTTTATTTTGGATCAGACCACACACACACACACACACACACTTTAAATACCCAAATCGGTGGCTGAAAATAGCCCCCAACAAATACTTACTCCTGCTCGAGTAACAGGCCACAGACTGCAGTGCCCAGCTGTTTAAGGACACGACGTAGCCCGTTTTTAAAAATGAAATGACGTGATGTGTTTCTAACAATATGCATCTTCAGTAGGAATGAGCGGGCTCCGAGCGCTGCAGCCTGAGCCTCAAAAAAACGGTAATTTGTGTGTTTTTTCATTTCAATTTTCTGTATTTATCCGGGTCAAATTTATTTTTAAAGAGAGGCCTGGCCAAGGGCACGTCATTACAACATTTTAGCAACAACATAAACAATCTGACACGACTGTCACACACTACAAAATAGATATGTAAGACAATCTCTGCCCAGGCATAGCAGGAGACCACACTCGTGAAATAATGTGCCAGTTTAATTCCACATGGGGAGTTTATTTAAATCCAGAACATGTGTGAAATACTCACCAAACCAATAAGAACGCCTGTAATATTTAGCATCTGGTTAAAAGCTTTTGTTGTGCACTGACTTTAAGTATTAATGCTCTAAGAATGTGTTTTAGTATTCAGCTCTTAAAATACTCCTGATGGCTGACGTGGTCTTTATGATCTTATGTCCTGCCAAGACTGAACTATTCCACTGAAGCTTGAACTCTGGCCACAGAGATGAAACTGGGAAACTCTCATTCTGTATAACAGGAACTAAGACACTTCATTTAGTTAATAAAGGGTTCCTGGTTGTCTCTATTCTCTTCATTTTTTTAAAACTATTTTGAGAAATAGTCCTCTTCTTTTAACAGAACAGAAAGCAGCCACGATTAATAGTTGACTAATGAGTTAAAAGACAGCTGGTGGTGTACACATGAAATAACGAATCACAATCTTCATTTTGAAAAGAATTCCTTGAGTGAGCAACTATTCATGTTAATAATTTACATTTAAATCACTCATTCACATTTTAGGTGCAGCATGTAGTAGACACTGTGAGATTTAGGATGGTCACTAGATTAGACTGATTTATGACGTGATAAATCTTGACTACAATTAAAATAAACTGCTGAAGAAAATCACCCCAACCTTTGCTGTGAATAGTTACTCTGTTGGTCGTACAGGTTGAAATCAAAACCTTTCTCAGCTTTATTTTATGTTTATCACTTGCATCCACAGACTTTGGGGTTTAATTCGTGGCTCTAGCTCTGTTAGTAAAAGCCTTTGGAGCGTTCTCCTTTTTTGTGCCTTTCTACAACTGTATCCGGTCTTTTGAAAGCACTTTCCCTAACTATGGTGAATTCTTGGCATCTCCAAGCATTACTAGTAATGGACTCTTGCAGAAACAGCTGGTTTTATTCTGAAGTAATCAAAACCAATTGATGTCAGTTTGGGCAGTTCGCCTGGTGTTTGATCTGCAATTTGATTGGTTGCACCTGAGCAAGTTTAAATCTAATACCCTGCGGCTCTGCTCACGTAACCGACGGTGGAGTTCACAAATACATTTTTTTGACATGTCAGGGATGTGTTAAATGTGATTTTCAACGTTGATTTGAGGGTTATAATCTGTACGCACAGCTCAAAAAAGTTAGGGTTTGTCAAATTAATTTCCAGGATGTTAGGTGACTAAAGGTAAAGGTATGATGACTGTAAATACTGTATACGTCAAGTACAGAGAGTTCCAACCACCTATGATGTGAGCTATCAGACTGAAAATAGGGCACTAAGTGTAGTAATCAGTCCTGTTTTGATAGTACTCCAATTGCAACGCTGTGGTTTCGTAAGTGATCCTATAGTTGTAGGGTCAAAAGATGTCTGACAGATGACAGTGATAACTTTAGTCAAATAGTAAACAGACACCTAGCCAGTTGTATAACTGATGTTTCAGTGACTATATTCCAGCACGTGATTAAAATCACAATCTGTGTCCCTTGGTATAGGTCAGATGAATATATACGTTTGTTTTGGTTTTTTTTTAAATATATCAAAATCCCTCTCTTTTTTCCGTCTTGTAAAAGGTTAAACTGGGAAACTAGCTGACCCCCCTCCATCATATAACAGTAACTGTAGCCATGTTGGCACCTCTGTGGATCTTAAACCAAATATTTGGAGAAGTTAAAACTGCGGCCTGATGATGGCACTATATGAAAGGGTTTATAAAGAGTTAGTAATATTCAAGGCAATGATCCTCTACAGCTCCCATATCTCATGGCAGCTCACACTGGTGTGCAAAGCTAAGATAAGCCAACAATTGAGTAATTCAGTCAAATCTGAAATACTGATCAAACCACCCACATATTTCATAGACGCTCTAGCTGTAGTCTGACTTTCAGATTGGTTATGCTTAATCTTGATATCTTTAAGCACTTAATTATATATTTTTTTCCTTGCCTTGCCATCTGTGTGCCTCTTGACCTGTAAATCATGCAATATTCAATGAGTAGGGGATTTTCGGGGACTTCCATGAAGCTTTAAGAAATGAGTGTGAAATTTCACTTCACACCTTAGCAGATGAGTTTACAAAGAAGGTTGTTTTTTGTGCAGATCACTTATAAAAAAAGATTAAATATAAAAACGGCCCACACAAAACTGATTACTGAATACCCCTGTGGTTAGAATTTATCAGAAAAAATTATTCCAATAATAATTCCATGTAGCTAACATGAATAAGATTAAAGCCATCACCTTGTTTATAAACTCAACCAGTTACTGATACTAAAATGTATTTTTTTTTTTTTTTCACAAGTGCAGATACCAAGCAGTTTATTCTTCAAGAAGCTCCCGTATAGCAAACGTTTCTCTATTGTCGTGACAATTTGTTTGTTCCTTGGTGGTTGTATTAACATTATTAACACAATGAAAACATTTCACAAGAAGCTAAGAGTGGCTGAAATGATTGTGGGTGCATCCTTAAACTGACACATCAAATGGGATAATCCTAACAAGAGGGACTTTTTTTTTTTTGTAATGTGTTCATTTTTGGTGTCCCCATAGGAAGTGCTTTTGAGTAAATAAAGCAATAGCAACCCCTAAAAGCCATATTACAGTCAAAATAGTAAGTTTAGGATCTTTTGGTCTTTGGGGTAAATTAAAAAAAACCTGAAAACATAAATGTTAATATATGTAAAATGTAAATAACTGTAAATGTGTGAAGTTTTATCAGGCCTACCCTTTTTAGTTATGCATATATTTGCATATTTATAGTGAAGACATAGTATCCGCATACATTTATTCATTAATATAATACCTCCATGCGTACATGCACATCTATATGGATGCAGATATTTATACAACCATAGATACAGACGTGCTCTTACTCTATGCATGTATACATTCATATAAACATATATTTCTGCATAAACACATTAATGCATATGTGTACATACACTTCTTTTTTTTTTTTTAATTAATACATAATAAGAGAATAAACTAAATCTGATTTATCTTGTTCTGTATCTTTTTTAACACAAAGAAAAATCACCAGTGTCAATAAAAGTGAACATTATAGTCATAAAAGTGTTGATTTTAGCAAAAAAAACAAACAAAAAAACGTGTATTGATGGTTTTAGCTTGAACAGGTGTACCTAATTAAGTGAACTGAATGTTTATATTGTTATTGTATTATAGTATTAAGATACTATTACAAACCACTCATTGCGTTAAATGGCCCCTGTCAGTGTGTGGCCCCGCCCCCCTGGTTTTATTAATGGTCTGTTAGATTATCATTGCTGGTGAATGGAGGAGCCCTTTAATGTTGTTGCTGGCGGGTGAGGTGGAGTTCGTTTAAGTAATTTATATCACTTTAATTTTGGGGGATTTTAGGATAAATGCAAAGTGAATTTTGCTCTGAAGGAAATAGGGGGGGGGGGCAAAATAAAACACTGAAGCCCGGGTAAACAGGGGCGACTACCGAGGAAAAACAGCGTCGCCGGTGTGAACCTGAATGGCCCGAGGGTCCGTCGGCAGGATCCGCGTGCACGCTGCACGACCTGCACCGGGCCGGTCGGTCGGCCGGTCGGTCGGTCGGTCGGTCGGGGCTTCACCCTTCACGTTGTGCCGTGCAACGTGACCGCCGTGTTACCGTTGCTCTGTTACGTCGGCGGAACGCTTGGCTCCGCCCACCTCCCCGAGGTCCTGAAAGTGTGTCACTGGGTTAAAGTGGCTCGAGCGCCGGGGCGGAGGGGCGTGGCCGACAATTAAAAAAAAAAAAAAAAAAAAAAAAGGTCACATGGGCGAGCCCACTCTCGGGAACATTGAGTTCTCACAACGAGGAGAGGGAGTTTCTCTAAAATTTCGCTCGCTGTAAACGTCCTCAACCTCCTCTCTCTCTCTCAGTCGGCGCTGGATTGAGTCGATGCCTCGTGAGTCACCGGCTCGGACCTGCAGCTCACTTTACCGGAGACAGAGCCCCGACGTGAGCTCCGGCACCGTCTTTCTACCCCGGTTCTTTTTTTTTTTGCACAAGATCGCCAAGTTTAGTTATTGCCCCCTCCCCCCCCCACACTCCCAACTTCCCCCCA
>CM076653.1:9339164-9375450 GCA_038496675.1 Rachycentron canadum
GGGGGGGGGGGGTGCAAGGCTGCTGATGTTTTCATTGCATGCATTGTGCAGAGACTCTTTGATCGCAGTGAAATTCAGGGAAATAGCGTAGAGGTCTCATCCAGCCTTGATACTTAAAAAATGCTTTTAACGGGATTCGTAGCGAGGGAGGAGAATTTGTGGGGCCGTTACGATAGGACAAAATAAAAAGCCATAAAAAATTGTGTATATCTGTGGCTCGAGTTGCACAAACAGTTAGTGTCGCTAGTTAAATCCAGGCAACAATTAAGTTATTTCAGCAACAAATGAATGGCGGTCAGAAGATGTCACCGGGAGTTTTTTTCTTTTTTTTTTTTTTTCTGACCTCTCTGCAGCGTCATAAACTGGGGAATTTCGTTATGTTTTTTTTTTTTGTTTGTTTGTTTTTTTAATTTAAATTTATTTTTTAACATAGTTTATTGGATTAGGTTTCCCTGCTAGGAACAAAAGCTTGGCTGTGTCCTTGTGGCAGTGTTTTTAAAAAGGGGAGTCGGTGCTACATCAACGTCTGACACAACAACACTGTTCCACTTCCCCGGTCCCGTCACATGGACGCCGTAGCCTAGCCATGTGCCCGTGTGTGTACACGCTCTGTGGAACGCGGCTCTGATTGGCCGAGGGGCGTTCCACTCGGCGCGCACGCGTCAGTGGAACTCGGCGGCGATTGGCCGGCGCGCGGCCCGTGACGCGGCGCATTGCATAATCCGGTCTGTACACGGCGATCCGAGGCGCGAGGCTGGACTGCAGGGTACACGTGAGAGGAGCGCGAGAGCAGCGGATGACCTAGTTTTTTTTTTTTTGTTTTTTTTGCCCCCCCCCCCCCCCTCAACTCACCCCTCTCTCTCCTCCACCTCCTCGCGCTTCGCTTATACATGACAGGTCCACGTGTGGGTGGACCGTGAAAGAGAACAGTCATGGTTGGGGTTAGATAATCATCTGCTCCAGGACTAAAGACTAAATTTAGAGGAGTTTTTCAAGAGTTAATGAAGAGAAGGAAAAACATTCCTCGGGCTTTTACACAAATACTCCAACAAAGACGCACAGATGTTCCGTTTTCTGCGTAAACGTTTTTTGTTTTGCCCCCCCCAACCACCACCCCAAGCTTTAAGTCCGTTCACTGTTTGTTAAATGTCAGTGCCTTGCTCAAGGGCACTGACACTAACTTTCTTTAGCAGTGCTGCCTGTATTCTCTATAAAATAGTGAAATAGGCTCTTTTCCAGTTTCTCTGAGTCCAAGGTGACATTTTAAATATCGCGTTTTTGTTTGACCCTCAGTCCAAACGTGGACGACATTCACTTCACTGTGATAAAACCTGACACTAGAGAAGCTGCAACCAGACAAAACATGATGCTTGAAAGGTCAACAAATAGTTTTAGCTTTGTTCATTAAACCCTAAAAGTAAGAACTGCTGCGGTTTCATTATTTATAGTTTTCTCAAAAAAAAAAAAAAAAAAAAAAAAAGATCTTCCACACTTGCTCAGTTTCCTAACGTGGCTTCAGGATCTGGCCCTTATTTCTGTGGGTCCAAACTTTCAATTATATCACCAGATCTATTTTCTGACCAAACATGTCATTATATAACCCAGTGGTGGATGTTTTCCCTTCCCTTTGTTTCTACAACTGTTATGTTACTCCAGTGCTTCGGTGACCCTGTCTGGTCGTCCAGTCAGCGGAGCACACTCCCATAGCATTGAGACCCAGGCATGTTATATAACAGTGTTATCCAACCAGTAAGCACTGGAGGTGATAAAGCAGGTCAATCACAGCAGTGAATAAACCAACCAGGAAACACACACACATTCTGAGCTGTTGTGCAGTCTAGGCGTGTCTTTGGTACCTGTACTCACTGTACTGCCAAGAGTGTGTTTGTTTGGCACACGAAACACATTTTTTTTTCTTGCTGCGGTTTACACTTCAACTGCTGTTATTGTTTCTGGCTCACATTAACTTTGGCAGCCTCGCTACGTAGTAGAGGTTTAAAAAAAAAAAAAAAAAAAAAAAAAAAACGGCTCCCATCTTGAGGCAGTTGTTACTATGGTTGTGTGCTTTTGATTTCTTAGAAACAGATAAACATGAAAATGGGAAAACATGATCTGAGATAGCAAATGTTGCCTTTGTGTTTGCCTAAAGCAGTGGTTAACTTTAACAGGACAAGTCTGAAAGTCTTGTTAATAACACAGCCTAAGAGCAGAGGTATTAGATACTAATATGAAGTATGTATGTATTAGAATTGAAATAGCCCTTGAATAAAGGGGAAAAAAACTCTTCTCTGTCTGAAGTAGGTAACTTGCTATAACATGTCACCGTCTCTCCCTCTCCCCAGGAGGCGTGATTGCCTATATTTCCTCTGGCTCTGCCTCCAGCCCAGAGTCCTGCATGAGCAGCACCCCCAGCAGCGGCTACCTGTCCACTTCACCCGCTCTGTCCCGGCCCTCGCTGCCCAGCAGGGCTGTGGGCATGGTGGTGGACATCGCCCCGCCGGCCAAGAGCGGGCACTCGCGCAGTCACGGCATGGAGAAGGCCGGGCGCTCCTCCACGTCTGCCAAGAGCAGCATCACCAGTAAGCACAGCGTCAGGGTCTCGGCATTACCGTAACGCATTGCTATCGGGAAATCTGTTGCATAAATGATCCGATGCACACGAATCACTGCTTATCTTTGTTTCTGCAGAAATCAATGGAATGGTGCTGTTGTGCAAGGTGTGCGGCGATGTGGCCTCGGGCTTCCACTATGGCGTGCACGCTTGTGAGGGCTGCAAGGTGGGACAAGTTGCTGGAATGAAACGTTGCCTCTGTGCAAGTTTGATTCATATCTTTGCTGAGCACTGGCGCTCAAATGGCTAACATTCCTCCTTTGTTCCTTAGGGCTTCTTCAGGAGAAGCATCCAGCAGAATATCCAGTACAAGAAGTGTCTTAAGATGGAGAACTGCACCATCATGAGGATCAACAGGAACCGCTGCCAGCAGTGTCGCTTCAAGAAGTGTTTGGCTGTTGGCATGTCCAGAGATGGTGAGCATTCAGATTAGTTTGTTAGCATAAAGTTAGCCCAGAAAAGACCCAGTGACTGGAGCGTTTAATCTGAGGCTTTTTCCTTTTTTGGTTTAATCTTAATCCGATCTAACGGCTGCCATTTTCACCCTCAGCTGTCCGATTTGGCCGCATCCCAAAGAGGGAAAAGCAGAGGATGCTGCTGGAGATGCAGAACGCCATGAACAACATGATGAGCAACAACAGCCAGCTGCACAGCATGCTGCACGGCCACCAGAGCCCCCCGCTGCCCATGGAGGCCATGAGCAGCGACGCCGGCTCCTCGCCCTCCTCTTCCTCCTCCTCTGCTTCCGATTCCCCATCGTGCTCCAACCCCTCCTCGCCGCAGTGCCCCCAGGACTCAGAGTCTGTGGTTTCCATGGACACCAACTCCAGCTCTGCCTCCTCCTGTGCATCAGACAGCGGCGAGGACGAGGCTGTGGTCACAACGAGCAGGCAGCACCAAGATGCCTTAGCGTTTAGCCAGCAGAGGTCACCCAGACAAGGCCAGGTGTCGCCCTCGCCAGTGGAGACGGGGTGCGACAGCCGCTTGGAGGAGCAACAGGAGAGCTGGAACTGCTGGAACAACAATGGAGTTGTGGGGGGTTACCAGCACAGTTCGTACAGTAACAGCCAACACGTCACCAACGTTGCTTATAGGGAGGAGAGAGGAGTTTATCAGCAGCAGCCTCAGCAGCAGCTCAACAGCGCCCCCAGCTGTGAACCATCAGGAGACAGCCAAAGACAGCATGAATTTAACACACAAACTGCCTCAAGTGGTTACAATGGACCAACCAGCTGCATGAATAACAGAGCACACTTGGTGAGTCATTTATCTTGACATTCTTATCGCACCTCCTGAAAACCAGTGAAAGCTAGAAAGGCATTCGATCGCCCTCCCTGATCGACCTCCCGTCTTGGTGTTTTTTTTTCCAGGTCTGTCCGATGAACACTTCACCCTACGTGGACCCGCAAAAGCCAAGCCAGGAGATCTGGGAGGAGTTCTCCATGAGCTTCACCCCAGCCGTGCGGGAGGTGGTCGAGTTCGCCAAGAGGATCCCAGGCTTCCGTGACCTCCCCGAGCACGACCAAGTCAGCCTCCTGAAGGCTGGAACTTTTGAGGTAAGCAGGCAAAACTTAAACACCTCATGTTATTTCGTGCTCCCTTTGAAGTCAAACACAGCGGGCTCTTCAAACACCCAGAACACAGGATCTACTGTGGCTTTCCCAAACAGAGCAGACTGTCAGCTGCGTGTGCTGACTAATATTTACTCTGATAATAGTAGAAATGGAAATGAAAGAGACTTAACACGTTTTCTCTGGGTTTGATGGAGGCCGTGTAACATTACTTTCTTCTGGGGATAAGCTGAGATACGCACATTGTAATCGGTCTTATTCAGATTATTGGATGGACGCAACTTTGGGTGTGTTTATATCAGTGTGGTGCAAAATTTGGCCATTTATCTGCTCCCGAGGCTGTGACTGTAGATACTGTGCACCCTTATTTAAGATGATACCAGAGAGAGGGAGAGGGAGAGAGCTTGAATTGGCATCAAGCCCTCAGTACATTTAAAAACCGAACAAGTATAAATTCAACACATATCTATCCAGTTGCTTTAAACCAAAAACCTAAAGTCCTCCGTCCTCCCTTTCTCAACTCCCAGGTGCTGATGGTGCGATTCGCCTCCCTGTTCAACGTGGTCGAGCGGACGTTGACCTTCCTGAGCGGCAAGCGCTACAGCCTGGACACGCTCCGCTCGCTGGGCGCCGGCGAGCTGCTCAACTCCATGTGCGAGTTCAGCGAGAAACTGGCGGCGCTGCGACTCGACGCAGATGAAATGAGTCTCTTCACCGCCGTGGTGCTCGTCTCAGCCGGTAAGAGCACTTTCAAGACAGACGTGTAGCTCCACTGTGGGCGTGAACACCTTCTAGTTTAATCAGTGTACACAGTGTTAACATTGCTCCCCTTTTCTGTTCCCACGCAGATCGTTCAGGGATCCAGGACCTGAACTCGGTGGAGGCCCTGCAGGACAAACTGATCCGGGCTCTGCGAAACCTGGTCATGCAGAACCACGGCGAAGAGGCGGCCACCACTTTCACCAAACTGCTGCTCAAGCTTCCCGAGCTGCGTTCACTCAACAACATGCACTCAGAGGAACTGCTCTCTTTCAAAGTGCACCCTTGAAAGCTTCCTACCGAGGGTTCATCCGTGCCCTCACACCTCCTCCACACACCTCCACCTCCACCAGGACCTGCCTCTTAGTGCCCCCCGCGCCCTCTGTATTCGACCAACCCAGTTGCGTGTTTGTTTCTAGAATGTATTAAAAGTTATTTTTTATTCTATTTTTGTTAAGTAGACCACGTGGGGTCTGAAGAGAGAGAGGAATATTAAAACGTACTGTATTTATAGAAGAGATAGCTTACGCTTGTTGCACAAACACACGTGTGCAAGTGCACGTGTGACAGAGGGTCTTAGTTTTGCAAAGTTGGAGGCACTTTTCTATTTTTAAGAGAAAGAAGAGAACTTAATTGGCTTTATAAAATGATAGCGTAGAAACCAACTAGTCAGTATGATTTTTTTTTTTTTTTGTTTGTTTTTTTTTTTTGTTTCGAGCGTTTATTTTTCCTCCAAAAGCCATTTAATTCCAAAGTGTATTCTCAGATGAGCGGGTGAATGTGAGAGATAATATATACCGCATGTTTGTTTGGTCCAATGTTTTGACTGATACATGTCGGCAAAGAAAGGCAAGCTATCAGAAAATGTATCGAAGAATGTGTGACGATCGCTGCTACTGCATGGCTGTACTTAATGCGAACAATTATTACTTGGATCTCAGAAAGCATCAGTTCATTGTGTCAGTGTGAATAGTGCAGTATGTTCTTTTTTTTTTTTTTTTTTTTTCCTCCCCTCACGTGCTGAAGTCTGGTGATTGCTGCCCGGGAAATTTGACGCCACTTTCAGCGACACTACATTTGCACAAGTTCTGGAGCAGAAACCCAAGTTAAATCCACAAAGAGTGTGACGCAGCTTCATGTAAAGCTATGTGTAAATTTCATCATACCCAAGTGTTTTTGCTGTTTTCCCAATTTCTGGTCACTTTTTTTTTTTTTTTTTTTTTTTAAAGTTTTAAAATCAAACTTTGTGTGCTTTCAGCATAGCACTGAATTGAACTTGTTTTTTTGTCATCCAATTGTTGAAATATCTGTTTCTTCTACTGGCAACACTGCCATTTGTAAATATCTATATAAATATATATATATATAAATATCTGATGAACATAGAATATAAATATGATATAGTATGAATAAATACAAGTGAAGAGTACTCTCTGTGGTTTGTGTTTTATTTAATCTATCTAACTATTTTCAATTTTAATTTAGCGGCAGGAGATCAGCAGTTAAATCTTCAGCGTAGCAGTATTTGAGGTTGTCCACACTGTGGAGCTGTTTGCCTTCACCATCCAGGAGGAGACTTATTAAAAACCTTGTGTTTATGAGTCCAGAGTCCAAAGTTCCAAGACCCAGAGCGACTTTCAAACTCACCAACATACTTTTCAGATCAGCTGAGCTCCAACAAAATCTTAAATCTTAAAGCAGGAACCAACTTGAAATGACTGGCAAGATGAATTCTGATTCAGAACGAGATGGGTAAATTAAATAGAAGAAGAAGAAGATGATGGCCCAACATGGTGGCGTTTGAGGTTTAATTACACACAATTTGATGCTGGACAGGTCTAAACTAAGTCCTAAAACACTTAAACAAAAACTGCTGCAGAATCCACTCACAGACAATAATATTCAGCACCATGCTACTACAAAATACAAATGTTTATTTTTACGTTTTAAAGATCAGCTTTTCTCATCCAATAGGGCTCATTGTTTTAACAAGGAGATTGTGTTTGTATTCAAAAGTCTCCAAATGTAAATTGTTGCAAATTGTTGAGTCCAATGATCCATGACCATGAGCCTGATTTAGGACTTTCTAATGCAGCTCACCTGCAGTTCAACTTCAAACAAAACCCAACTTCTGCTGAACAATGGGCTCACATGAAAACTATATGGTTGGTTTGTGTTTTTATTATGGTGATCTTTTGTACTATAACTAAATTATTAATGTAAAGATAAAAATATTATTAGAAAATATTATAAAGTACTTTTCATCTTAAGCCAACTGCCTAAAAGCTGTGACTTCAGTAATTACATAATGAAAAGACATTATTTTTATCTGCACCTGAAACGATTACAATCATTATGAGATTAAAATCACAGACCAGCATGTTGAGATGTTGTTAAAACAGTTGTGAACAAAAGTGATGATTTAACTTTTGGGTCACTTTGCGTTTCAGTTTACTTGTATTGAATCACATTGAAAGGTGTTTCTAATACTTTGTGCGCCCCTTTTATATCAAAGAGGGAATTTACTGTATTTTATTTCTTTCCTTTTCTAAGTTCCCTTCACATAAAATGGCAAATTTTGAAACTGTCAGACCCGCGAATCTGGGAGAAAAGTGCAGGACGAATGTGCCCAGTGTGAAACATGCGGTGATTTCAAAGTTTGCAGGAATGTGAACAAGAGCCGTCACTCCATCATAAAGGCGTTAAAAATATTCTGGCTGAACATTTTGACCTCTCATAGCAGTACAAGCACAGGTGGAACAACTAGCATTAATGATGTCTGTCTTCCATTCATAGCTTGTACAGGTCATGAAAAGATCTACACCAACAGGAAGACTTGCGGTTTCCTCTTGGCTCCAAATACAAGTCTTTTTTTTTTTTTTGTCTGTGATGAAAGTGAATGTCATCAAGTCAAACGTGTTTTGGCGTCTGGGGCAGGAAGTCGTGCTTCACAACTGCTCAAACTCGACAGCTGTCTCGAAGGATGTGAGCACACATGCAGTGCAACAAGTCCAGTGAGAAAACAGTGCCAGGGCCCTGGAACTGGATCAGCTACAGTAACATCTTCTACTGTAGCTGATCCAGATACACCTGCGTTTGCACCTGCGCTTTAACAGTCTCTTCAAAATGCAGTGACAAAGGTTTGTGTGTCAAATGGCAACTATTTTCGAGTGTGAATGACTCACCAGTCACCTTATAGACAACAAAACTCTGACACTGACCAAACTAGACTAAGACAGAAAACTAGACCACGTTTAACATCTGAGTTTGGCCTGTTAGTGACATAACATCTGCTAATCAGGACAAAATGCTGTGGATGATGGGAATGTTTTGCAGATGAACCAGAAATACTTGAAAAATTAAGTCAGGTTTTTCAAAACCCACCAGGCTTTCGTGATGTGTTTAATGTTACATAATCTGATAAAATCTTTAAAAAATTTTTTTAAAGGCCACAAAAGGGCATTGCCACTTTTTTCACCCCACATCTTTAATGTCAATCATTCCCATCACCCTTAGCAAAATGCTATGGGTGATGGGAATGATTGCAGGTATTTTTAGTCATAAACCAGAAATATTTGACAGCATAAAACTTGACCTGAAAGTACCAAAGAATAAAACTATAAAAAGATAACCTGTACCAAACAAAACCACCAACCTTTTACGATGTGTTTAATCTTTCATAATGTGGTGGCAACAATCAAATGTTTATCTTTAAATCTTATTTAAGTGCCACAAAAGGGGTTTGCCAATTATTCTGGTATTTGTTAAAATCTTGAGGCGAATACTCATTATTTTGGGAAGTACCCTCATTCACTTTCTTGCTAAAACTTAAATGAGAAGATCTGCTGCCTGCTGTGCTAAATATGGCACCTTATCCACCTAAAGATTGTACAAGATACAAGTGAGATATAACTGTTATTTTATTATTGTGTGTTAAAGGAAGATTTAGACAGAGACAGACCATCAGCCATATTTACCATGAAGACATGAGAGAGGTATCAACTGAATAAAATGAGTAAAGTCAAACTTTACTAAAGCCGGGAGATTCACATTTACCAGCATTAAACTCTTTGAATACCACATCTCCATCACCATCGGGTCTGAGTGGATGTTGACACTGTGTTGTCCTTTAGATTTGAATGATTCATCTGTGGCGCTTGTGATGTAAACTATCTGAAATTTATTTATCTGGCCGAGGTTCAAAAGCACACACGTCACAGACCATTAAAGGCCCCCTGCATAGTTTTTTTTTTTTTTTTGCCATGAGTTACACGCTATCAAGGATATGTGTTTTGGTGAAACTGAAGCTAAACAGGGAAGCTTTAACTCAAAAAATACAAATGCTACAAGATGCTACAGCAAACTGATTTATTTTGGTATTTCCTGCTGTTACACATATCCCCATTTTCCACTAAAATTAGTGGATGTAAGCAGGTTTCTTAAGCATGAGTTAACCTGCTAATAAAAACTCCTTCGAGGTCGCTGCTCGCGTAAAAGTGTCGAAGCCTCCGTGTCCAGGTGACTGGTGCGTTTACAGTACAAGACGGAAAAGTTGATCCGGGTGTTGTGTTTGTCATTCGACCTGAGTCTTGATGACATTTGTAGACTTTTCCATTGGCGACAAAAGCCCAGCGTTAGCGTCGCGTTAGCTGTTTTTTGACCAGTGGAAAAAAATACTATATAAAGGTTAAATTCTCATGTTTGTCTTTTCTGTCTTGTTGTTGTTGAGTCCCTTGGTTCAACACTCAAGCTTTCAAACCAGGCCCCATTACACGAGGTGAGAGCTGATTCAGGGACGACATGTAATGCACATAATTTAGTTCATTGAAATGTCTCTTGCACTTGTACGCTTTAATACTCAGTGGAAAATCTTCCACCACATTTATGACTAAAACTCAGAGTCATGTTTACTCCAGGGGTTCTCGCTGTGATCACCACGTCTCCATCGCCATTAGATCTGGGTGGATGTTGACGTTGTGTGGTCACTTGGATTTGAATGATCCATCTGGAGACTTTTGAATGTAAAGAATATTCACATCAAATCTTTGAACTTCTGCTGAAAAGTAAAAACAGTCATGACACGTCAAAAACACGTGCAGTCATATGTCATATGTTAATTAATTCTTCATAGTTAAGATGGGGTGATTTTTAAAAACCCACTTTTTGCTTGTGTATTTCTTTCTTTCTTTCTTTTTTTAGCCAGTGAGGGTGTGTCACAGTTTCATCCGTCTGTCTCTTTCATCATTCAACTGTCAGTCCAACTGATTTGTTTGATCATATAAAAACAACCTCAGTCACACAGACAAACAAACGAGAGTTTGAGAGTTCAAGTTCATGTTCGAGGTAACTGAGGAAACTTCAAGTTAGGTGAGTGAACTCTCTGTGGCTTCATATATCTGTAATATATATCATAATGATACAGTTTTTGTGACTCTCCTGCAATTAAAGCCTTTTTCTTTTTAGCGCTGCAATGTCACATTTTTGAAAAAAGAAAAAAGATTAAAATAAATAACTTTAAATAAAATTATTTGTTAGTTAGTTAAAAAGCCGAGAGTCAAATATTTATCATTTTAAGATTTAACCGAAGTTATAATAAAAGGCGATAGAAAAATAGATTAAAAATAAATATATAATAGAGTTACAGTTAGTCTGCCACATATTTACACAGGGTACAATGTTGACTTTCAGCCTAAAACGTTAAAATGTTTTTAATTTTTAAGTAACATAATAAATAAAACCAGGCTTGTTTAGGTCACCTGTTCAGCTGCTAAGTAATATTAATGTCACGAGTAGGGTTTTTTTTTTTTTTAATCATTGTTATGTTATGTTTGTTTGTTGACAATTAATCACAGTGAGGATGGATGACATCAAGTTTGTGATCCTGCTGCTCACAGGTGAGATTTTTGTGTTTTTTTGTGAAGACTGATAAACGAAAAAATTATTATTATCATTATTTTCCATCTTTGAGATGTATAGATATTTAAACATTTGATAACTAGAAAATAAATGTTATAATTCATTCATTATTTGTATTTATAGTTTGAAACAACACACAAAAGATGGAGTCATTCCAAACATTTCAACACAATCACCAATAATAGATGTAATTGTAATGAACAAATGATTAAATGTGTGCAAGAAGAAACTGTTTAGTTTATATTTTCGTTTTATGACTGATAGTATCTGAGCCCCAGGTTAATAAACGTTGTGTATTAGTCTTCAACTATTGAATAGATAAAACAGTGCAGCTCTCTACTGCTGCTCAAAGGCAGAGAGCAGTTACTGCAGAAACTGTGAACAGATAAAAGAGCTGAAAAGGGTCAACTACAAACAAATATCTTAATATATTTCATCTTAATACAAGGCACTGATTTAAGTAGCATACACCAGTGTGACTGATACGGATTTAAATGATTTAATGAAAATGAATTTAATTGCTGCAGTATTTATTCTTAAAAAGCCAAGATCAATCTTTGATCTTTGTATTTGTGCCCCTTTTCTGCATTAAATGTCCCTTAAAATATTATTTTCAATATCAGCACGGGTGCTATAACTTATCGTGATTATGTCAAACTACCATTACAATTAATGAACAATTAATACATACACATTGGGGAACGTATGAACTGAATTAACAGACATTAGAAAGAATCTGGATTTTTGGAAGTGTTGGTTTTGATACTTTTCAGTTAATTGCCTGGCTCAATCAGCTGGTAACTCTGCCTCAATGACATGTGATCCAATATTGGTAGTCGATGTGATGTTATTAATATATGTCCTACTCCTAAATGTAAACTTGTTTGAGAAATCTCCAGCAGGCAGCGTAAACCATTCAGGACGGAGGATTTTTACTTGTGTCTGTTACAGCCAGCAATAGAAAGCAAAATAACAAACAAAGCCAAAAGCTTAAGAAATAGGGTACAAAAGACTCCCAACCCTTGAAGAGGTCTAATTTAGGACATATTAAATATAAGGGTCCTATATATAACAATGGGTCCTGTATTCTACCACACATCTATTTCCCTCTTCAGGTTTCTGCTTCCCCTCTTCTTATGTTCCACTCACTTACTACTTTATCAAAAACAATGTGACTTGGTACGAAGCACAAGACTACTGCCTCTTGAGTTTCACTGCAATGGCCCAAATATACGACAGGAGATCCAATGGGATATTAACTAACTTAACAAAGGACCAGTACTCCGGCAAGGTCTGGATAGGACTGTTTGAAAACTCTTCAGACTGGACCTGGGTGGACGGACAAGAAGCCACGTATCTTAACTGGAACGCGGATCAGCCAGACGCGTATAATACCACAGAGGTTTGTGTGACCATGACTGATGATGGATTCTGGAACGATAACAGCTGCTCACAAGTGAGACCTTCTGTTTGTTCTACTGGTGGGTATCAACCAAAGGTATTGTAATTAAATATAGTGCAGACCAGAAGACCAGAACCTCTGGCTGATTGTGTTTCATAGCAGCAAGGTCAAAGCAGGCGAGGTAACTATGAGATTCCCTCTTCACTTCACTTGAGAACTACCGAAAGATATCACACTCATTAGAAAAACATTGGAAAACCAAAATAAATAGCTTCCAAATCCCAAGGAGTTGGATGCTTCACTGAATTAAATGAATCAGACCCAGGATTTAGGGTAAAGGGTTGGGGGGGAGGGGGATTTAACCCAAAAGCAATTTTCTCCACCTTTATTATACTGCCAGTACTTGGTCCAAATACATTTGCTCATAGTGGATTGAAAATCCATGCACAACTATTTCTTCCGCTTCTTTTCAACAGGTGATGGTTACAACATTACTGCAACAGAAATGACTTGGAGCGACTCCAAAACCAGCTGTGAGAATCAGTCTTCCAGTCTGGTCACGATCCCCGATGAAAGTACAAATTCTGCCGTCCAGCAACTGCTGGGAAACGGCACCGAGGTGTGGATCGGCCTCAGCAAAATCAGACATTGGTACTGGTCAGGAAAAGATGTTACAAGAAACGTAACAATATTAAACTGGCAAACTGGACAGCCAGACAACCAGAATGGACTGGAGGGTTGTGTAACTCTAGTGACAAATGATGGGACCTGGACTGATGAACACTGCAATCTGACGTACCCTTTCATCTGTGTAGGTAGGAACCAATGAAACATTTTCCTTATTTTAGACACCAGAAACGACGCACATAACTCTTTTGAACACTGGAATGTGTGTTGACTCAGTCCTTATTCTGAAAATATCCGTGTTTCCAGTTACTTCTTACTGTTTCTGCAGCTGTCAGTCAAACAGCACTGGTCATCCTGGGACTTGGCCAATTTTCAGTTTTCTTTTTAGGGTTAATTTTCTTTCTATTTCTGTTGAACCAAGTCAAATTCAATAAATCAATGAATCACTGGGACAATAAAGAGGCAGAAACTGTGGCAAATGTTTGGCAGAAGGTTGTGTCCTGTGATCAAATTTCCCAGCTTATAGAGATATTGAACTTAATGTCGCATGAGATCAGGACGATGAGCAAATCCTCATAAATAACAGTGGGAGAGACAGGTTTAACTGAAAAAAGTTGTAGATAGTAGATAGTTATCTATTAGATTATGTTATTACAAGGTATTATTTTTTCCAACTCTCTCATTTGATCTGTTGTTGGCAGTCAATTGGTTGTTATTAGGTCATATGTCCTCCTCATACATATAAACTTGTGTCCCCAGCTTTGAGAAATGTGCAGGTTGTGTCAGGTCGCACAAGATCAACAGAGTCAACGATGTTATATTTATTATTCAGGTACAAAAGACTCACAACGCTTAAAGTTCCCCTTTTTTTCACAGGCCCAAACAAGCAATTATTTAAACAAAGAAAAAAGTTGTAAATTATTTTTCTTTTAGTTGTGGGTTGAACCAAACACATAATAAATCTTTCCTGTGCATATGAAAATAAAGGCCTTAAGGCATTAAGGCCTCTGGTTTCACACCGGCGTGGTTTGGCTGCATGGGCTGGTGTTCGAAACCATAACCCCAACTATGGTTATATGCAAACATGGTGGTGACAACACTGCAATTTGCAATGCAATAATAATATTCCCACAAGATCCCAATAGGATCTTTACAGATTATAATTACACACTTTTATATCATTATATTATATTTGTATAATAACAGATTTATTAATCATAATTATAATTAATCATTTATCATTTAGTATAATATGTTGCTAATGTTAATGTTAATCCATCACTTTTCTCCAAACAGGACGGTCATAAAACATTTTTCATACATTCATAGTCCCCAGAGGATGAATCGCCAATAACTTTTGGATGCAATTTGAGACAATTATTCACACGTTCATTCATTCATTCAGGGTGAATGTGAGGCCCCCCCATAGGCAAATCCTGCCTCTCAGCAGCCATCACGGCAACTGCATAGCTATTTTGGACTAATAAGACCAGGCCCACCTTTTTGAATGGGGAGAGTCGTAGCTGCACTTCCAATGGTCACTGGGACATAAAAAATGCAGTTGGCTGCATTGATGCAAAATAAGGTGCAAAATACTTTTTTCCTCCTCAGGTTTTACTTCTATTCTGCACACGCAAAGTTTCGCTTACATCAGTGCAGTAACACATTTGGCTTTACATGTTTCCCATCAGTTGTCATAAGGCAGATGATTGGTTTAGGACAGGATATGTGTCATAAAACTGCCGTCCCTGGCATTACAGCAAAAATAATGTTATTAAATAATGAATTAGGCTTTTCAGTTACATGATTCATGTGCACTCGCCGGTCAATTGAAGACAATGACAAAGAAAACATTTTGATTTACATCCTGTTTCCTACAGCAGATTTATTTAATTTGTATTTCATTATGACCAAACATTATTCATAATCTCTTGTCAGTCTAACTTATGCTTTTGTTTCTGGGTTTCGCTCAGAATCAGAGTTAGGTTCAGGGCCAGTGTCAATGCCAGCATCAGCGTCTGCGCCACTTAAGAGTTTAAAGATAACAGTGGTGAGGATGAAGATCCACTCCAGAGCAAACCTGGAAGATCCACCTGTTGGTGCTGAACTGCAGAAATGGGTATAGTGTGTGTTTGTGTGAGTGTGTATGTGTGTGTGTGTGAGAGAGAGAGAGAGGGAGAAAGAAAAACAGAGAGAAAATGTCCACAAGAAAAGAAAACAAAACACTTTCAGTGTCATCTTTCTTCCTCCTCAGCTGCAAACTGCGTTTCGTAATCTGAATCTGGCCGAATTCAAACTGACCTGGAAGAAGCCGCCAGTGAAGCAGGCATAGAGAGGGCGACAGGTACACACACACACAAACACACGCAGAGACACACACACGTTGAACATTACCTAAATATCTAAAAGCTTTTGTCTTTTAGATGTTTGTTGACCCTGACGGAGAAGCTCCCAGAGAGACGAAGCACAGCGTCGTCCATATTGAGAAGTTTACTCTGTGTCATGTTGTTCAGTAAGTTGGTCTGAAACGTTGAATAAATCCGCCACAACGTTTCTCATCTGCATTGTAGAGACACAACTTTTCTGATTTGAGTTTTTGGATTTATTCCCATTTATCCCCACAAATTGTTTGTTTGTTGTGTTATTGGTACAGTTTGCTTTTCATCTCTTGAGTTGTAAATCAGATGTAAAATGAAAATGGAAATGAACAAAGGTACATGTTGCAGCCCAGTTTAGTCACACACACACACACACACACACACACACACACACACACACACACACACACACACACACACACAAATTCATATTCAAAGATGAGCCGGGAGCTCAACCTCAACGCCACCAAACCATTTACGTTTCATTTTACTGGCTTGAATAAGAGATGGGAGATTTTCTCCCTAACCCTTCCTTTAATCATTGTAATCCTCAGTTAATGTTTTAAAACACAAATGAATCCATTCAAATGCTCCTGTCCTGTTTTTTTGTACTCAATAATGTGCTTCGCAGTTCGGCGTGACAGTGACAACCACACGCAAACCTGAACTTCTGAACGCCGACCGTTAGCCAGACCTTATCACCCCAGAAGAACGGAGGCTGTAGTAGCAGCAGATTAATGGTTGTGGTTGTTAAATGAAACGTTCACCAATCCATAAACTATCTGTGTCTGTGTCACGTCGGCATAAAGGATATATTCAGGGTTGATGACATTAACAAACTGAAAAATAAACTAGTTTTTCACCGATGATGGGTGCACTGGATGCAGGTATCATCAGCGTCAGTAAAAACACTTTTTATAATGTGTGCAATGACTTTGTGATGCTATTGAGGATAGAAATGGACAGAATCAAGTCGGAGGTGGACAAACTCTTCAAAAAAATAAAGACAGAAATGTTTGAGAACTTCTGGATGTTGGCAATAGTTTTTTTGAATTCAATATGATATCACTGGGACCAGGAGTTTTCAAAGTGTGGGCACGTGAACCTCCCCTTTGAAAACATAATAGCTGCTGAACTGCCAGGTAAATAAATAAGCTTCTCATGCAACATGGACGTCTGTGACTTTGACTTTGGGTTGAGGTAGATTGTGGAGGCCGGGACGTCCGATGCTGCCCTCCTTCACTCTCCTGCTCGGCTGAAAAGGCCTCACGTTGTCTGGAGGTGTGTTTTGTGTCAAACCAGATGAGATGGCGTGTTGCTGCAGAATGCTATGGTAGAGATGGAGGTTAAGTCTGCTTTCGATTTTCAGTAAATCACTAACAGCTCCACCAGCAACGTACACCCACGCTATCACACTTCCTCCTCCCTGCTTCATGCTGGGAACCACACAACCAGAAACCATCTGTTCCCCTTTTCTGTGTTTCATTGAGCTGGTGTTTTCAGAAGTGTTTTATACAATGTTGAAAATAGTAATAATAAAGAAAAACCTTTGGTGATTCTGATGAAATCAACATATTAAACCTTATCTGCTCATCTTTGCACGTTTTGAAACAATCTGTTCTCCATTTCTATTGGACATACGAAAAGAGGCCTGAAAAGACATTGCAAAACATATCACACAGACCTGGCTATGATCCCGAATGCTCAGGAAACCCCAGAGGTTGTGTCAGTGGCGTCTACGCATCATGTGAACGTCAGTGCACATACATCAGGCCCGAGTTTTACCACTGCCCCAGCACCACACTTCTAACATGGTCAAAACTGCTCTACTTTGTGATTTGAGATGAAACAAACACTATTAGATGACCTTTGGCCTGGTCCCTCATTTTCATATGAAAATGAACAACAGGATCTGATATTTGCCTTTAAACGTGTCTTAAGAGATTTTAAAACAATAGATCACTGACAAAATGTTTCATCTTTCACATCATTCAACCATCAAAAATCCACCATTCACCACTCATCACCATACATCAATGCATGGTTGGTTCCCATCACGTAGAAACCAAGGTGACCTCTGACATATTCCACATTTGTTTATTCTAATATAAGACTGGTTAACGCAGAAGAACAGAAGTGGTTGTGTTTCACTGTCTTGTACTTCCAACCTTAAGGGCGTTGGTTTGTTATTTGGAATATTATTGTGCTTTGACAAATAAAGCAGGAATTCTGCACAGATATAGAAACGTGTTACGACAGAATCCTTCCACATTTTAAGGCATTTCCTTAAGTGTTACTCGCACAAAATCTAAATGAAGCCACAATTATATTGGAAATAATTCAAACAGCACATCATATTCAAATATGTTCATATTTACAGTCATAATAAATAGATGGTAGATACAGATAATTTCAGGACAAATTCTCCCTCAAATTTTTTATATTATTATTATTATCATTATCATTTATCAATTCTGCACTTATCTAATTTTCTTATTTAAAATCCACTTTACTGAATAATTTGCTACACAATATTTCCCAGAGTGACTTAAGTGGGGTGTACATTTGTTTCAATGTAATTTGGATATATCAGCTACATTCAGCACCGATGCTCAACCTAAACACAACTGAATCGACTGAGTACATTGTGTTTTACACTATCACAGAGTTGTGCGACTTTGTTTTGGCTGTTTCTGCTGATTAGGGCGTGACGTTTTTTATTTGTAGGTTCAGCTCAGGTGCAGGTGAGTTATTTCTGAACATCTTTCACATCTCGTGGCGCTGAAAGAGGTAAAAGGAAGCAGAGTTACACCAGTAGCAGTAATTTCCACAACCACAACAACAGCAACAACAACAACCAAATGTTCCATCAAACAGCATCAAACCCACAGTAAAAGACAACATACAGCAGCAAAGGAAATGCCTCGTGTATATGATATAAATCGTATATATGTCTATATAACAAAATTGCCACAGTGATCTCACAAACTTTCCCCTCAGAACTGTGAAAAAAAAAAAAAGGCGGCTCAATTACGTCAAAAGGAGTGACCTTTTTTTTATTTGGATATTTAAATAAAGGTTTGTCAAAATTCTGCACAACACAGGCTGGACCAGACATTTCCTCCTTCAGATTCCAGGTCTGTTTATTTTCAAATGATGGATTGGACCAGAGTATATACATGAGTATTTATCTTCTATTATTATATTATATTATATTATATTATATTATATTATATTATATTATATTATATTATATTATATTATATTATATTATATTATATTATATTATATTATATTATATTATATTATATTATATTATATTATATTATATTATATTATATTATATTATATTATTTTAAGACCGTGTGGCTGTTTCTACAGTTTATTAATGTGACCCCTGTGGCCTTGTTGTCACAAATTATTACTAAGACCTATTTTATCTGTGACCAATTTAATTCTGCACATCCAAGAAACACTGTGACTCGTAGATATTGGGGTATCAAGGGGCAATGTACTCTTCCATAACACCTCCAACATTTCAAACACTTCCAGAGTCTCACACCTAACTCTGCTGCACACCAGCTTTACTTTTCCTCTATTGTAGAATCAAAGCCTCCAGGCCAGAGGGCATATGCTCTCGTTTCCAGTGCGATGACATGGAAGGATGCCCAGACCTACTGCAGAGCTCACCACACAGACCTGGCCATGATCGAGGATGATCAGGAAACCTCAAAGGTGGCGTCGGTGATGAAAACAAAAAGAGCGTGGATTGGCTTGTACCGTGTCCCATGGAGGTGGTCTGACAAGAGCAGCAGCTCCTTCAGAAACTGGCAAAGCCCTCAACCAAACAGCGGGGACGAGCACTGCGTGGCTGAGATCGCAGACCACACTTGGCATGATCTGGAATGCGACACTGAAACTTTTTTCTGGTGCTATAAAGGTGGAAAAAAATTAAAATCTCGTAAATTCTTTTCTGTTTTTTTTTTTTTTTTCTTGCAATTTAACAATATTTCCCTCCGTGTTTGTCTGAATGTCCAGACCAGGGACTGAAGATGACCCGGGTGAGGGTGACGATTCAGACCTTTGTTGACCTTTCAGATCCGCTCACGAATAACTGGATTCTCCAGCAGGTAGAACTCCCTCCTGTCCCTGCACAACTAAATCTCAGCATCTTCATCCATCTGATCAGTTCCCAGGATCAGACCTCAGAATCCGTCTGAGAATCAGACTTTAGGCATCAGGCCTCAGGATCTAATGTTTGGACTTCGGGCCTCAGACCTGAAGCATCAGATCTCAAGGAACAGATCTCACCTACATGAATCAGATCTAATTCTGAGAGTCGATGCCTCAGAAGTAAATTTGAAGCACATAACCACACGACCAGTAGACAGGATCAGACCCCAGCATCACGTTCACCCGTTCGACTGTTTTCCTCTTTTATTGCTTTTATAAATTGAATCATGGCTTTTTTTTTTTTTTTTTTACAAAAACTGAAAAAAAAAACCAAACAAACAAAAAAACTCCATGTCAAAGTGAAAACAGATTTCTACAAAGTAACATCATTTAATTAAAATATACAACGTAAAATAAATAAAAGCGATAAAAGGGGAAAATATTTTTCATAGGCTCTGTGTGTCATGGCCAGGCCTCAGGAATCAGGTGCTCAGAGTCAGACCTGAATGATCCAGGGCTCAAGGTCTACAGCTCAGTATAAGATTTGAGGGATCAGACCACAAGCAGCAGAGCTCACTCATCATTCAGGCCATTATCCTCAAATTTCAGGCATCAGATTTGAGCCTCAGACCAAAAAAACGGATCGTTCTGTGGGCAAATATAACACATGGCATTAATAATGTTTACTGTGTGAAACATGTTAAAGCCGTGTCTGTTTTATGAAGCTAAATTTCCTCCATTCCCTCTCAGCTTTGTGAAAAGTCAAACCTGTCATTGAGCAACTTTAAACTGACGTGGGAGATTCAACCCTGAGAGCAAGAGGAAGAGACTGATGAAGCCAGTGGATAATATAAATGATTAACTTTGGTCCCCTGCACCGTGGCCTCGCAGATTGTAGGAAAACGTAATGTAGTTAGATGATTTTGATTGTACTGTATCCTCTATCATTCAACTGACTGTAAGACTAAATTTTCATACGTTGTGAATGATCATAAACTCAATATACTTAAAGGTTTGTGGATATATATATATATATATTTTATTTTTTTGTGTGTGTTTTGTGTGACTTTTGTATACAGTACATCAAAATAATAAAAATAATAACAAAACAATAATGCTTTATTTGTAATTTGTGGCTTCCTGCTGCTCTTGACTTTAAGTCTTTAAAGCTTCCTGATAAAACAATGTTTTAAGAAGAGTTGATGGTGTCCGTCTTAGCCCAACAGGGAGTTGGGATAATAGAAATATCCCTAGCTGAGAACAAGGTATGACCAGCAGAGCTCCACCAAAGCAAACACCCAGGCACACAGTGGGTTAATAGGTCCTTCATGTAATTGGGGGCAAGGCCATTTAATGCTTTGTATGTAATTTTAAAATCAATTTGAAATGTAACAGGCAGCCAGTGTATATGTGTATATATATATATATATATATATACACTATCCTGCATATTGGTAACACAACTTTGCTGTTGAAACTCAGCGTTTCTCTGAAAACACAGAGGAATTAGTAAAACTGTCACATTGATCTGACAAAGTTTCTCCCCAGGACTGAAAAAAAAAAACCATCTGACGTTTTAATGGTCAATCCATTACAGTGTGTTACATAAGGAGTGACTTTTTCTCATTTGGATATTTAAATACAAGTTTGTCAAAATTCAGCCAGATTCTTCTCAGACTGGAACAGACATTTCCTCCAGGTTTGTTTGTTGGTTTGTTTTATATTTTATTAAATGACCTTTTTTGTTTTATTTCACTGTTGTTGTTATGTGAACTATTATTACTATTATTATATTAAAATGGCACGTCATTTAGAATATTAATTGTCAGATGTATTTTGTTAATAATTTGGATTTTAGTTTCCCAGTGTCAATCACCGACAGACATTTCAGCCAGTATTCTTTTTTTAATATATATTTTTTTAAAATTCCTGACATAAAATGTACATGTATTCATTATTTTAATTTATTTCAAATCCTCTACACCTACCACAACTATAAATATTGGTCTAAACATCATAGTCAAGCTTGTTCAAAATCTTGCATGTCCTGCATGTGGGTTATATTTTTTTAATATTTTTGCTTAAATGTCTGCTGCCCTGCTTGTTGGTATAAACTTTTCATTTTTGTCTTTTGCTTGTTTTGTTTTTTTTTTTTCAACAAAATGACATGACAGCTTTAATTCATGGCTTCCTGTTGTTTTTTACCTAATAAAGTCAGTGTGCATCAGTATCTCTTTACTTGTTTAAATAATTAATTTTTCCTGTTTAATTAAATTCCCTTGTTTGAAGCAAATGTGTCGTTGCAACTGGTTTGGAGATCAGCATGAACTCAGGCCTTTGTGGGAAATAGTTGAGTGTCACTAAGAGCAGAATAATGCTTGAACAGTTTGTGATGATGATTTTTTTTTAATCATTTAAATAATTAGATAATATAATTAAATGTAAAAGAAATCAAAAAATGCTTTTGATTAATGTAAATTGAATGATTACCACATTTTAAGTTTCAGAAAACCTATTTATTATTATTATTTAGTATATTTAATATATAAACCTTCTGTAATGCTATTTTTATGTGTCCACACACCGCTGTTATTCACAAATTTACATATATTTATGTATTTCTACATTTCCAATTGATTTATCTCAGGGTTTATCTCATACCTGACTTTTAAATATATGCAGATCTCATTTGTTTGATCTGCACGAGACAGTGTCTGCAAGAATTTACGAAGCCAAAAGTGTGAAACTGGCCACACCATGATACTGAAGGAGAGGGCGCTTGAAAGAAAACTTCATTTAAAATTTGAATCTAATTTATTTGGTCAGCACGACCAAGTGACCGAAAGAAGATGTTTGAAGTCAAATGTATATGAAATTTGGCCACATCATGATATTGAAGGAAATTTGAATGTCAGTACAATGGTCTGTGGCCCAGTTGACCCCCTGCTTTGGCACCAAGCTTCTAGCATGGTCAAAACTACATTGTTATTTTTGATTAAACAAACGCTATTAGATGACCATTATTTGGTTCCTCATTTGCATATGAAAATTAACTTACCACAAAACAGCATCTGACCTTCACCTATAAATGGGTGTTAGGAGATGTTGAGTATAAAATGATAGCCCACGAACATCAAGTTATTGAAAAATGTGACATTTGACTTTTCACTTTATTCAACCATCAGACAACCATTGTATGTTTGGTTCTCATCATGTAGGAACCAAAGTGACCTCTGTCTAAATCCTTATTTGTTTATTTAAATATAAGCCTGACGAGAAATACCAGCACAGAGGGACAGAGGCTGAGCAGCAGATCTGTGGTAAGAGTTGATGCATAATTTCAGTTCCAGCCTTAAACACATTAGGTCATTATTTGGAATATGCTTGAATGAAGCATGAAATTCTGGACAAAATATAGACAGATGTCATTGGGTGGTGAGTCCGAGTCAGAAGACTGGGGGGGTAGAGGTCACTGAGGTAGTCAAGAAGCTCCTTGGCAGCAAGACGCAGGATATGCCTTTAGATGCTGAAGGCTTTTGGTTTGTCATGGTTCACACACCTCTCCAATGGAGGAGGTCTGGTCCTCATTTTTAACGTGTCTCAGTTATCGAGGTGCACACTGCTCAGCCTACCCTGGAAAGTCTACTCCAGGCTGGAGAGGAGTCTCCGACTGACTGTTGAACCTCAGATACAGGAGGAGTAATGAATGTCCGTCCAGGCCATGGAATTGTGCCCTTGCAAGAGAACATGGGAGTTCGTGGGAGTTTGACCAGCCAGTCTACATGTGCTTTGTAGATTTGGAGACATGACCATGTCCCCAGAGGGGCTCTGTGGGGGACACCGCAGGAGTATGGAGTACCAAGCTCATTACTGCGAGCAATTTTTTTGTACAACCAACGTGAGGCCTGTGTCCACGTTCTCGGCACAAGGTCAAACACGTTTTCAGTGTTTGGCATCTCTGCTCTTTGCAGATGATGCGGTACTATTGGCTTCATCGGAGCATGACCTGAGGGAAGTCTGAGGCCATGGTTCTCAGCCAGAAAAATGTGGGGTGCTCCCTCTGGCTGGGGGGTGACTTACTGCCCCAAGGGGAGGAGTATCTCCGGGTCTTGTTCATGAGTGAGGGTAAGTTGGAGTGGGAGATCGACAGACTGATCGGTGCGGTTCCAGCAGTATTGCAGACCTTGTACTGGACCACCACAGTGAACAAGGAGTTAAGCCAGAAGGCAAAGCTCTCGATTTACCAGTCAGTCTTTGTTCCAACCCTCACCTGTGGTCCTGAGCTCTGTGTAGTGGACAAAGGAAATGGGCTTCCTCTGTAGGCTGGCTGGGCTAGGCCTTAGGTACCAGTTGAGGTGGTTTAAGCATCTGATTAGGATGCCTCCTAGGCCCCTTCCTTTGGAGGCTTTCCAGGCATGTTGAACTTGGAAGAGACCTCTGGGCTGACCCAGAACTCTAGACCCAGGGCTATATATCTCATCTCGCCTGGGAACGTCTTGGGGTTCCTCAGGAGGAACTGGAACGTGTTGCTGGGGACAGAGATGTTTGGAACTCCCTGTTAATCTACTGCCAATACAACCTGGCTTTAGATAAGCAGAAGAAAATGGATGGATGGATGAAAAGGACTCAAACGTTCGTAAAAAAAAAAAAAAAAAAAAAAATTATATGTAATAAAATTGCCAAAGTGATCTGTCAAAGTTTCTGTAAACCCAGGATTGATAACACTTAAAAAGCATCAAAACTTTAGATCACCAAACATTATGTTTACATAAGGAGTTACCTTTTCTCATTTGGATATTTAAATATATGCATATGTGCCTAAATGCAGAAAAAGCCTTTGATAGCTCTCAGAGAGAGGAGCAGGCATTTCCTCCTTCCAGCTTTGGTTCATTTCAAATCCTTTTATTACAAGTAAGTATATACTAATATAATACCAATAATGTGATATCATTCAATATTAAGTTTTTGTTTGTTATTGTTTTATTTGCTTTTTTGGGAAGTCAAATCACGTCAATCTTCAATTGTATAGTGGCAATTCTGTTACAATAAAGGTATCAGTTACACTATCAACCAACTTTATTAAATTGAAATGTATAATGTTAATAATTTGTTATTTTAGTTTTACATTGTGGAATATAACTTTTTGACAAACTTAGTTTCCTTGTTTAAATATGTTTTTAAAAAAAAAAAAAAAAAAACACACCAGAAACACATTTATATTTATTATGTATGATGTATATCTACTACATATTAAACAATAACTACTTTATGTATATTAGACCAAGTCTAAAACCATATACCCTGTAACATACCCTGTACATATGTTTATGCCTTAGTAAATATTTAACTATTTATTTTCTTTCACTTATTTACTGATAAGTTATTTTTTATTTTCTTTTTACTTTTCAGTGAAATCAGAAATGGTCTGCACAGAGCTTTTGACTTTTGTCATCTTTGGTAAGATTTCAGATTTTTATAATAATGATCTTTAATTTCATGTTGGTAGGTTTTGTGTTACAATAGATTTTTTCCAGAATAGACACATGAAGGATTTTCTTACTCATCCACTTGAAATTTGGTTTATTTGATGCTGATGATTAGAGAAGGCAAGTCATGTTTCTTTGTATAGCATATTTATAGTTTAACAGAATTAAAATTAAAAGATACAAAGATGAGACATTTTCTTTAATAAAATTCTATTTAGACACTATTCAAAGTACTTTTTCTATACGTTTTACAGCTAAACATGCCCTCTATCGTACCCTTAGGATTTGGCCTCACTTACTGCTTTGAAGTCAGAATTTATGAGTACCACTATGTCAACCAGCAAAAGTCCTGGACCGATGCTCAGAATTACTGCAGAGAGAAGCACACTGATCTGGTGACCATTGAAAGTATTGATGACTTTGAATGGTTAAAAAGACCAAGTCCGGACACCTCATTGTCATGGATTGGACTGACTGATGACCCGAAATCCCGGAACAATGATACAAACTCCTGGAGATGGTCAGCAACTGGTCAAACGTTGGAAAATGGCTACAAGAACTGGCAAACCAATCAACCAAATAATTACAATGCACAGCAGACCTGCGTCTGTGTGAGCAGACAGGGAACATGAAACGATATAATCTGCTCCAATAAAATACCTTTTGTTTGTTTCAACGGTGAGAACGAATTAATGTTTACCGATTTTAAGAATACCAAGGCCGAAAAGCTGAGCTGACCTTAACTCTTGAACCAACACTAAACAAAACCTAATTCTAACCCAGAACCTAAAACAATGTCCTTTGCAACTCGTACATTTACCTTCAGTTTTTGTCCCTGTGGTGACATGAGTCCCCATGGGTTTGTGATCATTCAGGTTATGGTCCCAACCAGGATACAAAATCTGCAAATAAGTCTTTCCATTAGTAACATTTTACTTTAGTTGAGTAAAAGTCCTGACTTCAAAGCTTTACACAAGCAGAAGTATTTGATTATTACCAGCGAAATGTACTAAAAGTCCCGTTGAGTATTCAATGTATGTAAACCTCTTGATCATAGTCGATCATATTTTTTATATGTAAAATCTCCAAAGTAAAACTTACACAAGTTTTACTTTTCCTCTATTGTAGATACAAACCCTCCAGGCCAGAAGACATATACGTTCATTTCCAGTCCGATGACATGGAAGGATGCCCAGACCTACTGCAGAGCTCACCACACAGACCTGGCCATGATGGAGAATGATCAGGAAACCTCAGAGGTGGTGTCAGTGATATCAGTGATGTCAACAAATGTGTGGTTTGGCCTCTACAGAGTACCATGGATGTGGTCCGATAACAGCCGCAGCTCCTTCAGAAACTGGAAAAGTGGGCAGCCAGATAACAATGGCAACCAGTACTGTGCAGCTGAGAGTTCAGACCATTTTTGGGCTGATATAAACTGTGACTTAAAACTTTTCTTCTGGTGCTATAAAGGTGAAAAAATGTATTACATAAATAAATATAACATAAACACAACAATAAATGCTTTTCTGCTTTATTTTTCTTGCAATAATATTTCCCTCCTTGGATACATGTTCGTCTGTCCAGACCTGAGAGTGAAGATGACCATGGTGAGGGTGAAGATTCAGACCTTTGCTGACCTTTCAGATCAACTCAACCAGATTCTCCAGCAGGTAAAACTCCCTCCTGTCTTTGTGCATTTAAAACAGTTCCCAGGATAAGAGCTCAGACTCCATCTGAGGAGGAGACCATAGGCATCAGACCTCCGGATCTCAGGATCAAATCTCAGGCCTCAGACCTAAAACATCAGATCTAAAGGATCAGATCTCAGATTCTTTCAACATTTGATCCTCGTCTCAAGGGCTAGATCTCAGTCCTCAGATCTTAGAATCAGTACCAAGGATCACACCTCTGTATCAAACCTCAGGGATAAGATCTCACAGCCAGACCTCAGACTACGTCGCAGGATCAGGTCTCTGGATCACGACCCGTGTGACTCATGATGGATCCGACTTTTTCTTTACGTTTGATGATCAAAAGCAGGTAGAGCCTGGGCCCTACTGGTTCCATGGTCCATGCATCAGACCTCAAGAATCAGATTTCAGTAAATATAACACAACACGTCGATGTTTATTGTCCGCAAGCTGTTTATAATGATACTTGAAGTAGTTTCTGTTTTATGAAGACAGATTTCCAAAATGCTTGTATCATTCAGACATTGGCCCTTTCATGTTTGATTCCCTCTCAGCTTGGTCAAAGGTTCAAGACTTCACGGAGTGACGTGACCATGAAGTGGAGGATTCAACACAGAAATCAAGAGGAAGAGACTGATGAAGCCCATGTTTAATGAAACTGATTATGTTTCTTTATGAACCCCAAAGGCACAATGTAGGGAACCAAAATCAATGCAGTTAAGCTTTTTTTTTTTTTTTTTTGAAGATCAAATCCTCTATAATGAATGTAAGTGTTTTACACTTCTCTGTGTTTTAGGTGTAAGTACTCTACTATGAAATCTTTCAGAGAACATGATTGGATGAGTAAATAAATAAATAGTTACAACAGAGATAATGGAGGATGATTTAGTAACAGATTCTCTTTTCATCTGTTGTGAGTGATCAGAGTCTGACATTTGTCTGTAGTAGAACAAAATGATTTACTTCAGCTGTAATTGATGGTTGTCAACTTATTAAAGTCAGTGCGGCATTGGAGCTGGTGATGATCTGTTCTTATGTCATAAATGTAAAACACTTTCTCTCTAAATCCATCTTCAGACTTTTAGACCTGAAACAGCACAAAAGATTTCTGTGAATGTAGTTTGTAGTGTCAGTCCACCGTGACTTCATCCACTGGTTTGTTAACTGCCTCCGGTTTGTAATTTGGTTGTCGCCATCTTGGTTTCATTTTCTGTGATTTTACAGCCTAAAGTTAAGAGTTAAAATTTGTCACCATTAAGATAAATGTAAAACAGCAAGAATATGCTACCATAATACGGAAAACCACAATTATTTTTATTACACAGTTGAATACCATCTTTTTTTTAGACGTCAGGAAAAAGGAAAATTGGAAAGAGGCCTGCGATTAACAATGCCTAAAGACTTTAAGTCCCAGAAAACTTGATTTAAAATCTTATCTATTTGGTCAGCATGACCAAGTGTCTGAAAGAGGATGTTTGAAGTCAAATATATGACATTTGGTCACATCATGATACTGGAGGAGATGGAGCTGATCTCCAACAAGATGCCATTTGAATGTCAGTACAATGAGCCCAGCTCTGGTGGGCTCTGGCCCATATTTACCCCCGTCCTAGCACCACACTTCTAGTATGGTCATAGCTACTCTACATTACAATTTGTGATGAAACAAACACTATTAACCTTTGTTTGGTTCCTTATTTGCATATGAAAATGAGAAAATGAACTTGCCACAAAACGGCATCTGACTTTCACCAGTAAATGTGTGTTAGGAGATGCTGAGTTTAAAATAATAGACCACCAACATCAAATTCTTGAAAAAAGAACATTTTACTTTTTATATCATCCAACCATCAAACAATCATTGTATAGTTGGTTCTCATCATGNCAAAGGCACAATGTAGGGAACCAGTTTGTGTAGATTGTTATCTATTAATCTATCTATTTATTTTGTTGCCCCATCTGGTGGAAAGTTTTAAGGATCATGGTGAGGTGGCCAGAAACATGTCCTTCTACACCTGTATCCACACCTAACATTATCAGAGGGGTCTTGAATAGACTTCATGGGCCGATACTTTTTAACAATCCATTTTCTGTGTGTTTTAGGTTTAAGAACTCTGCTATGAAATCTTTCAGACAACATGATAAGATGAGTGAATACAATAGTTAATAAATCTGATAATAATAATGGATGATGATTTAATCACAGATTCTCTTTTCATCTGTTGGGAGTGATCATGGTCTGACATTTGTCTGTAGAAGAAGAAAATGATTTACTTCAGCTGTATTTCATGGTTGTCGACTGAATAAAGTCGGTGTGCAGCATTCAATTTGGTGATGATCTCTTCTTATGTCATACATGCCATTTAGAAGATCTCTGCCAATGTCATTTGGATTGGCAAACCAACATGACGTCATCCACTGGTTTGTTAACTGCCTCAAGTTTATCATTTGGCCGTCGCCATCTTGGTTTTTTGAAACCAGAGGAAACCATATTTAAAGCAGAAGGTGGAGCTGAGGAGTGAGGGGTGGATCTGACCTGCTTTGTACTCTATCCTGATCGCCAGGCTGGTCGCCATTTCTGGTACAGTCTGTCAATCACACAGTGGCCACACCCCCTAATACATAACCTGCTTTATGGTCTATTTTCCTCTAAATTTTAAAAACCAACATCATGTTGTATTGAAGACTTGAAACAAGAGACTGAGACCATAAACTCATTAGGAAAACATTTGTTGAGCTAATAAATCAAGTGAGAAGTGGGGACATTATCCCATAGACTTCAATGCAATCTGACTGTATCTGACTGTCAGTGGAGTCGCCCTCTGATGGTCATTGGGTAGAATGCAAGTTTGAGGCTCTTCACCATTGGCTTCACTTTTCAGACCCAGAGTCCATGTCCACTTATTTATGCAAATGTAGTCAGCAAGCATTTTTTGAGAGAGCGCAATAGTTGCAGCTGTTGTTGACAACTGCTGGTGGCTATAACAAGCTAAGACCACTGACATAGGAAGATTGTCAAGAACAAAAAGAATGAGGTAAGCAAGCAAGTCAGAAAATCCCACAGTTTCTGTAGACTCCAGATTATGAACCCCAACAAAACATCCATTGTTTTGACGACTTTCTCTCATTTGGATATTTAAATTTGAATTTGAATTCAGTGACTACTTCTAAGAGGGAGGATCCTTGGGAAAGACTATTCCTCCTTCCAGCTGTGGTTCACTTCGATTGTTTTTCTTATATGTAAGTATATATCCATATAATATGACCTATGATTTAATATCATATGACATTAATTGCTTTTTTTTTTTTTTATCTTTATTGAAGCTTTATCAACTTTACATGTATCTTGTTAATAATTTGTTGTTTTAGTTTTACATTGTGGAATCTAACCTTTTGACAAACCTGCGGTTTCCTAGAGTAAATAAGTTACATTTTAATATTCTTTAAAACACACCATAAACACATTTATTATGAATTATTCATATTTACTCTAAAGTACTAGAACTATTTTTCATATAGTGGACCAAATCTTGTTCAAATGTAATAAGTCTTGTTTTATGTATGTTATTATGGATCTTTGCTTTAACATCTGCTGTCCTGGTAAATGCTTGTTACTTCAACTAGTTTGACTTTTTTTTTTGTTTGTTTGTTTTACTTTTCAGTGAAATCAGAAATGGTCTGTACAGAGCTTTTGACGTTTGTCATCTTTGGTATGATTTCTGGTTGCATTCGTTTAAAGTTTGTACATTGTTATAAGTCCTCTGATTTTTCTTTTCATAATTATTAAGTATTGCTGAAGGCTTGAATCTTTCGCTTTGAAAAATATTTTGTCCTCAGAAAAACTTTGCCATATCTGATTCATGTAGAAAGGCCTGGCAAATACATGTATACATTATTGTCATGCCATTGCTGGAGTGTATAAAAAATAAGTGAATAAAGAAAGCCCTCTATCTTCAACCTTTAGGATTTGGCCTCACTTCCTGCTCTAATGTCCAATTTTATGAGTACCACCACGTCAACCTGTCAGTGACCTGGGCCGATGCTCAGAGTTACTGCAGAGAGAAATACACTGATCTGGTCTCCATTGAAAGCATTGATGACATAAGAAGGATGGACAGTCTGAATGTGGAAACCTCATGGTCATGGATTGGACTGACTGATGACCCGAAATCCTGGAAGGGAGTTATGGGCAAGGATGAAAACTCCTGGAGATGGTCAACGACTGGTGAAACGTCAGAGAATGGTTACCAGAACTGGGACATTCATCAACCAAATAATTATCTTGGAAATCAGAAATGTGTCTTTGTGGACAACCGTGGAGAATGGAATGATGACATCTGCTCCAACAAATTACCTTTTGTTTGTTACAATGGTAAGAAAACTTGTTTGTTTACTGATTTAAAAAAAAAAAAAAAAAAAAAACAGGCTGAAAAGCTGAGCATGTGTCTGTAGCCCATCCTTAACTGTTGAACCAACCCTAAGCAAAACCTAATTCTAACCATAAACCTAAAAAAAAATTCATATCCCACCAGGATACGAAAACTGTAAATAACTACTAAGTCTTTACATGCTAAGCAGTAAACAGGTATTTGGGTCCTTTACTTGAGTAAAAGTCCTGGCTTCAAAACTTCACCAGAAAAATGTACTAAAAATATGAAAAGGAAAAGTCCTGTTGAGTATTGTGAAACGTCAGAAAATGGTTACCAGAAGTGGTTCCCTACTGAGCCAAATAATATTGGTGGAAGTCAGACCTGTGTCTTTGTGGACGGTGGTGGAAAATGGCTCGATGACATCTGCTCCCACAAATTACCTTCTGTTTGTTACAATGGTAAGAAAGAGTTTATGTTTACTGATTTAAAGCATGTGTCTGTATCCCAACCTCAGTCGTCACAAATAAATGTGCAACTGAACTCCTGGACAGACTGTAAACAAAACCTAAGCCCCACTCTAACTCCAACTCTAAAAAAAATGTCTTTACCCTCATAAAGCTGTCTCTACCTATAGTGACCTCAGTTTTTGTATGTGAGTGATCATTCAGGTTATGGCCCCCACCAGGATACGAAAACTGCAAATAACTACTACTTAATTAATTATTACCAGTAAAATGTACTAAAAATAGGAAAAAATATATATTGAGTATTTAATGTACAAAAACCTTATATGAGTTGATCATATATATTTTTTATGTAAAATCACCAAAGTAAAACTTACACAAGCTTTACATGTTTTCTATTGTAGATACAAACCCTCCAGACCAGAAGACATATACGTTCATTTCCAGTCCGATGACATGGAAGGATGCCCAGAGCTACTGCAGAGCTCACCACACAGACCTGGCCATGATGGAGAATGATCAGGAAACCGCAGGGCTGGCGTCAGTGGTGTCAGTAAAGAAAGCATGGTTTGGCCTCTACAGAGTAGCATGGAGATGGTCCGATAACAGCAGCAGCTCCTTCAGAAACTGGAAAACTGGACAGCCAAATAACTATGGCAACCAGTACTGTGCAGCTGACAGTTCAGACCATGTTTGGGCTGATATGACCTGTACCTCAAATCTGCAATTCTGGTGCTATAAAGGTAAAAAAAAAAAAAATATATATATATATATATATTTATAAATTTCATAAAGGCTTTTCTGCTTTGTATTCACAGAGCAATAATATTTCCCTCCTTGGTTTGTGGATATATGTCACTGTCATATCTCACTGTCCAGACCTGAGAGTGAAGATGACCATGGTGAGGGTGAAGATTCAGACCTTTGCTGACCTTTCAGATTCAGCCACTAATAACCAGATTCTTCAGCAGGTAGAAGTCCTTCATTTCCCTACACGACTAAAGGCATTTGACCTCACATTCTGAGGTCTGATCCTGGGAACTGAGGATAAGGCCTTGGGCCTCAGACCTAAAGATCAGAGATCAGATCTCAGGCATCGGGCTCCAGTATCAGATCTGAAGCATGTAAACCTTAAAACCAGTTCTCAGGAATCAGACTCTTGGATTAGTGCCCAGACTCATATGTTAAGGCCAGACCTCAAGGATCTGAGGTGCTCAACATCAGACCTCACAATCATCAGAGCTCAGTAGACGATTACACGGATCAGTCCTCAAACAGTAGATGTCAAAACCAGATCTCAGAAATCAGACCTCAGGGTACAGACCTTTACAACCAGATCTCACATATCATGCTGATGGATGATACCTCAGGGATAAGACCTCATGGCCAGACCTCTGACCACATCTATGCTAATTGAAAACTTCCAGTAATATGGGCACCACTTGTAAATGAAGCAAAAGAGATGCCTTTGAAAGGTACCTGGGTCAAATCTTCGACATCAGACCTCAAGAATCTAATTTTTGTCTAAAGTAAAGATAAAACCTAAACTGTGTGTGGTAGTGTGGTAACACCCCTCAACTAAAGCTTGAGTAAAGCTGCATTTCATTAGCAAATATAACACATTACAGTCATGTTTCTTGTGCGCAATATGTCAAATGCTAAAAAAAATGTGTTCTGTTTTATGATGCTAAGTTTGTAAAATGCTTCAGTGGCCTTCTAAGTTACCTTTACTTCTTCTTAGCTTGTTGAAAGCATTTCACGGGGTGACTTGACCATGAGGTGGAAGATTCAACCAAGAAAACAAGAGCAAGAGACTGATGAAGCCGATGGATAATGTAATCTATTATGTTTTTCTTTACTAATCTTTACTAATCTTATGTACAGTATATAACACATTTTAATGGTAACTAAACACCAGGCAGGGTACTTTAATACAAATTATTTGCAAATTGTCTTTGATATCATTTAAAAAAAAAAAAAAAAGCACATATGCTTAAATCATCAACCCGACATTCACCCAAACAAATAGATTTTCCCGAATTAGAGACCTGCACTCGATCACACGTTGCCATTATTACCCAGTGCTATTACGCATGATGACATGTTCCACATTACACTCAAGTACGCCTGGTTTGACATTTGTTTTAAAAGAGTTAGTTTGGTCAAATGAAAATGGACACATCTAGGCTATTTCCGCAATAGCCTGAAAACAGGTTGACATCTTCAATCCATTCAAACTAAATGTCTGAATGAGATATAAATATAATGGAACAAAATGTCAAACACAGCTATAGAGCTTAGCTTATGTCATACATATAATTTACCTTCCCCCCAAGTCCATCTTCAGGCTTCAGACTCAAATTTTGCTCTAATACTTTTTAATGTCTCGGTTTTGTATCACTGGCCAGCACAGAAACATTGCCCTTTAAACTTGCTTCAACTGTTTTATTATAGGAAGTTAAAAGTCACCGATGCCCAATAATTCATATAAGAGAAAGTACCTGAAAGTACCTATAGTTACATACTGCATATTTTCTGCCTTATTGATGTTTCTTTACAGCTTGGATAGTTACATTACATTATTATAAAAGTAGTTTATATTGTTATATAGAATATAATTTATGACTTTGCAATACCACTTTAGATGTTTGTTGTTTAGAAGTTATGTATATTAAGACTTTTACGAGCTTTACAAGTTTCTGTGTCTTTCAGTTCTTCAGACAGGTCAGAAAGAGTTTTTGTTCATTGTTCCTGTTCCTGTATTTTGTCCAGAATCTTTGTTACCAGTTATTTACCAATAATTATTTGACATTATTGGAATTTTCTTTATGCTAAACACATTTTATATCACATTCATCAAAATTCCTAATATTATTCTAACTTTTTTTTTACAAGGATTTCATAATATATATAAATATAATCTAAGTTAAAACTCTTTTAAATTGTTGAACTTTGACCTCACCTGTGACTATAAAAAGTGACAAATTTAATCATGAATCAATCAGTCAATCAAGGTGACCTTTGTCAGAGTCATTTGTTTATTTAAATATAGAGAGAGGCCTCTCAAATGAACACTGAACACTTGTCTGATGTGTTGCCTTTTATCTTATCCTCCATTGTAGGATATTATTATTATTAATATATTTATCTTATTGGCAAATTGTGGAAATATCTTTTAAACTTCAGATTTCTGTTCCTTGTATTAAATCAGAATGTTGTGTCTTAAGTTAGCAAAAAATACATATAGTTTACATTAGCAAGTCATGTTTTTCAAAGCCTCTCTGGTATCATCTTCAGTGCTCTTTATTTTGTTGATTATTGGTAGCATGACATATTTTGTTTCATAGTTTAATGAACCCTCTTTTTCCAACATGTGATATAGTGTAGTGAAGCTTCAGAACAACCTTTGAAACTGGTGAAAATGTTTTTTTTTTTGTTTGTTTAAATTGGATGGTTCAGCTCAGACATAGCAGCAGGTCTAACCCACCGCTCGGCTTTCTTTGGTTTCACCACAGGCTATTTAAAACTGGAAAGTGCAAGTTGTGATTAGTGTTAAGACAATTGTTTGAATAAACATGTGCCTTGTAAGGAAATTCAAAACTAATTTTATGAGATGCAAAACCATGCCATTTGTATAGACTATTGCGAAGCAAGACTCTAACCCAACGCACCATCAGTGCTTCAATATTCAGCATCAAGCTTTGCAGATACAAGTCGTACACAAAGCCTCCCATCTCTCATCAAGAAGGGAGGCAGCCAGATCAACTTGTGACCACTCCATGAAGATGAAGATAATTTGGGCGTCTCCATTGTTTCCAAAACAAATAAGCATCAATTTAACAGAGATTGGGTTTTAAGATAAATTATATTTATTTGTGTTAGGGGCTGTGATCAAAGTGGGTTGGTCCAATGTTGCCATCTTGGCATCTCATGGAGCCAAGACTTTGGTGAATGCCGGATTTTAGCCGGCATACACTCACTCACCAGTCACTCGTTTGTGTGTAACCTTAAGCCTTAATGAAAAATGATATAACAATTAAACTCCATTACAGTTGTCATGAAGAGGGGGTTCACTATAGAGACTGAAACTGTTGTTTTTACCACATAATAAACATGTTTATTTCTGCTCTAAAATTGGGATTGATTTGCTTTTGGAGTCAGTCTCAAGTGGTTGTTCAAAGAACTGCAGTGTTTGGCTCTTCTGCATTGGCTTCATTTTTTCAGCCCCGGATGGTGTGAGAGCCTAGTGTGTAATTGTATGTTAATAAAGTGCAACATACATACGCACCATCACAATGAGCTTCAGCTTTGTCCTCTGGTCTGAGAGCCCACAAATATGGTCAAGAGGGTTTTTTTGACCATCAGGTTCAGAGCATGCCGAGTGCTTCACATTCATTTTTTCTGGCACAGGCCATCGTTTTTTATCTGTTGCATCTGTTCCCAGATAAGTGGGTTTTTGCATGAGTCCTCATTCCTGCATAATTGAAGCCTTGGCTGTTGTCATGTTTGCACAAGTTTGCACAAGTGGGAATAAATTAACAGCTTTTGTAAAGAGAAAGACCTCGTATCAGCCAAGTCACTTTCTGTGGTTGGTATATCACCAAATTCTCCCAGTGAGCTGTGTCTCATACAGGTAAATTACACATTTGAATGAAATTCAAATTACCTTACACATCCTTTGTGCAAAACTCATGCCCTCCAGGAAAAAGGTCAATTTGTAAAACTAACTAAGAAATGTAGATGTGTGGATTTAATTTTTATGTCCACTGTAAACAAATATTAATGAATAGAATAGTATAATATATATATATATATACTAGATAGATAGATAGATA
>CM076653.1:9380442-9429406 GCA_038496675.1 Rachycentron canadum
CCCTAAGCCCCCCACCACCCCCCATGCGGACAGCATCTCCAGGCGGACTTCGCTGAAACCGGATCATGTTTGACTATGTGGAGTTTCAGTCCTTCGGTCCCGCTGAGATCGTGGACTTCTACAGCTCCTCCAGCCCCGCGTGCATGCTGCAGGACCAGGACCAGGACCAGGACCAGGATCTGGCAGCCTTCTTTCCCGAGCTGACCGAGCCGGACTGGCAGGAGCACCGGTGCTCACAATGTAGGTGGAAACTGGGGGCTGGAGTCTTTGGTCACTGTCTGAATCAGTGATGTTTTGCTGCACAAAACATATCGCAACTACTATTGGAATTATCTAAATAATAATAATAATAATAATAATAATTAATCATTTAGGTCAGTTTGATTTAAAGGCTGCAGGTTTGCCCCCAGTGGCTTCATATCTTTACTAAACTAAATGGGAGCAGGTGATTTTACTCACCATGAATTTAACCAATAACCACGAACATATTAGGTTAAACTGAGTTTTCAAGCGATGCCCCCACCTGTGGTTATTTTATTTCCATTTAAAGTCAGGTTGTGTTGCAGTATCACAACCATCCTCCCATTGGAGTAAAGTGTCCAAACATTAGGGTGCACTGGTCGGTACAAAGGTGTAGATACAACATGTGTCCTGCAGATAAGGATAAAGCTGGTTCAATAAATCTATTTTAATTTTGTAAAGCACCTTTTCAGGCAGGTTAGTGCAAATGTTTTACAGAGGGCTGACAAGCTGATAACAAGGCAGTGCTACAAGTGCAGACATTAAAACAATCTGAGAAAAACAAAATCGTAGAATAAAACCAATAGGAAAGTAATAAAGTAAATCATATTTGATAACAAAAAAATATAAAATGAATAATTATTGTACAGAAGCATTAGATGCAGCCAGGCTAAAAAAAAAAAAAAAAGTAGCTTTTATTTTTAAAGAAATTGACACTTTCAGACAAATTGTTGTTATTGGACCTTGCTTTAAGAACAAGTTAAGGAATAATCAGATCAATACTGACAGCGTGAAGAATTTTAGATATGAGTATGTTTTCTGTTTGAATCCTCTCTATCGGAGGATTCAGACCAACTTGGAAAAGAAAACTCTGAGTCAATCGTGTGATTGTGTTTTCACTTCACCAGAAATGTGAAGTTTTGCTCTAAACTCCGGAAAAAATGCATCTTCTGCTGTCGCACTTTAGACTAAACCCCTGTTTCACATTTATAAGTCGTATTTAAACACAAAATAAATGGTTTATGACACACTACAATGCAGTTATAAGCAGATATTAATGTTGACTGATGTGTTTGTCAGTGACTATGACTCTTCTTGTGTTTGCATGAGAGATTCATGTTGTAAAATGTGTATTAATCAACAGTTAAATTGTCGTTATAGCTGCATATAACTACATTAGAGTGTGTTATGAATTATTGAATGTTTACGTTCGGCTTCGGTGAGTTTCCTGATGCAGGAGCTTTATTTTGAACAGAAAAGCAGCAGAAACCAGGGGCTGTGTCTGAGCACAGAGTCAGTGTGGTGGTCTCTGTTTGGGACAGGGCAGGGGCGGTCAGTTTGGGGTCACGGCGGGTTCACCGGACGGTCACCAGCTCAGGAGGTCAGAGGAGAGCCAGACTGTGCCGGTGGTAAGAAATACTCAGATCCTTGTCTTCAGTAAAAGTACCAATACTGAAAACATCTGAAACAAGTTTCATCTGCAAAATATACTTAAAGAATTAATACAAGGTTGTTGAATACATGTAGTGATGTAGAAAAGAAAAGAAAAATATGATTAGAATATTATATTTCTCTCTGAAATGTGCTGAACTAAGTTGATAAAGTGGTAATACTCAAGTAAATCTCCTCAAAAAAAGTGCTTGAGTAAATGTATTTATTATGTCTCTGGCTTCAAAACACTCATCTGATCAGGGACAAAAGTCTAATGTTTTTTTTTTATTGTCAACAAATTTATATATAAATGCAGTGTTTCAGAATGAAATGCGTCTAAAATACAGAATTTTCACACCATAAATGACACAGAAAAGTAAATAAATATCATGAAGATCTGATATTTAATTAACCCATTAGTCAATTGAAGAGATCATTTTTTACAATTATACACATGATTGTTTTAGCCACTTTCAAACAAAAGCGCTGACAGTTTGCTTACAGCCTCTCCATTGTCCGGATTTGATGCTTTTCTTTGTCGTAAATGACTGATGAATGAAACTGAAACGTAAATGAATTATGTTTGAGTTTCAGGTTGTTAATCAAACAAAAAAGGGACATTTGAAGACTCGCTGGACATTTTATAGATGGGATCATTTAATCAAGAGTGAAACAATCAGCAGAATTGTTGCAAATAAAAAAAATAGTTGCAGCCCAAAAAGAAACTATGGCTACAACTTTTATTTTTAAGGTGGTGAGTTCGTCAGTAGACCATTTTCTTGATTGACAAATCCATGCTTTTTTTTTTTTTTTTTTTTTTTTTTTTTTAATTTCATAGAAAAAAAAAAAAAGTCCTTCGGATTTTCTTGTGGATATCAGGTGTCTTGTTTTGACCAGAGAGTGAAAACATGTGAATGAATGCTGAAAACATTCAGATTATAATGACAAAATCAGCAAATCTTCACATTGGAAACATAGAATGGCTCAACTGATTTATTGCAGCAGCATTAAATTGCCATATCACAATAAATATGCACAATAAATGTGAGCAAAAGGAAACAGAATAGATAAAGGAAAAGGGAAGAAAAAGGTTTTTCAAAGAAAAAAGACAAAGGTCACATCTTTAACCTAGTTAACTAGGAATTAAGTACAAATTTTAAGCATAAATTTGGACATGACTGAAAACAGAAACAAGGTGTTGTTAAGGTTGAATTTTGATTTACAGCTGTCGTATTGAGGTTTTCAGTGTAACCATAAATAACAAACGTATACATGACTTTCACTTCTAAGTTTAGATGTTTCTCTTATTTCACTTTAACACAGATCTCACCTTTGCTGTTACTTATCTTTCAGCCTCCAGAATCTTTTACACCCTCAAAACTCTTTGTTGAGTTAAATGTTTGACTCACACGGTGCTTTGTGGCATACATCAAATAACACCACCTAAATTGGGGTTGGGGTAACCTCCCCCCCCGACCAAATCACTTACACCGCCCCACCACACACACACTTTCTGTTTCTTCTCGCTCCCTCTCATCAGTCAGTTGGGCTTGTGGCATGCTCCTGTATTGTTTTGCGTTGGGAGGGCGCTCGGGCTGACGGGGGTGTCCTCATTTGACCCGCCGATTCCAGGTTCAACCAGAGGCCACGGGTTCAAGGGGATGGAGATGAACAATTTTTCTCGTTTTGTTCCCTTTTCTAAACGTCTCTCTTCGTTTTATGCCAGTGTCGGGGCGGTGAAGGTGATCGGAGAGTCGGCGGGAGGCTGAGCGAGCCCCACAGGCTGGAGCCAACCTCCCCTCAAAAGTGGTTTTTAAGTGGGACGGTTGCCTGCTGTGGTCGATGGAGGGAAATGTTACATTTAGCTGGAAAAAAACTGCGGTTAAAGCCGTGCGACAGGAGGTGACTCTACATCTTGGGAGCTGTAGATCAGGGAGAGGTGAATTCTACACTGAACACATTTCCAAAGAAAATTAAACGACACAACCCAGCGGGTCTGTGATGCTTCAAGGAAAAACAAAGACTGAAGCCGGCTTCCTGTGGACAGAGCACCCACACTGTTGTTTGTGACATTGTTTGGGTTTCACTCTTTGGGTTTTAGTTCCTGAAGTGTAGTTATGTAATTCTTGAGTTTTATTTGTGAAAACTATGTGCAATATATGTGACGAAGTGGAGGAATTTTTTCCTGCTTCGCAGCCACTGAGTCTGATAAAGGCTGATAAGGTCGATGTAGATATACATGAAAGTCCCGCTCCCTGAGCTAAGTAGAGCTCTGAGATCATCGCTTGACTTTACTCACGACAAATCTCATAGCAGCTTTATGAAATTGAACATGCACGTCGTCTAGCTCTTGGCCTGAGAGCGATGTAGTGTATAGTTTAAAGTATGTGCATGTATTAGTTTTCTTCTCAGCCTGAAAATGTGGTTTTTCTGTCTATCTCCACATTGATTTCTATCCATTTATTCACATTGTCTTTAGAAGGAGCCAAGTAACAGACAAACATGATTGACCACGTGTTGATGTTTTTGACTTCACACACTTTTGATTAACACCTGCTCAGCTAGTGGATTTGTTCTCGTTGTATGATCGGTGTTTTATTATTATCATGATTTTTTTTTTTTTCCATTTAAAAAAAGACAGCACTTGCTTCTCGTTGTGTTCTTTACAAGTTTCACTGAAGTTTGAATGAAAAAACAGATAGTCGTGGAATCTTATTATAATGACGCGTTTATTTCATTCATTATCCCTCAGGTGCATGAATGAGCCCCCATGCCTGTTGCATTATGGGAGATCTAGAAAGGCTTTGGGTCTGTCACACTATGTGGTCACTTTTATCCAATGTTTTTTTTTTAGATATATTTCTGCTTTTCTAAATATATATTTTGGCCTGAAGCTGCCATCAGAGGAAAGGGTCACTGAAACAATAGGATTCAACCTCTGGAGATAATGAATGTGTTGAACACAGGACTGACTCGATTGGGCCCCCCTAAGACGAAATGAGACTATTACACCCCCACTAACACCCCTGTCATATGTACAGGGGTGTAAACAGGGAGCACAATGCTGTTACTACAACTTGAGCCCTGTGTTTTGTTTTTGTTTTTTACACCCGGGCAAATTTTGGAAATGTGCATGATGATTTACTGACAATTATCAGTGGATTAGTTTGAAACTGAAGAAAACTTTAAAAAGGCGTTGATTGTCAGGCAGCTTCCGGAGTTAAAGACGTGTTTTCCTGGGATTTCTCATTGGCATTTATTTAACAATATGTTTTATTTAAGTCATTGAATTTCAAAATATACGTCTGCAAGTTCAGAATTTAATTATACTGTGATTTGTGACACAAATTAAAACAGTTGGGGGCTTAAAGGTCTTAAAGTTTCCTAATTGCCTTCATTGAAGAACAATTTCACCTCAGCCAGTATCTGACCGTGACAGAGAGGCCTGAGATAAATAATCACCAGGCTTGTGTGTGATATTGTGTGTTCACAGCAGTGGGCAGCCAGAGCTCCAGCTCCAGCTCCAGCTCAGATGATCTCTTCACCAGCCCCGCCTCCCCACCTCCACCTCCTCGCACTTACAAGCCCTGCTTTGTGTGTCAAGACAAGTCCTCAGGCTACCACTATGGAGTCAGCGCCTGCGAAGGCTGCAAGGTAACAGATCAGGCCTGCGGTCTGCGTCTCGAGCCTTTTTTAAATGCAAATGTGTGTCATGCAGCAAAAAGGGCAGCGTCCCGGCTTTAAAGCTCACGGGGTAAATAAGAGAATGAAGTCAGTGAACATGTTAACGTATAGTACGGTTTCACAGGATGGTTTTCATATCATTTCAAGTTAGATTCCTGTGTTTGCTCAGTGAAAACACAAATATCACTTCAGGGCCTCGATGTTCTTCTGATAAATCAAATGTGTGCAGTATCATCAGTATTATGTAAGAGTTGCATCCTTCGAGACAGCACAGTTGTTTCCTCCTATTTATCCTGATAATTGAGGGACAACATTAAAGCTCAGTGTCAGTTTATCATTATTATGTTTTTTTTTTCAACATTTCAGCAAATTTGTTTTGGTGTTTTGATGTGAAAACTGTAAAAAAAAAATAATTAGAAGAATAAAAATTGACAGGCAGAAAAAATTAGGCCTGTATTTTATAATAAATTATGAATACATGTTTTCAACAGCAGCATTAATGAGTATCTCAGCATCTAGTTGATGAATTTGGACACAGTTTTGTTTAGATGTTTGGTTCCCACATGACGAGTCCTAATGACTGTGGAGACCTCTTGACCATTTTTCTAGCGCCACCAGCAGGTGAAACTTTACTGTGAAATACATCACTGTATAATTTGTGAATTAACACTATTTGAATGAATGAAGTTGATTTTTATGCTGAATACATTTATGCAGGATGTTTGGCCATTGTCTGTCAGAGTCGGCAGGATTATCTCCCCTACTCTGCCAAGTTGAATCATTCATATCCTCTCCTTCCTCCCGTCGGGCCTCCCCAGGGCTTCTTCCGCCGCAGCGTGCAGAAAAACATGGTGTACACCTGTCACCGCGACAGAAACTGTATCATCAACAAGATCACCAGGAACCGCTGTCAGTACTGTCGGCTGCAGAGGTGCTTCGCTGTGGGGATGTCGAAGGAGTGTAAGTGTCAGAGACTCTCTGATTTGCTAAGAGGGAATAGATGTACAGGAGATCGTGACACCTTTGAGACCAAGGTAGACAGTAGAGGGTGGGCTGGAGATGCCCTTTTCCAGAGAGAGTCAAGTGTAAGAGGTGATTGAGACGGCAGTTTCATAACTTGACTGACAGTCAACTTGACAGTCATAACATGACTCATTAAACCACAGTGGAAGGAATGTACACTTGGACTGAAAGCTTTAATGGGCTCTAATAGTAATAAAACAATTTATTGTACTTTCTCTACTGTATGTCACTGTCCTGTGACTAGTGTTGATTTCAATGACAAAAACTGTGACTTATGACTTAAGACTTTTTTTATTCCAAGAGGAGACAATAATGAGACAAATGTTATTACAGTCACTGACTATGACCATCAATACCATTGATAAGGGAAATTCAGACTACATGTTGCTTAAAAACTAAAAACTTCACCAAGATTTCTCTTTATTTTCGTTGACACAAAATCGAATAAATACTGTACTTATTATTTCCTGCTCCATATGTGGATCACACTGACTGGCAGCAAACAATAGACACAGCATGGAGTACAAGGAAACAATAGCTGAGTTTCCTTTGTAGTTCTGCACAAAATAGAAGCGACTTTTTAGGAAAGTTTACAAAATACAATGATGAATGGTCTGTGTTTCCATCTGGATTTCCAGCGGTGGCTCCCTGGGGCCCGATACGGCAGCAGCTTTAGATTGTGAAAGAAACTTTTCCATTTCAGTTTTGCACCAAATTTTTTGCGACAGAGAGAAATTGTTCAAAATCTATGTGTTTCCATTACTCATATTTACTTTTGCACCCAATGGCAACCACAGGACCTGGGAGGAAGACATTATCTGATATTTGGGGCCATTTTTGTTTCCGTGATGATTTGACAAGAAAAATGCAATTCTTTATCAGAGTGGAAACAATGTATAAATCTGTAAATCTGAAGATTTCCATGTCTAGATATTTCCCTTCAACTGACACCATCTGACCAAACCAGACAAACACCAGATAGTACACTTTCTACAAAGCTGCATTATTACTCATTCATCCTGTTTTTCAATATAATCTGATGACTGCAAATGTCAAATGTCAGTGTTTTCTTTAAATAACATTAGAAGAAAATCTAACATCTCGTTTCTTTGACTAAAACATAAAAAAAATAAAACATATAATATAAACGTAATGACAAAAGCTCAATAAATAAAGAGAGAGCTGTGACAATGTATTTCACGGGAAACCCAAATGATTTATTCAGCTTTTAGTCCAAATTAGCACTTAGCATCTTTAGCACCTATCATTCTGTATCTGTTTTCAGATGCCGTGTGCTTTTAACGCCCTTTAACTTTTTAAAAACACATTGTTTATTTGCAGCTTCGATATTCATTTCCCTTAAATTTTCAGATACCCACGAGAGAGCACACCCCTCCCGCCCTAACCCTCAGTCTCACCCCTCACACACACTTTTACAGTCTCTAAAAAGCCTCCTTCAGCTGATCAGCTGCCAAAATCCAGAAGACAGAAGCTCTGGATGAAAATGTGGAACCATTCATCTGAGTGGCCTTTAATTATTTCCGTGCAGTCAGAGCAATGAGCTGTCTGCAGACTTTTCCTTTGCTCTGGGGCGTTTCCTACCACGCAAGAACAGGCTGCCCTGTCTTATTTTGAAGGGTGGAGGTTTTTAGGGCTGAACGCAACATGACAACAAAAAAACTGGAGGCGTTTTTCAGAGCTGGAAATTCATGCCCCTTCCTGTTTTCAGCTGATAAAAAAATAAACAAAACTGTTGATATAGACACAAGAATTGAACTTAAATCAAAACAAGAACAGCGTTTTTTTGTTTTTTTTTTGTTAGTAGCAGTGAAAGTAAAAGTACCAATATCACAGTATAGAAAACATGCCTTTAAAAAGTATCATCAGCTAAATCTACCTATTTATCTATCCATTCTTTTTATGATTTTCCTGAAAGTGAGAAGGCCTTGGTGAACTCCAGCAGCACTCCAGTGCCCCGACTGTACACGGGAAACAAAGTCAAACTCTGTGAAACCCAGAAGGGCAGTGACCTAGATAACTGAGCGTGTGTTATGTGGAGGGATCTGAGGGCAGTGATAGGGCAGCAGGCGGAGGATCCACCCAGCCACATGTTCTCATCGCTGTTCGTCCACACTCAGACACACACATTACATAAATACATCACATGTAGCGGACAGATGGATGCTATGTAACTGCTCGCTGGCTGCTTCAGTCAGTGTGTAATGCGAGCTCACTCGGCGTGTTTACACAATGAGGACTGGATGTAGGGCATCCAGAGAGAGGAGGAGGAGGAGGAGGAGGAGGAGGCGGAGTGTGCTCGGAGCGAGGAAGGCAGAGACTGAGGTGTTGCATAATCCCGAGCTCCACTGACATGTGCGTAGCTGCCTGAGCCAAGTCAGTGGAACACGCTGTTGACACCGTTACTGAAGCAATTACGAAAGGCTAACCTGGTTAGGCTGCGTTCGCCGGCTTCACGTGCGTCCTGGAGTAGCAGATAATCCTCAGAGATTAGTGCCAACTGTTTTCAGCGTAAACTGTTTTCTCCCAAAGACAGAGCCCAGTGAAATGTGCTGACAATCAGCTTTGTTCACATGGTTATAGTTATTTTTAGATGCCTAAAGAATCAAACTTGAAATTCCCATCATCTCCATTGAACTGGAGTCGATTGACCTTTTCCCAAACCTCAGTAATAAAAAAACAGTATAACATGGCCAAAAATATGTAGAAACCTCTACTGCTCAGACCATGTCTATGAATATTGATATTAAAGCATTTTTATTTTTTAAAATAAATTTTATCTGCGCCTTTATCATGGGTCTAGACGAAGGTGCAGGTTTGGTTCTTTATATATCTTATAAGTCTTTTCCATCATTGGGCTTTTTCACAGTTTAAATAAAACAGTCAGTTTTCATTATATATAAATATATTGTACATATGAATATGTACAATATATTCAATACAATACTTTTTAATTGGCACCTTAACGGTTTAAGTAATTTTCAAATGAAAAAATAGTTGTTTTCAGCCCGTCAAATGTTAATTTTATCTTTTTTTTCAGTTTTATTTCTTTGCAAACTGAATCTCTGAGTGTTGGACTATTGCCAAAAAGTGCCTTAGTTTAATGCAGCTTTACCTAATAAACAGGCAACTTAAAGCATACGTCAAGTATATACTGATTTTTTTGCAGAAATTATTCAATTAAATTGCTTCTGGAGAGTCATTCAGTGTAAACTGTCACCTCTAGCAATGTCTTTGAATTGTGTGGACAAAAAAACGGTTTCAAAATCAAAGCCTTAGTGTCTTATTTATTTATCTTCTAAACATTGTCTTTCTCCCCCAGCGGTGAGAAACGACAGGAACAGGAGGAAGGGGATAAAAGAAGCGGTGAAGATGACGATCATGGAGACGTACGAGCTGACGGCGGAGCTGGGCCTGATAGTGGAGAAGATCTGCAGGGCTCACAGAGAGACCTTCCCCGCTCTTTGCCAGCTGGGAAAATACACAACCGTGAGTCTCGAAGCTTATTCCCTCTGCCCACTGAGTCATTCGATTCTGATATGTATTTTATGGATAATAGCTGGAGGACAGCATGAATTTCAAAAAATACAATATGATGAAAGTTCACAAACTCTGACGAATTTTACTGATGTTTTTAAACATTTCCTATAATGTAATTAGTCACAGCTAAACACAAGAAACATCAAAAATTCTCTCCAATATTTGGTAAAACTTCATTTTAATAGTCTTTGTATTATAATATATTTCCAGGAGGCTTTTCAGTTTTTGGTTAAATAAGAAAAAAAAAAAAAAAAAAGATCCTTACTTTGTAAACAAAACAAAAAAAAAAAAAAAGAGGATGATTGAATCGAAGTCAATAAATCATGTGATTCAACTCAAACCTGTTCACCTCAGGGAAGTCTGCTGTGTTGTTACAGTTGTACAGATTTGCATAGTCAACAACAATAAACACACAGAAAGTACATAGTGTCATTTATGCAAACTGGGACACACAACTATTACAATCAGGAAGAACAGCCCATCCCTTCATTACACAAAAGCACAATCTTCCCTGTGCACACACAGTACAGTAGAGCAGCTGCTAACATGTATCAAGGCGTGTTTTTAACCTCCCTTTTGTGGTTTGACAAGTCAGCAGCTGAGTGATGCCTGAATTATGAGTCACGTCAGAAAACACAGAAAGAATGACAAACAGTTTCTCAAAGAACAAAATGAACTTCCTGGTTTAAAATTAATCCCGACGCATGACTCTTTAATTGAGTACATTTAATTACTCAAAAAGTACATCTCAGAAAAAGATGTTTTCGAGGCGAAAAAGGTTCATTATTTAAGGTAAAGATTCACCACACTGGAAAAGATCCACTGTGTAATCTATAATCTATAATTCTGACAAATTGTTATGTGGCCTTACTGTTATCATCAGGTTGTGTCTTTAAGATGCGGTAATCAATATCTTTGCGTCTTGTTAGTGTTGTTTTAGCTCGTTGTTTTGGATTTACAGCTGCAGCTTTACTCTTTCGGTTCAGTAATCAACTGTTTTCAGTGAGAAGACTCTAAAAACCCACTGAACACACTTTGTTCAGCAGCAAACAACAGGGTGACACAGTTAGTGACCAGCTGGTGAATAGAGTGGAGCAAAATGGAGCTGAAATTGGACGTAGATCCATCAGATGGACATAATCATGACTCCAAATTAATGCTAACGTTGCTTTGTGTCTGATAGATGTGTAAATAAGCAGCTGTTTGTTAACATGTGAGAGATATCAACTTTAGGAGATGACACTCTTGTGTTTAGAGTTTGTTGCTCTGCCCCCAAGTGGCCAAAATAAATACAGCTGAACATGAACATGGCTGCTTTCATTGTCAAAGTTTAATTATTATTATTATGTGGCAATGTAGTCAACTACAAAGACATTTGAAATGCCTGTACGCCATCATCACACAATAAAAGCAATACATCTTGGTGGTTTATTTACTGTAAAAAGTCTTTAATGTGGCTTTCTGGCTCCTGCATCTTCATTTAAACATGAACTTAAAATCTGCAAGTAACATCTTTTCCACTTTAATCCAGAACTCCAGTTCAGACCACAGGATCCAGTTAGACCTCGGGCTTTGGGACAAGTTCAGTGAGCTCGCCACCAAGTGCATCATCAAGGTGGTGGAGTTCGCCAAGCGTGTGCCGGGGTTCACCGGCTTGACCATCGCCGACCAGATCACCCTGCTCAAAGCCGCCTGCCTGGACATCCTGGTGCGCCCATCCTGAAAATATTTTCTACCTGCATGATGATGATGATGATCATGATGATAACAAACCGATGTACATATAAATGCACATGTACACAGACGAACACATGCACTCACAGCTCCTCCTGAGATCCACACCTCGATTCTTGAATCTCATCGACATTCATGCCAAAGACATCCTGATTGGCAGGCTCGCAGACAGAGAGAGCAAGTGCTACGTGTTTTTTTTCCTCAATCATCTTCCCTCACGCTCCTGCATCAGTCACTGCCAAGTCTGTCCGTCATCAGAGCCCGGTTATTCACTCTGACACTCTGATAGCAGCGGGGGAGTGCCATGTACCATCACAAGTACTGTCACGTTTCTTCTCAACCCAGTTTTCCCTGATGAGGCATTCAGGGACATTCCTTTGCCAAGCAGTCCTCGTACGGTCACTCCTTCCCTGCCACCTAGAGGATGTCATTGTGCAATAACAACACACATCCAGTGACCCAGGGTTAAGATTTTTTTGGTTTTGATTTTCCTTGCTTGAAATATGGAAAAGCTAAAGTATGGGTTAGGATTAGTCTTAGTTTCAGACCATTCCAGCCTTTATCTTCCCATCCAGCACCCATGTTGTTTCAATAGCAAATACACTTGTTCCCATCAAGGCCCCTATGCACATGTCGGTCTTAAAACGAGGTGACGTATGGACCCCTGTTGACACATCGCTATCTTGAGACAATGGAAAGTAACTGACCAACAAAAACCTGGTCTGAAGTCAGTGTTTTCACAGCTTTTCACTCTGCCTGATATGCACTCGCAGAAAATACACCTCGGACGTAGGAGAAGTCCGGTGGAAAATCCCGATACAGCCTCAGACGGTTGGAGCTTTGTGGCTTTTTTTACATAACATTGCATTGCCATGTATCATAGATGACTCTTGGACAAAAATGAGGCTCTGCACAGCTCGTTCTTTCTTATTAGATTTATTGTCACTCCTAACATCACGACTTGTGCTGTTGATTCTTCGTAGAGCTGTTTGCAGCACAATCTTATTCTTTGTGCACAATTATATGATAATGGAAAATGGCCGAGGTGCATATGCCTGTTTTTAGATTTATTACATGTTACGCCCAAAACACTCCCATGACTAATTAAATAGTACGATCAGACATAGTACGACCATTTTGAACCACGTGCCTGGTGCATTTTTAAAAAAGCAAAAACAATATAGACACACCTTAATTTCACATGCCCCACAAACTTGAGACCATGTGCTAATCGAGTCCTAAGAGTAATGCACTTTCGAATGAACACAGAGTTCTGTTGTGCTTCTGCTGGGGAATTAAGTGTTGAAAGGCAGCAACAGATTTTAGATTTTAGATTTGAGTTTTACTTGACGGTGATAAAAAAACATTTTTTGAGTGGATCTTGTCTTGTGTTATCAAACCACTTGCCATATATACATCGCTATATAAGGCTTTTCATGTGAAATAGGTGGAAACAAAACATTATACTTTTTACTTATTTGACAGGCAACACTAAGAAATTAAAAGTCCATAGAAATATGTGTCCGCCTTTTACAGTATGAGTTAATTAAAGATAAAGTGGTTGAGAAATCAGAAGTCCATAGAAATATGTGTCAGCCTTTTACAGTATGATCTAATTAAAGATAAAGTGGTTGAGAAATTGTATAAATCCCATGGTGGAGACTGGTGGGTGGAGCAATGAGCTGATGATGAAATAGAGAAGATCACATGGATGCATATCTACAAACATCCAGGTTGTAAAAAACTTTATTGAAAGCCAACACAGGCCATAGTTTTAATATTTTCTGAGCACAGTTTTAGTCCTATATTGTCCCTCATGCGTTTTCTCACCTGTTGTCTCTTTGATTTCAGATTTTGAGGATTTGCACTCGCTACACTCCCGACCAGGACACCATGACCTTCTCTGACGGGCTGACCCTGACCCGCACTCAGATCCACAACGCTGGATTTGGACCGCTGACCGATCAGGTTTTCACTTTTGCAGGCCAACTACTGCCTCTGGAGATGGACGACACAGAGAGCGGGCTCCTCAGCGCCATCTGCCTCGTCTCTGGAGGTACAGGATCTCCAGTTTAAGTGAAACTAGAAAAAAGTGACATTCATAAACACTATATAGTCCCTCAAAAGTAGCCTTGTGATTCGCCTGCATTAACTGTGCCAATGACAGCTCCCTTTCTAACTTGTCTCTGTCTGTCTGAACAGACCGACAGGACCTGAAGGAGCCGTCGAAGGTGGAGGTGCTGCAGGAGCCGCTGCTGGAGGCGCTGAAGATCTACTCCCGCAAAAGGCGACCCAGCATGCCCCTCATGTTCCCCAAGGCCCTCATGAAGATCACTGACCTGCGCAGCATCAGCGCTAAAGGTTAGAAACCAGACTATCTGAAAATAAGTCTCGCTAGTGCATAACTCTGCCGAACTCCACGCTGATCCAAAAGTCAGCAAAGAGGAGGGAAGGGTTCACTCATTCACTCATTCTCATTCAAAGTGTCCACCCCTTCAATAACTTAAAGCTTTGAGCTTTGCGCTGCCACGAAGGAGGAAATAAGCTGTAGGGACCAAAACCGTTTCTTGTACCAAACTGAAAACATGTTTCTGGCATAAAATTTGGCATTTTACCACGAGAGTCTATGGGGTTTGACTCACTTTTGGAGCCAGTCATTTGAGGAACTGCAGTTTTTGGTACTTCTGTGTGGGGTTCATTTCCACTCTCCAATTGTTTGTCTGAACTAGTTTTTTTGAGCATTTAATATTTAACCATCTAGTAAGAAACAGGAAACAAGGGCAAAGAGAGAAGTTTATGACATGCGGCAAAGGTTCCCCTTCCAGGAACTGAGGCCATGATGTTGCAGCCCATCCAACCAGCCACTGTTTGCACCCTGCACATTATCTAATAAAGATAAAACTACTGTCAAAAAAAAACATGTCTGTGTTCATTCGCTCAGGGGCTGAGAGGGTGGTGACGCTAAAGATGGAGATCCCGGGCTCCATGCCTCCCCTGATCGAGGAGATGCTGGAGGATCTGCAGAACCTGGGGAAACAGTCGGAGGAGAGCCAAGCAGAGCAAAACACCGGCCAGCGCACACACACGCCGTCTCCTTACAGCGAATGAACTCCTCTGCTTTCTCACTCTGAAGCTGCTCAAAGAACATTTCCTCCGTCCTCCCTCCCAGAGAAACCGCAAGCTACATAAAACATACAGATGCAGTCCAGAGGGTTACTAGTGTCTTACCTCAGTCTTTGGTTAGAAAACTATCTGCAGATGTGAAAAAAGAAAATGATGCAGTAATGTCTTAATCAGTCACAGTTTAATTTTTATAACCTTTGGTCGCTGGCACCTCACAACCATTGAGAATCACTCTCAGCTTGTCTGGTTTTTACTGTATTTATATTTGCATGAGATATCACACAGATTAATTTTTACCTCATTAAATAACAATGCCTTTATAGCGTTAGTGTAGCGAAGATAGCAAATATATGGAAAGTACTTTTTTGAGCTTTTTGCAAAGGTGTTTTTTTTTTTTTTTCCCCTGTCCAAGTTCTACTGTTTGTACCTGATGTGTCGATGTGTGTAAAAAGAAAAGGGAAATGTTTAATGCATTAACAAAGTTCACAAACTGACGTAGCTGAGCTGACGTAGACGATGTTAAATTTAAGTGCAGAAAACAACGCAAAGGGCATCAAATAACTAACAGTGTTATAGTGACCAGCTTGTTACTCAGTGGATATCAACTCTTTCTGGAGAAGTTGTGCATTTAGTTCAAATTTTTTATAATTTTTTTTTTTTTTGCAGTATGAAATATAAAGAATTTGTACACTGAAGCTTATATTCACATATTCTAGCTACAAAATTTTAATCCCAGAATGTATATTTACAGATATTAACAGGGCTGGATATAGTTTGAAATGTTTGAGATACTTTTTTTTATACCTTACTTCAATGAGTACTGTATAAACATGTTTACTACAGAAAGAAACATTTGGTTTTTCATGTAAGTCAATATCTGAAATGCATAATGTTTGATGCCTTATCACAGATAGCTGTAAATGAAATTTTGCTTCATTAAATACACAGTATTGTAGAAATAGCAATGATAATACAAAAAAACATAAATTTAAATCAAACAACATGACTAGAAATGTAGCTTTATTCACAACAGGAGAAAAAGGATTATGGGAAATGTGGTCTTAGAGTTAGCAAAGCAGGTTGGAATTAATGTAAATTAGTAAATACATCAAGTTACGTTTGTGCCTAAAACATGTACATTCCATGAAAGAGAAGACGTTGATTATACATGTATGAAACCTTCATTATTAAGGGCGAAGCAGGCAACAGAATTCATGTTTGCCTCCTATAAATGTTCCAATATTTTCCATATCTGGGAATTTTACATATTTTACAAATTTATCAACTTGGAACAGCAAATGTTAATGTCCTCATTTTTTTTCATCCATGTTGCTCAAGTATGAACATATATATGATCATTTTTCATGGTGGTGATATTTCTTAACAGATCTTCTTTCATCAAATTCCTGTTTTTTTTTTTTGTTGTTGTTGTTCTATTAAAACTCGTGTACTGGTTTTCATTTTGTTGTTTCATGTTTCCACTGACGCTGAAGGCCTTTGGTACTTCTGCTTGTGTCATGTTGTGAAACCCTGAGGTTGTTTCAGGTCAGGTCAGTTAACTTCTCTCAAAAGAAAGGCCTGTACTGCCCCCTGTGGATCCTGGGAGGCATTGGACAAAAAGTAATTCGCAGAAAATGTGTAAATTGCTCAATAGTGACTGATGAGTGTGAACTTCCTGTGCCACTATGACAGTAGTTCCTGACTCACGCTTCTTGGAACTAAGAAAGAAACAGTGGATCCTTTTTCTCAAGAACAGTGCATCGGTATAATTTTAAGATATTTACATTATGGTACTTTCCATATGTAATACACAACAGGTGATATTGTACTCACTCCACCATATTTATTTGACAGCTGCAGTTACTAGTTGTTTAGCAAAGACACACATAATATAATAATACGATTAAAACCAGTGATTCTTTGCCATTTTGGCTTGTGACTCTACAAAAAAAAAAGACAGTCAGGGCCCCTTTAGTTGCTGGCAGCTCAAATAAACATCGTCCTCTTGAATTTATCGTGGTTTAATTTAAGTAACTGTTTAAGGTCCAAAGAGATGAAAGCATCTCAGAGTCCAAAATGTGAAAAGAGATATGTCATTTCCTCTTTTTTCTGGCATTAATTATCTCTAGATTTATCATGTGATCTATCTGAGGTTGAAGACAATTAAAATGCAGATGAGATCTCTCTCTCTCTCTCTCGCTCGCTCTCTCTCTCTCTCTATATATATATATATATATATATATATATAATTAATAATATATTACTTTAAAATAGTTCACTATTCGTTACACAGATGATACTGACAGTTCCCTTTTGGATCAAAGTGCACAACAAAGCTTATTTTCAGATGCTCTCAGCTTACATTACAAGAATATATATAAGAATTACATATTATATAATTATAACAGTATTTCAGAGGACGTTACGTCAATGCAAGTGTAATAATATTTGACCTGGTTTTCGTGTCTGCCAGAGCTTTAGTCAAACGCTGATATGTGTGAGGACTGATGGTGAATTAAGGTGAATTCTCGGTTGCTTATCAGCTCTTTGAAAGTGAAGTGAACAAGAAAACTGGCTCAGAGCCACTTGAAACACATTCTTAAAACAGTCAAACCGCTGAATCTGGTCCAGAGAATTAAAAACATAAAACTCATCCAACCTGAAAAAACAAAACGGAAAGTTTCACACGAACAGAGCAGCTGAAGCCCACAAATAAAAAGATGGGAATAGTGGAGGCTGTGTGTTTGGAGTCAAGTAATGAGAAGCTTGTAATGGGTCAAATGCTCACAGGCTATGGATTCTGAACTTGACCTAACAGAAATAAATATATATCTTCAACCTTCATTACAAACACATACAAGCATATGCAGTGTAAGGGTAATAAATTATGTTTGAATATTAGCACAGCCACGTGACTTTGTTACAAACAGTCCGTTCCTGAGAACCAGCGGTGGTGGTGTGGTGACATAAACAAGTGGAAACATGTTACACCAGCCTTGAAACACTTAAGTACAAACTAATACATCTTATTCAGGATTCACATAGGATTATATGTTAAATAAGAATAAATTATTTATGAATAAAATAAATAATATAAATAATATTTCAGGAGCATATGCAGTACACCCTGAAGTTTCTCCAGCTGCTTCTGTGATTTATGACGATGGAGACAGTCACTTCTTCTCCTGTCTTTTCATCGTGCCCCTAAAAGTAACACAAAGCATGTAAAACAGAGTAAGTATTTGAACTTAAAATTTCAATGATGTTTTTAGAAAATCTACATGCATCATTGAATTTTATCATGTCCCACTGAATTAATTAATTCAGTTAATTGAAAACGAATTAATTATATTTAACCCCAACCCTGATTATAGACTAACACTGGAGTCACTAATTCACAATAATCTCAAGGGACAATAAAATGAAAATAACTGTCACAGAAACTGTGACTCACCATCACCAGTAATTATTATAGGTAACTTGTTTTTATTGCTACGATGGAACAAAAAGACATTTGTTTTAAAAGTCATCCATCTGTACAGTTTCTCAGGTCACCTGCTGGTTGTTGCTTCATAGTAGCTGCTCTCCTCCAGCAGCTCCTCTATGATCCCCTGTCAGGGAATATTTGAATAGAAAATCATCTGAGCAGCAGCGGACAGATGTTCAATACGACCACAAAGTAGATATTAAAAAAATCTGTTTCTTAAAGAATATAATATAATATATGTATATATGTGTGTGTGTAAAACTTAAATGTACAAATTCGTAAATATAAGCTTATTTAATGAATCTGTGAAAAGAAAAATATTTAAAATCAAATTCTATGAAATAAACCTTAGTACCATCTCAAGAAACTGACCTGCATCTGTTGATAGGTAACTCCCTCTTTGAGATTCCCATCACCTGGAAAGAAAAGAAAAACTCTTTCACATTGTTGGCGTTAAAAACTTCAACATCTAACAATGAATTTACAACACTTTAAGCCAGGGGGCACTACTCTCTGCTCGCAGCTTCCTCTCGGGCTGCAGCCAGTCTGATGACAATCTGGTAAATCACTGTCAGGAATGAGCCAGATCACAGTGAGACATTCATCTGAGGTTGTGAAAGCAGCCCGCAGTGTTGTCCTGTGTCATTTATCCGATGTAATGTGGTAACATTACTGCAACTCTACCTGTGCTGTCGGCAGCACGGGGGTCTCCTGTAATGTGGTGGATCAGAGGCCACCAGTCTGAGCTGGTTGTGCCTAATTCCATCAGCTCTGGGGAGGCCTGGAGAAGCTGCAGGGAATAAACAGAGGGATTCTCATTTTGCTTTGATTGTGAGCTATAAATGAAACTGGCAGGATGGTGGGTAACCGGTCACATACTGTGAAATTTGATCTGATTGTCCATAAATTTGTAATCTCACCAGTTTGACAGGTATTGATCCACCTGCCAAATAAATCCATGGATATTCAGATTCCTAACTACTGTAATAAAGGTGAACTATAGTCAAGCGAGACTTTCTTCTCCTGTAGTTTATGAAAATTGACTTTGAGGGAGACTCAAAAATCAGATGTGCCACTTGATGACATTTAGCCAGTTTACAAGCAAGACTAAGAGTTTACAGTCATGCAAGCAGCTCTGTGTCTTTGTACCTAGGCATTGTGTTACATTGACCTCAATGTTCATTTAAGCATGCGAACATTCCCACTATGAAAACACGCTAATGTTTTGCAGATAAAATGTTAACCATCATAGTTTATCATCATATTAGGATGCTAACCTTTACTAACATTCACTAGTGCAGAATAAAAGTCAGGGATCATAGCTACTTGATAGCTACTTAGATATTGTAGTCTGGATCTAAGTGGTGGGCCGACATTGCAATCCCTAGAGCCTGAGCGGCTGGCGTGCCTAAAATTACAGGAAGTGAATTATTCTTGCCTACACGGTGACCACGTGATTTATGTCGGGGTTCCTGGATGCAAATGAAGGCTCATTTTCACCAGATTTACCTGATGACCTAACCTCTCTCTCTCTCTCTCCCTCTGAGAGTTTTTCCTTCTCATCACTAAATGTAGGAGTGAATTCTAAGTCAGACAGTACAAACCTTGCTGAGCTCCACTCTTAGGTTGTGTGGATCACTTCCAGAGTGGAACAGAGATTTTTTAAATCTTTCAACAACCCGGCGTTTGATGTTGTGATGTGGAGCTGGTGGAAGCTGCAGATGAAATGAAGATAATCCAGTTTAAAGGCAATACATGCAACCACTGATGTGAATCTGGGTCAGCTTTGTCTGATGATAAAAATTAAGAGCCTATTTGCAGACAGATTACTAAGAGTATATCTATTGGACCAAAACAGTGGTGAAATCGCCAGAATTACTAATCAGACTGACAAGGATTTTCTGTGACTGCAGCATTCAACTGAACTCTGATGGGATTTAACCAATTGTGTTACTGTACTTGAGAGATGTAGATGATTTTGTGCAGCTGCACGAGGAGCCTCTGGCTGGGATCATCAATCTGTCGGAGCTTCTTCTGGGACACACAGATGCCTGCTGACACTGAGATAAAATCAAAACCAAACACAATGACTGACGATGGTGAAACAAACAGGATAGAAACCGCTTTGAGGAGACATTTATCACATTTAAACTTTTAAAAGTTGGGTTGTTTTATTTGTGTAATCATTGTCAAGAGATTTAAAAACAGTGTTACGTTTTTTATTTCAGGTTGCAAAAGTACCTGGTCTTGGTTTCATCTTTGCTGCAGTTAAATCCCCACTGAGAACAAAGGCAAGTGGGGAAATGGAGGTCAATAAACAATTGTAGATAAGAATAAACTGATAATTGTGCATCAACAAACATCTGCCATTACTTTGAATGAGCATTTTTTATTTTTTTATTTTTTTTTTACATTATTCAAAGAGAAGAATCTACTACTAAATTATCAAAAGAATTTCAACCCTGACCACAAGTCCACAAATGGGTTTTTCACTTACTTTGGTAGAATCTGGTCGGGTGCCCTACAGGAAGTGGGATTCAGCCCTTTCCGTCAAAACAAAAAAATCTTGGTTAATCTAGGAAGAACTTAAACCATAAGAGATAAATTAAAAAAATAGTAACTGTTTTTTTTTTTTTTGTTGTTTTTTTTTAAAAAGCTGCTTTGTTATTGACAGTTTGAATCCCAGACTGTCTCCCTTTGTCTCAAATGAACAGGTTGAAATGCCCTTAAAACAGTCAAACAACTAAAAAAAACAGCATGCTTGTTATTACAACACTTAATTAGTAAAAATCAAAAACTGCTGCCCAACATCACGACGAAGAGTGAACTGACTGTGGTATTTTCCCGCAGAGGCAGTGGTGTTGTTTTTGGTATCAGAAAGTTCAACATCATCATCTGAGGCAGCATCTAAACACACACAGGTAATTATTTATAACACAGTGTCATTTTAAATTTAAAACTCTCTCAGCCTGTGTTAAATCCTGAGTAGTATGAAACAGAGTGACCTTGACAGATTATTCGCTGGCTGGAGTTTGAGGTGCTGGCGGCAGAACAATGTGGAGCTGGACATTCAGCTTTCACGAAGGATTTTTCCTGAAATATTTGCAGCACACAATTAATTCAAACAAACTATTATAAGAACATCCTAAAATCACCTTCACCAAAAATATTTAGCAATATCAGAAAAGGATTTCAGGACTTGCAGGTGCAAGCCCACATAAAGAGCTAAAGCATGTAGCATTTACATCATTTTATTTGCCCATCCTCAAGGATACTCTGAATTACCTGGTTTGAGTGGCTGCAGTTTGTCCTGCTTTTGTGTCTCTCCAGGAAGTACCTCTGCGCTCGTTTCCTGTCTCTCTCTGCCCGTCTTTCCAGTGCATTTTGGAAAGTGTAAAGGCCGTCCATCAGGCTCATCATGAGGTCAGAGATCCTGGAGCTGACGGCCACAATGTCCGGCCGCTGGTCTGCATCTGGACTCAAACACCTAATAGGATTTCCCACAGCAGAACAGTGTGTTATATGAAACAGTGAGTTAAAATAGTGAGTGGTTTTAATTAAATTAAATTATTCTAAAACAATGAAAACACAAAAATAATACCACAAATTGGATCAGATATGTGACAAAGATGATCATTCAATATGTGTTTATTCTAAACCTGAATGAATCAGGTTTACTAGAATTAAATATGAATTTAAATCAAACACAAAATCAATGAAAGCCTGTATATCACCAATAGATCAAACTGACTGCCAGTGTAACATTTGAGAGACATTTCTGTGTCTTTCTTTGGCAGATTCTGCAAAACTAGCGGACTTTTCACTTTTAAAAACAGCCTCTGCAGGTCCGTCCATACACCAGTGTCGTCATTTCAAAATAAAAGTCTCACCATCTGGTCATGTCTGTCACTCTCTCTGAAAATGCACCTTCTTCAATCGGCTCATAGACGGCCTCGACAATCTACCGTCATAGAATAAGAAGGAAAAGATTAATAAGTGATGACAAACAGAAAAGTATTTGAGGTTGGGAGAAAAATGTGAAAAATGTGTGTGTGTGTGTGTGTCTTGCCTTGCTGGCCAGTGACAGCATGTTACTGCTGTAGAAAGGAGGCTGTAAAGTGGCCATCTGGTAGAGGATACAGCCTAAAGCCCAGATATCAGCTTTCTCTCCGTACGGCTCGTTCTTCACCACCTCTGGACTAAAACACAAAACATAACCATCTGCAAAGTTTTACTCATGAGGACCGTTACAGATCCCCTAACCCCTGACTATCTGTAAATCAATATTCCATATGTGGTAAAAAAAATTTACTCAGCCTTTTGTGGCTTGATAGGGAGTTGTGTCTAATAAATCGCAAGAAGTGATAGTGTAACACATAAATCTGTGACTGAACTGTTAGTGGTTGAGTTGAAGGTTTTGACAAAGAAGAAGAATGTGTGGAATAAAAAAACAGACAATATCTCTGGCTCTGTCTGTCATGAGCGCGACAGTGTTATGGGAGTAAAATACTAAATCTATGCAGTTCTCTTTTAACCCTGTAAGTTGGTCTAAATAGTTCTCTACAAAAAGAAAAAAACAGACGTCCTTAAATATCTCCCAAAAACATCTTCAATTGTCTTATTTGAATCAAAATGAAGTCTTAAAAATTTAATAGCGGATGACATGGCAGAAGAATCCTCATGTCACTGAAGGAATAGATTTTGTTAGGACCATAAACACTGAGCTGCAGAATATACTGTCATTAAATTTCTAATAGGCTTTGATAACAGCGAACAGCTTCCCCATGCTGCCTTAATTCAAAAGCAGCTGGACGCTCAGAATGAATTTCCTCACCAAGAGTAAAGGATGGTGCCAACCACTGACGTCAGCTTGCTGTTCTCCTGCTTCTGCTTCGCCAGGCCGAAGTCAGCTTCAAGTAGAGTAGAGTCACGATAGATAAGACAGGAAATGGCATGGATGGAGACGTGAGGTGTGAGAGACTATGAATAAACACTCACTGATGGTGACTTTGTCCTTCTCCCCCAGCATGATGTTGTTTGGTGTGAGGTCGCGGTGGACTATTCTCTTCTCCTTGTGCAGGTACCTCAATGCCAGGCACATCTGGGGGGAGTATGGAGGCATTATATCAGCTAGTGATTAAGTTATTAAAAGCACTTGGGGAGATGTTTCCATTCAGCCTCCTTAGACAGTGCAAAGTATTCATATTTATATTTTAGGCTCTCATCCAAAACTATTGGCAGTGAGCACCGAATTAGACAGGGCTGAAATTCCTCAACTGCTGCAGGAACAAAACTCTCTCATCTTTTGCAGAACAATGAATAAATCTTCAGGAAATGTGGGTACTCTTCTAGTTGGGACTACTGCAGTAGTTCCTGCCTTTTTTAATCACATGTATCCCCATTGTCCTATTCCATGAGTATCCCTGCATGAGCACTACCATCACCTTCCAAATTTGTTCTTTTGAACCGATTTGAAACTAGATTTATTTAACACTAATATTACATAATATTATATTATATAACAGTTAGAGTTGAGAGTTAGAGTTGTTGAGGTTTAGGCTTGAATTTTTTTCCTCAAAAGTCAGGCCAGGTCAGGTTCTCAATTATATTATCATTTCTAATGACTCGATCTATTTGTCTGGGGGATGGTTATTTATAAGTATTTAGCATCTGGTTTTAAATCTAACCTGGATGAACAGGGTTATGGTTGCGGGCAAATTGGAAAGTAGAAGTTTGTTTGTGATTTCCTTTTTATCATGTGACAGCTGAGTGTTAACATTGGACTATCAAAATAAAAGGCCAGTGATCTTTCTCAAAACATGTCTTAGGAAATTTGAATTTCTATAAAACTTATGCTCTTCCCACTGGAAGATTTATTTCCTCTAGCTGTTGTTACCTGTATAAATATATTCCAAATTCTGTCTTCAGTGAACTGCTGCTGCTTCTCCTTCAGAGAGTTGAAATGTTCAGCCAGTGGGACGCCCTCGATTAACTCCATCACAATGTACAGCTTGTCACCTAAAAATAGACAATATAGGTTTTTACCCCTGAAATTTTGTTGTATTCCCTCTGACAACTTGGATCGACAGCCAAGTAAAAGTAATTGTCCTTACCTTCCAAAAATGTCTTGTAATATTTAACAATGTTTGGGTGTGTCATCTAGGGTGGAACAATCAAGCAAAACATAAACATGACAAAATATGGTCTTAATTGTTCTCATAGTTTATTATTAAATTGACTTTCAATGATAAAAATGGAAACTTTATGCCTGTTCTTTGATGATTGTTAGCTCTGAGATGATTTTGTCCACGTTATTATCTCTGGACTTCTTGTCTTTTCCAAAGACCGGGTTGTGCAGGTTCACTTCCTTCAGAGCCAGGAGGTTCTGGCCACTTTGCTTTAGGACCTGTTATAAAGTCAATTTACTGAAATCAAGGACACATATGTAAAGTGCTCATGCATGTAGCAGCAAACCACAAAGGTTCTTCATACCTTGAAGACGCTTCCAAATGCCCCAGTGCCCAGATGGCCCAGTACGGCGTAACCGTTGATTACTTTAAGGGGAGGTCGGTTTTGGTCGACAGCCTCAATCCCTTCTCTCAGGTTGTCCAATTCCTCTTCCTGCATTAGAAAAGTGCACAATACACTATCATTCTATAAGGTAAAGAATCCTTCTTATTGGTCTACAATGTTTTATTTGTTTTATCAGTGCCTGGCATTGATAAGGACAAAACACAGCAATATTTCTTTTTATTTTACAAAAAACGGCTAAATAAACAGATGAATCCATTTAGAAACTGTTTTCTTACAGCGTAGAGTGAAACTTTGGTTTGCAGTCCCTCATAGGCCGTGAGGTCTCGCACATAATGGCCAACATCAATAAACAACTCAAAGAGGTCTGTGGGAAAGAGTCTGAAAAGGATAAAAGATTACATAACAGCATTGGAGAGTATTTAGTGAGATCTCTTTCCAAAGCAGATATCCAACAGGAGCTAGCTTTAAATGATTTATGCCTGAACATGACATGAACTAAAGTTTATATTATTTTTTTCTTTCTAGAATAGATTTCATTATAAACTTTTTAATCATGCAACGTCACCTCTTGAACAGATGCCTGTTTCTTTCCAGGCTAAATAGAAATCGGAGGCTCCGAAATGCATAGCACTACCAACAAACCAGCAGATTGCAAAATAAGGACATTAAAACATTTTTTTACATCATAATGTTATTTTATGCACATTTAAATCTGTAAGATAATATACCTGTAAAGATGTCACATTTGCTCCAGAATTCTGTGGTAAAATCAACTTTGCTATAATGTAGATCCCATTTTCCTAGGAAAAGAATCCAAAAAATGTACCGTGTATGGTAAATTTATATTAATGTGGACTGCACACATATACACGTCTTTCTCTTACCTGCACAATGTGGTGAGCAGATGTATCATCCAGACTCAGCTCAGTCAAAGCTGTACAACAGGCTGGAAAAAAGGATTAGACTTAATTTAAGAATTAATATGTGTAATTTTAAAGTCTCTGATACTTTCTACAGCTGTGAAGAAAGATAACTCTCTCTCAAAACCAGAGGACAAAACAAAACCAGAAATCTTTGAAATGTAAAATATAAACCTTTTCTTTAGATACTAAAAGGGAGCTGTGCTTAATTACAATATGATATTAGTGTTAAACAAAAAGGGGCTTTAGTTTTGCATTTGGCATCTTCAGACTTCTAGAAAAAGAGAATTACTACTTCCTCCAAGCAGCATAGATACATCTCTTGTTTCAGTCTGCAAGCGGGTCTGGATTTTTACTTCAGGAAAAAGATGTTTACATTCTCAGCTGCTGATAAGACTCCTCTGGGGGAAGGAGTATCTTTACTGTGCAGTAGCATTTTTCATTATTTCACATTATCAAAAGCACAAACTTTTACCGGTTGAATTTTTTTACTCTGAGGGAACCTTAAATAAACCATGATGAGTCAAATCTTCCCTGACCTGACTGCAGGGCCTTGGTGTTGTCCACTTCCTCCTGTGGGCCAAGCTCCTCTCCGACATGCTCTCTCTGGATCCGACCGGCAGCGTTGGCGCTGGAGAGTGTCTCGATTGAGGAGCGATCAGAGACATACTGCCTGTCACTGGAAGAGTTATGTTGCATGTCACTGTTGATAAGTCATAAAAATAACAGCACGTCCTTGTCGCATGTTTTTGGCCTCAGAACAAAGCTTTGTGATGGAGGTCACAGTCAATGTAGTTGCAGTCTCCATCATGACACGTTGACCTAAGGGTTGATACTAGAAGACGAGTGTTAAGCTTTTGTTTTTCAAAAACAGAGAGAAGGCAGAAAAGCTAGTTTTGAAGGCTAGAGATCCCAACCCTTAACCAATGTGGATGTACTATAGTTTAGGCCCACTGGGCATTATAGATCTGAATTTTTTCACTTTACAAATGCTTTTTTTTTTTTTACTCCTGGTATCCAATAACTTAGTATTGTACTTTGGCAAAGTTTTTTAAAAGATTGACCAAAATATATTCTGTAGAGCCTAAGATATGTTAACTTTAATATGGGTTAAACTCTACAAACGCTGGATCCTACACTTCCCTTTATTATGTAACCAACAGCATATTTTCCATAGACCCTCCCTGCTTGGTAAACACCTGTGTCTTTTATGCAGGCCTTCTGCTATAAATTCTTGGTTTCCTGAGCCCAGATCTAAAGAAAGATACCATCAGACTGCATTATGGGAAATGTAGGACCCAGTTCTTTGCCGTGGTCTGACTTAACGTGTCTCGACTTCTGTTGGTTTGATCTTGGTCATTATTTTTTAATTTGTTTCTTGTGCGTCCCCAACATCACAGAAATGTAAAACCAAATCCATGGTGTGGCCACAAATCACTTCAACGTGGACAGAATGGGTAATGTTTGTAAAAGTAAAAGGTTTTCATTGAAGCACCATTTCAGTGAAGAAAAAGGAGGCTGTTTTAACTTTGACTGTGGAAAAAAAAGCAATTGGAAAGAGAGGCTGTAACTTAAAACTCAAAAATACTGCTGAGTTTCAACAACCTGTTGAGCAGCCAAAGCAGCTGCTGCACCCCACCCCAGTTCCGAATCTCTGTCCTGGTGTCGGGATCCTCGCAGAGCTGGACCAGGACCCAGACCAGGCTCCACAGCAGCTTCAGGTGCTGACCGTGCAGCAGGCTCAGCAGCACTGGCAGCCCCTCCAGCTCCCTCACCTGCTCCCTCACCTGCTGCACCAGGGACAGGTGCCTCAGCAGCTCCGCACTTATCCTGGAGGAAATATCAGCCTTCTTAGCCACCATTTTATTATTATGTATTAGATGATACATGGTAGTACTTGTCATTGGTTGATTGTAGAAAATGTATTTTTCAGGTGCGATGCTATTTGAAATTTAACATTTAGACATCACCCCATAATCTAAATCAGAGCCATTTCTTAAATTGCCCAATAAAACTTTTACAAACTTGTTTTGTGTTACAACGTTTATGTCATCACCATTTTATGAGTCTAGTCTTGTTTCTTTCCACGTTTTAATGGCTCTATTTTATCAGCACTAATGAAAGAAGGATGATTTACGCAAATAACCACAACAACTTAGACATTTTATCTGACAGACTGACAATACATCAACAGATAAGTGATTTCTAACCTCTTTGATAGCATGTCATATTCCTGAAGTATCACAAGTAGGTTCTCCACTATGTGCAGCTGCCCAATCTCCTCCTTGCATTCTGGGCTGCAATAAAAGAAATGCTTGCAACAGATGAAATCATAAATATATTTACTGCATTAAATGGAACATGTCTTTACCTCTCAGCTAAAGTGCTTAGTGCCAGCAGGGCTCCCAGCAGCACACTGCTGTCTGTTGTAGAGAGCAGTTTCACCAGGGTCTAGAAGTTGTATACTTTATTAGAGCCTGAATTATATGAGGGGAAAATGTACAAGAATGTGTGGTGATACAAACTGAGTGCAATGACACTCTCTGACCCTCAACTCAATGTAAATATTTGCCAATACTTGCGAACTGGAAGCAGCATTGTTCACTGTCACCCACATTATCAACTACCAGATGGACCAAGCAACAGTACTGACAATTTTGTTATTCTTGGAGCTCATTCGTGGACCTTACAATGTCAGGTTTGTTATGTCGGTGAAGCTGCATGAAGTTATAATTTCTAAATGCTTTATCCAATGAATACAATCAATGTTCATGATGAATCTTTTGTAATCTGATTGTAATCTGTGTATTAGATTGAGACATATCTTTTATACATTTTTTTTTTTCAGGTTGAGGGTGGTGGTTATAAAAATGGAAAGGCCTCATCCTCTGGGGAGCATGAATGTTCTTGATAAATTCAATGCCAATCTGCACATAAAATCTAAAATATTCATTGTATAATTTTATTCCTAATGTTGGTGCTAGAGGAAAACTCAGAGGGTCAGTGCAGATTCAGCTGAAATACAGGCAGGAGATTTTGGATAATGTGCTGCATGAACATACAGGCTACACACACATCTAATAGCTGAACAGTGAAAAAACAAACAGTACATTTAATTTGAAATATAAAAAATTCCAAATGACATAAACAAATCAAAATCTGTAATACATATTATGGCCTTGTTGTAGTCTACATGAATCTATTCAGTATTACCTATACAGCATGTAGTGAATGATGAGTAGTGTATTAGTCTAATGCAGTTTATCTCAAACATAAATAAGATAAAAAAAAAAATAACCCATACTCACAGACAATCTTATCACTTACCTTGTGAGCCCCGCTTGCGATGACCCAGACCCTTTGATTTTCAGCAGCAGACAGCTTCTGAAACATGTCTGCAGAGCAATCAACAAAGCTGGCATTGAAAGGGACAAGACACTCGACAGACTCAATTTATCCGAGTATGATAATTTCCTTCAGGTTACTCACAGGTCATTGTGACCAGTTTCTGCACGGAAAATGCCTGTTCACCACATGATATGTAAATGGTGGTGACAGACTCCATATACTTAAAGAGAAATAGAGCAGAGATTGGAAGGTTCATATGCGATATATGTGGATAAGTCAAAAAATTTGTTTGTTGTTTGTTCATGCAAAATAATTCTGGTGAGACTTTACCCTGGCGAGTAAACTGATGCCCTGGAGCTGATGGAATATTTTCTAAAAGAGGAAGCAGTTAAAAGAGGCATTTACTGTTTTGGATATTTCACTGGACTAATATAAGAAATGTGGAAGTATTTATATAATATATCACAATGAATGGTGAAATGAAGAACTGAACGGGTTCATCAAGTTGTACCTGATGTTGAGGATCTCTGATCAGTAATCGCAAGCAGATGAGAACCCTAAGGACTGATTCAGGTGTTGCATGGTCAATCCATTCACTATAGAAGAGTAACTATCATTAGAGACCTAAGTCATCTGTGTTACAATGGCAGAAATGCCTTTTTCACATTTTACCTGCAGAGTCGGTTCCTGACCAAAGACACAAGGATATCAGCAAAGAGTTTATGCAGTGGGTGGCCACTGAAGCATCTTTGGTCTCTGTATGTTATGCTGGAAAATGAATGTATCTATAATTAGGTACAGGGAAGTACTGACTGTAGTTGTTTGTTGAAAGAAAAAGTTCATCTCATAATAACTGTTCAGGGCCCTCTTAACAACTTCCAAATGCAAAAAAAGGCCCATAATTTATCTCTGCCAATCTCAGGTTATTTTATTTAGTAAGGTTCTTGTACATCACCTAGGTTTAGACAACATTTAACACATCAGACGTTTGGCTTCTTTTTGAGGTGACCTATTCTTTTAAGACCATGCATGAACTTGAAAGTTAAACCTGAATTTTTCCAGTTCAGAGGCTTCACTGTTGATGTCGCTCTCACTCTTGTGTCTGTTGGTGTCTTTTTGATGATGCAGGGCTTGTGAGCTGCTGGCTCCAATGCTGCATGCCTTACTGTGACTCAGCGCTGCCACCTGCAACACAGGGAGTCTCATGCTACAATACATACCCTAACCCGAAGAAATGTAAGCTGGTTTGTATCGTTATCATAATGTCTAGACACAATGCCTCAGAATGGCGTCACATGTTGTTGTTCACCTCTTGTCTGGGCCCAGTTTTGGCAAGCAGGGACTGAAGCCTCCTGAGATCATGAGATGCCCTAGATAGAGAGCAGGCTTATCAGGTGATTTGTTTTCGTCATTCCAGGGAAACAAATTTAAAATTGTGTAACAGACTATTAAACTGAAAAGGAGTAGATGACCCATCTTACTTGCTCTGAATTCCTGTGGCTTTCAGGGGCAATTTTTCTCCTCGTCTCACTTTTCTAACCGAGTTGGACATTTCCAGCAATCCCCTTTGTTTCCATGAGTACTCTGTGGTTCAACTTGAACAGTAATGGAGGAAAGACTCAGATCTTTTACTTAAGTAAAAGTAGCAACAGAACAGTGTAAAAATACTACTATATATACCAAGTCTTCCATTCAGAATTTAGTGTATGTACAAATATTCATCTAAGTGTACTTAAAATACCCAAAGTAAAAGCACTCATCATAGAGAACGGTGTGTATTTTTATATTATAATTACTGCTGAACTTTAATATTGCAGCTGGTAAAAATGAAGCTAATTTTAATGAATTGGGAAGTTTGTAGATTTCCCCCTGAGGATCAGTAAAGTCTCATCTTAACCTATAAAAACACATTAGAATTTAACAATTGATTGTTTCGTGTTATGTATGTGATTGTGCAAAGGAACCAAGGTTATGCATTAAATGTAGGGGAACAAAAAGCACAGTGTTGATCCCTGTATTGTTGTGCAGTAGAAGTATAAAGTAGCAGAAAATGGTACTCATTTTAAGGTGTTGTAGTTCATGTAGATGTATTCAGTTAGTTAATTACTTAATATGTGGAAGATAGTGGCTTGTTTTACGCACCTGAAACACCTACTGAAAAAAAAAAAAGAGCACAGCTGGTGATAACAGGGCTAGCTAGGTTATATCTGTTTTCCTTAACCTGACCTGGCCTGGACTAGTTAAGTCTCTTACCCTTCCTCCATCATCGTAAGCTAGCAGCATACAGTTGCTCTGGGTTGTGAAATACGTAAATGTCTTCATTAAATGTCCTTAGTCGAAGACACAGACGACATAGTCTTTAATTCTTGTGACAGCAGACGAACTTAAGTTAGCAAACAATAATGATAAAAACAAACAAAACAATGCTGCGTCTAAAGTGCGTCTTCAACCAATACAGGAGAGCAGTATTAGAGAGTCTCTGTTACCATGGCTACAACGGACGCTGTTCCGCATTCCGTCACCGGCACTAACGCATATAAATACACACATACATACATGTTGTCAATTAAATGGTAATAACGTAAAAATAGCAACACATCGGTTGATAAATGATGAAAAACTACTTAGCGAACTTATTTAACTAGTGCTACGTGACCAAATGATGTCTCTTTATTGTTTAATTAAACTGTATGATTGTGTGTGTGTGGGGGGGGTGTATTATAAGTTTCTCATGTTCCCAAAGAAAACGGCTGGTTATCGCGACAACACTTCGGTACTCAAAGGAATCAGCACATTATCGCGAGACTAACGCGCGCCTCCCTTTGCGATCCACGTACAATTTACGCCAGACTTTCGCCGTAGTTTGGTTGCGCAGCGGAGGCGTTGCGCGTCTCATAGTGCGTAGCTCAAGCAAAAGCAGCGAGAAGGGGAATGTCGGCTTGTGAATGATCGGTATTTGAGGCGGCAGGGAGCGTCAACGTTATGGGTGAGACTGCTTCTGCCAGATACTGGCACGACTTATTTTGAAAACTTCAACCCCAATTACTTGTGTTAACATTGGATGTGTTGTTTGAAGTATTTGGCTTTACCACTATTTAGCTTCTACCGTTGTCTGAGCACCAACGCCCAGGCATCCGCCTCCAGTTGGATGGGTTGCTAACTAGCTAGCTGTTAGCTTCGGTTCGCTAGCAAGCTGCATAATCTAACGGGAGTGTCATTTCCTGCCTTTAGCTCTCTCGCCAAGTATTTCTCTAAACGTTTCTTTGTGTATTACAATCTAACACAATGAGCCACGTTAGCACATTTGCCAAGTTTGCATTCAAGTGGTCTTTAAAGGTTTGATTTTAATCAATTTAGCGTCGTGTGTTAGATTAAACAGCCCTCGTTATGGCTAACTACTTTGAACTTAAGGGGGAAAACGACATGTAGCATTGCTGCATGAGAGATGCAGGGTTTTCCATTTGGCTTGTGATAACGTTAGCTAACCCTAAATTATGGAGAATACGGTGTTCTTTAGCACCACTTTTGCTCAGGAGGACATTTTAAAAATGCGTCTATCAAAGATGAGAACGACCACTTCCTCGTATCTCTGTCAGAGATGGCAGTTGCATTAGTGTGAGATCGATAAATTGATTAAACCGCAATGACTGGAACATCTAGGTTAGACAATCAAAGCCAAACCAGGAAGCTCTTTCACGGTTAGGTGTAAGGAGGACAAGCCTGGCATTTAATCTGGATTATTCTTGATCTAGTACCTCAGAGTCCTTGTTTTGACTTTAAAGTTCATTGGTTTAATGCAGAGACCTCTTCATCAGATTCTGAGTTCCATTATAAAATATGAACATTGAAACTGCATCTTAGTCTTCCCCTGCTACCACTTCCTTTAGCAGACCTGCCAACCATTGCCGCAAAGGAAACAGACAACTGTCTTTCAAAATGACAGTTCTCTAATTTTCTTAACTTTTTAGATTTTAAAAAAAAGAAGAAAAAAAAATAATATTACTCAATTGGCTTATAATTGTTTTGTGGCAAACCAATTTGCAAAGTTTGACACACATTGATTGACCTACCGGAGCTCCAGGATGCTGCACATCCTGTAGGCAAATTAGCATAAGTCTTAGCTTCACACAGAAGACATGTAGGCTGTTGTTGGTAGACAGGAGATGCTTCAGCGTACGAGGCAGAAATCCTCTCCTAGCCACAGGCAAAAATAAAAAGCTGCATGAATGGGCCTTACTTTATGGCACTGCTGACATTAAAGGAGCAAGTGGAGTGGAATATGCACCACACTGGCCAACTGTCTGTTGTTACAGTAGTGAAGATCATGAATCATTTTGCCCAAGGCTTCACAGCTTTGGAAACTGATTCTGGAGACAGGATGGTGTGTTTATCAGATGGCCTGATATTGATTCACTGTTGCTTTTTTGTTTTTGTGCTCTCTCCCTTTGCTTTGTGACCCTGGAAATGCTGGCTCCTTCTGCACATTGGAACGGCATCACAATGATCTACACACAACAGCTGTAAGTAGAGGGATTATCTTTATACTTAAAGGAATTGGACAGTCTTTTTTCAACCATTTTGTTCACATTGTTCAGCTGTGCTTAATTAAATTTAAGTCATGAATCTCCAGGATGACAACTGTGTCATGCTTAATTACAGTTAACGAATATATGTCATGATGCATTCATCCATTTGATATAATGGTGTCATCTTTGATTGGAGTATCCCACTCTATGTAAGTGTGATATATCTTATGTGAAAACTGGAATGAGCAGACACAGAATACACACGTGGAGAAATGTTTTGTCTAATTTTGAATCTACGAAATGGAAACTTTTAAGAGCAACATTGCAGTAGTTCCCACAGATTGTATTTGTTGCAGCAGTGTGACTATGACAGACGAGTCTGTCATTGTGGTTTTGAGACAGAGGCTCTGTCCCTTCTGTACCGTCATAAACATGCATCCTGGGTGATGTGACAGCTGTTAGTATATCTGTTCTCACAAAGTGCATGTCCACTGAATGTGGTGTGAGCTTATGATCAATCTCACTTCCCCACTCAACATTCAAATTGACACCTCATTTATGTTTGCAAAGACTAAATATTTTTTTGTTTTTAGCCAGTCTGAATATGACAAACAAGTCCGTTGGTACTGTGTTTGAGAGAGAGAACAAGAAGGGGGGGACGGGCTTAGCAAATCAATGTGCTGCACAGGCACGACTGCACAATGAAATACATTTTTAGCCATCTGTCGTATTTAAAAAAAAAAAAAAAAATTGAAAATCAATTTGGTGGTCAATGTTGATATTGTGACAGCCAAAACAAATATATGAATGTATGGGAGACACTGCAGTGGCAACATCAAGGTTCAGGTAGTGAGAAGATTGAGTGTATTTCTGTTACAACAGTGTGGGAATAGGGTGATAAAGACTTTTCTTTTGAGCTTTACATATAAAGCGGGGTGCAAGATTAAATCTCTCTATGGTTTTGATGTTTGCATTCTTTTTTTTTCCACTGTCTTACAGCAACAAAAGAATCTGGAAGGATATGTTGGCTTTGCAAGCCTCCCCAACCAAGTGTACAGGAAGTCTGTCAAGAGGGGCTTTGAGTTCACCCTGATGGTCGTGGGTAAGAACACATGCTGCTCAGCTCTCTGTTTGCCCTTGTTATATTTGAATCATTTCATTGTATTCGTTGCGGCTGACATTTTAAAGTCCTTTGTCGTGTTTTCTTGTTGAGAGAGAGAGAAACTTTGTGTGTATGCAGCTATATTTATACACAAGGGACATGCCCCCAGCTTTGTAGTATTAATTGCTGAGTCAGAGAGGTGGGGACCAAGAAATGCATTGCTCTTCTTTTGAAGAGCTCTTAACATTGTCTCCCAGAACAGAAACAGTTGGGTTGGATTTATCTAGAGCTGCACTCAGCGAATCAGAAATGCAGACATTCTTTTAAAATGCTTGGATGTGGTGGTTGACACCGTGCCAAGAGCCTCCTCGCCTGATCAGTCTCTGTTTGGAGGGAAAATGTTTCTTCGGGTCAAAACCATTTCCTGTGGTTGGACGGACAGAATTTGCACCCAGCATGCCTCTAAGAATAGCACATCTCCCACTGCATTCACACCAGCCAGTTTCTTTACACATTTGTACAGCTTATCAATTTACAAATATATTAATGAGCATTTTCTTTATTGCTGTTATTTTTCTAGTTACATTAGAACATGCTCACAGCAAGGAACTTGGATTTTGTTTGCTCCTGTCCTCTGAAGTGTTATTTCTAAAAGCTGTTGGATGGTGACCAAGTGGTCCTCTGGGGCCTGTGAGTGTTTGCAACACACTGCTTCATTTTGGAAATAATTGCAGAAAAGATTAAAAATGGCATCGCATCTAGAAGTAGAAAAGGACATCTGGGCTTGTTTGTAGTTAGAAGCTTGCTATTATTTTTATGGTATCACTCTCTTGCATTGACACCCGCACACACACACACACAATAGTCAGCCTTTCTTGGCTCTGATGAGCTGTGAGCCCACATGTCCCCACCGTGCAATGCAGTGCGTCACCAGTGTGGTGTGAGAGAGGAAAAGAGGATGAAAGATGGAGGAAGGGAATGGGAGCGATGGGACTAGCATGAACACCACTGACTGGCACGTCTGTCCATGCCTCATGAAGCACATGACCTAACAACATGTTTAGTTCACACACTGTTAGAGCAGCTCTTTCTGTTTTCACAGGCATCTCTTCATACTGCTGGGGATTTAACAAGCTAATACACACAACAGATGGTTACATGCCTTACTTAAAATCCATGACAAACAAATGCTACAGTACAAGCTCCATGCATTACCCTTTGCCTGTAGGTTTGGTGTAAATGGTAGCTCGTTAAATATTGACTTGTGGCCATCAGCCAAGGCAGACCAGTGCCAGTGGTCATTTCCACTAATGATCCTTTTCATTGGGAACTTGGAAACAGGGCACACAATGGCCACTTGTCTGTGTTGTTTCCTTAGCCTTTAACTGTTAACCAAAAGGATTAATGTTCTGGACAAATGTCAGCCTCATCCCCGACGAGACACATGCCCTTTGATTGTCTTTAAGATGTCAACAGTGATCTTTGTGTGGGTATAATGGAAGACGTAGGGCTTTTGTGATTTCCAGTGCGTAATTCCAAGTAACGCAGTACTTTATTTGTCTTCCTTTCCCATCTATTTCAGGTGAGTCTGGCCTGGGCAAATCCACGTTGATCAACTCTCTGTTCCTAACAGACCTGTATTCAGCAGATTATCCTGGACCGTCACATCGAATCAAAAAAACTGTACAGGTACATTTTAGGAAAGCAATGTTATTTTTGAGCTGTGATTTGAGATGTTCACACAGTGTTAAAAACAAACACACCCACATTGTTAGCATGTGCTGTGGCAACAATAAAAAAAAAAAACAGAATCAGAGACGATAAACAGTTTTTTGTTTTTTTTTAAGATAGATCTAATATTAAGTAGACCACATATCATGGTTGAAAAATGACATAATTAAACAGCTTTGGCAGCTTCTCAAACCATAATTGTGATGTTTCATTTGAAAATGAGGCCAACACTGTGGCCACTTGACCATCAAATACAGATTCTGAGTCATAGAACATTTATTTCAGTGGCGTACATACCTACTTAACTATCAGTTTGTTTTTATTGTGTTTCTAAATTTGTAGCTTCCAGGTAGATTAGCTGTCCTGGAGCCTACTAAGGTGCATAGAGGGATGTTAAATTCTTGGCTTGTTAACAGTTACAGCATGAGAGAGGAAAGTAAGGAAAAGAGGATTATGGTGTAGCCAGAGAAAAGTGTCTGTTATGACTTTCTTGAAGTAGGTGAACCTCAGTTAACAGCTGATTTGGTCTGGGGAAAAATAACATTTAACATCCTGTGATCAGGTTTGATTGCTTCTTAAAAACAGACAATAAAACCAAAGAGTCTTATCATAGTTAATCCACGTGACACTAGCTGTCAGCTCCTGCCATAAATGATTTTATCTTTATCCTCTCTAATTACAAAACACTGTTCTGCATCTTACATGCTTCAGGTGCCATACTTTATCTGTCTGCCTCCTGACTGACAGCATTGCTATCTCCAGATGCTTGTGTGCTTTACTGGTTGCTCAGCATAGTTGGCTAATTGAACAGTGTGAGGTGGCATGTTGCTACATGCTGCTAGCTCAGGTGTTTTCTCAGTGAAATATATAATCCATGCTGCTATTAGCATACAGTGCTAATGATTTTTGCATCACAGCTTCCATGTTGTGTCTTTGTATTGTTTTTATCACTAATTACATGATTTGGTTTCAAATGCACAGTTTGTGGTTGAGGTAATCACAATGTGCTCTTTAATCCTTTCTCCTGTGCCAGGTGGAGCAGTCCAAAGTTTTAATAAAGGAGGGTGGCGTCCAGCTGCTGCTCACAATAGTTGACACCCCAGGGTTCGGAGATGCAGTTGACAATAGCAACTGGTAAGAATCACCACAGCTGCAGCGCAGATGATATTCCTACATTTGTAATCCCTAAAATGTCAAAGTTACTCTCAACCTCTACTCTCTTTGGGTCTTTGTAGAGATTTGTTTCTTATCAGAACCTGTAATTTCTATTATGCAGCTGGCAGCCGATCATTGACCACATAGACAGCAAGTTTGAAGATTACCTGAACTCAGAATCTCGGGTGAATAGAAGACAGATGCCTGACAGCCGAATCCACTGCTGCCTGTACTTCATCGCACCCTCGGGACACGGGTGAGTCTGGGAGACAAATTCATACAGCAATTATTATTGGGGATGCTTTCAATTAAAGCAGATGTGAGTAAGCACCCTTCCAATGTGACTCAAAGTACCTTCTACAAGTAGTAGTAGGTGGAAGGACTCAAGAAAGGAAAAAGATTTGAAGGGGAAGGGTGAACAAGGGGAGGAAATAGTGTAAGAGGGGAAATAAGAGGTCAGCAGTGCTCCAATTAAGTTGTTGGTTTAGATCCCAGTACTCTGGAAAATCCAAGGAAGGGTCGACAGTGAAGCTCTTCCTTCCTTAACATTTTCAGCTAGACGCCAAAGCTGCTTCTGGAACAGCTCATTGGCCGACAGCATGAAGCTTTAGTCATACTAGGCAGACTCTGAGGTCAGGGATTGTATGTGAAATACAGTACGCGTGTGTGTTGTCATACTCCATCTCGTCTCCCCCCCCCCCAAGACATTGCTGTAAATGATAATGTGACACTGAGTCATCTTGCCTTGCAAAATAAGGGTTAAAACTTCAGGCTAGTAAAATGGGGGAGAAAAAAAAAAAAAAAAAAGGGGGGGGGGGGGTGCAGTGAAGTTGCTGGCAAACTGCCTAGCAGATGATACTGATTGCCAAATGTTTCATAAAGAGACGACTGTGTGGAACTTTAATTTCGATGTTTATTCACAAGCCACCAGTTCTCCTATAGTTATTGGACAGCTCAGAGCTTCTTGTCTTTCTTTTTAGGAAGTGTACGTTTCAATTCAGTTAAAGAGCAGAACGTGTGAAAAGGTGTGAAATTGAAAAATGGGGCCTCAAGCAGTTATTTCCTGCCTTAATAAAAGCTTTTGCTGGTATTTGGTCAATAACCCCCTTTTTAGATGTATGTATGATTTTAAGATTATGTTAATATGAAAGAATGACCCTAGTCACGGCTCTTGACCATAAAAAATACAAAAGGAGATATTCTTGCTTGTCATCGTAGGGCTGGATAATGTTGTGTTTGTGTCTTCTTTGTGGAGCTGCTTCATTTGTGTATATGCAAATATCAAGCCTGTGCTCACGTGTCCTTCAAACTGTTGACCGTGACTCGGTGAAAACAGTGACGAAGCCTCTGTCCTCCTAATTTTTTTTTTTTTTTTTTTCCTCATCTAATGTCTGTTCATCCTCTGTGAGACATTGTGTTTGTACAAACATGTCCTCTGTCCCTACACAAGCAGTACTTTAGCCTTGAGGATGTGCAGCGTATGTTCCCACAAATGCACACAGAGCATTCCCTCATAACACCAGCTGACTGCTCTCACACAGCAACAGCAGTGACCTCAAGCACGAGACGGTCTGAATGTTGAACTCTAACTGGTTTTCTTTGGAAACTGTGACTTATGATTTAGTTTTTCTGGTCGATAGACGAAGCTACTTAACCAACCATTAACTGTTAACTGACAAGATAAAAATTTAGTATTTTGAATAGACGAGTGTCTGCAACCCAATTAAAATACTAATGCACAGTTAAAGTGAACCAGAAAGATCTGGGATGGCGCTCCATCACCTTTGATCAATAAGTAAAGTACTTCACTGATGCAAAAGACGTGACACCCCACTCATCCAGGAACACATAAAAAGCTCTATGTTTTAAAGATCAGCTCTATGTATGATTAAAAAAAGAGCAGAGCACCAGGGAGACATGTTGCTCTGGTGTGAAAAGCCAGACTGCTGTTTGTGCGACAGTCAGACTGGCATTGAACCTCAAAATGAAGTAAACAGGCCAGATCTACCTCAGTCCTCAGCATAGCGGACATCTTGTCTACTGGTTTTCAATCAGAAATAGCAACATGTCGACATACCGTGGATTGGTCTGGTCTGCAGTCTGTTAACTGTGAGACTCACAGCAGAGAATAAATGCATTGATGTATTGATGTTCTGGGATATTTTAATGGTTTAATTGATTAGAATTAAACGGTTATTAAAGTTATTATCTTATATTGTCAGTTAATGGTTAAGTATTTAATTGTGAACAACCCTAACAGTGACTCATGAAGGAAAACATCACCCACATCAGTCTGTTACATCATAGCTCAACTGGTTAAACTCAGTTATGAGCATCAGTAAGTTTATTTTGTCAAACCACATAATGCTTCTACACACTTTATAAAACAAGAACAATCTTAGGTTATGTATTACGTATTTACGGAGGTTGTGACCTTTCTACCCTCAAATCAATATAGTGTATGTTATTATTGTATTTTAATTATTTTGATCAATTCATCATTGTAAGTCAACATTATGCTACCACTGTTTATTAGGATTTTATCAACCTATATCATTATGAATATCTTTAGATTTTGGACTGTTTCGCTACCTTGGGTTTCTACAGTGTGACACAGTGTTTTCTGGTGTGTGTGTGTGTGTGTAATATATATAATTTATATATATATATATATATATAAAATTTATCAAAAATAATCAGATAATGAATCAAAAATGTTAATTGCATATTTGTTAATATTCTGTCTTTTACATTCTCTTTTTCCTTTTGTATTGCTCATTTTGGCTGCTTCCTTTGGAAATGCGCTCATTGGGGTGCACAATGGTCTTTTCTGAATAAAGAGATTGATCTGGGACATATTTGGCTAAGTCAACTGCATTGCAGCTTGTCAATAGCATGGTTGTTTTTATAGTAACTTAGAATTTATTAGTGTCTTGTTGATTTATTTTTGTAGAACAATGCATGTGTGAAATATTCATATCAGCCAACATCTAGCAATGAACAGTATTTTTGAGTGATGTGTTGTTTGTAGATGTTTACCACCACAAAGGCCTGTTGATGTGAATATGACTCATCCATGGGACAGCTGTTTATTATTATTTGTTTGGTTCAACAGACTCTTAGTGTAACAACAACACCGGAATCGTTGACGTTCATAGGATCCTCTTTAATTGTTTTTAGAATCTGATAAATGGGAAACTAGAGTTGCTTGTATTCTTGCGATGCTCCTCTGTCAGGTAGTAGCCTCCGGTTGAATTAATTTTTTCAGCAGTGCGCTATATATTGGCCTCCATGGCTGTTGGCTACATGACAAACATGCATCCCACTCTAACCACTAAAAACAACAAATTCTGCTTCTGGGCAGGGTTTGATTCAGAGGGATATTTCCACAATGACATAAAAGAATCAAGTGAAGATGTAAATATATCATATAACCAAATACGCAGTGAAATACAAAGCTATAACTCAACACTTCAGTTATGTCCAATGTTATCTACTCAGCTCAAAAACAGCTAAGAATAGAAAACCTTTCTCACGACTGGAAGGTCATTTTCTTAGACATTACAAACATCAGTCAGGCGTCACAGATGCTTTGCTATATTTGGTTTAACTACATTTATTCTTTTGATGTCTAAGGAAACGCTATCCAAGGAAGTGATCAAATGCAAATCCAAAACCTCAAAATATCCCCCTTTATTCCAATAATGACAAAGGAGGACTCCACAGCAGTTTGATTATTTTGAACTTAAGTGTGCCAGATAGACCTGTTTATTTAAGATATCATTACTCGGTATTAACTAGAAAATATCTTGAAATGACTCGATACTTAAATATGTGAATCTGTGTCTTTATCTCTCCGTAGACTGAAACCCCTGGACATTGAGTTCATGAAACGGTTGCATGAGAAAGTCAATGTCATCCCACTGATCGCCAAAGCAGACACCCTCACTCCAGAGGAATGCCAACAGTTCAAGAAGCAGGTCAGTGGTTTCCACAGCTGTACAGTACTGCACTGACTGTGCGTCAGTACTTGACGCACAGTCAACTGAACAGAAGCCTCAGTGATGTTGCAGCTGTTTGTTCGGCAGTGGCCTACACGTCCTGAACTGTGTCAAAGGTTGTCTTAAAAGTATACAAACGTACACAAAGTATACAAACGTCCAGATTTATGGCTGAATTAGCTTGGTTCCATTTTGCAATGTGCTCTTGTCTCGTACTTTCACGAGAAACATTCTTGACATGCGTTTACATCTTTTAACCAGATAGTTAATGTCATGTAATTGCATTAATTAAAGTGTTGAGTGTTAACGTTAAGATTAGACAGTGGAGAAGCAGAAAAACAAGATGACAAACCTAAAACTGTATCCTCAGCAACTAACTGGGCTAAAACTGTCCATACAAAGTCATTCATTATATCAACACCAGATTGAATGAAGATATTAAGAAACAACAGAAAATGCGTTGTGTCACAGGTGTTCTCACAGATAAGTATTTTTAGACATTTGTTTTTGTCAACTTGATAATAGACGGGATGTGACCACAGAAATGTGCCATTTTCAGTGTGTCAAACGTGTACAAATGCATAGCGTCATTTTGTATCAACTGAAAACATTACATACAGCAGCTTTTGCACCAGATAATTTGATATCTCCTAATCCAAATGAAGCTTTTTGAAGCTGTTTCCTCAGCTCAGCACGAGGCTGAGGTCCAGGCTGTTTCCAGTCAGCAGCTCAAAGATTTTTCTGTTCCACACTAGATCATGCGGGAAATCCAAGAGCATAAAATCAAGATCTATGAGTTCCCAGAGACAGACGATGAAGAGGAGAACAGGCTGGTGAAGAAGATCAAGGTATGTGACCTGACGGATGCACACATCAAATTGCACAACTGAACTAGTTTGTTACAATCCTGGGCTTAAACACTTATGTTAATTATACCCATATATTTGTTCTTTCGCCAGGACAAGTTGCCACTAGCTGTAGTAGGAAGCAATACCATCATTGAGGTGAACGGCAAGAGGGTCAGAGGGAGACAGTACCCCTGGGGGGTTGCAGAAGGTATGAGAGTTTTGTTAGTGTAATATTAAAACATTGAAAATGCTGAAAGAAAATAAGTATTGGATCAAAACACAAACAGACTCAAGGTAATAAAAAAAAAAATTATTACCTCAGATATAAATAATATTGTGCATTTATTTAACATGTAAAGAGTTTTTGTGCTAAAATTCTGACAGGACATCATTAAAAACAGGAATTGAACATTACTTATGTTCCCATGTTGCTTTGTATTGTCTAGTGCATGAGACCCAAGATGTTGGATTACTATTATAAATAGATTTTTTTGTTGTTTTCCCTCCTAGTTGAAAACAGTGACCACTGCGACTTCACCATCCTCAGGGACATGCTCATCAGGTACTGAAAAATACAAAGAGGACAAGAAACTTGTAACATTTACAGTTAATAAACACTTTAATCCGCCATTCATGTGAGAGACATGGGGTCTGAGGAAGGTAGCATTGATTCTCCATTAGTAAATGTTTCTAGTAGAATAAATCAATGTCAGCATTTGTTTTAAATGTAAGTGTTTTAGTTGAAAGAGCAGCATAAACACTATTCAGAGAGCATTTCAAATATTTTTGTGGTGTTTCACTGCAGAACTCATATGCAGGATCTGAAGGACGTGACAAACAACGTCCACTATGAAAACTACCGCAGCCGGAAGCTGGCCGCTGTCACCTACAACGGAGTCGACAACAACAGGGCCAAAGGACAACTGTCCACCAAGTAAGTCCGGATCTTAATACATTAGAGACAGAGGTCAAGACAGGAAGGAGAGGTTCACCTCTTAATAATTAAAAAGTAAATAAAAAGAGTTACTGATAAACTGCCTTTGGATAATTGTGTAGAATAGAACAGAACCTGCTTCAGGTTTATTTATATATTGCAGGACGTGTTAGGATGTATCGCATATCTAAAACCCCCCACAGGGAATTTCTTCAAAGTGCAAAAGTTCACTCAAGGAAAAAACATTTTGATGTCAAAGGTCACCTCAAAAAATTCAAACAACGTGATGAAATTTTCTATCCAAACGACCAGCGGTCAGATGCACTATGACATCATAATGTTCTGCAAAAACAGGCGTTAACTCAGGAACAGAAGGAAAGATTGTGACCATATTTTCTTCAGCTTGACTTCACTTTCCAATTCATAAAACCGCGGTTGCACGCATTTGAAAAAGCAGCAAAACTGTCATTTGGCCTGCAGGAGGTGATTGCAGATGACTGAATTATTTATACTCTATTTTATTTAGGAATTTAGGTTCAAGGTAAATGGAAAAGCCAAGGTTGGAGGTTCATTTATCAACCATGGTTCCTCTGTGTGCGTGATGCTTGAGATCGTTTTGCTTTTTGTTGTAGCCTCTCACTGTACTACTTTGCATAAAATAATCATGCCACTGATTTTGCTCTACAGCTGAATAGAAGCCTCACACTGCTGATGCTAACACACAGCTAAATATTTGACCTGCTAATGTATTTGACACCAAGCTCACAAAGCCCACATTGTTAATTTTTCCGAGCTTTCATTTTTTTTTTTTCCCCCCTATTTGCAGTGAAAAAGTAGCTTGAGTCACAGAACACGCCTAATAGTGTGTAGTTTTATTTTTAGTGCATGACCTCATCATTGCATGCTGTGTGTGTGTGTCTGTGTGTGTTTGTGTGCGTGTGTGTTTGGTTGTATGTGTTTTTGTTTTTTAGACTTGACACAGTTGAAGGAATGTAAGTGGTCATTTTTTTTCACTTATTTTTTAAGACCTTTGTTTAAGACCTTGTCCTCCCTCTGTTCTCCCTTACTGGCTGCATTTGGGTGTTTTCTCTCCTCCCTGTCGAGTTGGGTCATCTTTCCCCCATGACTGCCCCCCCTCCCCCCTGTCAGTACATGTTTCCAGGAACAGCAGGGGGAAAACTGTGAATTGCAGGACCTCCATATAAATATAGTCTGACACCTACGAATGCTACGATGCTTTAATTTTTCCCCAACAACAAATCCTTTAAGTCTTTCCACTGGTGCATTCAGTGCTGCTTTTACCTTCTGCTTTTATTAGCCCTGCTTGGACTAATAGCAGAGACCTGCACATGAGATGTTTGTAGTGGTTACCTGTGTTTATGGCATCCAGGACAGTAAAATTGAAGCAGAGACAAAAAATGTGCTTGTGTGCTGCTGCTGCATTCCACCTTAAGTGTCACTCAGCTGTTAGACTTATATATCTAAGGTTAAAGAAATGAGGGATGCATCAATCCAACTTTTTTCCTCCTAACATGAGCCCAAACCCACAGCTCAGTGTAAATGTCTGCACCGACTACCTGTAAGTTAAGTCTCTCATGTCAAAAATCTGTATGTCTCACCTGAAGTAAGCAAAGCAAAAAGGAGGCAAGAAATTTCCAACACTAAGGCCTGGTTTAACAGCCTGAAGTGACTGAATGAATGAAACTTATGAAATGAAACAATTTACCAGAAAAACAATATTTACTCTGGATTTGCTGTGTTAGACAGGGACAGGGCGGTTTAAAGTGTGATTTAAGTGATTATAGAACATACCATACGGGCATACTGAGCCCTGAACAGGAGCCAGTTCAACTCCTTTCTGGATCTACCATTTACTGCATCTCCATCCCCAAGTGGTAAATGCGCTGCACTTATATAGCACTTTTCTAGTATTACTGACCACTCAAAGCTCTTCACAATAGAAGCCACATTCATCCATTCACACACACACTCATTCATACGCTGATGGAACCAGACGGTCATCAGAGGCAATTTTTGGGATCCAGTATCTTGCCCAAGGGACATTTCAAAATGGAGGAGCCGGGGGAAAAAAAACTTTTAAAAGTATGGTTTAGGTGTTCATGCTGGATCGATGCATCCCCTATAGACTGCACAAAAGTTTGGGCATCTTCCTCATAATCACAGGTAAACCTCTACACGTAATCCATGACGGGTCTCTGCACTGACACTGTCCTGTTGGGTCGTACTAACATTTAACCCACCACCTGCACTAACAGCCAGTGTTCCCAGGTTCCTTGCATTAGCCTCTTCTGGTTCCCAGAAATGTGTCATGGTTGGTTTTGGTTTCCCGTCTCTTTTCAGAGCCCTGTCAGATCCTGTCACTCCTAAATTTTCACACCTCTTGGCCTGTTTTTCCTCCTCCTCTACCCCAACAGTTTGGATTTCTTTGGGAAGGGGGTGGGGGGGGGTAAATGTTGTCTTTCTGGCTGATCCCGAAGAGAAAAAGTTGTAAGTCTCTTTGTCGTCCAGTCCAAACGATTTGGGATCCAGTTGGCATGTTTTCAGGTGTTCGCCCCTTCTGCTGGGCTCCAGTGTGAAAAGCTGGAATTCAGCTACTTCTTTCCCAATCCTCCTACTTCTTCCTCTTTGGCAACTTTTTCTTCAATCTGCTCTCAAACAACTTTTAGAGGACTTTCTGAAATGAGATTACCGTTTGCAGAATAAGATGAAAATACTGATTAAATAAAACCAAAAATAAGTTCAGTAAATTCAGTTTTTAACAGTCCCATTGAAATAAGACTGAAATTTTAATTATGTTAGTTATGGATGAAATTACTGTTCTGAATGTATCAGTATCCGGATGAGGAGGCCGGTGCTGATGATGTTGTGTAGTGCTGGTCTAAACCTGGTGTGTGTTTGTGCGTGTATCTCTCTCTGTGTGTGTGTGTGTGTGTGTGTGTGTGTGTGTGTGTGTGTGTGTGTGTGTGTGTGTGTGTGTGTGTGTGTGTGTGTGTGCGCACACTCACAAACTCCCTGTGCAGGAGTCCTCTGGCCCAGATGGAGGAGGAGAGGCGAGAGCATGTGGCCAAGATGAAGAAGATGGAGATGGAAATGGAGCAGGTGTTTGAGATGAAGGTCAAGGAGAAAGTGCAGAAGCTCAAAGACTCTGAAGCAGAGGTAACACACACACATACACACACACACACACACACACACACACACACACACACGGCTGTGTAAATGCATACTGCAGTTCATGCTCTTGTGAAATTACTCATGTCTTGAACGCCTTCCTTCCTCTTGTGCTGACGTGCTTCGTGGTAAGAAGTGCAACTGAACTGTTGATCGGTGCAAAAGGACGTTTTGTTTGCTAGTTCCTCCTTTTTTATAAAATCAGATTTTAGATAAAGGCTGTTTATGGGTAAATGTGCATGGAGCCTGTAGGGCTGTCGCAGTGAAGACACATGGAACAATTGACCCTCTTTTATTATTTCCTCCTGTTCAGGTTATTGCAATAAAACTAGAGTTTATTACAAACAGCCTTTTTGAATGAATCAGGAAAACATGGAAGTAAAATCTGAATATACTTTATGCACAAATGGACGTGCAACAGCAACGTTGCTATAAATTTGTTAACACCACTCTGACACCTACATTAATGTGTTTCCCTTTGAAGTCTTGTATTGCTGCTATGAGAGTAGCTGATCCTTTGACACAACTACATCACAAGTGTAAAAGTTGTGCTGCTCTTGATGAATAGTGAATCAATTAAATACACATCAATAACTCAAAAGTATTAAAATGTACAGAGAAAAATATTCAGCACCGTCACCTGACTCAGTGAATTGAACTGAAGGTCAAAGTTTCCCATTTTTTATTTCCATTAAATCAGTTGATAACAAACAGTGTGATTTGTTGCAAAGCGTGTTGTAAAATATATTATCTGTTCAAAGGCTCGACTTTATAACTGGGGCTGTATCATAATGTGTTAAAAGTTCCATCGGTCACGTCTTGAGGTTTTTGACTGCACGTGTGGCTGTTGGTTCAGTGTGAAATACTGATGGTCTCACTCTGTCCTGTCTGTGTCTCTATAGCTTCAGCGGCGTCATGAGCAGATGAAAAAGAACCTGGAGGCTCAGCACAAGGAGCTGGAGGAGAAGAGGCGTGTGTTTGAGGAGGAGAGAGCGAACTGGGAGGCCCAGCAGCGCCTGGAGCAGCAGAAACTGGAGGCCTCCAGGTACAGCTAAAGCTTCACCGTCACACTTTTCACAGTCCGGCTGTATGTTGTAACACCTAGGATTTGACTCCATCACCTGAGCTCTGAAGGGTTGCACTCCTTATTCTTGTCTCTGAAGACAAGTCTGGCTTTACGCTTGTGCTCGTTGTCATGGTGCAGACTGTGTTTGGGACCAACCTGCTGGTGCTATATGATTGATAATTATCAAGGAAAATGTCAGCAAGCGCACTGTGCTAATAGCTCCCAGCAATTTTAATAAACAAACATTTCGATCTCCCCAAGATTATCGTCAGACTCAGCATCCCAAAGCACAGCAGGCAATATATAGCCACAAACACACATCACTCAGGTGAGTCTGATCTACAGGACTGAGAATCAAACTGCTGAGAGCTGTTAGCACAGTGTGCAGACAGGAGCAGCTCATTCAGCTTTTCTGCACCGAATGACTTAATGTTTACATTCTCAACTGAAAATACAAAACACAGGCAGGTAGTGCAGCGGCTGCCAGCCATGACTGCACGGCCTGGCTCTGAGGGCTCACGATGTTATTACAGGGATGGAAAAGCAGAAAAAAAGTGTTTCTGCGTCACAACATAATATTCCTCCCCCTGGACCTTTTACTTTTGCAAAGATCATTTTACTATTTCAAGCCTGTAAATGTCATTCAAATTAAGAGGGAAGAAAAAATAATCAGAACTGCTCAGAACTCAAATTCAACTGATGACTATAGATTAGAGCTGCAAAAAAAAAAAAAAATCATTTTGCGATTATCTTGGCAGATTGTGTGATTTCAGTCGGAATGAATGTGTTGTTGTTGGGACTTGTACCAAGTGTGTTCCCTTACATCTGTAGAATGTGATTTATGGACCCGTTGCAACCACAACACACGACACATTTTACCTTGATCAAAAACACTGCAGCTCCTGTGATTTGAATATTTCACCTGCTGTCGATCACGAGCAGACGACGTCCTGCACCAGGGGCCACACGCCAAAATGTTGGGCATCGCTGCTGTAGATGGTGATAACGCGTGTAAAAGATATACAGCACGCGAACGCATTCTTCAGCACCGCGTAGGGTTTTCATGATCTGGATCTAGTTCAGACATGACTTGTAAAGCGATGTATCTATTTGTTACTAGTACGTGTGAAAGCAAATGAGCTGAAATATGATTTTAAACGTGACTGATGACGTGTGTCCTTCCTCCCCTGCAGGACTCTGGAGAAAAACAAAAAGAAAGGCAAGATCTTTTAAAGACAGTCGGCAGGACCACCCCAACTTGAGTTGTTTTTGTTTGCCAACGTTGCCGGTCAGGGCCCCCCCCCCACTCCCCCACCACCTATACTCC
>CM076653.1:9434406-9535701 GCA_038496675.1 Rachycentron canadum
TATATATATATATATATATATATATATATATATACACCCTTTTTATGTTATTGTAACATTAAAAGGTAATAAGGCTTTTATCAATAAGTCTTACAATGTCCCTAATTGATTCTTCAGACAATGTCAGATCATATTGTTGTTGTTGTTGTTGTTATTAGTCCCTCAAGCCTTCAAATGTCTTTTTTGTCTGAGTAACAGAGAAAAACACAAAGATGTTACGTTTAAAAGCAGATTCACGTTCACATTTGCTGTCGTCGGGGAATTTGTGGCATTTTTCCTTTAAAATTGACTTTAAAAACCAACAAAAACAAAAACAATGAATAATGTTGCCAGTTAATTTCCTGTCAATTTATTTAATCCACTAATCGTTTCAGCTCCACGGGACTGTTTAGTATCCGGATGCCGGGTGAATAATTAAGGGCCAAACAACAGTTTTCTGTTTCCAGTTGAAATCCCGTTTTCGCGTAATCTGACGCTGTTTGTCCCTCTGCGACCGCCGTAGTCCGCAGCAGGGCCCGCCCCCCACTCAAATATTTGGAGGCGAATGTCGGAAGTGTGTGTGAAAACGTTTTTCGGTGACCGGAGCCGCGGACCGGTCCTTAAAGTAAACACCAACCAAAGACAGCTCGGAGTTTGCTGGTTGTGGTGAGTTCACGGCCACTCGCTGTGAACGGAGAAATGGCCGCGTTGCGTTCCAGGTCCTCGCTGCTGTGGTTCCTTGTTGTTGCTGTGACAGCTCATGTGGCCGAAGCCGCGGGGAGGTCCAGGCAGCGGATGAAACTGACCGGGGACGGGGAGCAGGACAAGGACACGGTCCCGCTGAAGTCCAGAAACTCCTCCGGTCCGCAGATCGCCGCCGGGCCCGAGCCGGGAGACGCCGCGCCCGCCTTCAGGGTCCCCACTCTGGATGGGGAGTTTTCCTACCAGCCCGGGGCTCCGCGGGGGTCTGTGGTCATCCACGCCTTCACAAACAAGTCCGGGTTTCTGGAGAGTCTGTGGAGCTCGGAGTCGTCCCTGACCAGCCTGGTGCGGGACCTGCCGGACAGCACTCAGCTGCTCCTCCTGTCCCTGGACGACTCTGCGCTCAGCGATGCTCTGTGGATGAGGGACCAGCTGCAAAGGGCCGCCATGCACAGGTGACCGGGGGGGGGGGGGGCAAACTCAGACCACTACTGATCTTAAAACAAGTCCTGCAACAGGTGACACACCTGCTGCATTTTCATCTGCGCAGCACCAGCAAGTATCCAGGTCCTTTACTGTAGTAAACAATGTGAAAATACCCCAAAAAGTAAAGGAGACTCGCCTTAAATCTGTGCTAAAGAACTTAGATAAATATACTTAGTTGCTTAAATCGTATGAACACACTTGTGGGGACTAACTTTAATTATGAGGCAACTTCCCCCATAGTTGAAATCTCTGCTTTTAAGATAAATATACCACAGTTGTGTTCAGTCTCCACTGCCTCGCATGGGAAATTAGGCTTTCAGCAAAAAAAAAAAAAAAAAAAAGACACATCAAACCAAGCAAGATAATGTTCAGGGTGAGGAGGAAACTCAGACCAGTGCTGCTCTTAAAATAACTTTGGAAACCTGTGACACACAGCAAAGACAGACACGTCAAACCAAGCATGAAAAGGTTGTTTATATTCTAACACCTTATAGCACATTTTGCAGACACGAAACAGGCAGTATGTTAGCGAGGTTATTATTATTAGTCTAAAAAAAAAAAAATTTACAAAAAAAAAAACAAAACCCTAAAATGTCAAAGCGGAACAGTCTCAAACAATAACAGCACCAACTGTTCAAGCAGTAGTTCAAGTTACAGTTGCAACCTGAAACTGACAAAAAAAGGGATATGGGACAGCTTTGTAAGCACTTTTGAGAACTTTGTTTGTTTCATCACACAAACACTGAACGTTTTTGCAGGTTCCCGCTTTTTAAAATGTGAGAATTTGCTGCTTTTCCCTCTTTTGACCCATAGAAACGACACATCTTTGAGTCTGTGGCTGTTTGTTTGAAATGAATAAAACAATACGAAGACTGGACTTTGGACTAAACGTTTTTACAGTTAGTTCTGGGTCAAGTGTTTTTTTTTTTTTTTTTTTTTTTTAATGTTAAATGAAAATAATCTTCTGTTAGATACATAAAGGGTCAGAGGTTCAAAACCAAGATAAATATAAGCTGCGATGTAGTTAGTTGGCTACCAGCATCAGATTGTCAGCAAAATGTAAAACAAAATTATGATTATTATTATTCTTATTATTCTTATTCTACTGAACTCTGGTTCTCCTCTGCAGTAAGAAGGAGGTTCTGTCCAGGCTTCACTTCTCTCCGGTGCCGGTCTTCGCTCTGGGAAACTGGATCCCCAGTGTGCTGTACTACTGGAGCTGCACGGGGCTCAACTGTGGCCTCTCCCAGGCCGTTTTCAGCTCCCAGGGTAAGAAGGCGGACTCGGCCTCGGCCTCGGCCCTGATGGTCGTCCGACTCCCCTGTCGCGGATTTTGGCCTCTGTCTGAAGAGCTGCGCGACCACAGCTGCCGTCAGCACAAAGTGCTTTATTTTGAATTGCACGCATTTTTTACAGCTGCATCGCGAAGTAAAGCCATTCTGCAGGTCTATTGAAGCCCCTGCCTGGATGGGTCAGGGCGACCTGCACAGTGTTAGGGCCGATCCGTCTTGTACCATCTCTGAGAGCCATGTCAGTGTAAGAAGCTCTATCATTGTCTCTGGAGCATCGTTTCAAAAGCTCCACTTTCTGAAAACCTGGACTCTTCCAGTTGGTTTTCAGTTACAATCAAAACCTGGTGGCACAAGAGATGTGTCCTCCTCCTTATTACACAATTCCTTTTTTTTTTTTTATATATTATTATTTTATTTTATTTTGTTGTTGGTTTTGGCCTCTTGGATGTATAAAACGTCCAAAAAGCTCTTTAGCTGCACATCGCAGCTTAAACCCTGCAGGTTTGTGTTCATCTCAGAAAATATCCCATCATGAGGCTCGACGGGTGGAAGGTGTGTGTCTGGTGTCACTTTTTTTTTTTTTTTTTTTTTTTTTTTTTAGTTTTGGTTTCTCTAATGATCATTATTTCTCCTCCCTCGCAGGGTGGAACATGCCTGTAACTATCAAGAGGCTGGACGCCAGGTACGATTGGCTCACGGCGCGTTGGGCTCGGAGGTCGTATCAGCTGATCGATGCGGGGAGCGGGTGCGGGCCCGCCCCGTCTGCGGCGGGAGCTGTGGCCTGGGTGTCTGAGGGCGGCTGCTCCTTCTTCACTAAGGTCAGACAAACACTGTCCTCGGGTTGTCTGTCCGTCTTCATTCTTCGCCCGTAGACTGTAGCCGACGGGGTTGTTCCCTCCATGTGTGGTTGTTGACCACGCACACGGCACCGCCCTTGACCGGGTGCCGTCCCTCCTTCCAGGTGCAGACCATGGCCAAATCCAACGCCTCCGGTGTCCTTGTCTATGCCCTGCCCGGTAACCCGATCCAGGACATGAACTGCCTTGAGGATGAGTGTTATTCACCTCTGGCCATCCCAGCTGCCATGGTGCATGTGGAGCCTGCGGTGGCTCAGGCGCTCCGGTAAGACCAGCCCACCTGTCGGATTAAAGGCCCCCTGCTGGGTAGATGAACTGTTCTTTTTAAAGGTTAGAGTATTGATTCTCCAAAGCCTGGTCCGAGTCCTCTCTAATACCCCTCAGGGGGGAGATATTGTCTCTCCATAAACACTTGAAAACAGAGAATATAATGTTGTCATTTGTTAATATATTATTTAATATCATTTTTAAAAAAAAACACACACTTTGATTTTAAATTAAATTTGTGCTAAGAAAGTTTTGTTGTTTTTTTTTTTTTTTTTTTTTTTTTTTTTTGTCTCACGACTCGTTTGTAGGTTTGGACAGAAGGTGAACGTGTCCTTCCAGACCACGCCGTCCCCCAACCCCTTCATCGGTATTGACCCACAGGGGGCGCTGGCCGAGATTGGCTGCTTCCTCTACCCCACCTTCAGCTTCATCAGCTGGCAGGCGCAGTGGTGAGGCTGACTGGATTATTACCAACAGCTGCACTGCTTGTTTTTGACACTTAACATGCCACCACATTTAATTTTTTTTTTTTTCCCACTTATAGCTGCACTAGTATAATGTGTAATTTTGGCCAAATGATCATCCAGATGTATTCTGGAAACAATGTCTTCCTAAAATTTACATTTGTTCTGTTGCTCTCTTTTCCAAACTGCACTTGACTTGTCAGAGCGACAGATCAGTGCTTCAGAGGGTGGTGGGGACGGGAAGTCCCGGACTTCCTGTAAACCAGAACATGTGTGAAACTATTTGAAACTAGCAATAAAAAAAAAAACAAAAAAAAAAAGTCTTGAACGCTGTCTAACTTCGAATAAAACAATTTATTTGCAACATTTGGTGCTAGACATCATCAGGCCAATAGTTTATGACAATGAGGAGCCATCTTAAATAGCATTGGCTGTAAACCTGCAACCAATTACATCAGCCTTCATGCAATAGAAATAATAAAGAACAATAATAATTCACTATATACCAGTTTCCAATATAATACAAATCTTCCATGTATAATACATGGAAGATTTGAATCTTTGAATCCTTGAATTTTCCACATTAAATATGGACCAAATAAAGTCCTGTCCCATCAGAGGTAGGTCACATTGATGACTAAACCTAGAGATATTTATTATGTTTATTAATATACTGATGTTGTTTTTGATAACACGTACTACAGGTTAATCAACATGTGTAATCTGTGTAATTTTCTAATCTTATATCCATGTGTATGATGTGTCGTATGATACTTTCTTGAAGGTCCAACACCAAAACATTGCAACAAAATGTGATGTGTAAATCCACCATATTAAATATATTTTAGTACATGTGTCAGTGACTTTCCGTTCCCTCTGCAGGTTTGATTTCTATGCAGATCTGCAGACCAAACTTCAAAGTCCTGCCAAGGTGGTTCCTGTCTTTGACAAAGTCCAGATGCAGGGGGAGAAAGGAGCTGTGGCTACAGTCGACCTGCCTTTAGGTAACATCATAAGCAATGTGTGGTAAGATGTAGGGCATTTAAATGTCAGCATTTTGTGCTGTCATTCAGCCATTTAATACCAAAGGTGGCAAGTATTGTACGATTATCATCATTATTGTTCTGAGGAGCACGTGGAAAACCCCTAAAATGATTTTAGACTGTGACTGAAACTCTCCACCGACAGCCAGGATATTAGAGGATATTAAGTTAAGGTGTCCCATAATGTTCAATACAGGACTCTCAGTCTATTTAATCAGGAACTTCTATCCAAACAGACCACCCTGTTCTGAAAAGCAACATTAGCTTTAAAGGAGCATGTGAGTGCATCCTGCAGCATGACTGGAGCAGAACAAAGCATTTTCACGGTACTAACTCAGTCATCGTGTCTGCCTGCAGGCTTGTTGGACTTCGACACGCTGGAGCTGGACGCGTCCCTGTCGTGTCCCGGCAGGAGGGACTCGTCCTGCGCTCAGTGGGATCACACGGTGCAGCTGTTTGTCTGCTGCGATCACCTCAGTCCGTACTGCAACGTGGAGCTGGGCCGATGGATCACAGCCTTCCACAGGTGAGATGTTGATGTAAAACACTGTGTCGGCACAAATACTATGAAGATGACTTTGATTATTCACATTGACAAACCAAAATGGGCATGAGACAATATGAAGATATGAAGAGACAAAACAATTAAGATTCATGATATTTTTGCAATAATCATTTTACCTCACATTTTAGTTTGACATATTTTTATTGCATCACATAGCAGACTCATCTTTTTTTGGGGAGGTGATTATAAACCATATAATATAAATAAATAAAGTATATGTATAATGTATAAATAAAGTCAAGGCTCATAAATAACGAGGCCGTGTGACTCTGCTCTTTTCACACCTTTCCTGTATTTTTCACTTACAGTAATTATCCTTAAACAAAACTTAAGTCCAACTGGCCGTGTGTGCAGAGTCAAACTGAACTACCTGCAGCCTCGTAGAGAGCGAGCCGTGCTTTTTATCTTGATATGTGATAAAATCATATTTCGTGCCACCCCTAACAACACAACATTTATGGAATAAAAAATCTCTGCTGCCTGTGGGTGTGCTGTGAAATCTGGGGGGAAAAAAGCTAAATTTAAGGCTTTAAAACATTTGAGGAGACGAGACTTTATGATACAGTAAAAGTCTGTTTTTCTACTTTCTACTAATTAATAAAAGAGCACATTTTTCAGAACAGAAAACTGAACACTCATCTTGAGTTCAACACTTTGTTTAACAGTGAACCAAATTTTAAAAAACCTGCCAGAAAGTCACTGTGAAATCTTCAAGCTTGTCATTTTCTCATCAAACAAACGAGATATAATTTGGTCATTTCTGAAGTTTTGAGATGCTGGAAGGAGAATTGCTGGATTCCTGCTCCCTCTTATTAAACTGTGGCTGTAGCTTTGTATAAGAGGCTCTTGGCAAGAAAGCAAATCAGCACATTTCCCAAAATGCCACATTAATTACGAAGAAATGGAACAAAAATCTTTCCTTCAGATCTCGGTGTTTGGTTCTTAAACTGCCCTCAAACTTAGATCAGATTCAGCTGAATTGTATTGTGATGATATAAAAATACATTTGAAAGATAAAAACTAGAGGAAAATGAAAAGAAGTTTTACAAACATGGCGACACGTTTTGCTCCGATCATGAATAATTAACGTGTCTTTTTCATACCTTATCATGGGCTGTATCCTGTTTTATTAGTTGATATAAATGCTATGATTGTGTGTATTGTTTTGGCAGAGGCATTGGCCACTGGCTTACAGATGTGACCCCCCTCATCCCCCTGCTGGACAGCAGCAAATGCACCTTCACCATGAAGACAGTGCCTTGGGCGATGCCCTGGATCGTCTCCCTCAATCTGAGATTCAGCATCAGTAATCAGACAGGTAATAACTGTGGGGGCCCGTCATGGTGTTTATGGACGCACACACCCAGCGGGGGGGAAAGAGGGAAGCAACACAACGCAGATATTTTGGAAATGCAAATTTATTTGCAGTCGTGAGGTTTAACCAAGAAGAAATAAAGTGAGGGAGGAGATCGGGGGCAAAAATAAATGCTGCCAAATAACAAAAAACAGAATATAACAAAAGATGCACTGAACACAGACAATTAAATAGAACAAAATCCTGTCTGCACAGTCACTAGTGAAAAAAAAAAAAACACAACACAGAAAGCAGCACCAATGTTCCCAGTGTAGCTTCTGTGTCAACTGATCATTTTAGATTTAGTGTGACTTACACTTTCAGAGGAGATCATTATCTCTCATGTCAATAAATCTGCTCAGGAACCACAGAAAAAATGACAATATTTGGGTATAAAATTACATGTATCATGATTTTATGTGGTCAGAGGTCCAGCGATTACAGATGTCACGAAGATTTCAGTCCATCAGTAATGAGCCTGAGAACTGACCTCACATTCCTGCTTTCAAATTCAAGCTAACAAAGCATCACATCATCTCATCAGCGAGAGCACTTGTACTGAATAACACAACATAAAGTATTATTCACCCTTTGTACTGACTGAACCGAGCCCACGTGAGCTAAAACTTGTTCGAAGCACACTGACAGTCAAAGCTAACACCAGCTCTGGCTCCTTGATGAAAAGTTTCACCCTCTCCGTCTTTGAGAAAAGACATCTGCGACTGAAATAACAACCACCCGGAACATTTCCTCTCACCGGAGGATTTTTGAAAAGTGGAGAGCAGGAATCTCTCTGCAGGAAAGAACAGTCTGTCTTCAAATAGTTACCAAAAACATATCTGCACTGGGGAAGACACTTGCAGCAAAAACAGATTTTATCTCCTGGAAATAATTAGGCTCAGCTACGGTCTGTATGAGCGTGACGCAGAGGGTGATTAGGGAATAATTAGGAGCCTGGCGGACATGATTAGTCCGGAAATGAGATCTCTTTTTTCTTATTGTCATATGCTTTCAATTGTATCAAGTTATAATTTGGCTGAATTTATTAATAGTATCCCCTTGTTTTCACTGTGCACACAATAAAAACACCAAGACACTAAACTTGCATATTTACTCAAATATTTACTCATGTTAGACTTAAAATACTCTGTATTTTGCAGGATGTGCAAAAAAAAAATCTGTATTACAATTATTTTGCTAGATACTGTGATTGTGGTTTGTGATAAAAGTTCAGTTCAAATGATTGTTATGTGATGATGATGATGATGATGATGATGATGCATTTTCCCTTATGTCTGGAGAATATGATTTTTAGGCTTGGATGTCTGTTTATTTGTTTGTTTTGTTTTTGCAGCTCCTGTAATTTGGATATTGCACCTGGTCATTATATCTCAATTAATTCTGCTGCTCTAATGAATACGCTCAGAAGCAAGAACAAAAATTTTAATTTGAAAACATTTAAACTACTACATTTTCATTATTAATCAGTCATTCTCCCTGATAAATCAACAATTTGTTGGTACATAAAATTACATGATATAAAAAGGGGAAAATACGAATCAGAATCAGAATCAGAGCCAGAATCCAGTGGCCATCAACTATTGTAAAAGCAAAATGTATTCCTAAATAAAGGAGGTAAAACTTAAAATGGTTACCATTTTACCTTTTAATCAATTAATTAACTAATCATTTCAGGTCTGTTTGTATTTAGATAATCAGGCGGAGAAGCCCCGCCCCTTCAGAGTGATGTCACTGTACAGCGGGGGGACCTTCGACAAGGACTACAACAAAAGATACCAGCCAATCAAATTCCCCGGCCCGGCCTCAACTAAAAAGGTAGCAGATCCGAGGATGGTTTCTTAGACAGTGCCGACTCCTCCCGCCTGAGGAGCTTCTCAGCAGGTGTGTGTCTGTTCTCAGGTGGAGCTGTTCGCCGTCATCACAGGCCACGGCAGCGACGAGAATGGCTGCGGAGAATTTTGTGTCACCTCCCACCACTTCCTGGTCAATGCTGTGTTCAACAACACCCACACATTTGATTCTGCAGGTGAGGAAAGAGCCCTGCAGCTGTCGATCACATCACACAATCGCTGTTTTTTTTTTTTTTTTCTTTCTTGGCCACTAGGAGGCAGCAGAAACAAGCTGTCACCAAGCTGTAGTAAGATTTTGACTGCGTTGGTTTCATGATTAACTTTACATTTAACCGTGAAATGTTTTACTCATTAGCCGGCTTGTTGGGATTTTAATTCCTCCTCTGTTTTTTTTTTTTTTTTTTTTGGTTTTAATTTATCTCTGTTACTTTTAAAATCAATCAATGAATCTTTTAATCGATTGAAGTCAAAAAAATTTCGAAAAAACTAATTTCACAGGTTCATAGAGTTAATGTCCTCACATTTCTTGTTTTGTCCAATTAACAGACCAAAACTCAGATATTCTGTTCACAAACATGCAAAACTGGGAATCTTCAGGCTGCTTAATTGACTTAAATGTTGAGTTTTGAGTTGGGTTTATTTTCTGTTTCTGATGGACATGAAGCCGCTGACTAAAGGATAATCCCTTGCACCGATTGTCATATTTTTGTATTTTCTGGGTCGTGTTGGGGAACCTTCAGGAACAGCTCTGGGCTGTGCCATGCGGGCTAAAGAGGGAGCGGTACCGAACGAATACGGCACGTGGCTTTATGGGCGAGGAGGCTGGTGTGACGGACTACAGGTCAACCCCTGGAGGATGGATATCACCAAACAGGTCAGTCACTGGTGAACATAGTGGAACGTTCCCTAGTGAGCTGGTGGAGACCAAAAACAGAGCTAAACAAAAATAAATAAGCAACTGTTGCCATATTTGGCTTCAAAAGGTGATGTGTTTGTTGGCCCCCAATGCCCAAAAAAATCATTTAATTCAGGTCCCTGCACTGGGAATGGCCAGAGGGACCTTCTTGAGATTTGGCACAAACATTTAGTTTCATTTAAATATGAACTAATTAGAGTTTTGTAAGTAAATGTCAAAGTTCAAGGTCACAGTGACCTCAATTTCCTGTCAATGCAATATATCAGGAACACCCAGAGGGAATTTCAGGGCAACATATGAAACAAATGTCTGAAAGGATAAAATGAAGAAGTCAGAGATTTTATATCCAAATGGTCAAAGGCCAGCTTCACTGTGACATCATAATGTTCTGCAAAAACATTGGCCATTATTCAGTGGTATAAATAATGAAGGGGAGGTCGTAACGTCCCACTTCCTGCCAATTTATTGCTGGTTGGTGAAGGCATAAACGTGCAAAACCACCACATGGTCCTTTAAACAGTGTGACTCCAGATGAATCTTAAATGTTTAAGGGATGTTTTTAAATTCAGCCACATTCAGGAAACACTGATTCAATTTATTTTCCACACAGACAGATGCAGTATGAAAGGTTTTTGAGGACATGTTTAAAGCTCAGTACGTCTCTGTTTCCTGTAAGATTACAAGAACCTTACAAGTGAAATCAAGGTCAGACTTAGGTTAAGTATTTGAGTGAAGTAAACCCATTAGAATTAAGTAGCACTTGATTATTTTGAGGTGAGTTGTTGACCTGAAAGGCTCCTGATATAATCATGTAAACCCCTGACTTGTTCTTGGCTGCTGTGCTAATTTTCTCAGCAGTCATGTGCAGCACTTTTCTTCTCCTCAGATTCAGATTTACTTGTGGATTTGGTGATAAATTACTGGGGTTTTTTTCTTCTTCTTTTGATCAGAAGAATAACAAACTACAACTGGTCTGATAATAGATTCATCATTCAAGTAGTTTTTAAGCAAAAACGCTTCATTCCTGTTTCTCTTTTGTATTGATTGTGTATTATTATTAGTTTAATGTGATAATAGATGTAATGTCTTTGGGTTTTGGACTCTTGATCATGAAAACAAAAATTTATATTATCAGCTTGCACTTTTTGAACTTAAAAGGAAATTTTCATTTCACATTTATTTTGAAAATAATCAGCACATTAGTGGATGATGGAAACAACCTGAACCTGATGATGGAAACAAGCCCTGAAGATATGTAAACATAGCTTTGCTTGTTTATTAGAAAAGCCCCACTGACATCCTTCACCATGCCCTTAAACAAGGCATCACTGCTGTATCTGCCCCAGTGGCCACTACTGCACATGGTGACTGTTTAGAAAAGACGACGTAGACTCCAGGTCTGTAAAGTGAAGCCAACGCCTAAGTGTCTGAAACCCGTATTCTATCTAATGACCATCAGGGGGCGACTCCACTGGCTGTAAAAAGAAGTCAGATTGTATTGAAGTCTATGGGAAAATTGCCCTACAGTTTTCCAAATGAGTTTATGGTCTCAGTTTCGAGTTTCAAGTCTTAATCAATACAAAATGATGTTCATTTTTTAATTGATGGTCCTTTTAGAGGAAAATAGACCATGAAGCAGGGGATGGATTAGGGCGTGACTACTGTGTGATTGACAGACTGTCCCAGAAATGGCGGTGGATCTGACCTGCTGCACACAGCAGCTCAGCTCTCACTCCTCCTCGGCTCCACCTTCTCCTCCACATACGGTTTCCTCTGGTTTCAAAATAAACAATATGGAGACGACCAAATGACAAACTCAAGGCTTCACAACAGCAGCTCACAAACCTCTGGTTGACATCACAGTGGGTTGATACTAAGGAATGGGGTGGTAGTATAGTATCAATCCTTAGTTTCTGTTATAATACTTGTTAAAATGCATGTAAGTTTAGACAGTGTTATCTTTAACAGGTGCAGTTCAGACATCCTGCTGTAAAAGTCTCAGGGTCTCACCCACTCTTTTTTTGTTTGCACAACCAAGATCTTTGAGACTGAAACATTGCTTTATTCATTTCTTCTATCTCATTATAGCGTGTGAAAATCCTCTGTGTTTCTCTCCTCTTGCAGTTGGACCTCAGTGGGTCTGAATCCAACACCGTCGTCTACTTCGGTTTGTTTGACGGACGCGATCCTAATCCGTCTCAGAAACCAGGATACATCATCATGTCCTCTTTTCTTGTCTTCTACAAATGACGCCACCCTTTAAAATCCAACAATCTGCCTGAGTGAATGTGACACAGAATGTACAATCAAGTCAGAGATTAAATTTCTATTTTCCTAGTGCTGTCAGTGACTGGTTTCCTTTACTCCTGCTCCTATTTCATCTGCGTAGACATGTGGTAACAGTCTGGCTCTGATGGCGGCAATGATGCCAAAAATCACCTGCTGCGTTCCCCAAGCACGACCGTCCATTTGCATTTCTCTCAACACGTTACCCCATGGTCACCAAGAAGAAGCCAATTAGCCACTACATAGGCTTCTTCTGCCTCAAGCCAAAGATGCTTTGTTCTGAGAGTGGCCTCTCCTCTCTAATTATATGTAATCATGTCCAACTTGAAACTTTGGGGTGAAGGATGTGTTTCTCAGTGAGTCATAATCCTCTTGTGCGTCTTATAGTGACGGTCCTTCCTAACTTCAGCAACACAAGCTCCTCCTCTCAGAGGCTTTTCATTATTTTCTTTTAATTGTCACTAAGCTAATTCATTGAGCAAGGATGTGGAGAATTGCCAGGTTCCTCTGGTGAAGCTTTTTACAGTATATGTTTAAGAAGCCAGTTGATGATCTGTTTTCAGTTGCACAGCTAATTACAACCAGCGCTGTTTCTCCCTTATGTGAAAAATCTGTGTTTTCTGTACCCGTGGACTTTGTGCATTACTGACATTACATTCATTTAGCAGACACTCACAATAAGGGTCTTTATCCTCCAGTGCATGTGATTAAAAGGTATATTTCCTTTATTTTTTTCTTGAAAGACATTGCACACTATTCAAAAACAAACATAAAAACACATGGAGTAAAAAAATACATCATTGAATTATACAAAAGGATTATTCTTCTGAATAGAAATGTTAGTAGTTAAAATGCTTTATTTTACAGAACTGCTCAGTGCTGTGTAAGTAACATGACAGACGTAATGTTTCTGCATTAGCTTGGCTTGGTTCACACAATTAATACATAAAACTGTCTGACCAACAAAAAAAAAAGATTTAATAATACTTAACTGAAAAACTAAAACTCCATCTGAGGCTAATTTTGCTTTAATGGTGCTATTTTATTTCTCTATCCTCATCAAAGTAGCTACAAGAGAAATACAAAGGTGGTGAGGTGGAAGTGACAGACCTGAACATGTATCACATTAGGCCTTGACGCAGGTTTCTCTGCAGCTCTTCTCGGTCCCAAACTGGTTGCTGTTTCCCAGACAGCCTCCGAACCAGAACTGAGCACAGGAATTAGCCGTGGCATCGTAGTACCACTTCACCACGTAGTCACGACATGGTCCTGGGTCCAGGATCTGGCTGCACCGCCCCGCTGGAGACAATGGAGAACAAAAACGTGTCAAACAGTGAGTGGAAATTCAATATTTCTTTATTTTATATATTTTCTCTGCTGAGGTTTACTACTTACACGCCCTAACTCATCCCCTGCTTTGTGGTCTATTTTCCTCTAAATGGACCATCATTTAAAAAATGAACATCATGTTGTATTGAAGACTTGAAACTAGAGACTGAGACAATGAGACAAACTGAGACAAACTCATTAGGAAAACATTTACTGAGCTAATAAATCAAGGGAGAAGTAGGGACATTTTCTCATAGACTTCAATACAAGTTCAAGTCTACATCAATTTTATATACAGTCTATGGTTTTATTGGTTTTAATTTTGTGATGTTTTTGTTGGGTTGAATATTAAAGGAATAGTTCAACATTTTGGAAACTAGACGTGTTTTTACACTTAAATTTTCATATGAATTACAGAAACAAGATGTAAAGCGTGTGGGTAAATGATCTTTAAAGGTGCTGGTAGGCTGCTTTTGTTGCCTATTGAATGGCTGTTTCCCCCTAGATAGAGAAACTGTAGAACTGTTCTGTGTTTCATTTTGATTGATTGATGTTTGGTTGTTTTTTGTTGTTTCAGATAAAAATGTAAAAGTTTAAGATTTTGAGTTCATTTAATTTGAGTTTTTGAGCTCATTGTCTCTATGAAGATGTTGATGAGGACTTTAAATCTTAAAATCTAAAACATCCACACCTGACATGTCTGTGTCGGAGGGCACCAGCGGCAGGGTCATTGGAGACGTTGCCGGCGTCGTCCTCTCAGACGGGGCCCTCAGAGTGGGACCAGCCGGCCCGACGGCTCCGGTCATCACCATGTGGACTGACGGGTTCTTCACCTCGGACTGCGGGAGGAACTCTGTTGCCGGTCCGAAGGGCTGCCAGTCGAAGAATGGAAATCTCTGAGTTTCTGCGGCGGACCTGTCGTCCGGCTTGGGTCTCTGTGGAGCGAAGGCTTCTCTGTCCAGGTGAGAGGCTGGAGGGCCAGGCTGTAACAGAGAGAGGGCTTTAATCTACTGGATCTTTACTTATCCAGTTTAGATAATACTGAGCGCAAAATGAACTGAGCCTTAAAACTGAAATTACTTTGCCACATTTTTTGTTGCAGAAGAATGAAATTTTCACACTAATACACATTTATTTTTCTGGGCAGTTTCCTGTCACAACCTACTAATAATAATAATTAAAAAAAACACCTTTACACTCATTATAAAATAGTTTGGCTTTAAATATTGGGAGAGTCTATATTTAATCAGCAGTAAGGGATGACGTTATGCGAACTGAATGCCATAATGAAACATATACTGGATGTCTCTGGATGCTTCAACGACCTCCTGTGATACTATTCTCCTCACCACCTTCTGAACCCTCCTGAAGTCTCCTGTGAAGGTGGGTGTGTCTGTGTCCGTCCTGTAGGGGGGTTCCCGTATGTTACTGGAGACCTCAGAGACTCCTGGAGGAAATCTGGAGCTCGGGATGGAGCTGAACAAACGCTTTTCTCCGTCCTCACAGATGTGAATCAGCAGCTTTCTTTCAAGAGCTGAGAGACCAGACAAAGCGTGAAAGAAAATATACAGTTTTATACAAGTTGGGGAGGCACTGGGGGTTTAGTTTGATGTTAAACAGCTTCCTTTTCAGCTTCCCAGTAGCTACAGATCAGATGTGAGTGGGGTCTTTTGGGGGCATCTTGCTCAGGAACAGACCAGTACTTGGATGAATTTTCCCAGACTAAATCCTGGCTGTGTGTTTTTGTGTAGCGGACAAAGTATTGTAGTGTATTATCTTTTGGAAACAGCAGTGGACACACCTTTGCTCTTTGGTGCCATCAAGTGTCAGAACATAAAAGCATTTCCTCTATTTTTTTACTTGACATGAACCTCAACGATTCTTGAGCCTTACTGTTTAGGACTTTTGGGGGTTTTACTTTCTGTCTACGTGGAAAATTTTCCCCCAAAGCGAAACTTATTTTTGTGCCTCCAAGTGATTCTGTGGAGTCAATGACTGAACCCAGTGCAGCTTTAAAGGGTCGGTTCACCCAAATTATAAATATTCTCCAGATATTTAGCTCAATCTGTATCTTGGCATGCAGATTGGTTTGGGCTTTAATTACCAGTAAGTGCTGGTATTAACAACAATGACTACATAAAAAAAAAAAAAACTAAACAATATTGCTGTCTTGTTAATATACACCTGGTAATATTGTAATAATTGTGATGGCAGATGTTAAAGCCCAGTGGATCATTTGTTATGGTCCACTTCCCTTGCCTTGAATTCAACATTCAACATTTTGGACAAACCGCAGTTTTCTCTGGATTTCATTTAAACCCTTTTCAACTATCACCAGATAAATATAGAGGAAGAAGATAATATGTTTCTGTACTATATATTGTGACTTGGGTGAACCAACCCTTTAACATGTCTATCATGTGACTGTGGGAATCGTCACCTGGCAGTGTTTTGAATTCATCGACCAGGAACACGTGTTCACTGTCGGGGTCAGAGGCCATGAAGATGAGCTCCTTCTTGACCTCCTCGTACAGAGGGTCGCTCTCGTTCACCACCCCGATCACAAACATCTCAATGTTGCTTCCTTGAGCTTCTGTGACCGCGCTCTGCAGACTGACCGAGTCCCTCTTGTCAGCCTGCCCGTCTGTGATGATGATGGCCACCTTCCTCACCCCTGCCCGTGCCTTCTTGAACACCTGGTTGGCCTCCTGGATGGCGCTGCCGGTGAATGTGCCCTCGCCCAGGTAGGTCATGGAGCGCACGGCAGACTTGATCTCATCCCGGGTGGCTTCCTGACTCAGGTTGACCACAACCATGTTGATGTGGCTGTAGAGGACCACGCCGACCCGGGTGGTGTCGTGGCTGACCGAGGCTCGGTCGATCAGGGCGTTCACAAAGTCCTTGATCACGTTGAAGTTTTCAGGGCCGACGCTCTCTGAGCTGTCGATCACAAAGACGAGCTCCAGGGGCGTTTGGCGGCAGGTGACTCCACAACCTGACGGGACAGAGCAGAGCAGGTCCCGTCAGGTTGTGGATTATAAACTCAGTTTATAATCACTACAGAGAATAAAAGAAGTCATGCATGTCAAGAAAAAGAGTCACTAATCCTCCTCTGACTCTTACTTACTGCATATAGATCTCACTATTTTGATGATTTCCTCTCTCTGTGAAAGACAGCAAGACACACTGATTCATGACTTTTGCTTTAAGGCTGGAATCTATCAATATGATCAATTTCTGTCATTTTAATTAACTGTTTGCTGGATTCAATTTTAGAAAGTTCCCAAGGTGACTGCTTCATGTTAGAGATTCAATTTACAGACATATAAAACTAAGAAAATCTGTAAATTCTTCATTCATTTCATTTTGTGTCAGTCAATTAATCAACTAATTGTCTCAGCATTTTTTTTGTTTAGAAGCAGGTGCATTATACTTACTGTTAGTCCAGGTTCTCCCTTCTGTCCCACTCTGCCCTGCGATGTGAAAGAACCTGTTATTAGTGGGTTATAGCTATATTGTAGTCTTAACTTGAGAAGTAATAAATCACAATGTTATGTTCAGGAAGTAGTTTGTATGTTTATCCTGGATCCGGCTGGTGGTCGGAGCCATGTGCAATAATACTGAACCTAATGAATGAACAGAAAATAATATAATAATGTGCCCGACGACACAATCCAGTACCAGAGGTCCGATGGTTCCCGGCTCACCAGGTTCTCCTCTCTCCCCCTTTTTGCCCTTATCGCCTCTGAACCCTCTGTCTCCCTGCGACAGGAAGAAGCATCAATTTTATCAGACTAAATTTAATAAAGTGGGGATGTGAGAACAAAAAGCCTCCTGTTCTCTATAGTTACGCACATTTCTGCAAACCTCCTGAGCGTTAGCGAACATTGTAATTTTTTATTTGTTTTTTTTTCTTTTGGATCCTTGGGGCTGATGTGATCACAGACGATTTCCAGCACTAACATCACCTTTGACTTTGTTCTAGCTTTGCACAATTTCAAGTGATGTTTTAGTTCCTACGTTACCTTGTCGCCCTGTAGACCATTACCCGGTGGACCTCTGGGGCCTGGGAGACCCTGATATCCAGGCTCCCCCTGGAAACACAAAGTTATGAAACAAGATTATAACAATAGGAAATATCTCTAGTTTTTCTGTCCATATACTAAACTCAATAGATTTATTCTACTAACCTGCACAGAAACATTTTCAAAAAAAACCCCAATTATTTTAATTTTAATACACATCAATAAAAACTGAGTTTTCATATATATATATGTGTACACACACACACACACACACACACACACCATCATCAGTATGGCAGCAGACTGTGGACAACAAACTTTGACAACAGTTAGTGATCAAAGTGATGACGAGCACCTTTTGTCCTTGGATGCCCTCTCCAGATAACCCCTGTGGACCAGGTGGGCCCGTTTGGCCAACTGAACCCTGCAGGACAAGAAAACTGTATCTCTGAAGAAACTGACAGAAATTTCCGAGCGTCTGCATGTACAGTTTTTACAGAGCGACGTGGTCTCATTCTCTGGAGCAGGACATATTACCTTCAGTCCGATCAGGCCGATCCCAGGTGGTCCTGCAGGACCAGGGGGCCCGGGCAAGCCTCTGTCCCCCTGAACAGAAAATAGATATTTGTTAATACCTCAACAACAATAATAATAATAATATCACCTCAGACAGTGTATAGTCGATAAAACATCTCACTTATTAAAGCATCAGGCATGAAAATACACACAAAGCGACAAAGCAACAATCAACACACAACAAATAATCAGATAGTGCTGAGATTTAAGTCTTTTTTTTCCTTATCACTCATTATTATATTATAATTTTTATTTTTTAAAAGAAGTGCTGATGCATCAAAACACCACACGGTGGAAATACATTAAACAACAAAAACAGCACAATTGGCAATAAAATCACAGGAGAAATTGAGTTAACAGAGGTAACTGATACTATACATTTTTTTTTATGCTTCATGCCATGTAAACTTTTACCTTTGGTCCAGGTAACCCAACACCTTCTGGTCCGGTCTCTCCTGTCAACCCAGGAGGCCCTGGAAGTCCCTGAGACATAGTTTTAAAAGTAATCACACAGTTTTGGGCAGTGATACAAAGAGTTAAATTAGGTTGTAGTGTAGGTTGATACTCACTGGAAGCCCAGAAAAGCCTTCACCTTTCAGTCCAGGAAGACCAGCGGGTCCTGGTGACCCTCTGTCACCCTACAAACCAAAACACATCACTTACTAACCTTTTCATGTCATTGCTGAGGGTCTAGAGGTAAACTGGTTCTGGACTCACCTTAGGCCCAGTCAAACCGATCCCTGGCTCTCCTACAGGTCCAGCTGGGCCTTGTGGACCTGGTTCCCCCTAAGAAAGACCAGACATAGATCAATCATCCAACCTTCCTGCTTGTTCATTAAGCACCACATGTACTTACCTTGGCACCAGGTATCCCCCGCCCTGGTGGTCCACTTCCACCTGGTGGCCCCATATTTCCTGGATCCCCCTGGAAAATCAAACATTCATCATACTTGTACTTGACAAGGCAAACTAGGTTTAAAATTACAGTCATAAAGTATGAAAACATCAAATTATGACCAAGGAGGTTATGTTTTCAAACGTGGGGAGAAAGAGCTCTGAAGATGTGGTAACACCATTTAAAGTTTGAATCTGTTAACATGATGTTAAATGATCATACAGCGTTGTCATATAAAGTGTTTCTGGTATGTATACACATACCTTTTGCCCCATTGGCCCCACAGGACCAACTGCACCTGGCAGGCCTCTGGTCCCCCTGTCCCCTCTGTCTCCCTGCAAAACAATCAACAATCAATACTGTTGCTCATAAGATTTTCAGATAATCATATGAAAACTCACATCACAGGACATTTATACCCAATTTTTTTTTTACATGCACTTTACATCAACTGTGAAAACTGTTTGTTACCTTGTCTCCAGGGGCGCCTTTACCAGGAGCCCCGTCAGGTCCCCTAGGACCCGGTAGCCCAAGGTCACCCTGCCGTCAAGTGAAAAGCAGTCAGTGGAGCAGCAGACAGGTAAGACGTATTTAAAATAAGACTGAGAGTCCAGGCGATGTTACCTTTTGTCCCGGGGCGCCATCTTCTCCTGGTTGACCTGGTATCCCCACTAACCCCTCGGCCCCTGGGTCCCCCTGAGAGAGGGAAATAACAGTAAATGAAAATATCATAAAAGTTACTGTGAAGGTCATTTTAACAATCAGCCTTTTGTCATGTCGCTGATTTAGGGATCAAAGCCTTTTTTTTTTAATTGTTATTAATTATCAACTTTTATCTGTACAGGGTCATTTACAGCTGACATCAGGTGATGATGATGCGATCATTCACTCTCACATTCAAAGCCTACAGGCACTTTAGAGTCACCTGTTAACCTAATAAACTGAGGAGGTGCAGGGAGAACATGCAAACTCCACATAAACCTGGGATTTGAACCCAGAACCTTCCTGCTGCAAGGCAACAGCACTAACCACTACACCAGCGTGTAGTGGTTAGTTAATCTTTTACCAATCAATTTCAAATTTTAAACGATTGCTAAGCTGAGCTAACCTGTTGCTCCAGCTCCATAAAATCATGAGAGTGGTATCGATCTTCGAAGATGCAAATAAGCACATCTTCCTTTCTCTTTAAATGGGTCTCAACTGTACTCTACTGAAAAGTGTGGCTGTGTTTGCTGGACTTACTTTGGGTCCTGGTTCACCCACTCCTCTCTCACCTGGCAGCCCAGGCTCACCTGGGAGGCCCTGGTTCCCCTGAAGACCACATTCACACATACAGTGGTAAAGTCAGCGATCAGTGTTTCTATATCAGGCTTTAGATACACAGTTAATATTTGTTAGTATAGGATCGATCTACTGGCTTTGGTTTATTCACATGGGAACAGAATAAATATTATCACCAGCCCCATTATTGGAATGTAGAAATGAGAAATGAATGATTTCACGTTAGCACAAAGGATAATCAGATCATATTTTAATGTTAAAAAAATGGAAAAATTATAAAATACAAATAACAGGCATTGTGATTTTTTGCTGGAAATATCAGAAATGAAGGTTTGCAAGAAGTTTGCAAGAAACGTTTAAACGGTACACTGAAACTTTTTGAATTAGCTTTTTGTTTTTCCCTTTTAATTTTCTTGTTGGGTGAAAACCTACAGCACAGGACACACACACACACAAAAAAAAAGGGCAGAATTTAACAAATTTTAAATGAACCAGAGCTGAATGTGAAATGAATTTATCTCAGATTATAAATCATCCGCCGCGTCTCATAAATCACGTCTCAAGGACTCAGGCTCTGATTCAAACTCTTGATTGACGGGACAGCTGCGTTTCACCCAAAACATTTGTGTGATAAAATATGCAGAACAATCAGACAGAGAATCAGCCGAACGTCAATCACAGTAAATACCTCAATTCAGTTTCTGAGTAAAATGACATCGTCAGTTAATAGACCCCCTCCTCTCCTGTCTTACCTTAGGGCCTGTTATTCCTACACCTGAAGCTCCTCTGGGTCCTGCAGGTCCAACTGGGCCTTGATCACCCTGAGAGAAAGTAGATGACAATGTAAACAGGCAGGAATGTTGGTAACTTTCCTAATAATTGTGTTTTCTTCCCTTGAGTCTGAGCTGTAAACGGTCAGTACCTGTCTGACATATTAATCCAGCTTTTACCTTTTCTCCTTGAATTCCTAAACCAGGAACACCAAGTGGACCTGGAATCCCAGGTGGTCCAAGACTGCCCTGAGAAAAGATATTACTTTGTCTTTCATCTCAACCAATAACGCAACAATTCATTGCAAAGAATGAAGAGGTAGAAAATGTTGCAGCAGTGAAAAACACTTCTTAGCAATGTTTCACCCACCAAGCACTTTATTAGGAAAACCAGACTAACGCTGGGTTTGGCCTCGATGTCAAGATTTTGGAAACGTTTCCTTGAGATCCAGCTCCATGTTGACATGATCACATCATCTCCGCAGATTTGTCAGCTGCACATTCATGCTGCCAATCTCCTGCTCTACTTTATCCCTGAGGTGTTCAACTGGATTGAGGTCTGGAGACTGGGGGGGCACTGAAGTACAAGTCCATGAAACTAGTTTTAGATGCCTTTTGCTTTGAGACACAGAGCATTATCCTGCAGGAAGTGGCTATTAGAAGATGGTAATTTGTAAATAACTGGACTCTGACATTCAAACCATGATTGACTGGGAGTGAAGAGCCCAAAGTGTGCCAACAAAATATTCCCCACACCGTAACACCACCACCACCACCAGCCTGGACTGTTGACACAAGCCAGGTTGGGTCCATGGGTTCGTGGTAATGATGCCAAATTCTGAGCATAGCATCTGCTGCCTCAGCAGAAATCCAGATTCTTTAGACCTGGCTATGTTTTCCCAGTCTTTCCAGTCCAATCTGTCCAGTGTTGATGAGTCTGTGTCCACTGCAGCCTCAGGTTTCTGTTCTTGGCTGAGTTCTTGCTGTTGTAGCTCATCCACCCCAAAGTTGGGTGAGTCGTTCACTCTGAGACACTTTTCTGCTCCTCATAGTGATAAAGAGCCTTTCTGCCACCTCCAACCAGTCTACCCAGTCTCCCCTGGCCTCTCTCAATCCACAGAGATGAGCTTTGTTTATTTATTTGTGTAAAATCACAGGGTCTCAAACCAACAATCACGTCACAAAGTCACTGAAATCACATTTTCTTTCCCCGTTCTGATGTTTAATGTGACCATAAAGTGAAGCTCCTGACCTGTATCTGCATGGTTTTATCCATGAAAGTGGCTGATTGGATAAATGCTTGAACAAGCAGGTGTACGGTTGTTGTGCGCTCTTTGGGTGTATTTACCTTTTCACCTTTGACCCCAACGCCAGGAAGCCCTCGATTTCCCCTTGGACCATCGTATCCTCGATCACCCTGAAACAGAGGCAGTAAATCTCATGGACTCTGATCTTAGAGCGTTTTTTTTTTTTTATCCAGACATATTTCAAACGTCGTGTTCAGGCCTGTAAAGTGAACACACGACGTTCTGCAGCCATCAGCGAAACAGTTGCTGTTTGTAATTTCTATGAATCAGTCTGTTCTGCTTTGCACCTGCAGCAAATAAATCAATCCTGTTTTTTTCTGCAGCACTGAATCTGTAACACACACACACACACACACACACTCACATCTGACACAGAATCAGTGCTAACTTTCTCATTCACTTGTTGGATTGGCTCAACTAATGGACATAATTCTTTTTTTAAGGAATTTGACCCCATCCTGTCTGAGAGAGAGATATGGGTTAGGTTCAAGTTTTAGATTTTCTCAAGTGCAACGATGTGTTGCTGTTAAGTGTAACACACCATAAACTGCCTCATGGTTCCCCACACACCTGTTGACCTTCCTTTCATCACATCTTATTCTGTATTGCGTGTGTGGTACCAGCTCTTTTAATGTCTGCAGTTGAGTTACTGCGGTTTTTATGCTGCTGTTGAGTTTCTTCAATTAGCGTCTGAACTAAAACCAACCAACATCATCCGTGGATGTCACTAATCCGACCGTTGATGACGATTATTATCAGGTTAATACTATGTCATGGCAGTCAAACATCTGTAACAGGGGTTTTATGACCCCCTGACTGTTTTCCATTTCAGGTCACAGCTGTTATATCCACTGTCAACATCCAGGCTGCTACTCTGTCTATTTCATCCCCTCTTCTTTATACAAATGTTTATTCAAACTTGGTTTTAATAGTGACAAGTACATAACATGGACCAGTGCCACATACCAAAGTATTCATAGCCTAATCTAGTTCCTATGGGGCTTTCACCAAACTTCCCCTGCGGATTTATAAAGTATTTTGATTCTGACTCTGATTTTATACAACATCTCATAACTTAATAGGAAGCACATGCAGAATGAGACAAAACAAACCATTATACAATAAAAACGGCAAAAGTAAACTCGATTGATATTATTATATAGTTCAGGTTTAAAACCTGGTTTAAGATGAATTTCACTATCATATGTTTAAAACAGCAGAAGCTTATTAATATGACAACTAGTGAAGACGATGCAACGTTATTTTGGACATTGACTCACCTTTGGTCCTGGAAACCCTTCTCCAGGTGGTCCAGGGTTTCCTTGTGCTCCAGGTGGTCCTTGGGGACCCTGAAGCAAGCAGAGCAAACAATTAACACATGTGAAGGCTTCAGGAGAATATTAAAGAACCAAAAAAAAAAAGAAAGAAAGAAAGAAAGAAAAGCAGGGGATGGAGGTCTAAACTTGCAGCAGGCAGCACGATACTCCAGGCGTCAGCAGGGGTTTTAAATTTGTTCACAACATTTTAACTTCAATCCCCAGAAACATGAGGACATGCTCGTGTTTGACAGCTTAGCCAGTTCATGAAGGAAACCAGGGGGGAATCATCCAGATTTCTCTGACTGGATCACTCCCACTGCTGTTCAGGAAAATGTTAAGTCAACTTAAATCTATAATTTTAAACATTTTCCCTCCTAAATGTATTTATCTCACCAGGCTCTCTGTTAGAGCAAACAGGTTGTGTTACTGTATTTACAATAGATGAAGAAAACAAGGCCAGTCACTCACTGGGAGTCCTGGTTCTCCTATCCCAACAGGACCTGTGAGACCTGCTCTTCCCTGGATACCTTTTTCACCCTGTAAGCATCACACATCACCAGTCAACAACTTAAAGCACAGGTAATATTTATTTTTATCTATTTATCCTCTGTATTATCTCACTATAATGAAGACTTTATCGTGGGGGAGCAGGTTCATCAAAGCCGACTTCGCCACCAGAGACGTGTTAAAAATGACTCTTCAAATGAGCCAATGAGACATATGAGAATATACCACCAGAATTTATTAGTTATTCTGTTTCACATAAACCTTCAGAAATATTATAAAATCACAGGAAGAGTGAAAAACCATGTGGCTGGATAACAGATATTTTACAGTCACCTTGGCTCCTGGGAATCCAATCCCAATGTCCCCTGGTGGTCCAGGAACACCAGTGGGTCCTTGATCCCCCTGTGAAAAATAAACAGGTTTATGTTAACATATACATATAAAATAAACAGACAAATACAGACTAAGTGCATGTAGCCATCTTCTTTTTTTTTTTTTAAATATTTCACACAATAAGGGTATAATCTCATCCCAGCTGATGTTTTTTTAACTAAATAAAACAAACATACTCCCGCAGGTCACCATGTGTCACCTCGTCATCAGTCAAACCTGCATCTACTGAACAACTACTGCACAATAATAATAAATAAAACCTTCAGCTTGCTGATGACTCTGCCCTGTTGTACAATTAGTCGACAAATCAAGACCAAAAGATACACATTTACACGTTTACAGGCTTTTTAAAGTGAAATTTCTATCCTGAGATAGAATTTTTTTACATGCAGCCTCCTCTGTGTGAAGAACCTTGTATATTTCCTCTGTGGATAATGAAATAACCTATATGTGTTCAGGCCGACCTTTTAAAAAGCCAACAAATTAATGTAACTAAACACTGTGAAAATGTAATGACATGATGGAAAACAGTATAAAATATACTTAAATTGTTTAAATCTGTGAGGCTGAACGGGAATCGAGTCTAAGTTAACGCTTTGTTCCTTCTGTAAAACTTGCTCCTGATTAACGTCTGTCCTTTTCCTAAAAGTGACATAAATCACATTACATTTCATCTGTATAAAGCCGTCTTTGTTAGGAAGCTGCAGGACAGCTCTGTGGTGATGGAGACATCAGCATCTTATTAGCCTTGGCCGCACATTTTAAAGGTCGTTTTATGCCCCCCCCCCCCCCCCATTTTTTTTTCTGACAATACAGATGTTGTGTGGGGGAATGTCTGGACGACGCTGCATGTGAACGATGAGTTGTGATCAACACTGTGATGAACATTATCTCACTATTTTTTAGGAAAAAATAACCTCAAAATTATCGCAAGCAGCTAAATTTGCTTGTTTAAGTATTTCATTGTGTTTGTTAGTGACGTCCGTGGATGTTGTCCCGAAGTGTTGTTAATTTTTTGTAGAGCGGACCAGTGTTGCTGCTTCGACCTGCTACCAGTTTTATGCTAAACTACACCAATTGCCTCGTTGATCACAATTCACCAATACTTTTTTTTTGTACACGACAACAGTAACTTCATTAACTCTTTGGTTGATCATTCATTTAGTATTTAATCTTTTTCTTTTGTTTTTTTTTCTTAGGTTTAGGGGAAGTCTGTTGTATAATCCTGTGGCTTATTGATCTAAACTGTCACGTGTTTTATTTCTAAAAAACAAACAAAAAAAAAGAAACATAAAAATATGGCTTTTTCATTTTCTTGAAATCATAGAACTTTAAGAATATTGTGATATCTTGAGGAAAGTTTCATATATTGTGAGAATAAAATCCATTTAGGAAAATCAAGTCAAATCTTTTTCTTTATAAAAGTTTATTTTTCTCTTCATTACACAAATTATTATTTGTATATTATTACATTTTATCAAAATAATCACATTTTATTTGAAAAATAATAAAATAAAATATTGTGGCCATGACAGCCTCTTACAAGTTTCTTTTTTAAAATGAGCTTTAAATTCCCTTGTGGTTATTTTGAGAAACATAAATATAGTTATACTCCTGGGGGTATCAGACATTTCATTTCCTGCATTCTGGTAATTTTTTTTTTTCCCCCACAAATTTGTGCTTGCATCATTTAATCATGGAAATGTTCAAATTCACAAACAAAAATTAAGCCACCATTGTAAGAAAGCAGCTGCTTTTGAAAATCACTACCTTTTTAGTTGATCCACAAACATGTATCTCCATTTCCATGTATAACAGCCCCAGGCCCGGAAAACACGTGCGTGTTCGTGATAATTGTTTGCTACCAAAATATTCAGTGGTCATGTTAATATAGTTGATATCACGGAGTATTTTCAACATAACCACTAGGTGGCGTTAACGTTTTAAATGTACAAAAATTCATGTATATATGGTGGCGTGCGTGACGAGATTTTCTCATGCCTGCAATTGCAACCAATTAAACTGTTGCTGGAAACTAAGAATCAGAAAGGACAGACGGTTCAGTGCCTCTTGAGCTCTCAGAGAAACTTACTTTAGGTCCTGCTGGGCCCTCAGGACCCATGTCTCCTATTGGTCCTACTGAACCCTGCAAAACAAATTTAAAATGTATTGTCAGAACCATAATGTTACAGTATCTGTTGGTTTTCCCAAATCATCCAGGACCTTTTTCCCTATCTGACGAAAAAGGTGAGCACAGCAGCAGAAAACATTTACGTGAGAATTAAAAAACAAAGCCCTGTGTTGTATGACCCATCTGTGGCTGAATCCAACCCACCACAACTGAATGAAAAATACAACAGGATTAACATCAACATTCAAGGCTTTCATGTCCTTCGATTCTCAGGCCAAGCTCACAAAATAACAAGGTTATACTGACACTGTGCCAGTGGCACAGAGGAGGAAGAGTTGTGCTGGGCGGCCAGGTCCCTGCTCTAATCCCACCACACAAAGTCTGTTCCTGCAAAAGAATAATATCCTGCAAGCCTGGATTCACTGCTTTGGATAGCCACATTAGTATCAGGATTACTGATAATCCAAAATTCACATTCCATTAGTGCAGGACTGAATAAGAGACAAATTCCACTTCCATTTTTCATTTCTGAGACTGAATGGACTCTCTGATGTCGACATATGGCAACGTCTAAGTGTCAGTGTGAACAGCAGTGAACTATATGTTCAAAGGTGTGAATGAGGGGTGGAAGTGACAGAAAATACAGTCTACCACCATTTCACCCAACACCACAAACGTGAACCTCATTGTGCCGCTGGATGAAAAGTCAGCAGATCACCAAAGTCATTAGGGTTCAGCCTCTGGGGACCATGCATGCCTGTATAAAACCTCATAGTAACATATCTAATAGCTCTTGAGATAATTCAGACTGGACTAAAGCAGTGAAGCAACAAACCAGCTGAGCCGTGCACCGCCAAAAACTTTTTTTTTTTTTTATCCTTTCATTTCTGCCACTTCTGCAACTCATTTATTAAGCTACAATCCAGAGGAAGTGTACTAAGCAGGTAGGCCATAGAAATACTAAATGCTATTTTTCAAATTTTATAATGAGCTTGTCCGTCAGCCTGTTTGTGTTTAAAATGATGATAATTTAATACTATTCAATAAAAGGAAAAGAAGACATACAGCCACTCTACCTGTTCTCCTTGGAGGCCTCGTGGGCCTGGACGTCCCTCAGGTCCCTGCAAAATAACACTTAATTTACCAGGAGGACAATGTTTGTTTATGATTCAAAAATGTTGGTAAATAATGACCGTACAGTGTCGCCCTTTTCCCCTGGGGTGCCACAGTCTCCCCTTTCCCCCTGGAAGAAAACACGCCAAATTAGAACCTCTGGTTATTTTCTACGGCCATGAAAATAAAACTGTAAGGCTAGGTTTGCCAAAGCTAAGTGGCAAACAGGTACCCACCTTGCTGCCCTTGTAACCTGGACGACCCTGTAGGACAAAACAGTTTTTAAAATCTGCATTAACGCAATTTTTATGTATTTGTGCGAGAGAAAGGAAAAGATTTTCACCTGTGGACCATCATTTCCAGGTTGACCATTCAAACCAGGTTCCCCCTTGAAAAGAGACCAATGTAGAATGAGCTGCATAAAATCCAACACTTTACCTTTTCAACACTTTTCTTTGTTTCTTGGTGTTATTACTTACCCCAGCTCCTTTTAGGCCGGGTGCTCCTCTGAAGCCTTGGTCTCCTTTTCTACCCTGCAATTAGTGACAGTTCACTGTTAAGGACTTTAGATGCTAAAAGACAAGCTGCTGCTTTGTACGTTTGTGATGAGGAAATACAAAGCAACTAAGACAGAGTGATTATCCTATAATTATGGTAAAGATTATAATTTTTGCGTGAAACCCTTCCATTACGACGAGAATAATGTTTATCATATTGGTGTCTAAAAACTCACCGGGCTTCCTGGAGGACCTCTCGCTCCCCTCTCACACAAACACACTTGGGCTTGTGGACACTAACACACAGAGAAATGCAAAGTCAAAGTCAGTGCAGCCGTTTACACTAATGAATTAGAGTTATTGTAAATGCTGTATGAAATGAAATGACTTACCCCTTGAACTGCAACTGCAGCCTGGAGGCAAAACATCACACAGAAAAATGTCAAAAGCAGTTAGGGTTAGGGGTTAGTTACAGATTCAGTATAATGTCATTCACTGACAGGAAAGACTGATTTATTGCCACATTTATGTGATTTTTTTTTTTTAACCTTGATGTAGATAATTAAGTGCCTTTTTTTTTTTTTTTTTTTTTTTTTAGCAAGCTATAAATGTGAATGAGCAACATTACACATTTCTGGAAAGCAGAACAAGCCACTCCAGTCTCCCAGACTGACCCTGGCCTACTGCAGATATGTGACATTTCTGAGAGTGTGGAAAATGCAAAGCAGCCCCCCGGTGCAGACGCAACACTGTGACTGAGTACTGAACCCAGGAGGAGGAAGGGGAGGTGGGGTGTTGGAGGACATAAACTGTCTGGAAGACAAGCTGCAGTCACTGTGGATGCAGGATGCTGGGGTGTGCATGTGGAGGGTGAAGAAGCAAGTATGGTTTCAATGGTGTAATAGTGGCATTTCCTCGTGATTAAAATCTGAATGCTCTTTAGCATCAATGGCAAATGATTGAAAATCATGAATGCATCATTTCATCTGACAGTCTACTATGTTTTTTTTTTATTGAGGAACCCTTAAAATTAAGTTATGATTATTTGTGATCCAATGAAAATTTATTTGTTTCCTCTTCAGTTTTTTCTTGTTTTTAGAGGCTAGAGTTAAAAATATGCAACGTTTCACAAAAAAATAACAATAGGAAAACTATTAAGAGTTATCTTGGGTCCCTGTGGACGGTCACTTCCCTGGGACAGGTCAACCAGATGTAGTTCAGACAGACGATATTTGAAAACATAACTGTTTTCTTGTGAAAAACCTCTAATTCTATTTTGAGCGGTGGATTATCAGAGGTTATATTCAGCTCAGTGGTGGATTTCACTGTTGGATGAGACCAACTCTGTGGGATCATATCAACCTTTGATTTCACACACGACCGTCATTCACCTTCACCCAAGAGGCGTCTTCACTTCTGACTGACTGGCGGGGAAACCCAGGTATTTAGCCGCGGTGGGGGCGTTAACAAGGCTGTTGATGCCACTTGGTTCGTTAATAGTTGTGAAGGTCACCTGAGGTCACGTGTGGACGACCGTCGTTGGAGTCACATGAGGCCAAGTGTGGCTGGTTTAGTCCGATGTAAGGACAGTGGAGTAGGTGGGGGATAGGTGGTGTCTGAGGCCTCCTTCTCTGTTGAGGGATGGTTTCTCTACTTCGACAGAGATGACCTCCTTCCATCCTCTTTCAAGTCTATGACAACTATGTCCACATTTTGGATAAGTAGGATAGATGGTTAGGAGCATTAACAAGTGACAAGTGACATCAACAGCCTTGTGAATGATCCCACCAAGTATAAATACCTGGGTCAGTCAGAAGTGAAGAAGCCTCCTGGATGAAGGTGAAACGTCTTAATATAGAATATATACAACCAGGTCCTGTTTCCCTAGATTCAACTTTCTCAGAGAACTATTTTAACTATTTATAAGCCACAGTGCATTGAGACCAACCACAGCTCTGAGCTCAGTGGTTCAGTCAAGGACAAAGGCTTTTAGATGAAACCCCCAAAGAAATGACCAGGGTCTTAAACCCAGGACCTCACAGCTAGAAGGTTCTGGGTTTGAACCCTGGGTCCAAAGACATGTATGTTAGGTTAATTTGTGACTGTAGGAGTGACTGTGAGTGTGAATGTTTGTTTGTCTCTATATGTCGGTGATAGACTGGCGACCTGTCTGGGGTGTACCCCACCCTCGCTCAATGTCAGCTGGGACTGGCTCCAGCCTACAGATGACCCTGCACGGATAAAGGGTATAGATAATGGAGGGAAAGATTCACATAATTTGACAAGAGAAGAAAAGTAGACTTCATTTACTTTGAAATAGTTTGAGCTTTCTGGCTCTAATGACTTTGTCTAGAAAGAAAGAAGATCCCGCTCTTTCTTTCCAGGCTGCAGTGACTCTCTCCCACGATCCTGCAGCGGAGATGTCTGGATGTGCAAATATCCTCCCTGAGAAATCTAATGAGTTCGTCAAAAGGGGCCAAAACTTCTCGTCTGGTGGCGCACAAGTAAAATGCTTTTCCAAATTCCCAGACCCACTTTTAGTGAAATCCAACACACTGCAATACCAAAACTGAGAGTTAGTTTGTGGGCAGCATATTAAAGCCTCTATGTGTACATTTGTATGTGATTATAACATTTAAAATGTTGTTATTTACAGTCATGACACATTAGATTTGTTTCCCCACAGCACAAAATATAGTAACTGACCATACTCATAAACAATGAATGCTCCCTGTTGTTTCTAATCTTAACTGGACTCACCATCTCTTTGGTCAGCTTCTCTTCCAGTTGAGGATCAAGAAGACTTTGGACAAACTGTTGAGCAGGCGTGCTGGCGATGGCCCGCAGTTTGGCGTTATTCTGACTCTGCTGGGCGATGTCCGATAACCCTACAGCAAAGAACTTAATGCCATGACCTTTGGCCTCTGCTGCAGCTGCAATCACATCAGGGTTTCGGGGATGGTCGATCCCGTCTGTCATCAGCACTACAACCCTGACGCTGTCTGGTAGCGTCTCCTGTACCATCAGCTGCGAGGCGTTGGTGATGGCGTAGGTGGTGTAGGTGCCGTGACCAATGTAGTTCATGGTGCTGACTTGACTGTGAAATGAATCCAGGTCTTTCCAGGCGGAGAATCTGTGCTCAATGGACACGGAGCTGCTGTACTGAAGCACAGCCATTCGTACCTTCAGCATCCAGCCAGTGACACTCAGCGTGGCGAGCCGTGTGCTGAGGCTGAGAACGAAGGCCTTCTGCCTCTCAAACAGGAATATTTTTGCACTCTCAGAGCTGTCCAGGATGAAGGCCACCTCCAGTGAACATGTCATGTCCACGACTGTGGGAGAAGGAAACCATCAAAAGTTCAGGGGGACTTTAAGATTCACAATGAGAAAGAGACAGAAGCATTTCAATCAGTCAGTCCGTCACTTTATTCGTCCCCAGTTGAGCCATTGGGTAAGCAGCACAACTTTCACCAAATACATCCTTATTTGGTGAAAGTTGTGCTTAACTCTTTATAAAGAGCGTTTTCTCAGGGACTACATGGTCATACCGGTACCTTTGGATCACAATTACCAATATTACATGTCAATATTCAATATTCTTAAAGCTATCGTGCAGCTGCATTGACAAAATTAGTCAATTTAATTATTTGTTCATCAACAGAAAGTCAAACAATAATGATTTTATTGAATAATGAATATCTTTTGGTTTTGGACCGTTGTTACCTTGGACTCAGGGTGTGTGATGGGCATTTAAGTTAATTGATTAATATATCATCATGTCATTAATTACAGCTCTAGCTTATGTTGCTGTCTGCCAGTGTCTTTTTTGATAATACCACTGGGAGTCACCAAAGCCAAACATTTTCAATTCCCACACATAGGAGGTTTAAATACTACTTTATTAACACCTTCACTTTGATGTCGTGATTCCAGAAAAACAAAGGTTTTGTTTCCCCAGCAAATATTTTCATAATGCAAATGTTATTTGTTATTTTTGTGAGTTATAATTCAAACCATGAAAGCACATTCAACCTCCCTGAAAACAGGGACTCATACAGTCCCTCACTGCTCTGAGCTGCCCTCGAGGCACACCAACCTGCTCTTTTCACTGTTGGGGTTAGGGTGTGTCGTTTCTGCATTACTCTCAGTGTGTAACAGGTAATGATGGCAACACTTTGAAAGCACAAACATAAGTAGGATGAAGCAACAAGCTATTGTCCTAGAGTGAGAAAACCGCACTATAAATGTTAGATGACAAATGGCACATGATGATCTGTGAGTGTTGGATTTTTGAGTTCAGTCTCTTGCACAAATGGGTGCACCAGATGCAAAATATATAAAAAAGATACTTAAGGAAAACATTGTTTTAGCATGAATCACTTCAGAACTTCAGGTCAGACTCAAACATAATTTTAGTGACTTGAACTTTTAACTCCCAGAACCTGGGACTTAAAGTTTAATGACTCATATATTTGACTACTAGGCCTGAATTTGACATCTTTCTCAACCTGATGACCTTTCCAGTTGTCCTTTCCAAAGAGAACCACAATAGACATAAGACCAGGAAGGTTTTGGTTGTGTGGTGAATGTCTGATCTTTCTACCTGGGGTCTGTTACTCCCACGGGATCCAGTGACTAACCTTCCCCACCAATATGAGGATGCCTCACATACAGAATTACCGTTTTCTCCATCGTCATGCAGCCTGTAGTTGTTCCTGCGTGCCGTCTTTCTTCTTTGGCCTGTGGCCTCGTGTACGAGAGCCAGCAGCAGAAGGCAAAGCCCCACTCCTCTCCTCAGGTTTCCCCTCGGCAACATTTCCATTCTAGCAGAAAAAGCAGTTGTGTAGCTCAGTACGAGACAAAGTAATGAAGTGCATATACAATAGCAATCAATACAAATAGTTGAAAACCAATAAAAAAAAGAAATAAAAAAAAAAAAAAGGAAAGGATTTGTCATAGCCTATATTACCATCATGCAGCCTACTAACCACACCCAACCAGAGCACTGGGAGCTGTACTGCTGCAGTTTCCTAGTAATGACTTTAATTTGCTCAAATGATAATGTCAATAATACGATCCCGTGTTTCATGTATATAAATATGCTTAATAAAATACCTGCAATATTAAGAGTGCATCTAAAGCCAGAACAATCTGTGCAAATACAGATTAGTAGTGCAAAAAGTTTTCAGAGCTGCAACCTTTAAATGATAAAGTCATAAAATTTAGTTGATGTGAATATAAATAAACTCTGACACATCTCCAAGCTGTAGTAGTAGTGCACACATTAAAGTTATTCATAATACAACATTACACAAAAAAATAAATAGATGAGGAGTGCATATTGTTTGGGAATAAATAAATTTAAAAAAAAAAAAAAAAAAGAAAAGAAAGAGTTTTACCTAGAATCTCATTTAGCCGCAGTCAGAGCTTGAAGTCAAATTAGCTGCGGTTCTTTCGGAGGCATTTCGCCGCCGGATCAGGTCCCTTCAAACCGCGCTGAGATAAAGTGAGGAGCATCAGATGAGCTGAGGGGCTGTGAGTGTGGCCGGGGGCTCTGGGGCCGCTCCAACACCTCTGCGCTGCTCCAGTTCAGCAGACTTGATGAGTGGCCGAAAGGACTTTATTGTCTTGATTCTCCCGCCGACAATAACTTCCTGTGGGAATATTATTGGAGTATTGAAGCAGTGTGGATAAATTACAATAGGTAAATCACAACGGGGAGGAAATCTCTACACTCATATCAGCAAAGTCAATTTTCAAAATAAAGTACCCCACACTACATGGGCACTTCTTATTCTCATGATCAGACCAACTGTTCCTCTTTTAGATTTATGTTGGGGGGGGGGGGGTTAATATAGTTTTAGTTTGCCTCCCTGTTCATGCTTTGACCTGTTGCGCATGGATACTATTATTTGGATGCTGTGCGTAAAAATCCCAAATGAGATTGTTTTACTTCTCCACTCTCGCCCACTAATGCGAAAACCAGATGAGTTGTACAATGACTCCGATGTTCAGAGCAGATATTGACCTATTTTGAGAAGTAGTAATAGTGGTTGTTATGGCCCCAGTAATGTTGCCAAAGCCAGTTGCTTTCTAGAAAAAGATATTTCCGAATGATCTGACAAATTTTACTCAATTAAATGAAAGATTACTCAAATGACTTGGGTTTAAATTTAATCAGCTCCTCCGCTTCCTTATGTATTTAATTTAATTTTGGTCAGGGCGCCCTCTGCTGGTAAACTTCCGCCTCCCGAGCGGAACCGGAACTCTGAGCCGCCGACGCGCCTGACCGCACGGACGTGTTTTGGTGTAACACACAACAAGCTGTCGGGCTCGAAGTTGAGTCCCCGTCCGACATGTGTATGCCACATCGTAACTCGGTGGCTCATTTAAACCCCCCCCGTGTGTGTGTGTAAGTAATTCCCCGCCGTTAATATTGTGAAGCATTGTAACGGTTTTTGGCTGCGAGCTCAATCCGCGCGAGCTAAACGGTTGTATTTTAACCCGCCCTTCACTCTTTAGCATTAGCATGGTCGAGCTAGCATGTCAACAAACTTCTAACTTTGCTTTTAACTTCCGTTTCGTTTAATCCTACATCAAGTCACACGTTTTAGACTTAAATTTGCTTTGTTTTATCCAACAAATACGCTGCTATCTAACCTTTTCAGGTATAAACTTCTGGAAAACGCTTAGATTTACATGAACAGACTAACTAATTTACACGATAACGTTGCTTTAGCATATTTGTGGTATTACAAAGTGCTGTGTCTTGTCCCGTCTGGGTCCATTGGAGTCAGGTGACAACACAGTTAAACATTGTTGGGCAACACAGCAGAGTTAATGTTTACATGGCGACCGGCTGTGAAGCTAATTATCAGGTTTAAATCTGTGTTATATTTTTTTACCAATTGTCCATTTTAGCTATTCAATTGTTTGGCTGAAATGTAGATAGATTTCAGCCAAACAAATGAATAGATAAAATGGAAACAGAACAGGTCCTATATCCCTGTAACACTGTCTGTGTGATGTCTATGTCTGTGTTTTAAGTGACCAGCCAAAAAAAATCTGCCATTTCCATGTCCACTTTAAGGCCAATTATACACTTAAATATAGTGTTTATGAATGACAACTTGTTAAGTATCTATAGATAATATTACTGTGACGTCTCTGCTAGTATTTATCCATGTGCTAATGTCTGTGTCAATGTTCAGGTTGTAGAAGACAGATTCCTCTGAGGTCCTTCTAGCTGCTTCGAAAAACATGAGTGGCTCAAAGCCAGACATCCTGTGGTCTCCCCACCACCCTGACCGCTATGTCATCTGTGACTCTGAGCTGGGGCTGTACCGTATCGGACCTGTGGGCAGTGCGGAAACCAAGGCGGGCACACTCCCACTTTCTGAAGAAACTGCTGCTACTTTACTAGCCATTAACTCTGACACCCCGTATATGAAATGTGTGGCCTGGTACCCAAAACACGAGCCTGAGTGTTTACTTGCTGTGGGCCAAGCTAATGGCAGGGTGGTGCTCACCAGCTTGGGACAGAGTCACAACTCCACATGTAAGGAGCTTGTGGGGAAAGAGTTTGTGCCCAAGCATGCCCGCCAATGTAACACTTTAGCTTGGAACCCTGGGGATAGCAACTTGCTGGCTGCTGGCCTGGACAAGCACAGAGCAGATTTCTCTGTTCTCATATGGGACATTAGCAGTAAGTTTTCGCCAGAGGCCAGTGTAGCAGCTGAGAAGATTCGTCTCTCATCCGTGGATTTGGACTCGAGCACAGTAGTGACCAAACCTCTGTATGAGCTCGGCCAGAATGATGCTTGCCTCTCTCTCTGCTGGCTGCTCCGTGACCCAAAGCTGCTGTTGGCTGGCATGCATCGAAACCTCGCAATATTTGACCTGAGAAACACAAGCCAGAAAACATTTGTCAACACCAAGGCCATCCAGGGGGTGACAGTTGATCCACACTTCCCCGACCGTGTGGCCTCCTTCTTTGAGGGCCAGGTGGCCATCTGGGATCTTAGGAAGTTTGAGAAGCCTGTGCTCACACTCACTGAGCAGCCAAAACCACTCACTAAGGTAACAGATTTAGATTTTGAGCATGCTAATGATATGCTAATGTTCATGTGGCATGAGTGTTTTGAAAATGTTTTTTTCGGGTGCTGTTTATTGGTAAAATATGGTACATTAGATTTTGTAGGCAGAAAGCTGGTGGATAATTAAGCAACATCTTTTTCAGGTGGCATGGTGTCCAACTCGTACTGGCCTGCTGGCCACTCTGACACGTGACAGCAACATCATCCGCCTTTATGACATGCAACACACTCCTACACCCATCGGTGACGAGACGGAGCCCACCATCATCGAGCGAAGTGTGCAACCCTGCGAAAGCCAGATCGGCAGCTTCGCTTGGCACCCGTCCTCTCAGAACCGCATGGTGGTGGTGTCAGCAGCCAACAGGGTCATGACCGACTTCACCGTATTTGAACGCATCTCGCTGGCCTGGAGCTCCACCACCTCGCTCATGTGGGCATGCGGCAGACACCTGTATGAATGTGTCGAGGATGGGGCTAATGGAGTGGAGAGCATGATTGAGAAGGACATCGCCACTAAGATGAGGCAGAGGGCTCAGTCCAGGTACGGGCACGATACCGTCCAGGTGTGGAGGAACCACCTGCTGGCCGGAGGGAATGATCCCCAGCTCAAGTCTTTGTGGCACGATCTGTTCTATATCCTTTATGATCATGAAGTGGTGGACAAAGCCAGTTTAGAGGAGTCAGAACTTTTGTCATTTTATTGTTGGTTTAATTATTATTGATAAAGCAGTGAAACGGATAACAGATACTGTGCAGAGATGATGTGTTCAATAGTTGTGTTATACTAGTCCTGATTATTTAGAGTTGTGTTTCTCCTTTTTCACAGCCACCTGGTCAGATGTGGAGAAGTCAAATTTGAAGTTGTATGTAGAGGTTCTTTTTGTAAATAGAATTTTATACTTGCATGCATGAATTAAAAAGAAAATAAGCTATTAGATCCACTATGCCCAGATTGCTTGTGTGCACCTTAAAGTATTCTACTGTACAATTTGTAGAAACAGGATGGTGAAAATATCCCTCCAATAATCATCTCCACCAAGGCCTTGCATTATCTTGTATGTCCAAAAAAGCAGTTGTTGTTTTTTTTTGTTTTTTTTAAATGGAGGCTGACGTATTATGTTTAAAATTATGTTATTGAAGAATAAAAACCAGCAGATATCCTAGACAGGAAATATAGAGGTCTTCTACAGTCAGCACTAATTATTACTTTGATGTTAAACTGTAATAACAAAGTCTGGATTTCCTCAGTTCAGGAGAGAAAACAGTTCCTCTCTCCTCCCTTGGGGCAATTTGAAATGAATTAATATGACATTCTGTAATTCTTTGATCTGCCATATTTCATCATGTTGCTATGTCAGTTATAATTCCTATGTAAGTATCACATATGAAGCAGTGTGCAGAGGATATGGAGTTGAAACTGCAGGGGAACAAACAGTCTATTGTCTACTCTGGTATCAAGAACATTGTCAAGACCAGCTCAGGTAAGGAACCGAAACACTGACAAAATACTGTTTGCAAATGTTGTAATATTTCTGTTGTCCTGTATTGATCGGACATTAAAAAATTGATCTTCTGTTCATGTCTTTCTCATCAAACCAGGCACAACAGAGAGCCGCAGGTGCTGGAGTGGCTCAGACCGTCAGACAGATGTGCCACGGTACCACAGCGAGGAGCGTTGCCTTGCCCTGCGGCTCTGTGGCTGGATCAGCCGGGGTCCTGAAATTGACGTGGACACCTTCCTGCGATCACTGGAGCAGGACCGCGAGTGGGAACGGGCAGCTGCTGTCGCTCTGTTCAACCTGGACATCCGCCGGGCCATCCAGATCCTTAACAAAGGAGCCACCGCTGAGAAGGGTGAGCGCTGCAGCACTGTTGGAGGGTGGGAGGGTGACAGACAGATAGGAAGCAGGTGTGTCTTTGAAGCCAAGTGTTGACAGGAAAGACACCAAAACCTCAAAATATTTAATTTTTTATGATATAAAACCAAGAAAAATCAACAAATTCCCCCACATATTTGGCATTTTTGCATGAAAAATGAATTAAAACAATTTCATTTAGGAAACTTAAGCAAAATGCAGGAGACCAAACACGATAGCAGTGCAAAGATTAGTCTATTAATCTGCAACTATTAATTATTTGTGGTTGAAAATTAAGCCATAAAAAACTGAATAAGCACAAACTCCTTATTTGACCTCATCCCATTGTTTTACACTTCACAGTGAGCTGCCTCTGCATTATTGTGTTTTGTAAGGTCATGCTGCTTCAACAGGAAATTAAGTAGGCAATATTTACTGTAGCTGTTGTTAACTCGTGTTTTCTGCACAAGTCTAGAGCTCAGATAAATGCTCATTGTTTTAGGCCACGAGGTCAAAAACTGCTCAGAAATGTGGAAAAACATGTTATTTTTCAACATAAAATGAAGAAGTAATATTTTAATGTTTCTTGCTGTGAATAAAAACTTTTGTAGTGTGATATTTAACAAGATTAGCTGGTGTGAATCATGTTAAACCCCAACCAAAATCTTTAAATGAAATGAAATGAAGTTCTTGGGGAATTTTGAAAATGTAGCAGCACCAGCCATTTTTTCACATAACACTGATCCTGTATCAGCTCAAGTGTTTTTCACACTGAGGTTTAATGGAAATGGAGAGAGGAGGCTCTTGTTTACACGTCTTGACGAAGAAAAATTCTACCAATTTTTTTTCAGTTTGTTCTAATGAGGGTTTCCTTATCATGACTGATGTGGTGAATCATTAGATATGGCATGTCAACAGTTACAGTGTTTTTCTCCAACAGCCACTTCGACGTTACGTGCTGATAGTCATCTGCTTGAACTTGAACATGTGAACATTTTTGACTGTGGTTCAGTTTAGTTTGACATGTTCCGAACGTGTCTTTTCACAAGTCTACAGCTGCCTGTGTTACTTTTGCAGAAAAAGACAAAGTGTTTTATTTAATTTTGCAAAAATTTACAGTTTAAATTTATTTTAGTTTATTTTTTAAGGAATAGTTTGACATTAGTAGATATTCTTCGTCTTCAAGAGTTATTTGAGAAAATTATAATCACTCGTCTTTTTCAAATAAGAAACTAAATATGAAGCTAAAAAAGACACTATCGCCAGGAAAAAAGGTTAGCTTAGCTAGGTTAAATGCTATCTGCCCCACCTCTAAAGCTCACTATTTAACAAGTTGTATTTCATTATTTGAATTTGTTCAAAGGTGTAAGAAAAGCAATGCGTGAATTCATCATCAATTTTTTTAAATCTATGGGCAGAACCATGCTAGCTCACGTGGTGTCTCCTGACTGTAGCTTCTTAAAATAACTTTATTTTTTATCGATATAGCACTTTTCTTTGTAAAGTTACAAAGTGCTTTGCAAGAAAGATTAAAACCAGATACAGGAAAAATCACAGTAACTAAAAGAGAAAATTAATATTCTTATTTAGCAGACAGAATAGTCTGGGATCTTTAAAAATGACTGTAGCTTAATATTTACCACACAGACATGACGGCAGTATCGATCTTCTCAGCCGACTCTCAAAGAGAAAGCAACTTGTATTTTCCTTTAAATTTATGATTTTGAAACAGTCATTGAATGCGTTTTGCATCACTTTGGCCTCAGTATCCTCCATGAACACATTTTTAAATGTTAAATAATACACAGCTGTCAAAGAGAAACTGCAGTCCTTTCTCTCTTCCAAGCAAGCATCTGTACCTTGGAGAGGAGAAAGGGATTTAAGGTGCTCCTCAGTTTTTGCAGGGTGCTTTAAACCTTGAGTTTTGTTATGAATGCTACTCTCTGATGAAGGCTACAGTGTGACCAAACAGCGATGGAGTTGTTTTTAATGTGTTTGACTAACCATTAAACAAATGTCTTACTAGAGACCATCCTGTAATGGCAACACACAAGCCACCCCATCACTATTCAGCAGTCATTACTACATTATTACATGAGTAAGGCTCATAGTAATAATCTTACACAGAAGTGACACTATCACAATGACAGAATCTGTCCACAGACAGACACATCGACACCTGCCAGAGTCCTCAAAACCACCTCAGGGGTAGTTCCTGCTCTAGTAGATGTCTCCAGGACCACATTTTGCCATGATCGCACACGCACATGCACATGCACACACACGTGCAAAGGAGGTGAAAACAATACCAGCCTTTCTGTAATATCACCATAAGGCAGCAAATGTTGGCACCGTGTGTCTGTTGTTTAACCTACCCCCATTGTTTTGTGTGGGGAAGAGAAAATAATAGGAACACCTTTCAACACAACACAGAGTGTAGTAAATCCTGCAGAATGATAATACAGTTGAACCAGAAACACAACTTTTTTTTTTAAAAAAAAAAACAACAAAAACTTAACATTACTGTTTTCATGATGTAGGATTTATTACAAGTTGTATTAGATTGAATTAGTTTTAGTTTTAGCTTGACGTTCCTAATAAACTGAAAACTGAATGTATTTTTCCATATAGAAACAAACAAGATTGCCTTGAACACTTGTCTCAGAAGGTAAAAACCTTTCTGTTCAGATGTAGTTTTTACTCGACCACGGGGGCTGCACTTACAGTAAAGACAGTAAAGGTAAATAAACCTGCTTCTTGGACTTCTTGTTATTCGCAGGTGACCTGAACCTGAATGTGGTTGCCATGGCTCTGTCAGGCTACACCGATGAGAAGTCCTCCTTGTGGAGAGAGATGTGCAGCTCCCTGAGGCTGCAGCTGAAGAACCCCTACCTCTGCGTCATGTTTGCCTTTCTCACCAGTGAGCCTGGAGCCTATGATGGCGTGCTGGTATTAGATCTCTAAATATCAAAGACTTTTGAAAGCTAGCAAAAAAGAAAAACTTCATTGGCACTCTCTTCTGTCTTCACAGTAGCGGTTTTGTTTTCATGTCATAAAAACCTTTACATATGTGATGAAAAGGTATGTTGTACTCCAGTGGTCTTTATTGAGAAAATCCTCAGGTGTACAGGAAGAGATGTGTTTTACATTTCCGTCATAAGCGCTGTAAATCATAAAACACTCTAAAAATGAACTGGTGCCCAGAACAGAGTATGTGTTTCTGCTTTTTCCTTCCTTCGGTTGCATCAGATTCTGGCCACCAGCTGCTCACATTTATTTATCTCTTTAGACCATATCCTGGCCAAAAGTGATGACTCCATGATAAGAACATTTAGTCAAGTCAGTTTGCCTTCGTTTCTCGCCATCTTTTTTTTCCCCCTAGATCTCACCAGGTTAAAAAAAACGATCTATGGTTTCCCATAGATCCGTGTCACAGAGAAGAGGAACTTTTTTGTGCCAATGTAGAGCTTCATACTTTATGTACTGAATATTAATACAAACTCATTGTAAATTGCAACTTTTTCCCAAAAAATGCTTCTTGGAAACAACAAGAAATTCTTTCTCTGTTTCAGTATGAGAGCAGTGTCGCTGTGCGAGATCGAGTCGCCTTTGCCTGCATGTTTCTCAGCGACGCACAGGTAACACACCACAAAGTCAAGCTTTAACATCGGATTGTTGTGCTATTATATTGTATTGTACTTATGAATGCACCCATTTCCCATTGGAAATTTGTTAGTTGTGTATGATGTGTTTGATAAGCTGGATCTCTCTCTCTCTCTCTCTCTCTCTCTCTCTGGCGTATTTGGTTGCAGCTGCCCAGATACATCGACAAACTAACCAATGAGTTGAAGGAGGCGGGCAACCTTGAGGGCATCCTGCTGACGGGGCTGAGTAAAGATGGTGTAGATCTCATGGAGAGCTACGTGGACCATACTGGAGACGTCCAGACTGCCAGCTTCTGCATGCTGAAGGTACAAAATTGCTGACAGTCCGTGCAAACTAATGTCCTTTTCTGTGCATCAGGCACTTTCACACCAACTGTAACAGAAAGTGGGAGGTATTTAGCCAGATCTGGGACCAATCTGCCAACATCAATATGACAAAAGCTGAAGTTTTATCTAAAAAATACGACTTCATACTTTGCTAGTTTTGTTGGTCATTCAGCATATTGTGCTACAATGAAGTCAGTTAAACCTAAAAGAAAAATAATATTATCCACTTAAATAAAATTAAACAAGTAGCTCATGAATTCAAACACACTTTTGATTCCACAGCTTTTGCTGATTTCATCATATCGCACATGGGCCTCATACAAACAAGTGATAAGCATGATTTTTTTATAAGGCACCAATAACAACAACAATAGCAGCTGTATTTTCACTGTCATAAAATAAACAGGCTACTATTTATTGAGTGTGAATAATCAGGTAAACCTGTGTATGAGCACGATGCAGAACATACATTATCATATTTGAGTGATATTTCCTTTTCTTCTGCCAAGTGAGTTTTAAAATAGCTGCTGTAACAGCTGTAAGTTTGCACTAACAAATTAATGGGATAAGTGACATCTCATTCTCAGATACAATCATAAAACAGTTTTATAAATTCAATTTTGATTCAAATAGTACTCAAACAAGCAAAAACAAAATTGAATGCAGACATGCCTGCGCCTCCACCACACCTGTAAATCTTCACAATCACACATCTCCCACATTGAACAACTTAGGGAAAAAACTGCTCCATGGTTGAACCTAATAGCCAACTTCTAGTAAACATTTAATTCGGTTCATTAGGGAAGGTGAGAACTGTCTTATGATTAAAAATACAGACAACAGTCCCAGTAAGCCACAGGAAGTGACCCTAATGGGTAACCTATATGAAACCAAAACAAACCTGCAACAAAAATGAGTCTCTGGCACACTTCAGCAAGCTAAAAGCTAAAACAAGCTAAAACATGCCTCTTCATTTTGAAAAGGCCACAGCTGTTATTCTAAACTTAATTGCCACCTCTTATAACAATACAAAGGAAATCTTGTTGGAGTTGTTTGCTCTCCTGTGTTTGTTTCTGTAAAGAAATAATTTAAAAAATTAAAGTGGTGGAACAGGTCTGTTACTATTCACTGTTGTGTACAGCAACCGTCCGGGCTTTATGTTTTTTTCCTGCTCTAACCTGTGCCTGAAAGGAGCAGTTAATGCATATAGCTTGCACATGCCATCACAAACACGTATACATTCCACCACAGGGATAGGTGCACAAATAGGCAGGAGGGGTGAGCCTTGTGGAAGTAGGTACAGTCTGTTTCTGCTGTACCCAAACTAAAGTGAAAATATGAAACAGGCCTAAGCATTAAAAATTTTTCTTGCAATAGGGTTCACCAGGTGAAGTGTTAAAAGACCCGCGAGTCCAGTGCTGGATAGAAAACTACCGCAACTTGCTGGACGCGTGGAGGTTCTGGCACAAACGGGCCGAGTTTGACATCCACAGAGGCAAACTGGACCCCAGCTCCAAACCGCTAGCCCAGGTAACAAATGTCCAGCAAGGACTTTTTCATTCACCGTGGTGCTGAAACAATTAATTGACTCTGAGTCAGTCAGAGTTTGTTTTCTGGCTTCTCAAATGTGAGGATTTTTGTCATTTTCTCATTGTGAATGTTACAAGGACTTTTGGTTGAGCAACCCAAGGAACTTGATTTAATAAAGCAAACAGACAGATAAGCATTAATTATTAATAAAAATATGTTGCATAAGTTGCAGTCATAAATGTTTGTCTTTGATAACGGCAGTCATTATAAGTTGCTCGATTGGTTTGATAAATATTTCAGAGATACTTTATTGTCTGTTGTCTCAGTAAGACTGCATCACAGTTTCTTCTCTTCCTGCTCTGATGTGGCACTATCAGTCTTAGTCTTTCTGTTTTACTGTCTTAGACATTACTACCCCTCATAACAAAATAGGATGCTTGTACTGTTCATTACAGCACACGTTTGTGCCAAGCAATCTGAAGAGTGTCAGCTAAGCGCATAACACCCACAGCTTTCAATTCTCGTCATAAAACCTGTGTGCTGGGTTTCTCCTCTTACAAGTCTGTTGCATACACGCTACTTTTTTATAAGGCCTAAAATTAAGAATGTTTTTATGGGCGATTATGAGGACCATTATAAGGTGCAAACAAAACTTCACAATCACAATCTTAACCTTGCAATGATCACAGTTAAGCATGCTGGGATTATTGTTTTATTATCTGATATTTATCTGGCTCAGCTATTAAAAAAAAAAAAAAAAAAAAGATGACCTTTGTGTTTCTTCATGTGCACCAGGTGTTTGTGAGCTGCAACTTCTGTGGGAAATCCATCTCCTACAGCTGCTCGGCGATGCCTCACCAGGGCCGTGGCTTCAGCCAGTACGGTGTCAGCGGCTCACCCACCAAGTCGAAAGTCACCAGTTGCCCCGGCTGCAGAAAACCGCTGCCACGCTGCGCCCTCTGCCTCATGAACATGGGAACACCTGTTTCCAACTGCCCAGGTAAGCTGCCCCATGTGAAGTGTGTGTTGACAGATGCTCAGCTGATATTTCCAGTCACAGGTTCACATCTTGGAGCAGCTTAAGTGGCTATAATGCTTAACTGAGCTTTTGCAGGTGGAATATTTGGACTTTGATCAGCATCTAGGGGCAGTTGCATCTGTGAGAGCAGCAGCCAAACCAGTTTCCTCATCTCACTCATTCCAACATTGACAGATTTTACTGATTGTTATTATTGGCTTATGGATGGATATGTGTTTTTTTTTTGTTTTTTTTTTTTGGCAGGAACAGGGAAGTCAGATGAAAAGGTGGACTTGACAAGGGAGAACAAACTTGCTCAGTTCAACAACTGGTTCACCTGGTGTCACAACTGTCGACATGGCGGCCACGCGGGTCATATGCTCAGCTGGTTCAGGTGGGACTCTCACTGTATGCTGCACAAGTGTAGATAATTTGAACATGGCTACAGCTACGGTCCATGTACCTTCTGTTCAAATCATTTCTAAACAATTGAATCATTGAATTTTGGCAACAAAGTACAATTATTCTGTATTATTACACAACCAGACAAATGAAAAAAATCGATTATCTATCAGTACAAAATGCAAAAAGGGGCTATTGTCTTGTGATAACAATGCATGTCTGCAGAAGGTCACAAGAGATCTAGCGTGGACACATGCTTGAAAACATTATCTCTCTCTGACATAACTGTGAAAAGGAAGTTTAAGTAAAAGTAATTCTGCTAATCTCCAAAAAGCATTACTGCATTACTGCTCTTTACTTTCCATGGTTTATGTAAAGGAAAATGTTTCTAAGGTTTATCCATGTTTAGGGTCCTGCCAGGTGGCATGGTGGTGCAATGGTTAGCACTGTCGCCTCACAGCAACGACGATTTGACCCTGGGGCCTTTCTGTATGGAGTTTGTATGTTCTCCTTGTGCCTGTGTGGGTTCCCTTCAGATACTCCAGCTTCCTCCCACAGTCTAAACACATGTACATTAGGTTAATTGGTGACTCTAAATTGCTCATAGATGTGTTTGTGAGCGTGAATGCTTGGTTGTCTCTATATGTCAGGCCTGTGATGGACTGGTGACCTGTATAGGGAATTGGTCCCTGAAAAGGTAAGCGATATAGATAATGGATGTCAGGATGGGATCCTGCTAAAGACGGATGACTCTCTTTTCCAGTATAATCTGGTTTGTTAGGAGGGGATCATTGCATCGTCTCTCAGGATAAAACTTTCCTTCCACTTTCCTTAAGAAATGCACCTATAGACATTGTCAGGTAGAAATAGCACGCCTGTGGCAAAACCCTCTGTTGTTTTATTACTGGACTAGTAAATAAAATACAGAACTTTGAGCCACATTCCTTGTGCATCATAAAATTCTGTGCATCATAAAATGCTTCGATATTCATTCTGAAGGCAGTTTTCAAAAACAGGCTCTGAAATTAGTTTTTTTATTTTCAGATTTGACTGAAGGTACAGAACAGAAGGTACCTTGACCTGCTGTGACCTGCTATATTCTTGTGGCCAAAATCTACAAACATCTGTATCATCTGTAGTTTACACATTTGCTTCTTGTCTCCATGTAGTTTCTTTCTAAACTGTCCATGTGTCCATTGCAGAGACCACACAGAGTGCCCGGTGTCGGCTTGTACATGTAAATGCATGCAGCTGGACACCACAGGGAACCTGGTGCCTTCAGACAGCAGCTAAACAGGAGGAACAAGTCGGACTCTGAAGCCAAACACCAGCCCAGGGCCAACCAGTGTGGTTTCACTGCTGCACCCACCACGCCGACCACAGGGCAAGGGACAAAGGGTGACAGCAGTGTGCTCCTCTGAAGTGGCCTGCTTGAAAAGAATGAAATACTGTTAAGTTATAGTCTAGTGAATGTAACCTTGTAACAGAGCCCTATATGAAGAAGGGAGGCAGTGTGTGTTACTGATCTGACTAACTGAAGCAATGACAGAAAGGGAGCAAATGCAAACTCACTGCTCTGCTAATGAAAATCTCACTCAGGAGAAATACAAGAGGTTCCACTGTAATCAGCCTTTTGCAATCTAACCTGAATCAGGCTCATGGTTTTGTTGTGATCTATTAACAAAAAAAAAAATCAAATGTCCACTCACACATCAGGTTGTAAAGATGTGAACACAGGTGCCAATATGTCTGAGCTATATTTTGTGGTTTAATACGCTATTTAACGTCTGTTTGTCTTATGAAAGGATCTTCACATACCTCATGAAAGCATTGTTCGGGGTGAAGGATGGTACCCCGGGTGATGAAGCGGAGTCTAGCGCACAATAACAAAACTCTCTTGCTCTCTTCATGTTCCTCTGTGCCACTGTTCATCTGGCATTGTGCGGGAGGGCTTCCAGTGTGAAGGGTGGTTTTAGGGGGGAGGCTATAAGGAATTGGAGAAGGTCGGGGTGGTGGGTGAGGAGGAGGAAGGTTGGAGGGTGCATCTGTATTCACCAGCCCACTCCAGGCCTGTGGCCCATGAAAGAAGCTCCCCAGAAAACAGCAGCTGCTCGGCACTCTGACAAGACCCTCCAGATTGTTCCCCTCATAAAGAACCTCAGCTGCCGGAACACTATTGACTCAAAGAGAGGGCGAGAGAACAGACAGCCTGAGCCCTGTACCCGGGCCCCCCTTCAACACCCTCCGACATACACAGACTTGCCCTCTCTTTCTTTCTCTCTCTCTCTGGTGCCCAAATTGCATCCAAAAACTATGCATACCACACATCAATCCAAGGATGGGCGCCGTCTGTGGGGGGACTGCCGTGTGTAAGCCGCATTGTAAATGGGTTTTCTCTCTTTCTCTGCCACCCTCCCCGCTCTGTCACTAACCCAGGGAGGCATTGTAAGTGAGAGGCGGCCTGCACCAGAGCTGGCTAAATCACTTAGTCATGGAGTAGGGAGGAGGAGGAGGAGTCTGAGGAGGGGGGCGGGGGGCACAGGAGCTACTGTATGCTGCTTTCACCAGGATCTCTGCCCGGTGTGGGAGGTTTTATAGGCCTGCATGCCCTTTTGTGAACTATTTTGGAGTGGAGCTGACAAATTGGCGAGCCGTGTAGCGTCCCGAAAAACAGAGTGGCTGGAATTTCATCCTTTCAGTGTTTCTTGTGTTTGCCTTTTAAATAAATTCCGACTGACAAATTGGAGCAATGCTGAATGGGGTCTTTTCCATACGTTTACATGGTTTATTTTTACATTATCTTGTTTCATAGACACAAGACGGCGTGGGTTCTCCGTCATGTGCATACTCGGATCTTTGCATAAACGCATTGAGTCACACTGTTTTGAGTTTTGAACTCCCACAGAATCATAGACCATCAGTGCAGGCTGGAAGATGGACACCGGCAAAAACAATGAAATTTGGGACTCAGGTCTAGTCGAGCAATAAAACTCCACATTAACCAGTTCTTGATCTTGGAAACAGCATGACTCGTCAGCCTCACCACAAGGTCCATTTATAGCTGTTCTGGAGCTTTCAATCATGTTCATGATCACGATCTATGCAAATACAATTGATACTGTTGCAGTGAAATTGCAGACATTCAGATTTCTATGCATTTGAAAGAGTTCTGCTACATGTCGGTCAGATTTCCGGTAGCTCTCAGTGCACTAAAGCACAATATCAACAAATGTGCAGTAAAAAACACATTGATATGATAAACAAGATTTGACAAAGATAAGCTGGCATAGGCTAATATGCTTGATTATTATGTACAGCTAAGTGAAGAGGGAAATGTATATAGGCAGAAGCTGCAACCAGCCATTATTTCCATTATCAGTTAATTGTTAGTCTATATAATGGTGAACAAATGCCCATTGCAGTATATTGTAGACTGACTGGTAGACCCAAAAATACGCAGTACACAAGCTGAAAATCCCCTATTAGTTGATTAAGGAATGACAAAACATTTAGCTTTTTAAAAAATATATTTTTTGTGTGTAAATTACTTGACGTCTAGGTTTTGACATAAGGCCCTGAAACAAGACCGGGCCACAAGATAGAAGGACAGCCAACGGTTGCTGCTTTTCTTTGATTGTAGAAATCTCATTATGCAGACCCAAATGCTATGAAGGAAAACTGGGCCTCATGGTGGTGGCCCTGGTTGTTAATCCAGCCTTGCTGGAAACCTCCAGAAGAATATGAAATGGCCCAAGTGGTAAGATAAGGTAATGTCCTTATTAGTTCTGTTATATACTTTAAAATCTATTTATCCAGTATCATAAATATACATTAATATCTATTAAATATAGTCGACATGAAATTCATGAGAAATGCACTGAAATGTCATCAAAAACTTTACCCATACTGATAACACATGACTGACCTTATTGGTTTAAAGTACGGTCCATAGACGCGTTTGCGCCAATCGGCAACGCTACTGTACACCGCCGCTGTCCAATCAGGAGCTCAGAACGGAGCAGTGTGTCCCGCCCACAGGCATCAGCCAGTAGTCTGGCTGAAACAACTGTCATTTAGAGTGAGTGGACGTGATGGGGAAGACGGAGCTGGAGCTGGAAGACAGGAATTAAACGTTTCAAGAAGTGTCGAAAACAACTTTTAAAGTTACCTATGTAAAGGATACAGCGTACGTCGGCATGTGTTAGTATCTCAAAGGTAAGTTTGTGACAAAGTAATACGTGTTGGACCTTTTTTTCCTCGAGCGCATGAGTTGAAATTTAAAAAAAAAAAAAAAAAAAGGAAGCTAACGTTTTTTTTTTTTTTTTTTTTTGCTAACAAGCTAATGTTTATTTTACCGTTCCCCCACCACCTCCCTCCTCTAGAGAAGCAGCAACTTTGGCAGTACGTCTTTCTTACTGCTGTAGGAATTACATTCACTTTCGGAGGATGTCAGCCCCCAGCAACTCGCTTCAGCAGCCGAGGGTGAGACGCAGCAATGCGGGCTCCCCCGGCTCGTTCAACAACAGCAGCTGCCGTTTGCACCCCATCCGTGCCACCGTGCCCTACCAGCTCCTGCGTGCGGGTCAGAGCAGCCCGACGCGGGCGCAGAGCCTCTACGGAGGAGCCACGAACAGCAGAGGCTCAAGCCCCCCCACCAGCCCGACACTCAGTTCAGGAAGTGCAAATGCAAAGCAAAGACTGTCCCCCGAAAATAGAGACTCCTCCTGTCCCCCAGACTCTCCAGTTTCCAGAGGTAAAAGCACTTATTTTCAACTGTTTTGCCTTACGTAGGCCAAGAAATGCCATGTCACCACGTGCTATTGTCCACTGGTAACCTGTCATTGTAACCCTTTTGTTACATTAACTGGTATAGAGCTATATAATACAGTTATGCAATTACATTTGAATATTATTATTATCCAAAAACTGCATCAAATATTATACGTGTGTGTGGGGGGGTAATGTCTAACAAAGTTGACACTTGTGTGAAAGTAGGTTGATGCATTAACTACTTAGCCTATCATCCACTTACACAATTGGGCACTCATAAAGAGAATAGAGTGCACTATTGGCTCTTTTACTTCCTATGGACTTTTGACAGGAGAGAGGGGGAGGAGAGAATTGGCAGAAAGACATGCTTTCAGTTGTAAAAAGGGGCCACGTCGGTCCCAGTAGAAGCAATGCAGAGTGAATGGTCAGGTGTTGCCTAGTGTGACCTCGCACCATTCATACAGCATAGAGTACTGTGCATATTCAGACCATATGCTGAGTCTCTCCACGTTGCCTTCCACATGGAGGCGAGTGCTGTGTCGTTTCATGTCATGCTCAGCTGCTCCTCAGAAGTGATATGGTGACAATCTGAAGGAGGACACAAGAGTGCAGGCAGTCCTAAATCCGCATTTTCCAGTGCTTCACTAAATCATATTTATGTGACAGCCTCTTCTGCCAAATATCGACTTGTGGCTGATTTTTTCAGACTGGTAGCTGTATCCTTTCACTGGTCAAAAAACTGCATTTTTTGCTGTAAGAATGCTTTTTTTTTCTGCGAACCCTATGCTTTCTGTACAAAACACAGACATAACCACACACTATCTGGCAAGTGTTTGAAGCATGTTGTGATATAAAAGTGTGTGAACACAGTTTTCCTTTTCACTATCTGGCGACAAATAGAGTCTGATTCCAGTTCTTTTCAAACCCAGTGGCAGTTTCTGAATCTGCATAAGTTCAGTTAAATTTTATATATATATATATATATGTATATATATATATGTGTATATTCCTCCTTACCTTTAACCAAAATGGCAGTGTCAGTGCAGCATGTTGGTTATTGTGGAGTTGTGTGTGGAATTATGTTTGTGACGTGCTTCACATTCCTCTGGTTTTTTTTTTGGTTTTTTTTTTCCTTTTGAATGAGGTGACCTCCAACCTTGGCCAGTGTACCATGCAAGGCAGGAAACGAAGTCTGTTCTACAACAACTGAGTAGGCAGACTTACCAGGCATGACGAATTTCACCCGTGTTTGGCTAGCGGTCGGTGTTGATTTCCCACCCCGCTGCATGCCATGCATACCTCCGTCCTCCAAAAGAGACGACCTCTACCCCAGGCCAGTGTCAGTAGTGATGATGGAGACTTGACCCTCCTTCATGGCTGTGACCTCACAGTCCAAACAGGCATGACAGGCCTTAGATGACAACTATGATCATATCACTGTGGGGTTGGTGGCTACTGTAGCAGACAGAAATGCCAATTATCTTGAATCTCTCAGAAAGCAAACAAGTATTGCAAAGTGAACATAATTTAGTCATCTTAATCTTTCATCTCAGCAGCCTAGCTTTGTGTGATTGAAGCAGTAGGCTGTGCACTTGTAATTTATCATTCACCATAGTGCTTTGAACCCACTCGCAGACATAATGCTTGCCATTTGGTAAGGAAATTCAGTCCAAAGTGCCCTACAGTATCATGAGTGTCAGTGCCAGTCAATGTGCATGTGCTAATTGACTGCGCTGGTGTTCAAACAGTTCAGATTTTGGCCTGATTATCAAAGAGTATGATATTCCACACAGTGACCTTTTGGGTTCACCAGCATGACATCATTCTCTTACCATACTGTCCCAACAATGAAAGTCCCACTCAATGTCAAAGTGCCAGCTGTGCTGAAACAGGCCTGCTTCATTGTCACCCATTCAAAGTGCAGAGTAGGACCAAATGTGAAAATGAGCGCGTTGTCCAAATCAATTGACTCTGGTGGAACTGTACTTTGGTTTCTCTAGTTTTATCAGCATGCTGGTCACAGCTAAACACTGTGAAGAATCTGGGAGTTCAAGGGTAACTTTGATGTGATGTTAAGTTAAGTTGAGTTACAAAAGATGTTTCTGTTTGGACTGTTGGGATACTTTTCTCATCCATTTAAATACATTCAAACTAGTCCAAGCTGGTGTGTTTTGGGAGTTCCTCACTGGACTCATTGAGAGATGCTAATAAAGCTAACAGGCAATTTCCTGACTAGCTGAGGGACAGATGCTGAAACTCATAACTTTAAAACATAGTTTTGTGGTTGAAGAGATCTACCCCTCTTCAACTAACTGCATCATCAAATGTTTGACAATGTTTATTTGGTATGATTATAGTATGTAGACATAAGTAGTAACACTATACTTCTGCCAGCTGCAACAGTACTTTAAGATATAATGAGTAAAATTACATGTAATAATCTCACGTAGGGCTGAAACAATTGTTTTCATTTCAACTAAATCACTTGAATATTTCTATTTGGATTTCCGTGATTGTCAGAAAATCACAATGTCACAGGGGTTCAGTTAGGGTCAGAAAGTCTTGAAAGGGTTTTCGAGACTTGTGGTCCAAAGCCCAAATATATCCCATTATGTGTGTTATATGAGTGAGAAAAGTTATAAATCTTCATATTGAAAATGCTGCAATCAGATAATGTTGTTTTTGATTGTAAATTAACAATCAATTATTATTATAAAATATAATTATTATAAAATTAACAGTCAAGTATCAGCACTCATTACAGCACTAATCCAATTTACAAATGATACGTAGTACTAGTTAAGAATTATAAGTATCATGAGGTTGTATCAGTAAAAGCTGTTAATATATCCGTTGTTTATGTTGTCTTCTGTTTAACATTAAGCAGCTTACAGTTTTGAAAATAGGTTATTTCCTGTTTCGTAACTCACAGTGTAGGTAACATGAGCAATTGCACTAGTCCAGTTGAAGTGAACCAGATTGTCTTTAGCATTAAGTGCCATTTAACTGAGCAGCTCTGAAATACCAGAAGTGCAGTGACTTTGCTCTGTGCTCGTGAGATCAAGCTGAATTTTTTTTGGGATTTTCCTCTCAACCAGTGTCAGGCAGCCTTGTGAAAATCTACAGGAAACAGTTCTGTTATGATTTACTGATTTGGACCACATGTTTTTTTTTTTTTTTGTTTTTTTTTTTACTTCTGCCCTACAGTTAATAAACCACCTATGTATCCCTGAAAATGTGGCCTTTTTTTTTCACAGCTTGCCCGATGGCCATTGAAGGAAAGTTCATATTAAAATTCATCCTGAAAATATTCCTTTAATATCACAGACACCACTCACTTATCCCTGAAATCAGCAGATGGACTGCTTTGATGTCTTGGCTTCTATCACACTGTTTCTTTTTTCTCATCAGGAGATTATTCTAGTCTGGCAAGTGGGGAGACGATGGAAAATAACCACTATCCCGGTTCTGAGAGCACTGGCTTGGCCTATATCAATATTGATGGAAATTTAGCCTGCTTCCTTTGTCTACAATGCTTCAGGGAATTTTACTGTAGCCCAGTAAGCTTACTTAGGCAATACCTTTGGGTGGGTAGGCTTGTGTATTCTATGAACAAAGAACAACAATGAATGGCTGTGTAGTTCTGCTAGGAGAGGGGTGCCTCGTGTAGATAGTTTAGTCTGTGTGTGTTAGTTTGTGTGGTCGTGTTGGAAAGGCCTAAGCTTCATCCTACCCTGACAAGGAATAGAGCAGATGGGCATATTTCCTGATCATCATCCTGTCCCTTTAGTCTGTGTTTGATACAGAAATAAAGAAGCTTTCACTGATTTAAGGTAATTACACAAAGTGCAAATGAGGCTAATAAATTTAATCCAGTTCTTACTGCAGCCCCATGCTAATGCCTTTGTGTTTGTGTGTTTTGTTTTTGTCTTTTTTTTTTTTGTCTTTTTTTCTTTTTCTTTTTTTTTTTAAAAACTGTGTGTCACTGCAGGAATGTTGAGTGGATGCAGGCAGTATTGATGTGCATTGTGGTGTGGTTGTTTATGAGTTCTTATGTGGGTGGTGTGTGCTTAACTGCTCTGGCTTGCAGCAGACTGCTCTCATAACATCAGATACTCCTGCTCAGCCATTTACATTTGCTTCAGGCCTCAGCTCTCAAGCCTACTCTGCTCTGCACTAATACTTGTGAGCTTAGAAAATTTGTCCATACATTGAAAACATGAGGAGATTGTTGGGAAAGTTTTTGGCCATAGTAAAACACTGGTAACTGCAGCATTCAACAGTTGTGAGGGTGAAGTGATTCTTTTAATGTAATTTTAATATTTTAGGCGATATTTTCTCTGCCAGAAACCTGAATACTAATTAATTCTGTCATGGACAGAAATCATGTCTTTTCGTGCAATGTTAGGGTAGCTGCAATTCCTTTTGTGCTCCTGCTACTACATTGTTAACAAACCAATCCAAGGAAGCTAACTTGCGTTGATTTATTTATTTATTTTTTTCATATATTTTCTCTTTAGTTCAGGTGAAAGGTGGTTTTAGATTTCTTTGCCAAATATGTAAACCATTAGAGTGGCTGTGCCACTCAGAATATGGCTCCCAGTCCTTGGATACACATTTGCACTGAGAGATTTATTACACTGACATTTTTATGGTGTATGTTGAACCTATCCATATTGGCACAATTGGGGAAAGTTGGCACATCAAATGTCGAAGATGCCTCAGGCTGTCTGGGACTATTGCTCACTAAGCACTGATGCTTGCATGAGTGTACATGCGTGTATGCCTCATCATGTTTCCTTGTTTTTTTCCAATTCACAGCAGAAAGGTCCAAGTTACAGGTGCGGAGTTCCAGTGCCATCCGGCGGACATCTTCCCTGGATGCCATCACAGGGCCTTACCTCACAGGCCAGTGGCCAAGGGACTCCCATGGACCCTACCCTTCCTGTATGAAAGACAAAGCCACACAGGTACATAACATTCAGGGAGTCCTGTCTTGACTATGAACCTGGGCTATCATGTAGCTATATCATCATATAATAGAGTGGAAGAGCTTTCCCTGTTTATCTATTTCAAAATTTTATGAAACATCTTTAGAGTTGCTTAACAGAACATGGACACCCCTAGATAATCTTGCAATCTAACTGGTGTTTATGTCCACCACTTTTAGCTTTTCCAACTTTGTTTCTGAGAAATCGTGCTTTGTCCTTCAGTTTGCCATGGTGCACTTGTCAATGAACTACAGTACGCATGACGATTGGCTACTGTTACCATGGAGGAGAAGTCCGTCAGTGATGTGAATCAGAGCAATATTCAACTTGAATTTTGTGAACAAATGTTGTTGAACTGATCCAAAATGAATCCAAATACAAATTTGTTTGAGCTGCAGATTATTTTGCCAGTTTTCAGCACTCAACACTGAAATCTTTAGCTTTTACCCACCTTGGTGATTGATTATTTCATTTGGAAACACACCTTGGGATTTGTTAATGTCTCCTCGAGCGTTTTCTTGTACACAGTCCTGTACCTTTGACTTTTTATCAATGGCCCAGATATTTTCTGATGCAGCTGTCCATCTTTTTTGCTGATGGTTTAAGCGGGAGAGTTTCATGCTGATCCAAGCTTTAAATGTGCTCCATCTGTGAGCCACATAACATTGTGAGTGGGGAAAAATGAATGGGGATTTTTACTTCTGGGACCATGGGCATCTGAAATGGCTCCCTTCACATTGCAACATCAGGATCAATAAGTGACATATTAACATATTTATACATAATGAAAAATGAAAGAGGTTGGAACCAAAAATGAAACACCTCTGGCCGTGTGCATGTGGCTTGATAAGATTAGCCTTCAGAGACACGTGGAGCCCTGATAGCCAAAGGTGGTTACCACATAACCCCTGTCCCCTGCCATGTTTCCTATTTCTTTATACACTGTCAACTCACACATAAAGGCAAAATAATCTCAAGATGAGATGCGTCAGGATCTGTCTGACTCAGCTCAGCAGGTGGCAGCGACTGATCATCACATCATACATTCGCATTCTGTTAATTAATCGGAAAAGCACATTGCAACACTGGGATGAAAAAAGTAAAGTTAGGAAAGGTGAAGAAAATGGTTCAGTCAGTCATATTCATGTGAAAGCTCACTGCACAAAGAACATCAGGTTAAAGTTTTTATTGTGGAGAGTTTAGTTCAAAGTTTAACATAAAAAATACCTGAATATATTATTTTATTATTATAACGACATATTGCCCAAACTTAAGTCTGAGTGTCTAGTTAATTCCCATATTCGCCCCTCCCCTACAGCTCTCTCTCAAAAAATAATGGTAATTAGGACCCAAGTAAATCCTGGTTTCTGTCACACTTTATAAACTATGGCCAAAGATTTTGTTATAGTGGCTGGTGGTGGATTCTACTGCATACAGGCCTAATAAACTTTTGGGTAAACTACCCTCACAGCACCACATTTTAATTCAATATAACACTTCATAAGGCCTACGTATGGATTTCACATTGAGCCTGACCACAGTATTCCTGGATAGCCGCCCCACACATGATCACCCACTAATCTCACCATATGACTGACGGCTAAATGCAGTTTTTCTCAAAGAGCTTAATTTTTGGGGGGGTGTCGGTTTGGATTGGGTTTGTGTTATGAAAGAATATTGAATATGTATGATCATGACAAGGGCTGCTCCCTCTTTGCTAACAGAAGCCTTTCATGTGTCTGAATGAGGACCACCAAGCCTCATTTACATGGGCTTCATTTCTTTGTGTAGGCTGAGGAAGTGGTGAGAGGGCCTTGCAAGGTTTCTTGAAGTGGCTGTATGCAGAGTAAACACCTCTAATTACAGGGTTCCTGCTCAGCTCTGGAAAGACTGAACAAATATGGAAAATCAATTTGATAATTATCATGTCTTGAAAAATGTTAATGCACAGGTCTGAGCAAAAGTACACAGTTGTTCTTGGAAAAGTACCCACTGTTTCTTGGGCATATTGTGATATTTGCTTGTGCCATATGGTGACATGGCCTTGACTGTATTTCCCAGCCATTATCAGCAAAGGTCTGAAGGCTAACTGAAATGAACATCATGTGAAAAGATTTATGTCTGTCAAAGCAGTGGAAATTTTAGATGGAAAACATTTGGCTACGTTGTAATAATGTGGGAGAGTGTGACACACTTGACAATCCTTGAGCGATTAAATGCACAAACTCCCCCAAGGATAGTCAGAGACCATTTCCTGTTAACAAGCTATGCCTGGGCCCAGCTCTTTATAAAAGACAACAACAGCAGAAAGCTGCAGACAAAAGGTCCCTGGCTTCTTTTGTTGTGCATTGCACAAGTTCAAGACAGCTTCTCCTTTGAGCTGTAATGTAGCCCTGCATGGAGGTGAAGTTGTTTGCACCTGTCCCCCTGGCTATGGCTGAGGCGAGGAGAAATCCCACTGCTTACCACCTGGCCCTCGTGGCTGCACGGACCGCCTGCCTTTTGTGTGGGAGTTGAGGAGCAGAGGGCCCATACATATGCTAATAACTGTTCCGGGATAGGTCTGTGTGCCCTAGGCCCTGTGGTTACAGACACAGAATGTCTGTATGAAGATTAGGGCCCTAACACACCAAGCCGACCTCAAAGAACTAGCACCGACAAAGGCAGACTGATCAAACAGTGTGCGTCGCCTCGCGTCTTCTGTTAAAAGTTGCACTCCAACTCAACACAAAGGTTACTGCCGACAGCCAGCTGACCACTGACATGTGTGTACATTCTGTTCCTGTATTAGAGGAAATAGCTAATCAGTGGTCTGCATTTGTAATCTGAAAAACATAACGGGAAGATCAACAAAATAAACTAGCCTGCTGCTTTTTACTGTGAATCTGCTGCAATGGGTTCATTATCGTTCCACAATATGAATTGACAATATGGTCTGGTAAAGTCTTGCTGTGCCGTCAGCTGCTAAACCAGTGATACCAAACACAAGTTGCCTACAAATGCTTAATTGCCAGACATCCAACTTGAGCAATGTGATACAATTAATCCGACTGCCCTATATTTGCCTAATATGATCTTAATTTAGATTTAGGTATATATTGTAAATCATTGGTTTATCTGAATATAGATTTATGGAGTTTGAAACATGAACACACAACAAAAATACCCTTTCAGTGATATCTCTCCATTTTCTGGAATGCTCAGTATGTTTCAGACATGCACAAGATAAGCCTATGCACAAAGTCAACTCACCAAATAAAAATCTATGTTCTCATCTCTAAACCTCACCAAACGATAGCAGTGGCACTCTGCTCACATGTCTCAACGTGCAGTCTAAACAAACCAGCACAAATTCCACAGCAGTTCTATTGAAGCCCAGTCATTATTTCCTGCTTTGGAACAGAACTGGATTCTTGAGGATGTTGCCTGCTTGTAACCCTTTGGGTGGGAATCATAATGGGAAGCAAGCTGCAGGCTGTGGTAACAGAATTTTATCTGTACAGCAGTACATTATCAGACATGACACCTGGCATACAAGTCTACAAAGCACACAACTCAGACCAGAAGTTCAAGAACTAGCAATGATAACGGGGCCTCCGAGGTAAATAAAGGTGGGTGTTCTTGTTAACAGACAATTTGCTTGTGGGGAACATGGACTATAAAGAAAGATAGCCTGCAGTATTTTTAACTTCCTAGTTTTTCTATGGATAACTGGTGAAAAATAAGTTTCACTCCAAATTGAGATATTCACAATAAAGAAGAAAGAAAAACATGACCCCTGCCTTGATAGTGGTGGCCTGTTGATATTTTAAAAGTAATTTGCATGGACTAATGACCCCTCTGTGTCTGAAAGGGTGAATGTTTTGGAATGAACTCTAATACCCACAAGCTGGTGTTTGTTTAAATGCAGGCTAAAATGCAAACAACTAGGGCACTAGCCTCAGGCTAAATTCTCCCCTCAGGTGAGAATTTTTTCTCTGTATTATTCAGTTTTTACAAAGACACATTCATTGCTACTTGTATTTTAACCAAATTAAAAATGTTCAAAAAGATTAATAATCTTTAATGCTCATAGAAATTAAACAATCCCTCGAGATAAAAGGAAAATATCGCTTGGAATTAGTTACTTATTTACTGAATGGTATTCAATTGAACTGAAGTATAACTTTGTTCTCTAAAAGTAACAATGAACCCATCCATTTGTTCTTTTGTTTCTCAAGTAAGTGCAGCTCTATGAAAACCTATACATATCACTCACTGCCAAATAAAAGCATTTCATATTGCGATACAAGTAGCAACAGTAGCATGCCTAGTTGATGACAGAACATCTGTGAGAGCTTAGTTTTTCCTCAACGGCAAGTTCACAGCTCTATAAAGCCTGTCTGCCCTTTTACAGCAATCTGTATTCTGTATGAACAGATTAGGCTGCAGCATCAAGTCTCTCAATGTTTGGCAGAGGCATCAAACGGCACAAGCCATTTCATAGGCCATGCGCAAAATGTTAATGCTAAAGGCTAGCTACACATCTGCCATCCAGCGTGGCCAAGCACAGTGGTCCCTTTTATGAGAGCACAAGCACCCATTTAATTCGCTGTCCTTTTCTGGGAGAAACCAGCGCCAGCAAGACCAGTGCAAACGGCTCCACGGGTGTTCCTCATTATTCACAGTGTGATATTCCATATCATAGGGCAAGGCTTGTGCATTAGCCGGAGAGCCATAGAGGTTTTTCTGTTTGCGTGGGGTCAGACATAAGGCAGTGTGAAGACATTGACATTTAAGATGTTTGGTACTACTGTGCTAACCAAAAAAGCGTCAGCTGTTTAAGGATTTGTTTGAGGACCAGAGGCACTGTTGATATGCATAATCAGGGGGAAGTGTGTGGTTTTAGACAACCCTATGAAACATCCTCGGTCTGTTTCTGTTTTTGCATATATTTACATAACTTAACCGTTTCCTTGTTTATGCAGTAGAGGTCTAAAAGACAGAACTGCCTCTATACTCTCTGCAAGTGAAAGTTTTGTATATCAGATGTTTTCTTACTGCTGTACTAACTACTGACAAAAAGACTGGTTGACCTGGTATAAGCCTTGAATTGTGCTGTACATATTCTGCAAATTAGAGAAGTGCACATGGGCTACATGGTTATAGTAATTTGTAGTCTTTCGCAACTAAAGGTGAAAGGTGAAAACTCCCAAGGTGGGAACTAACTCCAGCTGCTAGTAAAGTCCTTATAAATGTCACCTGTGGTTGGCAAATATGTCTTCTTGGCAGGTAAACATATATTATTTGGTACCCCTGTAATTATTTTCTCCAACTATGTTTCACTTGTTAAATGATGATAATGGCTGGTGGATTTTGGAAAGTATTGGTCGGTTTAGCCCGCAGACAAAAATAGTTTTTTAATGCCCACCACAGATGTATTTATCTTAACCTGGCTCACTAACAGAAATAATCAAACATGCTGTAAGTTTTGTTTTTCCTGTTGAATGTAGTTCTTTCCTCAGGGATGGTATCTCATGACTGTTTTCCTCGTCTTCATTGATTCCAGATTTCCAGCTTTACTTCTGAACACACGGCACTCATTACTGCTTTCACCCACATCTTCCTCAACTCCTTATCCAAACATTATACATTTTAGGTATTTAGTTGATGCCCACATCTTGAGTGACTACACAGTGAGGGATCACATTAGCTATTCAGTTTTCTAACGAGGGACATTAGATACTTGTATAAGATTTTAGCTTCATACCTCTGTGCGCAAGCTTTGGTAAAAGTGTATTTGTGGATATGTCTTTTTGTACTATTTATAACTTGCATCTCTATTACAATATCTGTTACATCTCTTATTTATTTCTATGCATTTATTCATTTGCACATTAAAATAAAGGACATTTCATAAGCTATGTAACTATAAATTTAACAAGGCTCAGCAGGAACCATCTTTTTGACCTTTCAGTTAAGTGATCTACAGGTTAATCTTAGCTTTAAAGGGGTTTTAAGTTTGATGTAAAATAATATATATAGAAATCTTGGCTTAAACAAAACTTGTCTTTATGCTGTTGTGCAACAGTAGTTGATACTTGTTCATACTATGCAATATATGAGATATGGTGGCTACAGTGCCTTACAGTAGATATGGAGCATGTACCATTAACATGAGTTGTGTGTGTGGTTATGTGTCAGCGTTTATGTTACTGTGTTGCAGACTCCAGGTCTCTGGATCGAGGAAGGAGCAGAACAGGGAAGTCCTCACCAGCGGTCAGCCTCCTGGGGCAGCGCAGACCATCTCAAAGAGGTAGATTCACCTGTGTTAACTTTGATTCACCCAAATCACAGCAAACCACAGACAGTGGATTAACACAATGCAGTAGTGTCAGCAATCCATCAACTGTCTTAAAACATTCACACAGCCAAATCGAAGGGCATGTTTTTGTAATTTTTGAGGTCTGTTGCATTTACTCAAATGTGTTTTATTTGTCAGGGTCTGAGGTCAGCCTAAATATTATGGTCCTTAAGCTCGGTTTCCACTCCTCTCTATTTGCTGGACTTGGTGGCCAACCAACCGACCACATGGAGCTATTAGGTCTCCAGCTTTCCAGACCACAGTCTAAATTTAACCTCCTTCTCCCCTCTGTTTCCCACTCAACTGCACCCTCGCATCTCATTATGGCCTGTTGTTTTTGAGAGACAGTGCAGGAGCTCCTCTCAAGGGTAAAACAGCCATATTATTCCCTCCTCAGCTTGCACTGTGTGAACTGACTCTGGTTAACTAACTCTAACTCATGTTACTTAAAATCTTCATAGTGCCTTTTGCCTTTCCCCCGCAACACACTAGGCTGTCATGTTTTCATTTGGCAATGAAATGTATGGGCTGTAGCTCTGCAAGCTGTTTTTTAAGCGCGGCTAAAATAGTTTTAAATGATATTTTTCCTGGTGTGTCAATACTTTGAAACTATTATTATGTCGGAAACAGAAAAACATGACTGCCTAGTGTGTTGCGGGGGAAAGGCAATAGGCACTATGAAGAATTTAAGTGACACGAGTTAGAGTTAGTTAACCAGAGTCAGTTCACACAGTGCAATCTGAGGAGGGAACAATGTGGCTGTTTCACCCTTATGAGGAAGTTATTACAAATTGAAGTTTGTAATAACTTCATAACACAGTACACTAGGTCAATATTGACATGTTCTTTGGAACGAACAAGCTTTGACTTTACTTTTTGACCATTTTTGAACAGTTGTCTGATTGTGCTGGATACATCAAGTGGCACATCTGGATGCCTAAGAATCAGATTTTATTCACATTGCTATTAAGCTGGTAAGATATATAAGATATGAAGGTGTTCAGGTTTTTATTGTAAATAGAATTGGACGCTGTGTGGATTTAAACTACCAGTAGTCGTCAGACTGCACTTGAGCAATGTCAACAGTTGTAAAAGGGAGACAGGAAGTGATATATTTTAATAAATACAGCCACAAGAGATGCATGAAATGTATTTCCCAGCTATGGAGTCATAGCAGTGTGATCCCATAAAATCAGATTTTTAGAGTCAGATTTCATAAATAAAAATGTTGCTGGGCCTGACTCTAGTTTTCTACAGACAAACCCAGGCTCATGGACTGCACAATCAATAGCATACCACAGCCAGGAAAACCTCTTTCTCATCCTCTGAGATTACATTGGGACTGCCTGGACTTGTCATTATCAACTGTTGTGGTCACTCAATGAATGTAGTAAACTGCATTCTAGCTCTCCCAGCTCTGCGATTACATGTGTGGGAGGACATCTATGAAAAGAGCGAGTCTCTTTGTTTACTGTGTTGCCAGGATTACAAGATCAGCATTGAAGACCACACCTTTGTCTGCATAGTACAAGTGCGTCTGTCAGACTCACAAAGGGTATCCTGTTTTTAGGCTCATACTGGGCCAGGTCCAGAAACACCCAATGGCCTTATTTGCTTAGCCATCAGACATACATGGTTAATCATATGTATTATACTCTCCTTGTAACAATATTCAAATCATGGGTGGACACAATAGTACATATTATTGTGCAAAAGAGAGTTACATAAGAGAAAAAAGCCTCCCAGTCCTCCTAAAATTGATTAATGAATAGATAATAGATATAGATCATATTCATTTGGCCAAAAGAACAATATTCTTTTTTCTTTTTTTTTTTCGTTTTGTTTTTATTGGTTTATCTGTTACAAAAAGGAAAAACTGTTAGATGAGTAGAAGTAAATATTCAACCAAAACTTTCACATTGTAGATCTGTTCAATTATTTCCATATCAATTTCAAGGCAATTAATCGGGCACTGTTTTGATAATCAAGTAATTGTTTAAGACATGCAAAAATACTTTACACTTCAACTGTGACAGGCATTTGTCACTTTTTTTTTCACAACGCTGTCAAGACTATGATCGGCAGATTAATTGAGCATGAAAATGGTTTCATTCATTTCACTGATGGGAAAAGTTTAAATGTACATGTTGACAGAAATACTGCCTCCTTAACATCAAATTATGAACTATCCTTTGCTGAACTGTCTCTTTTCTTCCAGCAGATTGCTAAACTGAGGCTGCAGCTGCAGCGCAGCAAACAGGTCAGTCGGCAGAGTAAAGACAGGGAGCAGAGCTCACTGCAGCTGCCACAACAGGCGCAGCACAGCAGTGCATGCCAACCTCAGGTGAGTTATTCCTGTCAATGTTCTTGCCCTGCCAAACTGAATCACCAGCATGCTCTTTTCAGATGAAAACATTAACTAACCCTGACTTTGGTGATGCACTGACAGCAGTGAAATGATAAGGTAGCTTAGCAGCCACCAAACCATATCACCAACAACTGTTAAAGATAAGAGGGCTGAATATGAGTATACTGGGGTTAAGCAAGCTGGCTCTCTACATTACGTGGTTATCTGTTTCAGATGATAAATCGATCAGGATTTTGTGTAATTATTTGAGATATTAGTTTCAGCTTCCATTGTGATAAAGCTGTTGGTAACATAGCCACTATTTGAGGACTGAGTATAGCGTGACAGTTCCTGTATATTTCTAGGGCCTCAAAAGTTTATTATGATGCATGTTGCACAGCATTCGACTGAGAAGGTCTTGTTAATGACTCCCTATTGTGACCAGTAGTGTCAGAAGAGGAGAGGGGGGAATGTGTCTGGACATGCCCAGTCCTCTCCTTGTTTGGAGTTCATTCATTAACAGATGCCCAGCAACGGTACATCAGCCACTGTGGGAAAACTAATATAGAAAGTGAAATGCTATGCCCTATATGCATCTAATAGACCCCAGTTATAGCTTTGTTTTTGTTCCGTATGACATTTAATCCCACTATGTATTTAAACCGAACACCTCCACCCATTAAATATCCCATGGAACTGGATCAGCAACAATTTAGTATTGCAAGCAGATCTTGGGGTCACAAACTCCAAGACAAATGCAGCATTGTGTGAAGGTCTTTTGCTGTTTCCTGAGAGCGCGGGTATGCATTTGAGTGCATATTATTTTGACATGTACGTACGTCGTCATTTATATTTGATTTTTGTCTGTCTTTGCTTCCAGTACAAAGGAACTTCGTCAGCCTTATCGACAATCCCGGTGCCAAAATCCCTCATATGCAGAGTGCCGAGCAGTGTGGAGGGCATCAACCACGAGCTAGAAAATGTGTTCATCAGAGAGGACTGGGAGCAGGGGATACAGGTAGGGCTATGTACACTTACTAGCAACAGGTAGTGTTTAAAAACAACTTACAATGCTTGTTGAACAGCAGACCTGAACAATATGACTCACCTAACCTTACCCGATCCATCTTTTTGCAATGTCTTCTCATCTTCTGTCCATGTCGGGTTCATGTCATATCCTACAGCCTGCAAATACAAGTAGCCAAGAATTGTTGACAGCAGTGTCCTAGTTGTAACTGAATAGGACATACAAGGAAGTTCTGACAGCTGCAATGTCTCCATTTGTGAAAAGAACTGCAGAATTGTCAAAAATTGGCAGTAGTGTCTTTATAACTGTTTTCAAACAGTCAGATATTATTGAAATACAACCAGTGCAGTTACTTATTATAGAAAGACGATATGTATATAGCCGACACTATTTGTTGATAGCTGTTAGACTTGTTAGCAAATTGCAAAAAAAAAAAAAAAAGTAAGGCAATAGATAAGAGCTAATTGTGGATTTATTTCTATTCTGGAGTGGTCAGCATCAGCCAACATCAGACGTTGCAATATTGTGTGGAGGCTCTGTCGTCCAAAATGGTGAATTTCTTCCGTTCTTCATTCAGCTCTCATGGGTTTATACAGCAAAAGCCACAGCCTGTGATCCAACTGTAAACCAAAACACAGGATTGGATGTTGCTGTCTCTCTAAACTTGCATAACTGTCTTAGTAATAAGACACCGACTAAAGGACAACATACACACAGGCAGTTTATAACGCATGCCAAGCACCAACGCCCATTGTTTTCTTTAGGCCCATATGCTGACCATTGAGTCTTAGTGGCGTGAAGTCATTAGGATACATCACTGTGCTTCAGCTCTCCAGAAAGGCTCCTTCCTAAATCACCTCATCCCAGCTACCTCCAATTAAACTGCTCTTAAGTGCACCAGTGTCTGTATAATGCAAATGTGTCTTACACTCAACACTGGACAAAAGTCATTAATATTGTCGGGCTCTGTTTACATCCGTAATGTTTGTCGAGGAAGGAGTGAATCGTCGTATGTTACATCCGTTTATATACATGAATGTAGCTGTGGACGAAAATATATTTTTAGGATGTCCTTAAAATGTATTACATGCACACAAACGACTCTCTTGTAAAGTCACTTACAACAGTGTGCGCCATACAGTCAGACAGCAGGACACATATATTCTCACTCACACTGAATTAAATCTCTTGGAGGCGAGTAGACCCGTAAATCCCGCCTGATGTGGGGTAGTAAACCTTGGCAGGGCTGTGCAGCTCTCCCCTCTTAGAAAGTCACAAACACACACAGACTTTAAACACACATACAAACGCCACACCACTACAGATTTACAGCCTGCTGTGCACCAAGCCTTTTTTTTTTTTTCCCTTCTCTCCCATTTGAATCAGCTGTGCCAAAGCAGAATGCTCTGCATATCACATCGTTCATCTACTGTCAAGTATTACCATCTGGTGTGGTGTTTGCTTCTCCAATTGCCCTTTAAACAAGCAGACAAACAAACCAGAGGCTTTTTAGTTCCAGTCATTCTTGGACTTTTTAGCTGATGCGCTCTTAACCCAGTCTGATGTCGTCCAGTGAATGGGCAGGTAGCTGTTTAACATCTGGCACAGGGACACATCATCTGTTCACATGGGTTTTTCAAGGACACATTGGCTGTTATGGGGGATTGAGTGTGACCTTTTGAGTTACGATTCTCTCTAAACGCTGAGCATCACCTTTCTGCTATTTTAGGATCCATGTATGTAAATGCATGATCTCTCACCACCTCCTCCGCACTCTGACCTCACAGGCTATGGATGTGGTGGATGGCCGGCGACCCCCCTTCCCTCCACATCGCTACAGCAATGGCGGGGACACACGTGACACAGACACGCAGGCCCCTTCCAGTGGTGACTCCAGCCCCTCGCCCCGCCCCTGCAGCTCTGACCACCTCCACTCCCCTGACGGAAGCCCCTGTTCTGCAGAGGACATCGACAAAGGTGAGCCTTCACTGTTCGATGGATGCAGCGTCGGTTTGTTGAATTAAAGGGCAGCTCCACCAATTTTCCACATCAAAAACATTGCATAAAGCCACAAATCCCCTTGTCCAGGGAAATGAACCTCAAGATTTCTTAAAGGAATTATTTAGGTACTGAAAGATGGCATTAAATTCATGCTTAGACGTGTGCTCTTGTTTGCTTCAACTCTAAATGTATCATAAGTAAAAAGAAGGAAAGTAATTGTAAACTCTCTTAACTGTATTTTCAGACAGTGTGTGCAGTTCTCCTCTCCCCAAGTTTGCCACTTCTCCCAAACCTAACAACAGCTACATGTTTAAACGGGAACCTCCAGAGGGCTGTGAGAAGGTCAAAGTGTTTGAGGAGATGGTGTAAGTACGCTTTCATTTAAACATCTGTGTATGTTGTTTAAATGCTCCCTCATATTTGACACTGTGCTACTGTGCAGATGTAATGTTCTCTGCTGCCCCTGCACTGAGCATGTTGCTCATTTAAAAGAAAAACCATAGAGTTTACTGTACTTTTTCACGGCATACTTGCATGGTGGGTGGAAGGGATAAGGGGGAAAAAAAGTTGTGTAGGATAAATGATTAGCATTTAATCTGAACAGTCATATAAACAAAATATAATAAGCAAAAATACTGAGCTCAACTTCTGTTGTCCTCAGGTCTGGAAAATCAAAAGGCTTCCCTCTTTTCTCATGCCCGGACAAAAACAAGGTGAACTTCATTCCCAGGGGCTCTGCCTTCTGCCCCGTCAAACTCCTCTGCTCCTCCCTGTTCTCCCCCGTTTCTCCTTCGTCCTGCTCCTCGGCCAGCCCCGGTATTCATGGCAACGAGAGCCCTGGGCCTCAGGTGACCCCAACTCTACCCACTGCACCACTACCTACCTTTCCGGCCTCCACTGATTGGAGCACCGACAAAAGCACAGGCATAAACACAGACAACAGCACAGACAGCCAGAGCCCCGACACAGATGTGGGGAAAGATGGCTCAGCACAAGTTCTCCTCACCAGCTAGTCCTCAGGTATTGATGACCAAACCACCTACAGCTCAAACATTTCAACTAGTTAGGTGGTAAGGTTTAAAAAGAAAAAAAAAAAAGAAAAAAAAAAGATCCTTGCACTCCGTTAATCCTAACATTAGCCAGCAGGGAGTGCCCAAGGTCTAGAGATGACAAACACTTATGAAGATAATGGTACCAGCATCCTGCTGCGCAAGCATTTCTGCTCGGTTCCAGTGTTTGTCCTGCTCTCTGTTGTATCAAAAAAAAAAAAAAAAAAACTTGATGGTTTGGTCATTTGCACTCAGATTTTAGAGAGTGCGGACCTTGGGCACAGCCTCCCTTCACCCATCACTAACCTAGCCTTCTCCTCTGTATCGTGACATCACCCATAACAAAAATAGCTTTGCTTTCTTTTGCAAAAAGTAGTGATGACTGCTCAAATTATTGTGTTACGTAGTGCCGGCAGTTCTATCAAGTTGAAATTAAAAAGGAAAAAAATCCAAATCTTTGACAAGACACAACTCTCAAACACATTCTTCTCATGTTATCTAACCAGCTTATTAGCTGTAAAGTGTTCAGCGAGCTCAAATCTAAAGTACATGTATGTAAGCGTCTTGACAGGATGGGAAATGCTCGTTTCATCTTTTTAACATACTGGGTTGTCTTACCGTTGGAATACCTTTCCCCACATTAACCACAATGTTTGCACCTGTTAAGACAAGGCCATGGCTGTTTTTTATTTGTTTATTTGAAAGTATTTGTAGCACAGTGTCTGTGTGAAACCAGCAGTCAGTCAGTGGAGGCTCCACCCAACAGGCTCACAATCCAAGACTTTGCATTTCTAGTCTGATCACAATTAAAACTCGGTAAGCTCGACACAAAATGCTAATATCAGCTGTTTATTCAGAGACCAAATAACCAATAACAAAGCACACAACTCCCCCATTGCCTTGTTTTATTGCCCCACACTACCCAGAACAATAACTCAGGTTATGTGGAATGTACTTGCTTGGACTATGTTGCCTTTCCCCAGTGTTCGACTTTCTTCTACAGAAAGACAATAGAGTCTTGTGCAGAGATGTTTTATTTTTTTTTCCCCGGAGAGGGAGGTTATTACAGACTGAATCAGCTGATTGATGTCACAGTTGGTGACAGATGGCTTTTGCATTAACCTGTTCAGGTTAGAGTTTCAGGTGCTATGACACATTCCAGAGATCACTGTTGCATTGGTCAACTGTGAGTTCTCATGTAAATGGAACTAGCTAAATAAGCTACACCCTCCCAAAATTAAAAAGTTGACAATTATGTTGTTTGTTTTGCCCCATTGTTAAATATATACCAAAGCAAATTTCAAAACAACGAAAGGCCTGTCATGTATTTGGGAAACAGGAAGGCACTATTTTTGTGCCAAAGGCAGAATGTTTAAGTACGTTTTTGTTTTGTTTGTGAACAGTTCAGCAACATATAAACACTGGTTCGTAGTGTTTCAAACACAGGCGCTAATCCTTAAACCAAGCCCAAGCACTTATATTAATTGAGACGATAATCACTGTTTTTATTTTGGACCAATTTGTAAGTTAAAACAATCAGAATTTGAGTGCAATTGATTTTGTTTTTAAGTAAAGCTACACTAACATTTTTTTTTTTTTTTTTTTTTTTGTGTAATAAAGTTTGGCTCAAGCTACAGATCCTAGCAGATGTGCCCTGATGTTACCTTCACAAGTTGTATCACCGTAACATATTAAAGAAAAGAAAAGAAAAGAAAAAGAAAAAAAAAGGACTGATTTCGAGCGGGTTAACTTTGAATGGGAGGATTAAACTAGTAAATGTTCCATTTTGAAACGTTGGTCTTTCTAGCCACTTGCACACAGATACAAATATGAACAACATATGCAACGCATTCCTCACAGTTTAAGTTGAAATTCTCTGTTCTGCTTGCACCTCCAAGAGTTTCAATCATACTAATTTTAATTTTATTCACAAGCTCATTGTGCAGTGCAGTTAAGAAATGGTTGCCATGTTTGGCAATGATGATTCAGTTTTCCTGTGTATTATGCATTTTTATGTAGATCTTGTGTGTGTTTTTCAATAAAGAAAACAAAAAAATCTCTGATTGGGTATGTAATCCTTTTCAAAGGCTGTAGACAACCAATGTCAGTATACAGGAAGATGGCATTTATATACAAATAGGAGTCAAAGTAAGGCAATCAATGTATTTTGGTTATGATTGAATAGTAACAAATGACACAAGGCTTAGTTTACAACAAAATAAATTCACTCAGTTGAAATATAGTGTATAAGGAATCCAATAATAACTCTAAAGAGGTTTGATATTGTTGACTTGTGATTAGGTTAAGGCATTTACTCTGATATACAGCAATTTATGCAGCATTGTGAAATCAGTAGGATTGAATTTTCATGATTATCAAACCTTCCAGTTAAAAAAAACAACACACTGAAAACTGCATATGTTGCACATGAAAGCCAAATAACTGAATGACAAATAAATACATATTGAAATGATAAAATATATACTGATGAAAAATCTCACATTAATATAAACGTATTGTTCTTTCAATCACACCGTTACCGGATAACATAAAAACAAGGCATGCAACATGCAATAATAGATGGGTGATATGTGTATTATTACTCAATGGCAAATTCTATGGTCACACTTATGGAGTATATTGGAAAAAAGGGGATCACAGATACAGCATGAAGCAAACACATTTAAGAGCTTTAGTCTCAAAAGGGAAAAACTCTTTGCCGCCTTAACAAGGAAACAACTCCTCCATGTATCGGTTCACCCTTTCATATGCGGCTTAATCTTGAGCGTCAGTTGAATCAACCGATGGCAGAAAAATACACCTTTTGAATATTTCTCTATGGCTTCATTTACATATGACGCAATTAACTTTCCATCATTTCACATGTTACAGTATTTTGTAAACGCATGAACTATTGCACTGTGATCTTTTGTTCCTCACAAAGTAGTTTTGCCTGTTTGCAATCCTCAAAAATGAGAATCAGAAATAAAGCGTGAATGCTACGAGAGACTACAGATTTCCAAGGCAGCTAATGTCAAAGGCTTATTGTTCCAAACTCGTACTGAGGTATCCATGCTAAACATTAAATGCTTAACCCAGTGAAATGGCCGACGGGCTTATTAAGGTTGTCTTGTAAATGTTTCTTTTCTTTCACAATGGAAAGGACACTGAGCTGATAGTTACTAGTGGGACATGTACAGCGGCCTATTGCTGCCTCTATGAGAATAATCTGATCCGTTTCTTGTATTAACACTTACAATGATCAATTTATATATTGTTATAATAAAATAAAAGGGTTCAGTTACAGCTACAACTAATGATTATTTTCATTATTGATTGATCTGCTGATTACATCAATTAACTGTTATATAAGATAATTGAAAATGCTGATAATTTGTTTTATGCATCCAACAGGTTAAAAGCCAAAGATATTAAGTTTACTGTCATATGTGAAAAAGACATATAAAGCAAATCTTTACATTAGAGAAGCCGGATCCAGCGAATGTTTTGCATTTTGAATGTTTGAAGGATATTTCTGTTATTGCATTAGTTGCAGATTGATTTTCTGTTTAATGACTAATCAGATCAGTCGTTGCAGCTCCGCTCAAAGTGGTAACAATAAGCTGCTGTTCCCACTTAAAACAAACAAACAACGTAATCTTTTGAAAAGAGATCACCGTGACTCGCAGGAAGAACTATGCGGTGTGAAGTTCGTGCTCTGTGTCGGTTTTGCCGACAGCATCGGGATTGGAGAGAGGGTCCAAGTCGGCAAACAGGTTGAACCACGCCGAGAGGTCTTTGGACGCCCCTGCTGTCTCTGTAAAACGAGTTAACAAGGGTTGAACGTCACCAAAGACAAACTGCTGTTCGTCCACTAAAGCCGTGGTGAAAATATAAACACCTCCCATAAAAGTCCCATAAAAGACTGGATGTGGCCGAGGTCCGAAATTATGAATGGAAACAAGCCACAAGTTCTTAGACAGTACCCATAAACACAGGTTTTACTTGGAATAGCCTTTCTCTTTCAAATCTTCTCGTATGTTTTACTCATTTGGCTCGGTCCTACCTTTCGCTGCTGGCTTAGAAGGGTTCTGATTGGCTCCAGATGAGGGCCCCGTTGTCTGGGCAACCGACTGCGGAGCGATGCTGGCCCAATCTGAAATGGAGACGCGGATTTGGATTAATCAGCAGGAGAAACTTAACGTGCCAAAGCATGAGCCAACAAATAAATCATCTCGCTATCATGCACAGATATTGTGGAGCCTCGAAGGACTCACACAAACAGCAATATTGTTTATTAATATTTATTAAAGTACAAGCCTGAGGTCGTGTTTCAATTTATTTTGGTTTTATCCTTTTGTGTACGGTTAAGCATTAAATATCACCAGGGAGGACAGTGGAATGTGCTGTTGCTGTTGTATTGTCTTTCGTCCAAACACAAACAAATGAGTCCAACGGGCTTAAATGACCCAAAAGCCTTTTTGAAGTCTTTGGATATTTTAGTGAATTAGTTTGTTTATGGACAGCAACCGCATTTTCAGCAAGCTGGGTTGTAGAAGCAGAAATAATATTGAATGAATAAAACAATTCTTCAGGAAACTCCTTTAAGTGTAGAAAAAAAACGCGGAGTGTGACTGCAGCTGCAAGTCACATTGCATCCAGGTGAAGGTGCTTGATTTTCTGCCTTCTGAAGATTTGTTATAACTTTTGTTGCACATTCTTGGTCTCTTGCCATTTTGCTTTTGATTTGGCTTTTCATGCTGTATAATCAGGATCATAAGTTATTTGGCTTAGTGGACCAGGTTGTTTCCAGGATTTGCCTGTTTTGGGCTCCAGTCCTGAGGTTGAATGGAGGTCATGGGCTTTCTGATGTCATGTGAGTGTGACTTCTTTGGCCACTCTGCCATGTCTGGAAAGGGCTACGCCTACGCTGTTCCTGCAAGATCCCTGAAAAGAGCAAAATCTCTTGGTCCTTAAGTTAACGTGAGCGGCCTCTCGAACACCTAGTCACCCAGAATAGTTTCATCACTCAGTGTCAATCAGTGGGCCCACATTTTGAGAGCACAAAGGCACTTTGTTAAATTAAAGTTTGCGCACACCTGATGTATCGCATACTGCTCTGACCTGCACTCGTAGACTGAGGCCAGCTGGAATTAGCTTGGAGCTCTTTCAGTACTTACAAATTGTATTATACTTCTACCAAGATTTGTGCGTCGTTCACGGTTCTGACTGAATTCTGTTGACATCATGTTATAAATTGCAGGTGTTTCCACTTCCCCTAATTTGGAATTCACGCTGTAATTTTCCAATTTAATGTGGAAAAAGTCAAGCGGGTTGAATATGTTGTGACAGCTTTTTAAAAGGAAGAGATTGATCAGCTCCACTGGCCAGCTGGACTCTCAGCCGCCTGCTTCTGAACCCACAGACCATATGCTTCTCCTGGACCTGTTCAGATATGCTTTGTTGTGAAGTTGGAGAAAAACACCAGACTTACTTCTCTTTCTAAAACTTTACTTATGTTAAGTTGGTACTTTACTGTGACTCTGAGCCACAAAGAGATTGTCTTATCAAAATTATTCTAAATCACAATTAAGGGAATTTCCTTTTTTTTTTTTTTTCTCATGCAGAACATAGATTCATACTTAAGATTTACATTTCTTTACATCTTTTTAATAGTGCTACTTAACAGTGCTACTCATAAACCTCCAAACTGAAAACAGACAACCCCAAATCAGCAAAACCAGACGAGGTGCTCGCAGCCGGTGCCCAGGCCTGGATGAAATGGAAAGTAGTTGGCAATTACCTATGGATAAGCAAATCTAATTGCCATGTTATAATAACCTCCTTCTATTACTTAGACAGACGTGGGTCTGATAAATCATTTTAAAGTCAGTTTTCTTCCTGTGTGGAAATAGTTAGCAAAAAAAAAAAAAAACAGATTTTAGCTGTGCTTCTTGCATTCTCCATGGAAAAAACAATGTAGCTTATTTATTTATCAGGCGTATTCATTTCGCTGACGTTTCTCCTCATGGTAGAAACCTTGAGTGAGCTCATTTTTGGTGGAAAAAATACACTCTTGTCATCTGACAAGCTTTTTTGGACCACTTCACCCGTTCTGGTGCGCTTCATTTTCGTCTGGTTAACACGGGCACAAACGCATGGATTAAAATGTCCTGACCTGAGAGGGAAGACTGCAGATCATTCAAGCTCTGGTCCAGCAGCTGAGATGGTAGAAAGAAGTTGTCCTTTTGCTGGGCCTCCGCCGGTCTGTTGGACGCTGCGCTCGTTCCCTCCCCGGTGTCTCCAAACACTTCCGTCCACTCTCGAGAGAAGTCTCCCTCGTCCACAGACACACCACCCAGGATCTCATTGAGTAAAGCCATGCTGTCCTTCTCCTCTCCCTCCAACTCTGGATAGGCTGAGAGAGGATCTTCATTTCCTGGAACAACCAGGCAGAGAGCGATCGGAGGACTTCAGCAATAACACTACAGTAACACAACTCCCGATTTCCCCATCATTTGGCCATTTTAATTGTTTTTTAATTAATATTTGACCAGAAACTTCTCTCACATTCGTATGAAATGGTTTTGAGATTATTCTGCATTACTAGTCAATTTGCAGAAAATTAAATGTCAGCCGTTTTAATAATCGTGCTTCGTCACTTTAGGCAAAGATCCACAACTTGCATTTGTTTCAAAATAAAATGCGCCTATTGTCTTCATCTTCAATGATAGTAAATAGACTGTTCTTGGACAAAATAAGAGCCATTTCCACCATTTCTGCACATTTTGTAGACACAAGTTAATCAAGAAAAATAATTAGGACATTGTTGACAGTTATCATTAGCTGCATGTGGTAGTTATGTAAATGTAATATTTTCCTTTACCTTCTCTGGTCTTATCGCTTGTGTCTTCATTTACTAGCGAGATGAGTCTATAAATGTGACAAACAGAAGATCAGTTCACAGCATTTTGCATAGACATAAGGCACCAGGTGTGTAGAAAGACCATCTCAGTGTTTCTAAAAACACACTCCCCATCTTCACTGTTGGCATGCATGTGTTTGGTCTACCTGCATGAGTAAAGATGAAGATGCGATAACTCACTGGTCATCAGTAGCGTCGGTTTTCTTTCCTTCTCCTTTCTCTGCTTTACTTTTCTTCTTCCCCTTCTTCTTAGCCAGCTTGTCCATGGGGTCTTGTAAGGTCTGCGGGAATAACCGTGTCGTTGGTTACAGTTATTGGTCTTTTCTCCAGATTTAAATCTACTTTGACGGCGTTCAGGCCAAGATGTTCCCTGACCTTAAGTGTGGAAAACTCGTAGTGCTGACAGCCCTTGAAGCTCTCGTGAATGGCTGCCATCGTGTGAGATGTCTTCTCCCAGAAGTGCAAAAGTGTTGTCTATAGAGGAGATGAGCAAGACAAATCACACTCGGCTTATTGTGATGGAAACAATTTGAAAATGAGAGGATATGCAGTGTCTTATTTTCCTTTGTTCCCTTCATGTTTGTCTTCCTTCCTGACTGAAAACACCCTGTTCAACATCAGTGGAGAGTATGAACACAACTAGGATACGTGGTATACCTGGTATGTGGTTAAAACGTGTGAGAGGAGGTTGCAGCGGCTGGCTCCCAGCAGGTCCACTTTCTGACAGACGTCATTCTTCAGTTTGTCAAAGCTTGTTTTGGTTGTGCGCACCTGAGCCTGAACCTGTAACACAACAGATAGGAAAATGTCCCAACTGAAGATCAGCACCCACTATTATGTATCATGCAGGTTTGAACAATCAAAGTGCAAATGGTCTGTGCTTATGCAAGTGTAAGGAGAAAGCAGCATGCCAAGTTCTTGTTCTATTATGGTTTGCACAAATGAACCACCATTTAAAGGAGCGTTGCACCCTCTAGTGGCATCTCTGTGATTGCTTTTTTTCCTGCTTTATGATGTTTGTTTGGTCTTGCAGTAAATTAGGGCTGAAATGAGTTTGTTTATTACACGACTGACAGAAAATGAATTGCCCTGATTTGATATTCAATTAATTTAAAGTTTAAGTTATCTATCGAGTAGACAACATTGTCTGGTTCTATTCTCTCTAATCCAAGGAATTGTTGTTGGGTTTTCTTTTTGTATGATTGGAAATGTTGGTTTGTTTGATGGCAAACTGAGCAATAACCGACAATTAACTGGCAAACGTGTTCATATGTGTGATTTGTAATTGGTAGTAATTTAGACCCAATATTGATGGGTGAAGACAGCTGTTGTTAACAACATCAACAATGGCTCAGCTTCCAAACACGCTGCGTACGCGGAGCCTCTGCCATTGTTAAGGACTGCGAGGCTCCGCAACAGCTTCTTCCGAGCTATCGGAGCGCTGAACTCCCAACACCTCACCCCGGGAGTCACCTACCCCCCTCCCACTGTAATGTGAACATCAAGGACAACAAATATTGCGTCTTGTGTCTGAGCTGTTTAATGTCGTTGCCACTGTTGGCCTGTTTGTGCTGCAGTGTGTTTGCACACTGAATGCATGTAGTATGGTTGCGCCGTGCAGGCAGACTGCCACTGGTTGCACTGGATCTATGTTGAATGCGTGGTTGCTGTATGAAACACTATTTCATTCATCTGTACTCTCTGTATATGGTAAATGACAATAAAGGCTGACTTGACTTCACTGAAGTGTCCCAGTGAGCCATCATGGTCATTACAGCCCAGAATCTGGCCCAAACTATAAAAAAAATGCAGTCAGTACTTCTGTAGCTGTGCTTCCTGTTGTGACATGTCAGACTATGTGATGCCTGAATGACAAACCTTGCGGAATTTCTCCATCTGTTTATGTGTATCTGGATCCAGCTCCTGAGACACATCCTTCATCCAAAGCAGCGCCCCACGATACTCAGTCCTCGACTGCTCCATTCGATTCACCGTCAGCCACGTGTCTGAGATGGCTCGATACCGAAAGGTTTCCACCTCCTGGTACAATCGGCACAGAGGGTTCCTCAGAGCCAGTCTGTGGGACGCAGCGTTAAATCCAGTATTAATGTCCTCGTTTTGGCAAGTTTGGCATAAATTATCAACACCTCTGTGCATTCATTTTAGACGGTACTGGGTTATTCTGACTTTACAGACTCGTTTGGCTCGTTTATCGTGGATGATGGAGTCTGCTGAATAATTTGGGAATAAAAGGAAATTGCCCTACAAAATCAAAAGGCCTCTCAGCTCTTCCAGCTACAAAAAGTGTCTTGTAAAAGCAAATAGTGGAATCAATCAAAGGCCATCGGTTCAATTGACTTTTTATCCCCTTCAGTGAAGAAACCGAGTAAAACTTAAAAGTAGTCTAAGGGCATTACAATAACAAGCATGTAATATGATAATAATGGACCACTATTCTTAGGTATTATCCATCATTGCGTGTGGTTCGTTAGCCTCATTTGTCCCGGTTCAGATTCAGATACAGAACAATTCATTTATCAGAGTGAGCCTACCTCTGCTGTTCAAGCAACTTGTCTTCTACTCTGTACTCATGATTATTTGCTTTCTTCCCATTAGCTGGAAGTGTACATACCCAACTCTGGGATTACACAAACAGGACAGGCCTCCCTGTTCCCGCTCTAGGCTTTAAGGTGATCAAATTGACTGACTCCCATATTTCCCTAGTGAAGGTGTAACTTGAATGTGAATGGTCTGGATGTGACAAACATCTGTTATACATACATTGATGATATTTCCCATGTTGCTCACCTCTGCTGAGAGGAGAAGCAAAGTGCTTTCCCTGTGGCCTGCATGATCTTTCCTGCCCTGGTTTTATCCTGCGAACCCTGGGACCGCAGGAAGCGACCCAGTTCGTTTTCCTCCTGGGAAAGAACTGCACAGCAGAGATGATGAATGTTGACTTAAGATTCAGTGTCTTACAAACTTGAAAATACATTATTTGCAGGTTTAACACAATAAAATGAGTCGGAATGAATTAGCATTTTGGTGAACGAAGCATTTCTGATATGTTTTTTGTGTAACGATAAAATAATAAACACATCACACATTCATGTTTTCACTCTGGAGAATTTTTAGTAACCCTGAGAGCTGTGTTGTTCCTGGTATCATCTCCCAAGGCAGATTAGTCCCAGGAGAGGGACCAGGCTAAATGTGATGTGGGAAGCCCCCAGGTTAGTGCCTGGTGGCCAGGCCTGTTCTGCTCAAACTGAGGAAGAGGCATGGGGGTGGGGACCTCTGGCTACAGCTGGTCTGTGTCGCTAAAGGGTTAGCTTCAAGGCAAAACCCCTCTTGTTCAGGACTTGTATGAACAAGTCTTTATCAAACGCATTTTCAAAGTTAAGAGACCGTACGTACAACAGATCCTCCTCTGGTACTGCTCGATGACCTTCAGCAGCTCCATGCATGTTCTCTGGATGGAGTGGAAGACCTGCAGAGGAGAAGAAAATTTAGAACAAACACAAAGTCAAAGAAATGCCTGATCTTTGTGGGAGGTATTTCCTGTTGAGTAAGGCTTGTGTTTCGTAAACTACCTGAACAGGCTGAGAGTAACTGGTACTTTTATCAAGGCGAAGCATAGAAATCTAGTGAAGTCTCTGACACTATTGATTTCAAGATGTAATGTCTACACAGTGGAGACACTGAAACCTCTGTGGGGTAAAAACAGAAGTGTTAAAATGTCACATCAAAGCTTTAAAAACCATCTCCGATCCAGTATGTAGATACAGTTTTGAGTGATTTATCACAATGCGTATCGAGGGCCTGGTCTAAATTAAGGTTAGATGTTCAAGCTTTTATGAAGTATCGATTTCAGCCATTAAATTCGCCTCCCTCCTGAAATGGAAGCGTAGATGATGGAGGTTGGAGAGGCAGCCTAATGTATGATTTAGGCCTCGAGCTAATACTGGCGTCGTGTGAATCAAAAAGCCATTTTGGTCCGTGCAGAATCCACCTGGGGGAAAGTATCTCCTGTGTTTCTTAATGTTTCTGTGATGTGACTCAGGGCTGTGGGAAGCAAACATGGCAGTCACCAAGCATGCTGTAAAACTACATTCCCCAGCAGACAGCTTCTTATTTCCTCCTCACCTCCAGCTTGGCATCCAGATCTGCGTCGGATGCCACCACATGTTCGTCCTCTTTCTTCCCGGTGACCTTGATGAGCGTCTGTTTGGTTTTCCAGTACTTCTGCTGGAACTTGTTCACCACAGACGAGTCTTGGCTTTGGATGAAGCGGTCAAGGTAGTCCCTGGAGTAGCCACTGCAGTGACATGTAGGGTTAGGCCAATGTTTGAGCTGTGTACATCCTGGAAAGAACGCACTGATTTTTTTTGAAGGTATACTCACAAATTTCCTCCCTCCATTTTTCACGATTAGCTGTGGAGAAAGCAGAGCAACTTAGATTCTTACTGGACGTAGCTTGAAACAGCAGGACACCGATATGTAATATAACAACTACATATTCTCTCAGTGTGCATGTACTTGCATTACAGAATATGTACTTCATGAAATCAGTCTTTCTTTAAAACCACATTTCACTGGTGTTAGTGTCTCTGCACTGACGACAAGTTGCTTTAAAAACAATACAAAATGTTATTTTCAAAAGTTAGATTTGAGCCCTTTTACTTTGAAATTCAATGTTTTTAAACATTGATATGTCCTATAATTACAATATAATCATTAATACATCAGACAAAACTTGTAAATGCGTAAATCAATAACCTAATTCACTGTTCTTGTTCCTTTTCCTTAATCCATTTGACCAACAATGTTAGTTACTGTATAAAAGTCTTAAGCATGAGTCATAGTAAGGTGTGACTGAGGTCCTGGCTTGTGTGTGTTTTACCATCCAACAGAAATGAATGAGAGGCAGTGGCAGTAATGAACCGGTACATTTGTCCAAGCACTGCTCCTTAGTTCAATTTTGACCCACACCTGAGTATTTCCATCTTTCCTCTGTACCAGCAGGAGAACTTTTATTTCTGACACTTTAAATACATGTGCTGACATAATTGTACTTTTATTATTGACGGTATTTTTTATATGAATGTAGTTGCGCTTTTGCCGGAAGGATCTTTATACTTGACCCACTAGAGACGAGACGGGAGCTTTTCAAGGGGATTTAAAATCCCCACGAGAAAACCAGCACTCGTTTTCCCGGAAGTGCATCACCTTGCTGATGACCAACAAAAGGATGAGATGAAAGATTATGAACAACGAATCACCGCATTTTACATCAAGCTCGCGCGTCACGACTCGCTCTCGGAGCCGTGGGCTGTGACGTGAACGCGCTTCGCGGCACCTCGGTAATAAAACACCGGGACGATTATTCTGAATTCACGGGAAAAAAAAAAACAAACAAACATATGAATGTGAGCACATCAGTGCAGCATTAAAAAAAAAAAAAAAAAAAAAAAAAAAAACAGCGCCTGCTTCACTGCGATGTGCGGAAAAACGAGCAGCTCTTCCCTCCCATCGCCCTTTGGATATCACACTAATATCCCGATGTTAGAAAGAGCGGATATCAAAATAAAAGCCCCGTGCGTCTCACACATACCTCTCCGTGTCGATAACATGTAGAAAAGGCTCCTTATATCCCTCCCATCGTTTCACGGACAGCAGCTGTGGCTGGGCCCAGTTGTACTGTGTGTGTGTGTGTGTGTGTATGTATGTGTGTATTTGTATGTGTGTGTGTGTGTGTGCACAGCTGCTCGTTCAGCTCAGCTCAGCGCATCTTCTTCCGCCGCCGACGTCATTCTCCTCCTCCTGTAATTGGCCGGATGTGCCGCGCGGCATCGTGTTCAAATGTTTGTCTGAGGCAAACACAGCAGTGACCGCACAGGTGCACGAGCTCCAGCTGCCTCCTGCCCCAGCGGCCTGTTTGTTTATCACTGTGCAAACTGTTTTTTTTTTTTTTTTTTTCCAGAAAACCACCATGAAGCATTAGGTCTCAAATGTCCTTTTTGTGCTTCTCTGTAGATCATAATATTGAATATGGCTTCATACAATAAAGGCTGGATTGACCTGTGAGGAGGCCTCATATGCCCCGGGGCTCAAATTAGCTCCTGGGCCTCTTGTTTTTTTTTTTTTTACCCCGACCTTTCACCTTGTTGGGTGTGTTTCCTACAACAAAATGTAACAAGGGATAAAATCCTTTAAGGTTTCACTTTGGAGAAGAACAAAGAATGAATTATCACTGACTCTCTTTCGGCGTCTTTCAGCTCGTTGTTTTGGTTTTCTGGCCATTAGCTATGTTTTAGGTTTTTTTTGTTTTTTTTTTTGCCATATTATCCTGTTTCCATGACGAACCCCCCCCCCCCAAAAAAAAGGGCCTCTTAACTAACAATAAAGAAATAACATTACACTCAGTCACTATCATCACTATCGCCAGAGAGTTTGGCGTCTTTCAGCTCATTGTTTTGGTTTTATGGCATGGACATGTTATCCTGTTTCCATGACAATAAGATAAACAAAACAAGGGCATCCTAACTAAGCCATGAGTAATAATGAAACAGATTATAGAAACAATAAAGAAATAAAATCACACTCAGTCAATATCACCATTTAGAAGAGGGGGGGGGGGCTTAAGACTAATTAGAGAACAAAACGCCTGATAGACGTTAGAGACCAGCTGGTGAACATATGGAGCATTTAGCAGCTGAAGAGAATGAAAGGATTTGTATCCATCAGGCTCAAGACTCATGATGAACAGTGATGCTGCTGCATATCTTCTTGATGTGTTAACAAGCAGCTGTTTGCTTTGCCGACTTTAATAGAAGGACTAGACGGCGTCTTCAGATTCTGTAATAACGGAGGACGTGTGGTTGAGTTTGTGCTTTAGTTTTCTCAAATCCCCAAACAAAGTTAATTCAATTACATAAAACCAACTGACATGAGTTTAATCTGAAGCTTCTGGGGATTCAGTCTCATACAGTTTTCAGCTGTGAGTATAATATAATTTCAAGAAGTTTCAGCCCATAGTGTTCAAATGTTTGTCTCTGATGGTTACAGACTCGTATACTAATTAAAAAAGATAATTTTTTTGCAGATCATAATGTTTTCCCCTCGTGTGTGCATCGGAGTATTGGTGTAAACAAACCTCAAGCAGCATCGGAAACAATCGTAGCTAACTTTGTTGTTAAGAGTTAGACTCTGTATCGTATCTTCGAGTTCAGCAAATGTCCTTTTGTTTTAATTTGTTTCATTAACTCTGAAGCAGGACTGTCAGGATAACTCTTAGTTTACTCATGTTTGGGTGGATCCTCTTCTTGAGTTCTGTTGCATGCTCTTCCTGAGTGAGCTTTTCACAGATTCCCCTGTTATCTGGAAACACATGATGTTCCTGGCTCCATCGTCTGTCATGTTGTTGGCGTGTTTCTAATTTGTAGCATTATTTGTTGTTGCTCAGGTCTTTTTACATCTGGTGGTGGAAGAAATATTTTAATCCTGCACAAATAGTAACATCGTGTTAAATTAAAAGAACAGATTTCATTGTTTTATTATTTTTTCCAACAGAATCCTTTTTTTTAAATGACTGTAATCAAGTTTTTAAAGTTGCAGCTGGCTGAGGTAGAACTAATTTCCTCTACTTTCTATACTGGTAGATCTAATCTATGACATATTTTTACATTATATGTCACATAATACATTTATGTTTTATTTCAAAAGTTCAAATCTGCCTAGTCCACAGTAAGTAGGACTACCTCAACTTTAAATACTAACGACCAAGGTTCAGAGTTGGGAAAATAATACAATGACAGGACATAAGCAACCAGAACTTATATATATATATATATAGTATATCCTGTATAAAGTATATAAAGGGAAAACTCAATAAAAGATATGAAATATAAAACAAATTTATTCTATAAAAAGTCCAGTTTTACATTAAAATGTTTCTAGTTAGTTCTTTTCCACCACCTGTTTATTAAACAATTTAAAAACAAAGAGCAAAAATACAAACACGCACACTTCAGACTTTTAGATCGAGACACACTGTTAAGTTTAATTGTGTTAAATGTGGCCCTGCCCACTCGGTTTAGTTCTGCGTTTGTCCAAAGGATGGCAGTGCAACACAAAGGAAGGGCAGTGCTCCTTAATGGTCTCCTCTCCTGTTTGGGGCCCCGAGCTTCAGTTTATTTCATCACACTATACTGCAGCTGATTTAATAGCATGTACATTTTGTTGTCACCTAAAGGGAATTTCTTGTCATGCTCCAAATTGATGTACCTGTTTGTAGTCTTAGACAGTATTTGTGCTGCACAGTCAAAAGGCGTGTGAGAGCAGCGCACAGCTCAGACAGTTTTACTGAACAAGCACAGTGAGCTGTTTTAACCCTAGATTATGGATTTATATACGTGAAGTGTGTTTTATGTAGAGCCTAATTTGATCATCGCCGGGGGAACGTTGAACCCTTTGAACCTTGGACACCCTGAAGTCACTTTCCGCACAATACAGTTCGATTCATCCTCGATTCAGTACGAAAACGAGACTGTTGTGTTTGTTGGGTTCTTTTTTTTTTTTTTTTTTTTGCATCTTTAGTGTCATAATATCTTCTGATTTCCCAGAGCAAGTTTTCCAGCTCGCCTCAGCCTCAGCCTCAACCCTTCCAACCCTGACCCCTGACATCATCCCAAGGCTGATATGAGCTGATAGATAGATGCGTCTCGTAAGGAGAGGATATAATCTCCATAAAGACCAGTGTCCTTCACCCCATCTGATCCTCCTCCACCTTATCTCCAGGTCCATGATGGTATCTAAGCAAGTTGAGTTCACTTAAATAAGACAGGAGGACAATCAGGGCCTTAATTTAAGTGATGCTGTTAGGGGTTTAATTCAATCAGGACAGAGAAATTCCTTTCCTGAAATTGATCAGGGTCGTGCGTCACTATTGATTTTCTCTGACATTTCCTTACTCCTGCTGGTGTGCTGCGCTTCATTCATGAGGTTTTCTTTGTGTATGTATGTATTGTATACTTTCCATTGTATTCATGTTGCATGCATCAGCAACTGTACACCAGCTAATACCAGAAAACCCAACACAAGCCCAAAGTCCCATTTTCTGGGACACTGTCTGAACCAGACTTGAGCGTGCCCTCATTGTGAAGGTTTGTAACCCCCCGAGAGTGACCGACATGACCCCAGAAATTGCTCAATTGACTTTTTCCATCTGCAGTTATGTGTGGCGATGGGGAACCATGACATTTACATTTGCACCACTCCAATATGATCCCTTGCTCGGCGCGAGTTTTCGACACAGACTATAGCTCAAAACAGGTCACAAGATCAAAAGTGTCTTTTGCCTGGAGGAGTCACTGAGTCGATCCTTTCCATTTCTGCACCAAATGGTGTTTTCTCTCTCCCTCGCCTCTTGTTCTCTCTCTCTCTCTCTCTCTCTCTCTCTCTCTCGCTCTCTCGCTCTCTCTCTCTCTCACCAGTAACTTGCTGGAACACATTTAGATCCTGAGTAGAACTCCTCAGTGCCCACTCATCACTCTGCGTGGTGTTTGAAGATTACTACGCTCAGAGACATCCTCACTGGGCATCCAGGCAGCTTAGAGGCCAAAATCCATAATCCCTTACCCTTCATGGGAATTCTCCATGCACTTCAACATGCTGAAATACAGCCCCGCTGCAGCAGCCACTCATGGTCGAGGAACTACTGCAGCCGGAGGCCGAGATAGATGGATGACATGTCTCAATGAATGTGGGAGGAAGTTAGATTTAAAAATAAGTTATATACCACGGATAGCTTCTGCCCAGAAATCTAATCTAAAGGAATGTTTCTTGCATGGTATTTTTTTTATTTCTAATGTGTGTGCTCTACCTCAGTCAGTCCACATGCACTGGTAACTGTTTTATGTATACCATAACAGCCCAGACGACATTATTTACTGAAAATATGGGTGCTTCGGTGGGATTCAGCAGCTGCACAGCCTTTCCATTCGTCGTCTCAATAAAGAATTTCCTCCGAGGCTTTCCTGCCTTATTAAAAAGCATAAATAAGTGTAGTTCCTTGATTTAGTAATCTGCATGAACAAGTAATATGTAAAGTTTTTTTTTTTGTACTTGGAGGACCAGTGGGGTTCAATTTTTCTTCCTCTAGGCTACAGTCTAATGCTTTGTTAGACTGCTGCGCTAAAACTTGTGTAATAGCTTGGGGAGTTTGTCTTGCAGCAAACAAGAATAATGAAAATAATCTCGTATTCACATTTGGTATTTTCTCATTATGAAAGCATTTCTTGACTCTAATCCCTCTGTTTTTTTTTTTTTTTCTTTCTTTCTTGAGATGTACGCGAAAATCTGAGGGCGACGAAGAAAAAAGGTCAGAGCAGGTTTTAGTCAAACCTCAGGTAGCAAGAACACACGTGTAGAAACCAGTGGTTTCTAACTCTGCACCATCTGTGCACACCTTTTTTTTTTTTTTTTTTGATTTACAGGGGTGTCTTTTAAATTTTTTTGTCAACCTTTTCAAGGCAGTTTGCAAGGACATCCCCGTTCCTCAGACTCCATACCTTTGTCTACAGCATGTTGAGCTCTAACCTGGACAAAATGTCAGCATGATTGCCCTTGGTCAGTGAGGAGCTGGACCGTTACCCAGCACTACCGGCCTAACCTGTATCAGAGCGTTGCAGCTCTCTCTCCCCGCTGTTTGGCATGCTCCGTGGCACCAAGTGCTGAGGGCAGAGCGTGTCGTCGAGCTGGCAGCGGCCTGAACTCGTTCAAGGTTACTCTTTGATTTAATGGTGATGCATTTTTTAAAACTGCATCATCCCTCTCTCTCTTGCCACAGCGCCTAGTCCATCTCTGTCACAAACACTGGCTGTGCGTCTCACCTTTAGCAGTGGAAGCACCAGGAGAGGTTGTTTAAGATATAAATCAATGGCAAACGAAGCCCCAGCTCCTGTGCAAGATGGCCCTGATTGTTTTACCTGCCGGCTTGTTTTAAAGGCAGGACGGCGAAGGAAAACTGTTCTATATATTTAGACGATGACATGGGAAAATGGTCTACTCATCATGTAGACAGCTGCTTGCGCGGCCACCAACAATCATCTCTGACTGCAATGCCTTTGATGCTTTGATGCATAACCAGGTGCTGTGGTAAAATGTAACACCTTGGTGATTTCCTCTGCCCTCCTGAAGATGTAAACGATGGAGAAAAGCATCTGTTTGTTCCTTATTGTGTCTCTTGTCTTGTATAAATAGCATCACCTGGCTCTGTACTTGGTGATGTTTTTGACAAGGTGAAATTTTGGTAATCATCACCTTTCCCTGCGGTTGTTCCAGCAGACGTACACTGACAGCATTGTGTATCACAAAAATAGATCATCAACCAGTTGCTCTCGTGCTCTGAGGCGCGGCTGCTCGTGAACGAGCCTAATCGTCGGTGGTTAGCATCTGTGCACGTTCGCAAACACACTCACACACACTGATATATTCAGCTGATCGGACACACAACTTTCTTTTTCCTTAACTGAAATTAAATCTGAGCTATTCAGGCATGAGAACATGAGTGTTTGTGTCGTGTGGCAGCCTGTTATAGAAAGAGATGAGGATTTCTGATAGCAACAAAAAAAAGATAAATCACAGGATAGAAACGGGTCATATTCATGAGCCATGTAATCCTCTTATATCTCGTGTCATTTCAGAAAAAAAAAAAAAAAATCACATCTTTGCCATCAGGACTTCTGTGTCTGGTTTGATAAAGCTACCTCTCACAAGAAGAGGGAAAGTGCGAATGAGGAAACCTGATGAGCAGAAATTAGACAAACACAAGTTAGTGCTGAGAGGCTGCAGTCAACAGAGGGATGCTTATTTACTCAGTGTTGGGAGGATTTCTTGGAAGCCATGTGCAGCTGTGCATGACTATGACCAGCTGTATCAGCTAAAGAACCAGCTTCTGCTATCTTTCTAAATTAATGTTAAATTTTAAAATTTCATCCTTAACCTGTGGCAATGTGGCTCTTCTCTTAGAAACACAACATTTTGATCTGAACACCTACTTTCTGCTCTAGTTTCTGTCTTTATGTCTTGAAAAACTGATAAAATCACACACTGACTTTTCAAATGATCATTTTCATCCTGCTAGTTGCCTTTTAAGGGATAAACCATGTATATGGTTACAGGGGATATAACCAACTGTAGATACCCTTATAGTCTTACTGATACATGACTGGAATTAATTATCATTTATTATTATTATTATTATTAATCTCTTGATTTGGTTTAATTGTTATTTGCTTTATTTATTAGCCTATACATTTACTGTTTAGTCTGACGTTCAAATGTCATCTACATCATCTACAATAATGTAAAACAGGGAAAAGTGCAAATTTTCATATTTAAGATGTTGAAACCAGACGATGTCGGACATTTGTGCTTGAAAAACAGCTCTTATTATTGCATCTGTCCATCGTGGGAGAGGGATCCTTCGTCTGCTGCTTGTTTCCTTTTTTTTTTAACCCCCCTTTACCATATTTGAATTGAGGGTCTGAGTATAGAGGTAAAGCCCTTTGAGACAAATACATCAACTATAAGTTGACTTGAGTTGTGTTGAAACAGTTGATCACAGACAATAAGAGATTCATTTTGATAGTTGGTTGATCTAAATTGATTAATTGAAGTCATTTATTCAGCAAAATGCCAAGTATTTACTTGTTCCAGCTTCTCAAATGGGAGAATTATTTGCTTTCCTCTGTTTTACATCATTGTAAATTGAATATCTTTGGTTGGTCGGACAATAGGAGCAACAATCTGGAGACTTCGCTGAGGCCTTGGAGAACTTGCCATGGTCATTTTTCTCAATTATCTGAGGTTTTATAGACTAAAAAATGAAAAAGCTGCTAAAAACTGATGAATTTATAATGAAACTATTTGTTAGTTGCAGCCTTATAAGTGACCGTAATGATTCATTGCCCTGCAGGTTGTTCTTTCAGTCGAATAATTGATTCATTGACTTTTTGTTTCATTTCTATATATTGACAAATTGTATAATTAAAATCAATGAAATCAAAGTTGACTCAGCAATTGGGTCAATAAAGCACAGACTGGACGCTGGTTATCTGGACCCACTGGGTGACCAATCGAACCAAGAGTTTCAACCCAGGGTTCATATTACTTGAATATTTACACAAACTATTATTATTTAGACAAAACAATTTCAAGCTTTACCTTAAAATTTTCCCTCGTGTTGTTTGTAGAAGAGTTAGCGTAGCATGTGGCACAGCTTTTATAAATAACCCAACAGTCGTGTAAAAAGGACATTGTGTGATTAACTGCTTTTAATGAGTGATTAATGATTAATGTTGTGTGTCATATGTTTAATTGCATCATTTCTTTGTTAATTTTAAACTCGTGCAAAGCGTCTCGAGTACCGTGAAAAGTTCTCTACAAATGAAATGGACTATTATCTATTATTGCTCTAAAGAATAACACTAGTCTACTCAACTCTGATTTTAGACGGAGTTAGTTTTTGTGTCTGCGTCTGTAACTGTTGAACACTTTACTAGTTCCTGTAATGTTGGTTTTTTGTAACATCAGCAGTCTTGAGAGTTTCACCTCAGCGTCTGCTGCGTTCATTGTCCTGGTCCTGTGAAAATCCTCGCAGTGAAAGCAGCGTCTCCATGTAACGTGCTGAAGGGTGGAGCGGCCGAGACGTCCAGATGACGGATATTTGAAGGCAGCCAGATTTCTCTTAGATTCATGATGAGCTGAGTAGCATTAGATCATAGATGTGCGAACAGCAAAATGGGAGAATTAGACAGTCGCTGCTGTCAGCCATTATCCAGTGCAGTGGGAATTGACAGTGTTACGATGCTAACATCCATTAGAGCAATTAGCTGCGACACACAGGTGCCCTACATTTCAGTCTTTCAGAGACCTTTCATTAAAAGCCTCAAAATATTCTTAATTTCCACACCCCCTTCCAAAGAGAAATCTGTATACCAAATGTAATATAAGCAGCAGGAAAGAATTAAATAGAGCGTAAACTTAATTTCATGTTGCCACAATTCATTCGATTCATATGGGCTTAATAGTATTGTTCATTTTCCTGCATATTTAGGGGTGAAGTGTTCGTACCTGGTTATGTCTAGGGGGCATTAAGTCTGACTAATGAAATGACTCTATCCTCAGTGGCGTTTTAATCTATTCACTGGGAAAGTAATTGACAAGCCCACAGTATGTGCATTAGGATAGCTCCGGCACCAAAGGACAGCTGTCACTAAAGCAATTAAAATGACAAAGGTTAATTAATTCTCTCCGGTTTTTACCTGATATGAGACATTCACAATGAGTGAGTTTTCATTTCCGGAGGAGTAATAGTGTTTTGAGGAGAGTAATTTATTTGTGATTTGAAAAAAAAAAAAAAAAAAAAAAACACCAGCCATTGTCTGATAGAGCCTTTAATATGTCAATACCTCACACAAAACTGTGCCTCAGGACAGTTTCAGCCCCAGATTTGAAATGAATTCTGCAGCAGCACATGATCTGAAATGACAATTGGTGGTAGTTGTTTTGTTTTGTTTTTTTTAAGTAAGGTGCCTATTATTTCTTCTGTAGTGGCGCAAACAAAATGTGATTTGTTTATAAATGAGGTCTGTGAGGATGTTTCGCACTTAAACGTTCAATTTGAACAAACGTCTGTAAGTGGAAAAGCGAAGCTCTACATTTTCCCTGCGGTTGGGGGTCAAGCGGAAGAAAACCAAGACGCAAATAATTACTATGCCAACCACCTCTGACACCACGAGAGCAGAACCCAAGAACTTTCTAATCCACCTAAATGTCAAAGCAACGTTCGCAGCCCTCCCTCCGTGTGAATCTCCACAGGCTGCCAAAAGGCCAGTGGTTAGTCATCTGTTTACTCCTGCAGCTGCTGGGTGTCATTGGGACTCTGAAGGAGAAATCCCATGATTCTCTCTGCCATTTCTGACAGCTCCCGCCCAGACCACATTAATCAGGGATTGTGGGTGAGCTAGAGGATAGACGGCAGGCATGGATGGCTCCGGCCCAGGACAACTGAACCGAGGGAGAAGATCTGGGCCCAAAGATAACTCACACGTCCAGACACTGCTGGGTTGTAATGCTGTCGGTTTCATTCATACACAGAGAGTTCATTAAATGGACAGTTCTCAAAGGAAACGGCCACTTGGCCTTGTTGCCGGGTAAAATGGTGCTTTGAAATTAACATAATTTAAGAATTGGTGGCTTTAAAGAGGAGTTAAATGAACCCAATCTGTCCCAGTTGTGCAAATGATTCTCCAAGAAAAAGGTTTGCTGAATTGAGGTTATTATATATTTGAGAATGATTTGAATTTAATTTCTAAAAAGAATTGTATTTAATTATTTAAGTCTACTTTCTACAGCCCCTCCATTTAATAATGTCATCTAGTTCTACTAAAGGTACAATCAGTAATCTAAATGTTAACGAAACATTAGCTCTTGAGCTAAAGGCTAAACCTCCCACAACTGACAGGTCTTCCGACATGGAGACTAAAATTGGACCAAAAAACTAAAGCCCAACATTAAATTCTGTAAATTGTAGTTTTATTTATTCGATTTGAAACACACACAAAGTTGATTTTTTTTTTTTTTTTTTTTTGTCTTTTGTCAAACTTGTACTGTAACTGAATCGATTTCTTTGACAGCTAGGGGGCAGCAAAACAATCTTTAAAAACACCACTGACAAATGACAACCTTATGAAGCAGTTTTGGGTCATGTGTTAGCCTTTAGCAGATACATTAAAGTATTTATTTGGAGTCAAACATTCACTCTTGTTTGGTCTCCACCAGCTCTTGAGTAAAAATACCTGACTCTTTAAACATCTAAATGCTTCACTAAGTTCATCAGATAGTTTCCCCATCTGCAGCTGCTGATGAAACCAGTGAGTCTGAACTGAAACAGTAAAGTTCATAAAAACAAAACAATGAGCTAAAAGGTGCTAAAAGAGCTCGGGGGAACTGCTGAGTCGAGCAATAATCCTCTTTGTTCATCACAGCGACCGACACCTTTCTCATTACACGCAGTCATTTGACTAATTGTTGATGTTAAGATATTGATTAGTGCAGCTTTAAGTTGTATTCGCGAATCCATCCATTATATATGATTGTTTTTTTGGGCCTTAAACAGTAAACAACACAATACATTGCGTTCACTCAGACGACATCAGTCAGGGGACAGATCCATCTCTCAGCAGCTCTCACACCAAACACTTTGGTGCCAGACTGTTTACACTTGTAAGATTATGTGCATAATGAGGCTGCATTGTCTCTGCAAAGTGCTGCTTTAATTCTTTGAAGCTGAACAAACTGTCCCTGGCACATTTGGGTAGGGGTGGAGGGATATCAAAGTCACTTTATTGAGATGAAAGAACTGGCCCAAACAGCAATCTGAGACATTAGTCATTCCTTCTTCTCAGTGACAGAAACATGCTCTCAATTTACGAGTCAGGTGCTTCCAGTGATTTCTGCCCTCCTTGTTCCTCCACATCATAAATTCCTCTTTATGCTCACTCATCCCACAGGCGGACCCCTATTCTCCGGCCTGCCTTGTCAGAAAATACACCCCATGTAGGCATATTGGATGTTGTCCAGGCTGCCATTAGCAGTTACTGTGTCGCGTATACCATAGCGTACACCATGAAAGAGCACTGAATTTAAATAGACAGCAGTGATTGCGCCCCTAGGTGCACATTTGTACGTTTTTTTTTTTAACAGGTTTTCTATTGGCACTTTAATTCATTCTTTCTATGGTGTTGACTCTGCAGAGCTCCCACTTACACTGTGTTCATTTCCTCTAAATGCTTCACGTGGAGCCACTGGCTCCCAATTTATATAATGAAGGTTTAATAGCCAATTGGAACATCCAATATCATTAACAGCCAGTGTTAGTCTCATCCTGAATTTGCCTTTTTTTTTTTTTTTTTTTTGATAACCAGAGGTGCTAACGTTTGATAGGTGAAACGTGTGATTAGCACCCGCTGTTCAATGTATGTCCTGTCTCCTCCGGAGCAAGAAACCACATTTTACCACTTTTCACTTAGCACAGTGTTTGTTCCCTTTAAGCCTTTGTTATTCAGCATCTCTATGATTTTCTCTTTCACCTTCTCTAATATCTATTTTTTTTTTTAAAAACATTTTAAAAACAACTTTTGACCTCGTTTTTTTCTCTCATTATCTAACACTTTTTCCATAAAAACCATTATTCTAGCATGTACAGCTACAGTTATTTTTGGACAATGTAGGGCCACAGTGGCCCTGATGCTTCTTACCACTGGCTGCTTGTTATGTCATGTTAGTGATGCGGGAGATGAAATTTATGATACTGGACTTGTTATAAGTTCACAAAAATAAGAGCAGTGTCTAAATGTCTAAAATGGAAATGCGGGAGCGAGAAAACAGCAGAATTAGAGCGCAGTAATGTTTGATTTTTTTTTTAAGAAGCAGTGCAGAAAAATGATCTTCTGTATCTCTGTCATCGTGTGTGTCTTCTGCAAGTTTTATTTATTTATTGCGACATTTACTTGCTTATGTTTGATCTGACGGGAGCCCTCCATTGTTTTCATTTACTGCGCGCCACCCGTGGCCTTAAACCGGCTAACACATAACACAGAATTAAAATAGAAATACTCTTTCTTTTTTTTCTTTTTTTTTCTTTTTCTCCTGTAACAATCGTGACTTGATGCAGATTATTTCTGACAGCTGCAATAACATGAAAATATAGATGGACGTTATTCAGTTGTTTACCACAGTCGGTTCATGCATGGACATGGACGAGATTCCAACAACAATATCAGAGAGGTATATTCACTCTAACACTCACACTGCAGAAAACAACACCGCTCAAAATATGTTTGCTTTTTCGATTATGCCCTCTAATGCACACTGACAGAATCTTCTTATTTGCATTGACATTTACGTGTTCGCAGTGATTACCAGAGACTGATTGGAAAAGACAGAAAAGCATGATTGAGACGGAAATACACTATCAACATAAACAACAAAATTAGCAGGAGAAAACATTAATAAAATTGTTTTCTGGTCTTTGTGTGGAATCCACAATATTTACATAAATACAATCAGCATATTTTTATGGTTGGCTTGAGAATTTCCTTTCAATGTAAGTAGCTATGCATATAATATGAGTATTGCAAGCCTATAAATGCTTCCCTAAATGCTCTCTCATAATGACCTCGGGGCAGGTCTGTTCATTGGAGCAATATCAGTCTGGCGACAAGGATATGTTAGCTGTAATAATGCTTGTCAACATTTCAAGTTTGAAGTGTCTTGACTCCATTTTCATTCAAATTCAAATAATCTGACATCACTCAGGACCCGGCAGCCTGTCTCTGTGTCTTTTTTTTTTTTTTTTTTTTCCTCCTCGTCTGGTCACGTGATCACCCGGTGGGGAGGTAGGGGGTGTCACTGTGGTAGTTGTAGTCTGGACACACCTTCTGCACCAGCTTGTAGTCGGTGCTGTAGAAGGTGATGAAGATGCAGATGACTTTAAAGGGCTTGGAGCACAGCCAGGACACGTGGCTCTGGGTCTGCTCCTGCGGGCAGCTCTGCGATGGGTCATGGGCACACAGTGAGTTCCTGGTGCCCTTCTCCACCTTCTCGTACTCCACCCTGCAGTTGAACAGCTTGGTGTCCTTGGTCTCCAGAGCTGTCTGCTGCTGCTGCTGCTGCTGCTGCTGGTGGTGGTGGTGGTGGTACTGCTGGTGGACCTGGAACTCCACAGCTTTGGTTGGAGGAACAAGTCCCACGGACACGTTGCCCTGACCGGTTGAATTATGGCGGAAATAGACGCTGAATGTCCCGTTACCGTGATCCACGATTTTACCAGTGATGAGAAGGTTGAGCTTCACCGTCTTGATGTTAGAATGAAAGTCGCCCCAACCGAACATCTTCTTGAACTTGCCAGTCTTGACAATGGGCCTCCTTTTGGTCCTGGATCGAGGGTCGTGGGGGTTTGAAGCATTGTAAAGCCAGTTCCACTGCTCCTGTTTAGAGAAGGAGTCTGCATCCTCATAGTTCAGGTCCAGAGAGGTGAAGTTCTCTTTGCCATCGAGTGTCTGGGACAGGAGACGGCTGATGGAGAAGGCCTTGCTGCTTTCGGTCCAGTAGGTCTTCACTTTGGATTTTGAACTTTCTCTTAAGTCTGAATTTCCTGAACTCGGCGAATTAGCACTGGAAGCCTGGAAGAAGAAGAACGACAAAACAATAGTGAAAATTTAAAACTTCAGCTGCACAATACTCAGACAGGTTCATTGTGGCTATATTTTTTGGAGCCCGTATAAATTTTGTGTGCAAAAATATCAGGTGTTTCAGCTTCCTGTGTGTTCTCCAAAAGAACATTTCAGCAAATGACCAAAAACCATGTATATTCACGTTGAAGTGACAAAGCCACTAGTGATGGAAGGAATTATACAATATGAAGAAGGAAATAGTTGAAGGTTCACAGATGAAAGCCAGATTTTGATGTGGCCCTTTCCTACCAAACCCTTTTCCTTTTTATCATGATTATATTTATACTATGATAACAAAGATCCCCTGACCTCGGCACTAATAGTACACTACAACGTTTCCCTATCGTCAACCAAGTCAGTTTTACCTCAACTAAACCAAACCCCAACCAATGTACAGTCATATCAGGAATAAGACACTGAAAGGTCAGTGTCTTCTACAGGTATGGGTCCTTTTGGAAATCACAGATAACCAATATATTCTAGTTATTAATTCTGTTGTTGAATTTGGAGAAATTGTTGTTTTAAAGTATTCATTTAAATTACATCACAACACCTTGTTGCCCTCACACAAAATACAGTGTAATGGCTGTTTATCTCCAATAGAATATGCCTCCATGAATTTGGCAATAAATTCAGGACAATGATGAGATGTTTTAAAGTTTGTATATACCTTAACCTATATCTTTGGTGAACACGGGGTGAAATTTGTGGGTTCGGGTTATGAAGCATAAATTAATATTCCAAAGGTTTCTATGGGTTTGCAAATCTTTCTGAACAGAATTAGATGGAACCTCCGTCTACAAAATCAATGAATCTTCTAAAGGACGTCTGTGCACCCTCGGTGATGAAGGTGATGAAAGTGAGTGAGCGAACATCAGTGGTGGATGTTAGTGGATACGGCTGAAGAATGTTTGCTTTTCAAACCAGAGATCAGAGATGTGTCGTGTGGCAGTCTCACATTCAAGGGACTACATGTAAATTTTCTCTTGCCGGGAGTGGGTGATTGTCTCTTTACAAGAGCTTTGGCTCTTGTTGCGTTTTCCAAGACAAGAGGTTATAATACGCCATCTGAGCAGCGCTACGTCTTCAGGGTAGACAGGAGGCTGCAGTAAGTTGGAAAGCGATGAGCCGGGCCGTGGCTAGCTGGTTAGCATGAAAGAATCAGTAGTATAGAACTAAAGGAAAAGACATGATCGAGACAAGAATTACTGGGTGTTGCTTTCCACCTCTGGAGACAGCTCTTGGTGAATTAAGATAAGAACGAAGTTTGATCGACACAGATGTCGATGCTAACGCTGGCTAAACTTACATATAGCTCCTTTAATGTTGGCTTTATTGTGTTGGTTTATTTGGCAGTACGATGATATACACCCCCCCCCCCCCCCCCAAAAAAAAAAAAAATTTTAAAATTTTATAATATTATAACATTTTCCCCCAAATTAATCAGTTTTTTTTTTTTTTTTTTTGCAAAATTGTACAAGGTCCATGCTCTGTGTGGCATTAGTGTTGTGTGGCCATAAGCTCGCTTAGCGTTGACATCCTTCCAACCCAATCTCCTTGGTGACAGTAAGAAAGAAAAAAACCCAACAAATACAAATGATTTATCCGACGTGTCAGCACCTGTAACAAACGGTGTTAATGCTGTAACTAAGTCTTACAGTCTGTGAAACGTCCTGCGCAGGGCGTCCTAATCAAGATTAAGGGTATTCCTGCCGTACATCGAGATGAATGAAGCGCTTCTTGGGTGCAGACGTGATGCCACAGCAGACTATTACCTGCTGAATGTGCCCTGAATGGGTGATTGATGATTCATTCTGTGTCTCTCCTCTAACAATCACACAGATGAGAGAGCGAAGACTTCCCGTGCACCCCGCCGAGGCCTGTGACAGTGATGTCCAAGCCCCGGCCGAGGAACGTGACAGCAGATCTATCTGGTCGAAACGTTTATATTTCGTACCTGCACGTTGCGATCGATACTCTGAAAATAAGGTCTTCTCTCATTCAGAAAGTTCACCGAATGACATTGTAGTACTGGAGACCAGAGACCTGAGACGAGCTGTTTCTAACTAAACCGTTGTAGGAGTTGTGATCTTCCTCTGAAGCCCGCGTTCATTTTATGCACTTGGCTTCGGAGCGGAGGAGTTTGAAAAGATGGCCTCCAGCTGTTTTGAAGAGACCTCAATGATGAATGACCTGATGTGAACGAACCGTTAGTGGCATTGTGGAGACTTTGCCTTAGTAGCTGTTTCATCTCCCCCACCCCTTCTCTGAATAGAGATAGACAGCCTGAGCCTTTTTTTTAAATGCAACATGATACATTCAGAGATTGAAACCTTTCAAACCCAGAAAAAAAAGTTGTGAAACAGCCAGATCTTTGCATCCAGTTGGTTTTATAAAAGGAGAAGGAAGCTGCGGGACCTGCACAGGGAAATGTTTGTAGTGACGAGGTGAAGAGAAATATGAATTTCAGCAGTTTCCTTGTGCAGTGGGGCAGTTAAACTGTATTAATGAACACCTTCTTTTGTCTTCCATTGCTGGAAACTAAAGTCTGTCATGTTGCCTTTCTGGTGATATATTGTAAAAAGATAAAGTGGGTGTGAGGATGAGGGAGGTTTCCTGTTCAGGATTTATTGGCACCATTACAGTCAAACATAAAGCTCCTTAGGATGTAAAAGTTCAGTGAAATAGCACCTTATAGACTGTCAGCCAAGGAGCTATAAAGTCGATTATCACTTTATAGCCCAGTCTTTATTTTTGGGCTTAAGAATATTTCATATTTGATCATGTTTGAGTCATTTCTGTTCATTTAATGGAACAAATTAAGGTTACAGCAGCAATAATACAGCTGCTAAGTTAAGTTGATGGGTTAACACGATGAACGCGACAAAAACCACCATGCAGGTGTTTAAACAGATAATGAACAACAACATCATAATCACCATTGCAATCTACAGAGGAGAAATTATAATTGCAAATATCCCTATAGCTGCTTTACAACTACATTATAGAGAATAATAAACCATTTCTTAACTGTTCACTGTGTTCCTGCATATAATCACTGCTTATTAATGCTAATATGCTAATATGCTAAATACTGGCAAAGCATGGACACAACATTCGATTCTTATGCACTTTTTATTGTCACAAGGTGAAAAATTATGTTAAGTAGCAAACACATGGCGAGTGTAGGATTTGGTTAAATGGATTTCTAACACTTGACTGAGTTTGCGAGTTTAAATGTGAATTCAGTTTAAGATATTTTCCGTCATTCTAAAAGGAAAAACTGTCTCTAAATGACCTTTGACCGCTAATGCAAACGCTAATCCCCATTTATTTGTCATGAGTTTTTCCATTCGGAGCCGTTTAATGACTGCGGTCTCTAGTGATCAAATGAAATATCATTTTCGTAGCGCAGTAATTACTGATGCTTCTCAGTAACTAGGTTTCAGTCTCAACGGAGTCTTGAAACCAGATCAAGGGATATTAGGAAACTGCTCTGAGCTGGTTTAAGTGACTGTCAGGCTAATAAGTGGCAGTGTATGCATGGGTACAGCGTTTTGAGGTGTAAATGTGAGGAAGAACATCTAAACAGTGCACATCCGCGCTGGTTTAGTAGTCAGGTGGTTCAAGTTTTATCATTTTGTCAACCAGGAAATTAGATTGCCTCCAACATTGTGTTTTGAAAAGCGCCATAATTTTCTGCAACTTCATGTGATGAATAATTTTGTTAGGGGAGGTGTCACTGGAATCAATTTTTTCGAGGGGATTTCTTCACTGTTTTCTTCCAAGATTATCAAAATTACACAGCACATCTGAAGCGCGTGCCCAGTCGTCGTCAGACCTAATTCCTTGTTGTGGAAACTCGCTCTGTTGTCACCGCCGTTATGTATGGTCCCCAAACTGTGACATGCAATTAGCTTTCATCTAAAGCACCTGACAGTCTCTGGATTAGAGCACTCGGAGGCACATTCACAGAGACCCCCACTTCACGGATTAGAGCCCAACCTGTAATCCAGCCCGGGGAGATTAGGCAGATCAGAGGCAGTCCTGACTAAAGCAACGTTTATATCCAGAACACCCCGACTGACTGCACCAACACTCGGAGGGCCAAGATTTACCTCTTGCTGGCTTCAAAAACATGCAAGTGAGGCACAAAGAGAGAGTGAGTGTTAGATGCATGAATGTGTCTGAGGGAGATACTGCAGAGAGAAGAGGCAGAGAGCTGCTGGATAAAGGACAGGGGGGGAAAGCAAACATGGAAGCGTAAAGGTCAACAGTCACACTTTGATAACTTTGGGTTTAACAGATATTGGTTTGTCAATAGTGGATTTTATTAAATATCAAATAAGGGACAAACAATATTGTCAGTAGTTAAAGGTGAAGTTTTTTTTTTTTTTCCCACTTAATTGGCTTTGTTTAATTAAAATGTATTTTCTGAATTTGATTTGATTTCCGTAGTTCGGTAGTTGTAAAGATAGGATCCCCCAACGTTTTCAGTTGGAAAATGTCTTTAAATTGAGGCGGTAACTACCACTCACGACCATTCGTCACAGGTTGAGGTTGTGTCTGAATTGTGAGCAGTTCAGCCGAAGAGTGAATTTCCCATCTGAACTTCTCAGATTGTTTCATTTTAGTGTTTTCTAAAAAAAAAAAAAAAAAAAAAAAAAATCAAATTACATTTTCCCATTAATCATCTTGCGACCCCTTAGATATATGTTGGGACCCATTGTAAGGGGTCCCCACATCTGGTTGGGAAATACTACTGTAAGGAATGTTATCAGTAGTTTCAGCCCATTTGCTTTACATCATGAATATTTTATAAAATACCATCAGTAATGTTGAAGTCAGAAAGAGGATTTGCTCACTGAGCAGATAGCTCTCAATAAATGTCATTTATTTTGATCTAACAGAGATTTGTCAGGTGTCATTTAGATCTGAAACGATCAGTCAACTGAGCATCAAAATGATAATCTGAGACAATTATTTGTCATGTTTTCTTTGTCTGATGTGATATAATATGTAATGTAAACATGTTTGGGTTTTGGATGAAAAAGAAATTTGAACTTTGGAAAATTGTAATGTGATGTGATGTATTAATCCGCAAATCGATCAATAATGAAAACGCGTGACAGCCGTAGTCCTAATTTAGTCATAAATACATTCAGATGTTTGTAACTCACATGAGTCAAGTCAGCGTTGTTGGTTAAAACTCTCTCTCCCCGAGGAGACACAGTAAGGGAATATTTACAAGAAAAAGAGAAATGATGTAGAAAAGAAATGCAGAAGTAACATTTACAATCTACTACATCATAAAAAAAATAGTAAAGCACAACACCTGATTTATTATTATTAAATTATGCCACAAAGAAAAAAATGTCATAGAAGCTACAACAAAGAGAGAAGTAAATAAAGAAATAATAGTACCACTCTACTCTACTATTCTAATTACGTGTCCAAAAAAACGGTTTGAGTAGAAAAAGTACAAACTATCAGTTGACCTGAATTAATATTAATGTCTACAACAAAGAAATAAAGGATGCATCATGTTCACTGCTGGAAGAAACGTATTATTCAAAAAGGAAACAATTAGTTTTCATAGAAACTCCTGCATAAAAGAAGTAATAAGTAGTAAGTTTATCCGTACATTTCCACGCTAGTTATTTGACTTTGATTTTATTGTTCCAACTTCTCCAGGAAACTATTTCTCTCCATTTGTTTCTCTACATGAAAAAACTCTTAAGGAATAGGTTTGGTCATATTCTATAATTTTCCTATTACCAATAAATCCTAAGGAAGCTACAAGTGAATCTTAGAAGAGCAACCACAAGTCTGACTTATCCTATTCTGCTCCATAGACTATTGAGGAAACAGTGAAACGAGCCACAAAGTTTGATTGGTTGACATGTTCCAATACCACAAACATGGGCACTGTAGTTTATTTTGAATCAATCCCACATACACTGTTCCGCTGCTGGAAATATTCACTTGTGCACCAAATGTGTATTAATCCGCAGCTGAAAATAGTTCCGAACAAACGCACAATTTACTCCTGTTTAAGGAACAGTTGCTAACAACTACAGTGCCCAGGTGTTAAAGGAGATTATGTACAAACTAAAAGTACATATGAAAGTACATATATGTTTTTTAAAAAAAAAAAAAAAACAGATTTATGTCTTCAGTAGGAACCAGTGACCTTGGCGCTCAGAGGCACTGACACAGAGAAGTTTGGAGAGACAGACTAACAGACTTTAACACTTGTCAATGAAAAAAAAAAAAGAACGACAGCTTTACGTTGCTGCGTAATCCCCCACAGTCTGATGTTTACAGTTATAATTTAAACTTCAGCAAATTTAAAAAGTCTACCGATAGATTTCCCATTTGTGCAGAAATAAATGGAAACCAGTGGCCGCCAATTTAAAAAATCAAAAACTTAATGCATTTGAAAATTGTCAGGAAATTTAGTTTAGGAGATAAAATGTGCAAAAGTACTTTTCTTAAATTGCTTATAAAAGCAGCTGAACCCTGAAAACGTGTTTTCCAAATCAGTTTTTTTTTTTACAACGAACACAACATTTTCTGCCAAAGTTTGACCAATTTTTGTGAAAACACATGAGAGATTTTGTGTATTTGCTGTTTCCTCTGTGCCGTTCTCACTGGTTTGAGATGGGCAGGACGACTTAATGAATATAAAACAGCATCAGTCAGGATTTAGCAACATTTGAATCAAAACATAATGACATTCGTTTGCTTGTTTGCTCATGTCCGCCGTCAATCATATCACACCCACACAGTTTTTAAACGTAGGTTTTAAAGGAAGGATGATTTTTTTTTTTTTTTACTGAGCTTTAACTTTTCTTTGTTGCGCATTTAAAAATAAAACTTGAATGTTATAGGAGATTAAGTACTTTCTAAGACAGAATCAATAATAAAACAAAAAAAAAGAGGTGAGAGAAATGCTATGATTTGAAACCACACTTCCAAAGAAAGCACATAAAAGTAAGATATGTTATCAGCAGACTTTAATGTAGACTGCAGGCTTTTGTATTGTACTTCCATCTAAGTTTGGCAGAGATATCCAGATTTTTTTAATCCTTAGTATTGGTGTAGCTAATATATATATATATATATATATATATATAAAAAAAACCAACTACCTTGTAACTACCTTTCTTTCAAACTCCATGTGTTCAGTTAGTAACACAGACCTCTGTGCCTGCCAGAACAACTGGTATCACACCAGCTTGTACAAAGTCATGTCGGTCAAAGCCTCGTGCAGCAGTATGAAACACGTAATTTACGATATGTATTAAACATAGTGAAAGATGTGAAAGATGTTCAAACGTAGCTTCTAATCATATTTAGAGGCTTTCATTTCACGGCTCAGAGTTTTTTCAACTTTTCGACCTGCGGTTTGTTAAGCAGGAG
>CM076653.1:9535801-9643663 GCA_038496675.1 Rachycentron canadum
CATTTAACTGTTTGTTAATATTGTTCCCAGATTCAGTTTATGAGGCAGAATCCCTCAGCAAGATAACACAAACAGCATCAGTATGCAGAAGTCCTTTAGGAAACGACTCACAGATTGCCAGATGCGGCATATAGGCAGGCTGTTGGACAAACCTAAATGCTATCTACTCTTGGCGAGACTGTGATAAGGCGCAGGCGTCTGCTCTTTGAAACAGGAAGATAAACAACCCCGGCTTCCCTCGGGAGCTCGGAGGATATTCTATGGGCTGGACCTCCAAACAGCCAACAAATTCCACCTTTAATAGAACCACCGCAGGAGCCAGATGACTCGGCGGTGGGCTGTACACAAAACCCTGCGAGGAAGAATGAAAGTGTGTGTCACTTTTCATTTACTTGAATGCTGCGGCTGCTGTGACTTGTGTGTGGGGAGGATTTGTGAATGCGACACTTCTAGTTTAACAGAGTTCGAATAGAGAGGGACTGGGCTGATAGCAGATTTGGGCTGCCACTTTGCGATCTTGATTGCATGCTGTGTGCGAGTGTGAGTTCAGCTGCAACATGCAGAAATTAATAGAGTTGTTGTTCTTAAATAGCCTTTTTTTGTGCATAAAAGCCACACTGCGTGAGGAAGAGCAGAGTTCTGTGGATTCATTTAGTTTCAGTAAAATATTTTAGGTATTAAACTGATGCTCTTAACCAGAGAAGCTTAAAGTGTGAGGAGCTATAAGAGTTTGGATCAAGGACATGTGGCTGTTATGGGATCAAACCTGTGACCTTTGGGCTGTGATGCATTCACTAACCTCTGGCTTCATCTCACAGTCAAAGCTTATGTTAATCTAATTTGTGGCTGTCAGATGCCGGGAAACACAAATCACAAGACTCTCAACGAGAAGAGTTCAAGAAGAAAAACAAAATACGTCGGTTTGTGAAATATCGTCTTCGATTTCGAGCCACGTTTCTGTGTTTGAAAGAAACGCTCCTTTAGACAGGAAGGTAGTTGAAGAGTCCTCAGTGTGTTGATGTTGTCCTTTAGAGTGTCTTCCAACTGAGGACTTGGGATATGATTGTCGTCATAGTCATTTACAGCGAATTTAACTTGTCTCGCCTTGTGAGGTCCCCCTGTAGTTGAGCTGATGGATCAACTAAGGGCATTTGACACCCACTAAGAGTTTAGGTCTATATTCTCCCAGTGATATCAAAGTGTTACCTGAGGGGGGTCAGAGATGATGACAAATCAAAAAGTGTGTCAAGACATCACAGGCAGCTGTGGATGGAGCCGAGTCCTATCACTGCAGCACCACTCCGAGAGGCCAGGGCACAATTATTACCATGACTTCTGAGGAGGATAAATACTGTGCACGGACAGACTGCAGGATATTAGAGCGGGGCAGTTTGAAGAAGAAGGAGGAGGAGGAGGAGGAGGGGGGAGAAGGAAAAAAAAAAAAAAAAAAAAACCCTAGCCACCAGTTTTCCAACTTACCCAGAGGAAAAATGCATAATCATATTATTTCACACACGACTTGGTTCAAAGGCGGCCAAAATAAGTTTGTGAGGTTCCCATGGGTCTGTCAATCTGTTGAAGGAGCTGCAGGCGAAAGCTTAGGATGCACCGAGTACGAAACAATTATGATCATCCCATTAAAGCATAGCGAAGCAATTTGGCAGCCCAGTCTGGAAAAAAAAAAACATTCCCATCAAATGATGCTATGAGATCAGCTCGCACTACCATGATGCCGTTGGACGTGTAACTCACATATTTAATGATTAATGTTTGTCTCTATATTGTGACAATAGGGAGATCCATGTTAGTTGATGTTATTGCTTCTGAAATCGAAGAATCCTTGTGTTCTCTCAAAGCAGGAAGGGCTTCGTAAAGTAAAAGAAAAAGAGAGGGTGGGAGGGTGTTGGGGGGTGGGGGGTGAAATGATTAGTGTGCTTAGTCAGCTGTGAAATTGAGTTTATGGTTTTCGAGACGGTGAATTCAATTCGATAATGGGTATTAAGTTGTAGAGAATAATTAATAGTAATTGACTTCTTTCCATCACTATGCAAATTAAACACAGATAACACCACGGGAGCTTTTTAAGGCCAGTCAAGTTTGTAGGGATTAAGTTTATGGAATTTTTGTTGGAGAGAGGAGTGGCTCCTGTTCTGCTTTGATTGCTTTGTTGACAGATTTATCAGTGGGTGAGGGGTTACTGTCTCTCCGAGGATTAAAGGAATTGGGTTGTCACAAACTGTCAAGGCATTGAGTTAGGAGCATTCTGGTATGTTTGTCATAATGGGCTCAGGCTGTTCTCCACCGTACTGTCAGATACATTCCTATTGAACCGCATCTGTAAACGGGAGAAAGGAGGGGAAAATGCAAAGGAAGGATTGAATTGATAGTGCTGAGGGAGAAATATCCAGCGGGTGTGAGTGTGTGTTTGTGCGGGTGGATTTGTCAAGATGCAGATTTGAATTTGGAAAGCCTGCGTTTCACACTGACATTTTGTTAATTCACGAAGATATTAGTGAGTCATTGCATGGGGCAGTTAGAAATCTGGTCTGTGAGCGTTGAATTTATCATCATAGGTATCAAATTTAGGGCAAATATTCTAAAAACCACTTTACTGTAGCAGGTAAAACGGGAGAAAATGGCCAAAATGACACAATTTCTATCATCCGAGCAACTAACATCATCTTGAAATGATACATCTCTCGTTTTTTACGCCATGAGGTCTGAAACTCTCTTGTCTAAAATGTCTCTTTGTGGATGTTCCTTGATGTTCCTGCTACTACACGAGTGTGAACATTAATCACAGAAAGCGTAGAGATATTAGAAGACATGAGAATTTAAAAAAAGGTCAAATCAAAATGACATATAACTCACCAGAGAGATGACTGACAGCAGCACAGCAGCAGCCCACAGACATGTGGTCTTCATGCCTCTTTGTGGAACGTCTCCCCTCATGTCAAACTGTCCTTGATCTTCTCAGCCGCGAAAAGAAATCTCCTCCTGACTGAACCGGTATCAGCTGCCGAACTTGAGGAGAAATAAAGAGTGAGGAAGGCGGTCCTGAGGCGAGACGGCAGAGATGAATCTTCTCAGGCTCATTCAGGAGGGTCAGATGTCTGATGCTGAAACGGTTCAAGTGACTAACTGGGGTGTTGTTGGAGGCAGTGGAGGCGCTGTGGTGAGAACGGAGGTGTTTGTAGATCTGAGTGTCAGTGTGGAGGAATGTTTTATATAGTGCGCTCTGAGGTTCAGAGAGAGAGAGAGAGGGGGGGGGAGGGATGGAGAGAGAAACAGAGTGAGTGAGGATGAGGGGGGAGGGAGACAGGAGAAATGGGGGGTTCACATTATAGACTTTTTACAGGCAACTTTTCCTTTAACGTCGTCGGGGGCTGACATCTAGTGGCCGTCAGCTGCAGTGGCTTCGCTGCTTCATTTAGATTTACATCAACATCTATTGTGTTCAACAACACTGTCAGTGCTAATTATTGACATGTTGCAGCTTCAGTCGCAGCTTATTATCCTAAATACTCTTAACTCCTCATGTGGAAATAAAAGACCTCAAATTACAAAACTTTAAAGCTTTTTTAAGTCTAATAACAAAACTAAAATATTGGATTTAGTTTTAAGTGTATTTTTTGACCACACAAACTAAAATAAGCTACTTGAATAATTCCCTTTAATACTTTCAGACATTTTTGACTTTGTATTGTTTGTATTTTTAAAAACTCCACTAACTTTGAATATGTTTAATCCCCTTTGAGTCTAAATGTGATATTTTCGTCACAGTGTCCCAATCAGGTATCAGGCCTTTAATAGTAACACAGACAGTGCATGTAATAATAATAATATGTTATTAGTGGTAATATTTTGTTAGTAACAACCTATTCTCACCATGCCATCCTGAAATCACAAAGTTTTAGAGGTTTTTAAATGTGAAATAGAGCAAAAAACTAATGCATCTGCCACACAAATAAAATAAATGAATATATAAAATATAAAAAGTAATTCCCTTGTTACAGTTTGTTGTTTTGTTTCTTTTTGTTTGTTTTTTGAAGGAAAAAAACGAATCGAAAGTGCAGTCCTCGTCTGCAGACCTTGTCTGAGCATTTTAAAGCAGAACTGAGAGTTGAATTGAATGCGAGACAAAAAAAAAAAAAAAAAAAACTTGCCATGCAGTGATGATAAAAGTTGTTGTAAATAACAAACGTCAAATTCGTTCGGTAACTGACAAACTTCGCTTAAAAGAAGACTCAAGGCGATTTAGTGTTTCACTCACACAAAGTTGTGAGAGACAATAAAAAAGAATAGTCAAGATTGAAGCAGCAGAAGCCGACATATCCCGACTTCTAAGCAGCAGCATGGGTCAAACTCCAGAACCATTAGATCCAATAAAACAACCTGATAGCATCTTTCATCGGACCCTCCCTGTCTACTAAATGCCCTCGTCTCTCAAACTCCATGACCCACAGACGTCAGTTAGAAATCTTAAAATCCTTCAGTCCCAGGCAGCGATTAATCAAGTGATGTCACTTTTCAGAAGTACAGAGACTTGAAAACTGACAAAATCTGAAGGAAACTTTAAAGGACAGATTCTGAATTTTACCTCAAAACAACAACAGGTCCAGCGTGAAGCAGTTTTTTACTGGTTGTATCATTCCTCCTGTTCATACTGGTCAATAAAACGCTAAATACTAACACGTTGCTGATGGAGGTGATGTTGAACTGTCCTTGTTCTGAAGCTGAAACCAGGTCAAGCGTGTATCTTCCAAAGTTATAGGCTTCTTAGTCCTCACAGTGTTTCTGTGTTGAGCTGCAGTGGAAGGATCCCGACACAAAGAGGGAATTTTGCACTAAAAACACAGGAACTTGGAAGATCCCCAGTTGATTTGATTAACTTTGCTGCTGAGGCCTCATTTCAGCTTCACATAAATCTTTGAACACATTTTTTTTTTGGATTGTGGATTCTGCTTCTTACATTAAAGGAGATCTGTTAATGACCGCTATGAACTGGAGCAACTGGAGCAAGTAAAGCAAGCGAAACCAATCCAGTGTCCAGACTTTAAAAATAATCAAGCCATAATTTCAAAGGTTAAAGCCCCTGATTGTTCCCGTCGGAGCATATTTAGTTGTTTTAGTTTAGTTCAGTTGTTCCACCTCAAAGGACAAACCCGGTGGCGTTCTTTATTTTTCTTAGTGTCAACAAAGCTCGTGAAAAAGACCAAAACCTGTAATGAACGGATCCTGCTAACACAGTATCATCCGCAGCTTCAGATCCTGAGCAGGTCACAGGTCGCCGTCCTGCTGAAGTTATGTACGAGACACTTTCATGTGTATTAATCCGCAGCTGAAAATAGTCCCAAACAAATAAAATTTTTCCTCCTGTTTGAGTGACTTTGTCTGAAAACTACAGCGGCCGATTGTTTTACAAAATCACTGAGCCTTAAAAATCAAATTAACTTTGATACCATGTTGGTTTTTACAGATTTATTTTTTTTTTACAAGGCTGAGCTTCTAAACTAGCTGCTAATCCAGCTCAACTTTGACCTTTTATTCAGGCTAGCAGGTGAGCTCAACGTGCAAAATGTGAAACGAGTCTCCAAACAAACACACGACTTGTAAATGAAGAATAAAGTTTCCAATAACAAATCAATGAGTGATAAAAGTTCAGTGATCTTTAAGTGGAGGACTCAGACCTTTGTCTTTCCAGGAGACTTTAAATCAAGGGAATAATGACAAACAAATTCCTGGTTTCGCTCTTTTTCATGGGATTTGTTGACAGAAAGAAAGAAAGAAAACACCAGCGTCATCCTGTAATGATCTGTTCTCCGGTGAACATATAAAAATAGACAAACATGACTTCAGACGTAACAACTTTACCGTTGTGTGTTTACAACCGTGTCCTCATTTATTTTCGGTAATTCTTCCCATACATATAAACAACCTGTACAAAACGGCTGAGCCTTCGTCTTGTTCTGCGACTTTTCTCTTTCCTTTTTTTTTTTTTTTTTTTTTTTTGTTCACAACATACAACTTGCATCATGATAACAACAATCAGCAATATCATACACCCACTTTGCAATAGTCAAACTAAACATTTTTTGTGCAATACAAAATAAATGTACACATACTTTGAGTTTTTTTTTTTCCCCCAAAAAATAAAAAAATTGCTGTTATTTACAAATCCCACAACAAAAAAAAGTAAACATTCTCCACACCAGTTTTGCTTTTACGTTGAACTCAGCAGAAGCGCGTTCTCTTTTTATTAACATGTTGTATACTTTTTGTTTGTACAGATTATTTTTTTAAATCATATTTCACCTCATGTAGCGTGGCTGTAAATCAGAGGAGCTATGATACGGTTTACTACATGAAATGAGTTTTAAAAACTCGTCAAACGAAAAACAAATTTAGTCTCTCTTTGTTTCTACATTACTGCAGTGTATAATGTGCTACGGTGTATAATGTACGCCCCATTCAAGTATTACAAACTGTATTACGGGACTGTTAGTACTTTAGTTATTGTCAGTAAGGCAGAAATGACATTTGCATGACGTGAATGGTCTAAGTTTACTGATCTTTCTTTTTCTTTAATCACTGCAAAGTTTCAGCTTTTTCACAATGGACTTCTGTAGATAAAAAATGGTGAAGTATTTGAATTGAATCTGATTCTTTTTTTCTTTTTTTTTCTCCTATGGTTAAAAAGAACTTGAAAGCAGGTGTTTCATTAAAGGACGTCACCTGCTGATATCGTACTTTAGATCGCTTAATAATTGCATCTGGGCAGAAATACAGTGATAACACCAGACGAAATCTACAAACCACAAAAGGTACTTTTACTACAACCAAAAGATCAGTTGTGAGAAATAAAATCTATACATATATTTACTCGAGATTCACACTTGTTTTGTAGAATGTGAGACATTTAAACATCTTTTCCTGTTGCCGTCATTTCTCCTTCGAGTGTTCTCGTGTTGACCTCAGCTGTATGGTTTTGTCTGTGGAAGAGGCAGTGTTTTATGGCAATAGAAGGTAGAAGTCACATGTGCATATCATGCTGCACTAATATAGTGCAATGTAGTGCCTGAAACAAAGCAAGGGTGGAGGCAGGCAGGCAGGCAGGCAGTAGTTTCCATGAACAACTGATTGCAGGCTACTCCTCCATCAGCATCGTACAGATCAGTTTATCCCACAAACTCAGGCCTGTGTGCCTCTGAATCAAGCAAAAAAAAAAAAAAGAAAAAAAGAAAGAAAGAAAGAAGAGAAGAAATGCCTCCCTTTTGTTCAAGACTGTAAAAGAGATTTGAGTCAAAACCCAGTTGAGGATTGAGAAAAAGGAGTCCAAACCTTTTTATGGAGATTTTCCTCTCCCTCCTCCTCTTCCCTGCGGTGACTTTTGGCAACGTACGAGCCGTCAGAGCATCCTAAGCCTCCAGCTACTCAGCGTTTTTAGGGACAAGCAGAAAAGCGTGGGGGAAGAGTTGGAGCTTGTGCTGCCATGTTCAGAGACAGCAGGAGAGAGCTGGGTCTGTCTCCTGCTCCCAGCCTCCCCTGCATCTGAAACAAGTCTTTTGATACAGAGACGTGGACGTGTAGGGGGCAGGAAAAAAAAAGGCATTTCATTGAACACGGTGGAGGTCACGAAGGCTCTTGCAAAAGAAAATATTCAAAAAACAAAAACAAAAAGGGGCTGGATGGATCTCTACTTGAAATGGTTTAACCTCACTAGTGTCTCTGCTAAGAGGATTTTCTGTAATTTCTCCGCTCTGTGACGTGTCCATTCACGATGCAAACATCCATGTCCTTCACTGTAATGGCGTGATGAAGTGGGTTTTTCTATGACAGGTGAAGCATCTCCCGGTGGGGGGTGGGGGGGACTACATGTCCGTGTCCCCGTCGTAGGCGAGAGTCAGAGGTTTTAGTCGGTTGTTTTGTTGCCTCTGTCTCTGAGGTCTCTTTGGCTTTTTGCTGTGTGAAAAGATGAAAACAGAGTCAGAGAGAAAAACTGGGAATCTTCCCCCCTAAACAGAAACTACCACACTGGTCATGCAGCTACATAGGCTTCAGATGAACGTGGCCATAATTGTGAAGAATAAAATGCAGGTGATGAGGTCAACATCATGTGAGACTGATACAACAGCACATTTAAACTCAAATCGGCTCATCTCTTTACTTTCCATTCAAGAGTCTGATCTGACGTGGTGTTAAAACCAAGCTTGGATTGATTTGTCTGCTTTGTTGACTGGATGCATTAAAAAAAAATGACAATCACACTTTAAAGTTATCAATAATACTGTTTCTCATCAACGCTCGTCACAAAGGAAACGAGAACCTCCACAACCTCTAAAAGAACAACTGTCATTAGGCTGTGTTTTTCTTATCGCCAACAAATCTCATGAAAAGACCAAAACTAAGGCTTTAGTTTGTCTCTCAACACCTGTCGGTCTCTGTCTGCCTGTCAGCTCAAAGCCCATTAGTTCCTACTAAACATGTAAAGGTCACAAGTGTAGTGTTTCCTTTATGAGAAAAGGGCTAATGCTCTTAAACAGCAAACTTGGAGTAAATAGTTAATTTGTTGGGGACTATTTTCTGTGGATTAATACACTTTTAGTGAGTATTTATTATGTTATTTAGTAGTATTTGTTATTTATTATGTATATGGGATTGACTCTAAATAAACTGGTTTCCTTCCACCTGTTTTTATAGATTTTCTATTTGAATATTGAAAGTTATTGGTATCAGCAAAAGCTAAACTGCAAAAAAATAAATAATGTACATGAAGCATGTGACTTAAACATCACTCAAGCTTCCACTGAGGAGATAAAAGGCAGCGGCAGATGAAAACATCAGATCTGTGAAGGCCGATGAGGAGACTCTGACCTTCCTCATATTAACACATGAAACAGCCTCAATGGCATATTTCCATCAGGCTGTTTGTCTGCATTGTTTCCACTGTTTGAGGTTTGAGTTTCTGTCCTTTAATGGCATCATCTTCTTCCTCTCAGCATCACCAGCTGTTTATCAGGACGAACCAACTCCTAATACTCACATTTTGACTCGTTTGGATCTTTTTCTTCCAGTTTTCTCAAAATTTGGTTAAAAATTGTCCTAAATTTTCTGTGGAGGTCTAACTAGTGTCACACGATGTGTCTCACTGTGTTTTTAGTAGCTTTGGACAAGAATGAAGTTTTATGACACGGAGGAATGAGCTGTGGATACACAGACGTTTGTTAGGAGGATCGGGCCTTTGAGGGTTTTGGGTCTTTTCATAGCTTTGTGGACAAAAACAAAAATACAGATGATGATCATCAAACTCAGTTAAGAAATTCACTCAGTCAGTCAGTTGGTTGTTTGGAGAAATGATCAGAGCAGAACTAACCTTGACACCTGCAAACTGCTTTCAACGAGTCAGAAAATTGCACAATTTCTTTTACAAAAAAAAATGGCTTCTTCTCTATTAAATATTCTAGATCTACACAGACAGACTAAAATCAGCACTGGGAGAAAACTGTGTAGAGTCGAGACCACGATTACTGCAGAGAGGGGACAATATATTAGAATATTAACCACACTATGGGTTGACAGGTTTCACACAAACAGGGTTTGTTGTCATGGAAAAGGACTCGCACCTCTACATCTAAAAGCATTAAAAAGGTATTAGTCAGTTCATTTACATGCACACTCTGCACACGTGCCAGACATTTGTTACTTTGCCTCCAGGGGGGAAAAGCACTGTTAGAAGACGAAGCCTGATTTTCTACCTTTGTGTTTCTCTGAGCTGTCAGCGCTGCCTCAGATGCAAGATCACTCATTCATGTCTCAAAGTAACACGGTGTATAATGTGGTGTTTTATGTCCTCTAGAGAACGGCTGTGAAAGACAGTAAGGCTAATATTTAGCAGTGCTTTCTCATCTTGTATTATCTCAATCCTGTAACTAGTCTCTAGCTATTTGTCCAATTAACTCTTCTAAACATGAAAAACCCTCTCTCTAACTTTCTCCAAAAGTAATTCAACACAGACATGTGATGTAATTGTCTCTGGAGAACAACGAGAATATTCTGGAAAGTTTGTAAAGACAATCAGAAGAGTCCTCGGGGGATTTTCTATGGCTAGTTTTAGTGCTGAGAACCTGACAAAATCAGAACGCAAGCAAACATTCAAACAGGCAACAAAAACCGAAAAGGGGAAAAAAAAAAAAAGATCTGCTACAAAAATCAGCCTGGCTCTTTCATATGCGACTTTGGCAAAGTTATTCATGTTCGCAGATATTGAGTGGGACAACACTCAGCCTGCTGCAGATGATTACTTCCAAATGTTTTGTCCGTAAAATTTCGGAAAATGGTTAAAAAGCCTATCACAGCTTCCCAGAGCTGAAAGTGACAGACTGTAAACAGCTCATTTTATCTGACCAACAGTCCAAAACCCACTAAGAGGTTTAATCATGAGTCAAGGAAAAGAAATCAGCAAATTCTCAAATTTTAGAAGCTAAAACAAGCAAATGTTCAATATTCTTGCTCGGAAAATGACTCAAATTATTAAAAAATTGTTGATTAATGCTGATTGACTCTCAGTTGTGAGTTTTTAAGGCCAGTTTTATACATTGTCTTTGTTCAAAGCTCAACAAAGAGAAATAACATCAATACATGTAACGAGTGAAAAAGATAATGAGCTCTTAATATGAAAGGACATGATATGGGAGGAAGGAAACGTGTTGCCCTACTTTCTCGTTTGACCACAAGAGGGCAGTGTGAGCTCACGCTCGAGAAGCACCATCAAGGAGACGGCTGGAGATTTAAATTTGATCCCTGCAGATTCCCAGATGTCTCCTTCATGTCGTCACCTCTATGAATCTGTCGACATCCATGCTTTCTACTACAGCTTTAACTAATCTATACTACATTTACTTCCACCCATGGAAAGTTGAAGTAAACACCTCTGAGCACGTAGCAACACAATGTAAGCACAACTAATTATGTCTGGACCAACACTGTGTCACTACATCCTTGTATGAAAACACAGAGTCATCTGCTTGTAGCAATTTCCCACAGGCAGAAGCTCAGGATGACAGTGTGTCGACATAAAGTGGAAACCAGGGATGCTGTGCTATGCTAATACGCTAATTCCCCATGTTTACACCTGCTCGTGAAAGGGACCCATTAGTGATCATTTAGCTCACATGTGGCACGAATGAGATTCTTTATTTGCAAAGGGGACACAAGGAGGTTGTGTCTTCACCCGTGTGTTTATTTGTCAGCAGGACTAAACAAACTTGGTGGAGTGAAGGATCATGGGCCACAGAACGACCCATTCAATTTTGAGGCAGATCTGGATCGTTTACAATGAATTTGAGTTTTTTTTTTTCTCTGAAGTCTGGTGTATGTTGTTTGACACTGACCACAGTGGAGGTCTGTGCTCGTCTAGTTTTCATTATTGATAAATCTCCTGACTGTTTCCTTGATAAATTATTTGTAATGATGATTATTTAGAAAACTAAATAAAACATGAAAAACAGCAGCATTATAATACAGCTGAAGTCTTCAAGTGTTTTGTTTTATCCAATGAATGGTCCAAAACCTCAAGAGAGTTCAGTTTACAATCCTGTATGATGAATAAAAACATCAAAGTTTCCAATTTTAAAAGCTGCAAACAGTAAACATTTGATATTTAGTTTTAAAAAATGACTCATGATGTAAATTGGGTGATATCTGTTCAAAGCATTTAATGCCAGACTTTGGTAGAGTTTGGTTTTCCATCCTCACTGCTACAGATAGAGACAGTGGAGGACACATGTACTAATGTCAGTTTGTTGTATTTAAATAGAATATTTCTATTTGACATTAGTTTGTATTTCTACTAGAGGGAAACACTGCTTCTTTTCACTCTACTGCATTTAACTGATTGTTATAATAATCTGACCTTTCAAAATTTCATCAGTTGATAAAATATGATGCATGGTTATAGATTAAACTCCCTCTTCTCCACCTCAACCAGCTGCAACATGTAAATACCACATATTTATATTAATGCGTCCAATAACTAATGCACAGTGACTCTCCATGTAAAAATGAATGAATCTGAACGTAAAATTTGTACTTTTAATTGAGTATTTTGTGAAATATAGAGTATGTGAAGTGAAGTGAAGTATGAAGTGTTTTACCATTTTAGTATTTTATTCCCTGTTAACTGAGTTAACTGAGGACATAATTAGCTTAGTTTTGCATTAAATAGTAAAACTAATGTCATTAGTGAACTTCAGTTGTATTGATTGTTGTATTTTTGCACTTGAAGACAGAGCCAGACCAGCTGTTTCCCTGCTGTTTACCAAGCTGAGTGTCTCCTGGGCACAGCCTCATATTTAGCGTTCGGTCACTGGAGTCGTATCGATCTTCTCCTCCAACTCTGGGCAAAAAAGCAAATAAAGATTTTGCTAAATGTCGACGTGCTTTAAGTGAAGGACCTCAGTATTTCCTCCACCACTGTTGGTCAGTGCAGTGATACAATGCAGTCTGTGTGGGCTGCACAGACTCGTGTGGGTTCTTTAAAGCTGCTGTGGTGTGATCACATTCATCAGATATGGGTCACTTTTAAACGTAGGTGTAAACAGGAGGTGAGAAACCCAGATATAGGCAAAAAACTCAACTACTGATCAAAGGCCTTTTATGTAAACAGGTGTAAAATCATTAGGTAAACAGAATCTATGTGGTTGTCACGCTCTAAAAAATCTACAAGGACTAAAAAAAAAAAAAAAAGTGAAAAGTCCTCCTGGGTGGTTTGTCCTCACCTGCACCAGCACCTTCACTCAGCTAGTCAGGCAGGACATGTGACACGTTTCACAGAGGTCACCGGGAAAGGTCAAGGACAGCAGGCACTTATACTGGAGGGTGTGTAGGGGGGCAGGGGGTGTTGAACCCTTCACATCCTCATTAGCTGCTGCTGCTTTGAGCCAGCTCTTGGCAATCGGGACAGGTGTAAATCATCTCATGTGCATTTTGGCCCATCCAGACTGCCGTCCCATTGGCGTCAGACTCTTGGGCCTTAAGAGAGCGATGCACCTTGGCACAGTAGCTGCTGCTCTCACATGGGGATGGCGCGAAGGAAGCAAAAAAAGACATACATATACATATATATATGTATATGTATATATACATATATATATATATAAAAGACAAAACAAAAACTGTGACGTGAGGGAGGGGAAGCTTGACTCAGGGCAGGTGGGGGGAAAATAAGGACGGATTGATTTCATGAGTGTGATGATGGTAAATGGGGGGAGATTAAACTGGTCAACTCACCAAGCTAGGTATATCATAGACACTATGAATATGAGGAGCACAAAGGCCCCGGCTGCTACACCATACACCCACATCTTCAGCTTCCCATCTGTGGAGGAGGAGGCTCGTCAGTTTGTCTGTTTACGCGTCAACACGGCGCCAACACGGCGCCAACAGCCATTAGAAACTGAAACGATTCATTCTGTGAATGCTTCACAAGACATCAACACATTGCTGCAAATTTTTACTTTCTAATAACACTTTCTAATAATACATCTCACGAATCTCATCATGTGAATCAACCACCAATGAAACTGTCACATATGGGTCAGATATAGGAACAGTGGAATAAAACAAGACCCTGGCGAACACAGAGAAGAACATTTTACCATAGCACCTTTACTATTTCAGTATTTATTAGTGTTCTATAGTAAATACTGATTTCTCTAACAACTCTCAGTGTGTCAGTGTAAAATTAAACTAATTATAGCATGTACAAAAGTTACAAAAGCACTGGGGTGGACATAACAGGGTTTGTGTTGCAGTCAGTGGCACAGGGAACACCTGTGCTAATTTCTCTGAACTGACAGTAAAACAATATAAAAATAGTAGGTAGGTTATTGTTGTTATTATTGTTATAGGTTATATTAATTGTTCCTCTTTGTCTCCCTCAGTCTTGTTCTCCTTCACTCAACCTACAATTAAGAACAGTAGGAACTGGTCAGTGTTGTATTGGTACCAGATTCATACATTATCAACTTTGTTTTCTTTCTTTCACAAAAGGCAAAACCATGTTTTAAATTCTGCTGTAATTTACTCTATAACAGGGGCGTGCCTGCTGCAAAAAAAAAAAAAAAAAAAAAAAAAAAAAAAAGCAAACATTTGGAAGATAAACGATACACGGGTTGGTGTATGTGGAAGTGTTTGCTCCTGACAGACGTTAACTCAATCTGTTCTGCGCTCTTGCATCCTAAATGTTTATTTTGCTGTCATGCACCATCAGTCACAGCGCTCTGTGCAGACGCACTTCTCAAATGTTAATGTACCAGCAGCTCAGAGGAGGCGGCGACGTCCATACATGCATCTGAGAAGTCTTGCATTTGTGAAAACGTGCCTGATGCATTGTCGCTCAGTTGTGTTTCATACACAGTCCCGAGCACAAATGTGTTAAACTTAATGTTAATTAAACCCTGTCAGCACTAAATCTGCCTGACGCGAAGTGAAAGTAAAGCATGTTCTGCTGTTGACACGTGAAAACCTCTCAGCTTTATGTCTTAACTTCACTTCGAGGATTACATGCTGCTCTGCAGGTTGAGAAAATTCTTCTAACTCTGGGCTTCCTAAAACCTTTTCACTTTAGATAAACTTCAAAAGACAGAGTGGGCACTCAAATAAAATGGAGGCTGTTTCTCTTATCCACAAGTTCAAGAGGAAATATTTTAAGTGCAAGCTCCTGGCTTAAAACTTTCCCATCAACATGAAGTTGGAGCTTTGGAAAGGATGTGTGATGATTTGCTAACCTATGCACTCTTTGCTTTGATATTAATTTCTTATTAACAAGGGCCTCTCTATAGTCATCACTCGCTGGCTGTGTTTGTAATATAATGTAATATATACAGCTCTGGATGTTTTGGTCTAACTTCCTTTCACATTTCGGAATCAGACGCTTCCTCATGTGGTAGTTTTTGTAAATACGACTTGACAACTGAAAAACAGGAGTTTCTGCAGAGAACATTAAGGCAGGGTGAGTTTCCCAAAACATGACAGTTAGGAGATTAAAGGTTTTCACTTGACAACAACAACAACAATTTTTTTTTACAACTGGATGCGTGGCCTCTATTTTTTTTTTTTAAATATATTTTTTAATTATAAATTTTTGGTTAAAGGCTCATGTGGATTTGAACCCGTCGTGAACAGTGTGTGAAGTGGTCTGACCTGGTCCGTAGGGCTGCAGGTACCAGGTCCGTCCGCTGCGTCCCGGCTGGATGGTGCTGGGCATGGTGGGGTTAATGGCACGACTGGTCTTCACATCGCCCTTCTTGTCCGCCGCGGTGGGGATCTCCAGGACTGGGATGGGGGCGCACTGGTCCAGCTGCCCAGTGGGCGACAGCACCTCTGTGAAGCCCTCCTCGCACATGCAGATCCCAGCCTGCAGGGGGCAGCACACATTCACGTTTGGTCTGAGCCACAGCTACAGTACAAGGGAGTGTGGACAAGAGTAGAAGTGAAATAATCTGAGGGGGCTTTGGGAGGAGGCTCCGGTATGGTAGGGTGACCGAACTGTTACCGTTTGGTCACATGTTCAACGCCCTGCATGTCCTCGGCAGCTGTGTGTGCTGCTGTCTCTGACTCATTCACTCAATCTAGATAAAAGCATCAGCTTCCACAAAAACCAAACATCCACAAAGAACCATTTCAGAGCTTGTTTGTGACCTGTTGGCCTCATTTTCATGTATTGTATTTTCTACTAATACCTGTTTCTGATTCAGCGAGACAAACTAGACTGTATTACCGTGTACTGAATTCAGTTTTCTCCTTATCCACCATAGCCCAGCTGGTCCCGAACGCTCTTTTAAGCAACATCTTGTATACAAAGTTACACGCAGTTACCTGAAATCCCCCAAAGCAGCTCTCTGAGTCTGATCTGGAAAAGAGTAGCTGGGGATTAAATGCCTTGCTCATGAGCATTTTAACGGTAGTAATGAATGAGAGGTAAAAGCTGCCCGTGGACTTCCCAGACTACACTCAGTTCCTGGTTTATTGGGTACACCCCGAGTGTCGACCCGCCGTGAGGTTTTTCTTTCTTTTTTTTTTTTTTGAAACCAGAAGAAACCATATGTGGAGAAGAAGGTGGAGCTGAGGAGGAGTGAGGGGTGGATCACACCCTGCTCTGTACCACTTTTTTATGGTCTATTTTCCTTTAAATTGGACCATAATTTAAAAATGAACATCATGTTGTATTGAAGACTTGAAACTAGAGACTGAGACCATAAACTCATTAGGAAAACATTTACTGAGCTAATAAATCAAGGGAGAAGTAGAGACATTTCAATACTTCTTCTAAAAACAAGTGGCCTGACGTCAATCTAATATAATGTTCTGTGTTTATTGAGAAATATCGATAATTTCGGAGGATGGAGTTTATGATGCTTTTGGGTGTTGTTGGGTGATGTGTTTCTGTTTTTCAGCCTATAATCATTTTTATAAATGCAATGGACAAAAAATTAGAAACACCTGTCAGCAGAAAACTGAGCAGTAAAATGTTGATGCAGGAGGATTTATTACAGGACTGTGTTAGTGTTAGCTGGCTGTCCCGGTCCAGGGAGTCAACCTGTGACCTCGGAGGTCACTTCTCAGTCTGACCTGCTTATTACAACCACAGAGCAGCTGATAACCAGCCTTTACTGATAAATCCAACTGTTGTTGTTGTTGTTGTTTTTTTAATATACAAGCTAATAAAACGGATAAAGTCTGAGAGTTACCAGCTGCTGTATCTGCTGGACAGAAACTTATTCTCCTCATTTTGATGCAGCACAGCTGAGTGACACTATGGAGGAATAGGTTTTACATCTCCGTGCTGCCATCATTTCATTCTGTGCTGCATTCAAATTCAATTCTGGCAGCAGTGTGTCACAGTGAGTACAGAGGCTGCCATTCATCCAGGGGACCTGTGCTTCCAGGTTTGTCTTTTATTGTTTTTATTTTACACTGTTTATTGGATTTTTATTGTAGATTTTATGTCACCAAAACCAAATTTTTATCCTCAGTGTTTTGCTTTATTTTGTTGTCGTTGTTATTATTGTCGGTTAAACTGGCGAAATGGGAACAAAGAGAAAGTTACCTCGCTGCAGAAAGACTTTGGCATGAGACAGGGAGGGTCACAGGAGCTGTTGTCCATTGGAGGGTTCATCGGAGGACAACCTCCTGCGGGTGAAAAGACAATCAAAGCAAACAGGGTACAAGTTCATAAAAGGAAGACAATGAACGTGGATCCAATGCTTTATGCTGCTTATGAGCACTGCTCTTATTTCCAAACAAAAGCGGGCTTTATTACACAGCCTGTACATTCATGTACTATATGTGTCTATACATTGATACAGCTGATGTAACCAGGTTTATTTTTTGGACTATTTTTGGTGAGTGGCCACATGTTCATGTTTTATACAGCTATAACAGTAGTATGAGCTGCCAGCGCCCACCACCTCAGCTTCTTATGGAAACAAGTCCCTAGTTTTTCAGAACAGTGTGTTATATATCTGACATATTTTGTGTAAATTTAAACCACCTACATAAAACTGCCACCGAAGCTTCAGACGTACTTCTGAGCTATAGAGCTGCTGCAGCGCCTCACTTTCTCACTTTAAAGATAAGTAAAGCAACACTGTGTATTATCAGTATGTCAGAACTACAGGCTGGTGTCTCCCAGATGTTTTGGTTTGTGACCAACTGTGACCAGTACAATCATAAAGTCACTTTATTCTGTTTTCTGTTTTACTCGAAGACTTGTTAGAGATGAAACGAGTCGGGAAATTAACCTGCAGTTTTAATAATTCGAGAATAACTTAAGTTTTTTTTTTATCTTAAAGAAAAAAAAAAAACAATTCCAGCTTCAAAAATGTGATGCTGGTTTTCATAGTCCTCTATAGTATTAAAGTAAATATGTCGTGATTCTGTTTTGTTGTTCAGACAAAACAAACCATCTCCATTCATCAAAGAGGGCTTTGGGAAATTGAGATGATCATTCTTATTGGTTGATTGACCAAACCAATTATTTAAGAATACAACCAGCAGAATAAAAGTTAGTGAAAATAATTGTGAAGTCATCCAGTTATTCACCAGAAAAAAGGCGAAAGATTACAGAAGACGTGCATCAGATTAATTTCGTGACCCACCGTGAGGTCCCCAGCCTCATTTTGAGGGACCTCAGCACAGTTTCATGGACTTAACAAGAATTCAACCATTAGCCAACTCTTGTGCTGCTGTGTAATACAAGCTCCATTTTAAGACTGAGGATTCCTTACCGGTGACATTGAGTCCATCTGAGCGCTGACACCACATAAAAGGGCGGGTGGAGTTTGAACGAGCGCTGCTGAACCATTTGTACTCGTAACATTCGCCCCCTGAAAGCAAAATAAAAAACACTCAACAACCATAAAGACTGTACAGTGGGAGTCTTCAGTAAAGACCATTAATCATTTGAATGACAGATTAATAAAGCAGCTGCTAAGTTATGGCTGTATAACAGGCTGCTGTCATATAACATCACTATCAGTGTGTCTTCACACAGAAGGGTCCAGTTCGATGTTTTAATCTTCAGTAAGAGCTTTTGCTTAATGACTTCCTATCAATGCTATTATGACTTTATCAATATCTCCATCAGTGCAGTAAATGACCGTATTTCCCTACGGAGTCCTGTGTAACCAATCATCAGCCCTGCCCATTCGGTTACTGCAAATGAACAATTTAACCTTGAACAAAGGAAAGATCTATTCTCCACAGGCCTGGATACAGTATCACGGCTGCAGTCGATGGCAGAGCTCTATCTGCGGCTGAGACGACTTCTCCCTTCATGTTCTTCACTTTTCTCCTCCCTTTTTCTAGCTGTGTTACGGCTGAGGTCGTTTTTCAGATGTGTTAAGTTATCATTGAATCACTCTCTTCAGATGGGACTCTCCAACATCCTTTACGAGCAGAGTGGGGTTTTACTACCATAGATATATTTATCAGAACAAGAGCTGCTCTGGAAGCAGAAATAATTTCAGTGGTTGCGTTAACCCAAAAAAAAAAAAAAAAAAAAATCACAGGTTTTTGAAACATGAGAGTTTCTGTGAGGCATAAAAGAGGAAAAAGCTGACTTTCAGCCTGTGTCATTATGTCATTATAACCATCTTACATAGCTCTTTTATATCAAAAGGGTTTGCAGTTTGCCCGTCACATACACCAACACAGAAATGGTGGTGGAGAAAGGTCTGGGCATCAGGGGATGGGGGTCAGATCAGGGATTAGATCAAATGACCCATTCGACCATTTGATACACCGGGTTAGCTATGTTAGCGAGTTAGCTAACCAGCTGGGTTTTCCATCATTAGGTCAAAAAATTTTCATTTGTCCAAAAATTTCATTTATGATCCAAAACCTTGAAAAACTAATCCAGTTCCCAGCAGCTTGAGCTCTACATTGTATTTGTGCTAAGAAAGAATATAGATCAAGGTTATGATGTAATCCTACTGGACGCAGGACTATAAAAGAGGGATGTTCAGTGTATTTTGTTAGCGCTGCGTGTTTTGTTGCCCGTGAAGGAATAAAACTACTGCATTGTACAAGAAGGTGGTGTGGAGAAGGAGTCCGGACTTCTTGACCCAGCACTAAGATGGTTAACATGGTATAGATTATACCTGCTGAACATCAGCACGTTTCATTGTCATAATGTTAGCATGCTGACGTTAGCATACAGCCTAAAGCACCACTGTGGCTAAGTACAGCCTCACAGAGCTGCTTGACTGTGGACTCTCGGGTCTCATTAAATCAAGAAAGGCCCTGCCTTCATGTTACCAAGGTTTTCCATGGACTCTCACCTTGACTTGGGTAAAGTGTGTTTGTGCTCAGGTCACCTAAGGCTGGAAGAAAAGGTGCGTGGAGAACTGATCACATCATGTTTTAAAACGGTAACAGAGCCGGGAGCTGTAGGTTGTAATCTCTGAACTGAAAACCTGATGCTGAACTAACATCAAATAATGACAAACTGTATATGATGAGTTTCACTTGACGATTGTTAAGCTGCAAAATGAACTGATGGTCGTATCTGTGGTGATTTTGTAGACTACGCCAAGAGTTGTCAATCACACTGACTTTAAACCTGCATTTATTGATTTTTTTTAGACTTTGGCAGCATTATTATTTTTTTAGTTGTGTTTCTGGCCACTTGATGAGTGAATATTTCTCCAATATTCACTCTTCTTTTCCTGTTTTAGGTCTGCTTTGCTATCAACTAATATTGATTAGTGTAGCTTTAAACTACTGCCAGTTTCAAATTTGAAAACATCAGTAAGAGCAAGAAAAGTGTTTCATCAGGGATTAACTTGTATGCTGCTCTTGGGAGACCATTGACGATTTTCATTCTTTTTTTTTTTTTTTTTACATTTCTTCCATTTCTGCAGATTCTTTGTTGCTGTTTTTTTAAGATTGCATTGAAGTAAAATGGTGTGGATTGAAAATTTAGTGATTTTAGTTTGCATTGCTGTTTTTCATTGTTGCATTGTGAATGTAGTGTAGACACAAAGCATGGTAAGCATCAGTATACTGTAAAGTGTGCAACTGGGACACAGCTGTGGTTTTGTTTTTCTCCAGCGAGTCTCACATCAAAACGCTCCCTCCCTCCGTCCCCAACCTCCCTTTCTCCGTCACTGCCCTCCCTCTTCCCCTGCCTCCTCGTCCTCCTCCGCCTACACTGGTCCTGACTGGGCCACTCCTCCCCCCTTGTGCCTCGAGTGATGCTGTGAAACCAGGTCAGACTGGTGAACAGTGCTCTGAGGCTGCATATAGTAGCCAGGCTAGGAGGAGAGGAAGAGTAGGAGACGAGGGGGGAAGGAGGGGATGGGGTGGCTGCTCCACAGACTGAGCCTGTGGCTACTGTAGATGTTGAGCTTTGGCGGCGGCGGCGGCGGTGGTGGTGGTGGTGATTTGCAACCCATGCTGCAACCTAATGGGTGATTAACGCGCCTGGGGAGCCCCAGAGATCACAACAGCAAATGAGTGTGTGGGTTTCCTCCGTTTGGAGACCTGACCTGAGAAATTCCATCTGGGAGAGCTCCAATTGACCCAGTGTACAGAGGGAAGTGATTGTTGTAGTTCCTCTCAGTCATGTTTTAGACTGGGTACCAAGGCAGCTCGGTGGTTTGTACTTTCACCCCGCAGCCAGAAAAATCTTCAACTGATTCCCGTCGCCAATCCCTTCTCTACAATCTCAACACGTTTTCTCTCTCTGTGGGTTTCCTCTGGTGTTCCACTTTCCTCTGACAGTCCAAATGTGCAGGTTCAGATGGATAGAGGACTAAACAGCCTGCAGGTATGACCCTGAATCTAAGTGTCTTTTTGTGATAGCCCTCTGATGCACTGACAAGAAGTCCATTGTGTTTTTTACTGCCTCCCACCCTATAAGTCTGAGACGGGCTTCAGTTCTCTGTATACATGGCTAGAGGAAATTCTGCTGCTGGGTAATTTGCATGCAGTAAAAGTTCACTTTTCAAGGGGAGTTTGCATCTGATAATTTGTCAAACTTTCTGGGCACGAGAAGGTCGAAGCTGTCACTCACCTGTGCAGGGCTGCGACTCCCACGCCTGGTCCGGACAGAGCTGAAGGTTTTCAGGCTCCTGGGCCAACACAGCTCGTGAGCGAACCTGAACCGAGCCGAAGTCCACGCCTGCGCCTTTGACGCAGATGCTCACACATGAGCTCCAGTCTGACCACTCCATCAGGTAGCATTCACCTGCAGCAGAGAGGAGACAGAGCACAGGACAGGGACGCTCACTGTCAGGTGATACAGTACAGATGCCACAGACACATTAATTATTCATGTTTTTTACTGAATAATGTTCAAGGTTAAAATTGACCTGAAATCATTTGTCAAATAATCAATTAATTAATCAACAGAAGAAGAAAAAAAATCATAATTTTCAAGCAAAAGTTGTAAATAAATAATAATAAGATTATTTCCAAACATCCTCTGGCAGTTTTATTGTCAAAACAATTAACCAATCAGTCACAAAATGACATGGCAAAAAATAATAAGATTGTTTGTTCTATTTAACAGCACTCCTAAATTAAGTTTTTCTAACATATAATTTAATTACATATAATATAATACATATAACATAACGTATTTCAACAAAAACAACAAAATTAATTTAATTCTGAGCAATAACATCATCATTTCTGTATGACAATCTATTTTAAATGAATGAATAAATAAATAAACCAAATGCAAAAAATTGTCACTTAATATTGACAAAAAGGCAAAAATATGTCATTTTAAATTAAATCTGAAAAGGTTTATATCAACCACACCACAGGCTCAGGTGTGCTGCTGGGTAGACAGTGAATTACTAATCCGAACGTACAGACAGTATTCAGCTTGGTCCAAATAAAGAAGCTAAAACGAAACCAGAGCAGAGAAATGATTTTACTTCACTCTGGTGCTCGCTCGCTCACACAAGTTTTGAAGTAAGTGATCAATGACCTGTTAAAAAAAAAACAAAAAAAAAACGTGCGAGGTCTGGGCTCGGGCCACATCACAAATCTTTTAATTTCCTGTAAGTCAGCGTGCAGCCTCAGATCCTCAGGCAGGGTGGCCCTGTTGGCTCTGAGGTTCAAGACTAAAAGGTGACCAGATTTTTGCCATCAGGGGCCCTGTCTGATGGGATCAGGATTATCTCAGAGTTCACATCTGCTGGATTAGATGTCTTTTATTTCATTTTCACTGTTAATGTGTTTGTGTCCATCTTTTCTGCCACTTTCTTGTTTATACTCATTTCCGTTGCTTTTATTTGAGAGTTAAATTAGCGTTTATTGTAGGAAAATATATCTGTAATCTATATATAACAGCTTTAGCTGAGCATCACTGGTGGAAATCAGATCTTCAGCTTTCATAGTATTAATGCAATTTTTATTTACCCATGAGAACAGTTGAATTTGGGGAGATGTCGAGGCAGCCGAGATGCATGCAGAATATGTATTTACTATTTACATATGATATCATATGATGGTTCAGAGGCTTTGAAGAGTTTCAGGAGGAGGAAGGGGTAAGTTCGAGATGCAGGGTGGGTTGGTTTTGATCACAGCTGACAACTGCAGCTCATCAAACAGCAGGGGAAATAGAACGCAGGTCAAGGGTGGCAGTGCATGAAAGTGTGTGTGTGTGTGTGTGTGTGTGTGTTTGTGTTTGTGTGAGTGTACGTGTGGATGCAACCTGCCAGAATTCCCAAGCTGTCCCCGGCCCTGCGCAAACAGCCCTTGAATTTCCTCCCAAATCACACTACACTACCTCCCTGCACAGAAAACAGTCTGGGCTTTTGATTGCTGTTTGATACTTCAGTGCTCCTGCAGTTTGGCAAAAGGGGTTGGACTGACTTGTTATCTAGGGCAGCGTTTCTCAGTGTTTTCCATCTCAGGGACCAGCAGCACATCTGATGATGTTTTTTTTTTTTTTTTTTTTCTCAGAAAATAAGAAATCACATGCCACACACTCTTAAAATACAAAATGAATTCAAATTGTGGTACTTTGAAACAAGTGATGGGTTGAAGAAAAAGGACAACGTTCTTCCTCTGTGTTTTTGAGATACTGAAAGCTGAACGATCAACGATTAACTAAAATAGATACAGAGGACTTTGGAAATGAACTCCACATTTGTATTTCGTCTTTTGGCACAAGTAAGGAACAATAATTCCCCCTCCAGGGACTGCTAACACTGAAAATAACACATTTATATTTAAGTGGCACTGTGTGAAAAGACACTCTTGTTATCAGGCTGAATCACACAGTAAATTGGGGGTTCAGTCTGCCAGTGTTTCTCATTGAAATGCTGCAGATATGCCCTATTTACCCAAAGGCAACACTCATGTTCACTTCTGTGTGTGCAGCACGATAACAAGGGTGCATCATCCCAATATGAAGGGCGATGCTGTGGTTGTGGGAGGGGCAGTTAACCGACCTGATGGACACAGGGTCCAGCAGCTGTTGGGCAGAGCTCACCTGTCTGCTCTGCTCTGCGCTGCTCTGCAAAGCTACATCAAAACCCAGCAGCTGACAAGCCTCCGTCTCAAAACCTGACAACAACTCATCAGACCCAACCTTTGAAGTGATAATCCCATCTGTGAGATGTTTTTTTTTTTTTTTTTTCCAGTGGGGGGGTTGACATCCTGGGTGCTAAGATGGTATTGTGCTGTTTTTGTGCTGCTGTGCTGAGACACCACCTGTCAGTCACAGGTTATGTCTTCTGGATCACATTTTGTATTGATGAGAGCTTCAGTAGCAACAGTGATTACCGCTGTTATTGGGGATAAAACCAACTTCTGCTTATTTCTTAAAAATGCTGTTAGTGCTGCTGAGAAGGATCCATCACTGTTTTAGTCCCACATTACAGCTTTTCTGTTTTTTCATGCCATGTTTTTCCTTATACAGTTCCAAGTCCACATATTCAGAATCAGCTCGACCTCAACTAATTATATATGTTGCTCAATAAAGACTCTGTTCACCGTAATAGCGGATAAAAAACAAAACAAAAAGCAAACAGACATTGAAGTTCTCCTTATTTTACAGATAAAAATACTGCAAACCATAATGACCAAAGAAAACTTCAACACAGAAAGTTACACACATGTGTTTGTGTTGTTCTAGAGCTGATTTGAAGTTTCTATCTTTATCTGATCTGAGTTCTGCTCATTCTTTGGAGCAGTAATGATGAAAAATCAGCTCCAAAGCCTCTAATGCTCTAAATATCTTATTGTCCATGTCTCTCTGTCTTTATTCTGTCACTACAATAAACTCAGAGCAACTTCTCCTGACTCTGAGATCAGAAAAATACAGGATTGATCCCATTGACTTTCCCACTCTGATTGGCTGTGACCTCACCCACCGGAGCCAATAGGAGCGTCCCATGTAGAGATGTGACTCTAGACGTCACTAGCAAAGATGGAGGATGAGAATCGATTGATTATTTGTTCACCAGTCTGTCAACCAAAGTAAGTTTCACACACACCCAACACTGGCTTTTGAAATGACACTATATATACAAAGGTCCTCATGAGTTATGTTCCCACTAAAGCAGTGTTCTCAGTACAAACCTATTATCAGGACCCAGACACAATTAGAAGTCATTGTTGTATCAACCTGAAAATATTAATAATATAACACTTTTTTCTCCATTTCCATTTTTGCCAGTTTTTATTTGAGAGTTTGAGTATTTGTTGCAAAATCTGTACTAAAAAATGTTGGGCTTTTTTCAGTATTTAACCAATTTGAACAAAAAGTCTTTTTTAAAAGCTTAATTTAAGGTTGACCCACAGAGGTGGACAATTTGTCTTTTAAATGCCTCCTGTCTCATTTCAACTGCTCTCTCACAGCACTCCTCGAATGAACAAAGTATTTCTCATCTATTTATTGTCTGTTCTCTTCATTCATACAGACCACGGAGACTTAATTTCTTTGTACGCTGCGCAATTACAATAAAAAGCAGAATTCACACGATGTGGAGGAGGCGACGGAAAACCAAGTTGCCTGTCTTTGAATCGTTTATCGCTGAATTCTGTTAAAAAAAAAACAAACTGCGAAGTTTGTTTTCTGCTAAGTGATAAATCTGCCCCTCTGGAGAGAACAGCCCTGTAAGTGGGCCGCAGGTAATTTGAGCACCAGACCCCAGTCCTACATTATTGTTATTCAAATAATGTAAAGAGTTTTGTGGGCAGCATGAACAAATAAAAAGCGAAGCTTCTAACAAACCATGGCTGAAATACTTGGGAAACTAAAATGTAATCACAGTTTCTCTCTCTCACGTCTGACTACTTCTACTTTGCAATTTCTTGAGCAAAGTTAACAAAACCCAACAGTTCCTGCAGATATTTCACATTAAAAGCCTATAAGGAAAGGAAAGGACAGTGCAATGATAAATTCATAAGTGAATGTTACTGTATTTCTGTGAGATAAGATAAGATATTATTTTATTATTCCCACAGTGGGGAACTTGGCAGTGTTACCAAATGTTATCAAATACTACTAAAGATAAATAATAGATAATAGTATAATATTTACGCTGCAGATAATTACAAAAATAGCAGATACTGGACATACTGTTGTACTGATTGCGCTATGGAAATGTGTTATCCTGAACTTATCAAGACAACATGTTAAAAGCTGAGTTACAAAAATCAGGATAATGTGGAATGAAGGCCCAGTTACCGCGACAGTTCAGGCAAATAAAGAATTTAACGGCTGCTGTTTATACTAATCAAAGACACGGAGGAGCTAAAAATGTGTTGATGTGAAAATGTCATAGATTGTGACTTTAAAGCCAGGACGCTGTCCACAAAGAAGCAGAGAGCTCAGCCGTCTCCTGAGTGTGAAGAGTGATGGTTTTGAAGGTGGAGTTTGGGCGTGAAGGCGACCGCCAAGGACGGAGGGAAATGGCTGGAAGTCAACTGAAGGGAAAGTCTGACACGCTCCTGGTTTTAAAAGTCTTATTGGTTATGCTGAGGAAGTAGAAGTTAAATTAGACTCAAACTAGAGTAGATAGACAGACTGCAATAAACCCTAAAAGGACTTATAGTAATTAAATAACACCGTGCTGTGTAATACTTCAACAGGATTTGCTTTGTATGGTCACATCGTGTAAATCACAACAGATGTCCAGCTCAGCATAAAGACTGTGCCGAGACCTAATCACTCAGCGAAATAAAAAAAAGTCATCCTGTGCAGGTCGGGTGTGGAGTAACACTGCCAGGTTTGAGGGTTTGTTGCACACTGGGGCTACCCATGCTGAAAATGTGTGCACACATGGCACACTAACAAGCTCTGGGTGGAGGTATCGACCAAATGGCACAAGGCGTCGGTCTAGTTTCAGGTTTCTACACTTTATCTGAGGCTGCTTAACAATTCTGCATGACTAGTTTAGTCGACACGTATCACACAAGGCTGTAAAAATAATAATAAAAAACCCCCACACAACGCAGAGCTACAGTCCATTCACCATTCACTAAACCCCCCCTGAGCAGTGATTGTTTATATCTGTTAGCAGCTGTAAGTGGCCAGAGCACGACCGTCAGGCTTTCGATTTCTAACAGTAAAAGAGACACTTAGCCTCTAAAGAGTCTGGAGGGTTGTGTGTGTTTTTTTTTTTTCTCTAGTTGCCTTTCAAAGTGAAAAAATTTAAGGAATAAACGGTCTGTTTCCCTGGCTAAATAACTTCGGTCTAAAGCAGCAACGCTAACAGTCAGTCAGCATTTAATTAGCTGACATCACTTTGTGTGAGGATGCAGGTCATGAGATCTTTCCAGGACTTGGAGCAGCCGCCGTGTGGGAGCTGCTCGTGGCTGCTACTATATCTAAGCCTCCGTCAGAAGGTCTGGTCTGTAGTGGATCTGAGTCTAAAGCTCAAAACTGCAACACGAGAACGTCGAGCATGATATAATGAACGGAGCACAAAGTGCATATTTAAAAATCCCTTTTATAGGACTCCTGTTTTAAGACAAAGCCAGAAACTGTGTAGCTACATGAATTAGTTGAACACTGTCTCCAGCTCAGTTTGTTTAATTATCTACTGAGACTTTCCACTGCTTTTGAGGCTCATAACTTAACTTCTCTCCTTTTATGTTGTGTTTCTAATTTATTTAGCTGTATTTCTTATTTTATGCTTTTATGCAATATGTAAATCACTTTGAATTGCCTTTGTGTATGAAATGTGCCATATTAATGGCCTGACAGAGAGTCTGCCAAATATGGTGCTGCACATATTTTCATGAGTCATGCCTGTAATCAACACTGAGAAAATACGTCTTCAGTCTGTTCTCTTCTAAATCGGCATCTCTGTTCAGATGGGAGGTGCGTGAATGCATCAAATCTGCACTTTATTGTCATTTACAGCGCAGCAGATTGTGATTCAGTGAGGTTGCGCCTCAGTTTACCATCTTGTCTTTTTTTTGTTTTAAAAAGCCCTAAGGGTTTTTGTTATCTCAACCGCACATATTATTGATTGCAGCCCTTTTCTGTTATTTTATCTCTGTGTGTCTGTGTGTGTGTGTTTTAATCACGTTGCTTCTGTGTTTTCTTCACTGTACAAATGGAATAAATTGAATTGCAGGGGTCAGAGCTTTCATCTGGATTCGCCTCTCTAGTCTATTTCTCTGAAAGAGCAGGTGGTCCAAATAATCTGTGCGTTCCACATAGAACAGAAAACAGTTCCTGACAGCGGTGCCTCTGGCTTGATCTGGAGCTTCAACAAACACAGCTTACAACGGTCACTGGTCGGTAGGCCTGTGAGGGAGTCTTTCGATTGCTGCACTGTGTCTTTCACTCTCCTCACTGCGAGGTGAAAATAAGTGGCTGCAGCATCTCAGCTGTTTTATGTAAAAACTGTGGACAGGTATCGAGCAAACCGCAAGAAAATGTGCAAAAATGGAAACAAAAAGACTAAAATATGAGACGCAAATCTGCAAGTGGACTACAGTGGAACGTCTGTCATGATTTAGTCTGCTAGCTACCCTGGCAGAGGAGAGGAGAGTGCTCTCCGAGTTGCTACAGGCAATAAAATACAGAAGCTACCAGTAAATTTAATTCGCATAAAACAGCACAGCTATACAAACCATCTGCCATAATGTAGTCCATTTATTCTGCCTTCAGGTGAGCTCCTACCTCTGATTTTCGAGGTCATGAACAGACACTGAGTAGTATTGGTTGGAGATAATATAATCTACCTTGTGACAAAAGTATTTTTTAGCGGCTGCTTTGGGATATACAGTAAAATCAAAGTGCTGACAAGTGTGGACTGACTGTGCTGCGCATTGCAGCGTGACGTCTGTGTCCTCCTGGTTTAACCTGAAAGCTGCTCTGCAATGCAAAATAAATTTACATTGGATGTTCTTTTTTTTCTCACATCTTTGTATAATTCAGAGGGAAGACGCTGACCCAGGACCTCAGGTAAACAACACACTGTCAGCCTTTGTTTGCTGTTGTTTGTGTCGCAGAAGACACAGTTGTGTCTTATCCAGGAAAACTATTAAAAGTAAAAAATTATTGATTATTTTAGATACATTTTTATTATGTAAATATACCAATCGTATGAGCTTTGAATATCATACTATCTTTGAGTCTTCTAATTGTATTTATTTTGGTTTACCGACTGTATATTTAAACACAAACTGAGTCATCTGAGTGGGAGATGCACAGGCCTACATACTTCCCAGACCTATGACAATGATGTACAGGTTGGAAAAAACACCTTTACTATAATAGCACTGCCTCTGCTCTGTCCAGTGTTCGAACGTCACTTAACAAGGTGGCTCAGGAAGCTGAAAAATGTCCACTTGCTGAACAGCGTTATTACCTGGACAGGGAAGGATACAGGCCTCCTTCAGTATGATCTGCTTGTCTCCGTCGACGGCGAGCTCCAGGCTGCTGCACAGCTCCTCGTCCACCAGGCTGACGTCGCCGTAGCCGGAGCCGTCTGACACGAAGCAGGACAGGTTTCTGTAGCGCATGCCGTGTCCACACACCACATTCTGACAGGGAACACCACAGAAGAAGAGGAGGAAAGAGGAGGAGGATGAGTTGCCACAGTCAGGGAGAGGCGTTAGATGAGCTTTCAGCCACTTGGGGACAGCTACTCAGCTGTTACAGATTTGGCTGGACATTTTGTCTATTAGTCATTTTAATAATGAACCCGAAGTCATAACATGTGGCTGCTGCCACTAATGAAAAGATATTTTTATGTCTAAATGACAATAAACAGAATGGATGATAGATACTGATGTGGTTTTGAAACGCACAGTTGTGTAATTAATGTGTGCCGCCTTCTACATTATCCGTTAAAGCTGCAGTGTGTGACGGGTCCATGTGTCTGCCCGACTATTTAAAGGGAATGAAATTAAACTATCTGTTATTGATTTACAATGCTAAATCAACACCCATGGATAAAGGGCAGGTGTGGGTAGAGGCATTTGAATTAAATCAGGAGAGTGTGGCTCATATTCTGTGAAGTCGGAGAAAGTCAACGATCATTTTTGCATTTTTGAAAGGGTGTGTTGAACCGGCAGGAGCACAGCTACAGTCACAGCCACAGCAGGCTGCACATCTGCAACTGCTCAGCATGTTAAACCTTACTGAGCCCGACTCAAAGCATGTGCAGCATGAAATCAGATCACAGTTACAGACAGACAGACAGACAGACAGATAGACAGATAGACAGATAGATAGATAGATAGATAGATAGATAGATAGATAGATAGATAGATAGATAGATAGATAGATAGATAGATAGATAGATAGACAGATAGATAGATAAACAGGATTTCAACCCAAAAAACCTGCAGAAACTGTGTATTACAAATTCAATAACAAGACTTCATTAGTTGATTCATTGCTTGTGCAACGGTTCAAAAGAAAGGACACAAAGAGTTGACAGTGGTTGATGTGAATCTCTCTGTGTGTCTCTCTCGCTATCATTTGTGAGATTATTAGAGGCTTGATAGAGTTAACTGAGAGGAACAGATGATATAAATGAATCATTAAAGTCTTCCTTTCTTCCCATAAAACTACAACTACGCTTTTCACAGTTTTGTTTTATGTCATAAAGCGAGGCGGCAGACTTCTTTAACAATCTGACCTGGTGGCACAAAATGCAAAATGAAGTATAGATGCTGCCAAATGCCTTGGCCAAGGTATTCGTTTGCAGTAATATATCAGCATTAAAGGTGCATTAGATTGATTTTTTTCCATCCATCTTTCAAAATAAGTGTATGAGCATGGATTTTACGAGGTTGTCCGTCAATACTAAAGACTCCATTATTTTTTTTGCCAGATGCTGAGATTTCTTTCTTCCAAAATCCACTTTTTGGCTCAAAGTCTTATGTGTATTGATCTCAGCTGAGCCAGGGGCCTGTCAAAGTTTCATTTCTTGCCGCTGACAGAGGTTGATGTGATTATTAATATTTAATGTCCCGGGATTATGGTATAATGTTATGATTTATTGACCTACCTCCACCCGACACTCGGACCAGGGGCTGTACTGCCAGCGGTAGCAGGGTCGGACGGGGCAGGGCTTCCACTGCTCCATCTGAGAGGGGCAGGGTCGGCCGTCGCCCTGAGACGCCTGAACCACCGAGCGCCGCCGCCACATCTTACCTGGACCCAACACACAGGAAGTGACATCATCAGTGTATTATGATTATTTTTTTTCCCTCCAATATTTTATTTGAAGAAGATCTGTCAAGGTTGCCAAAGTTACACTGCGTTATTAGCATTGTTCGATAAAACAATTGTCATTTAAATAAATAAATTTAAGGCCCACTGAAGCCAAAACAATAACTCCTTCTTGTCAATATTGAAACTTGAGTCTTGTGCTTTTTACCAGCATGACAAGAAATAAACGTCCAGTGATTTTTTTTATTTCTCTGCCTTGAGAGATTTGGATTTCTGTTTAAAATAATAAGATCATAAGTGTAAAGTGGCTGTGGTTTCTTCATCATAAATTAAATGCAAACGCATGGGACACATGCAGTGACCGTTGCGGTTTCACACACAGCAGTCACCCACTCCCAATGTAAACAGCTCATTTTAGATGCATGTTTGTTTTGAATGATTTAAATTAATCTTAGTGTGCACAAGAGCACTTCACTTAACAGAGCAGGATTTTCTAAATAGGATGAAATACAGCACTTTCTCTCGGCCGTCTTTGATTGGTTCTTGGGCCACTCGACTAAAATGGCTTTTTTTCCCCCTCCACATCAATCAGCAAACTCACTTTAAATAAATCCAATACATCACAGCGGATAACACCTCAGAGACTGTTTGTTCTAAGTGCAGAATCGATGCTACGAATTAACTAAAAAAACTCAACACAAAAGCCCTGTGCATGAACACACACGCACTTCAAAAGCCGACCTTCATGTCTACCTGTTTTTTAATAGCCCACTTTCAAATCTCACAACCTCTTTATTGTTGCATATCCTACTTTAATTCTCACCCTGTCCAGCAATCTGCTCACCTCAGAGTTCACCCCTGCATCACGCAAACAAACACACACATTAAATAAGATCCCCTCTTGCCCCTTTACCCATCGTTAAACCCTCCTCTCATTCGTTCTGATTTAGCTCTCGCTGTGGCCTCTTCTTCGACCCAAGGAGCGGGAACATGCAATGGGACAGAATCAACTGAGTGAACTGCTGGAATAACAGGAGAACACATTTTCACTGGCTGTTTGGCGAGACAGTAATGCAATCACGTTCTTTTGAATAAACACTTCATCTCTTTTGCTTTGGTGAATTTTTCCAGTGGGAGCAGGACGCGTGCAACTTCTTTAGTACATTTTGTTGAGCAGCCGTGCTTTTATCTCAGCCCCACCGTGCTTTCATACTGTGGTGGGAAGTTACACACAGGCACAAATCAGCTGCTGATGCACAACCTGGGATGCTTTTTAAACTGGTTCTTGTTGCTTTACATTCAAACATGCATGGATGGATTATGGCACAAAGGGCCCCCGGGGTAGGGACATGTAAAAGGACCCCCACCTCTCCTACATGAGAGCAAGACCCTCAACAAAAAAAGACACAAAAGGGACAAATTCATTCATTTTTCAAGGTCAACGTCAACTCTCCAGGTCTGATGTGAGTTCAAACGCTGCACCTGGGCTTCAGTATTTAGTTCACACTGGAGATGAGGGGAGGTTGTCTGAGTCCTGCCAAAGCTTCCTGCCACAGCAGATTCACAATGACACTGATCTGTACAGGTATTATATTAAATACTACGCACATTATACTAAATAGTAAATGACAGCCTGAGATGCAGGTTCTTTTTTTTTTTATAGTAGAACTACTCTAACTGCTTTTCTCATTTAAATAACTTCAGTACTTTGGCTGTATTTTAATCAAATGTCACTGTTGCCTTGGTATGAAGCTGGAGTCCAAAGCAAAAATGTGGAACAACTAATACTGGGTTGGATTTGGTTGGTAAACATTCAATATTAAATTATACTGATAAGGATCAGAAGCAAAGAAATAAAAAAAAAAAGTAATCAGGACATCCCAACTTTTAACTGAGCTGTGTGATTGTCCAACAGAATATTTTACAATAACTTCATACAGAGGATCTGGCTTTGGGACCCCCAGGCTTTTGGCCTTCAGGCCTGTTCAATAAATCATCCATGCATATACTATTGCTGTCTCCTGGAAGCTGTGGGCATCATAAAGTCGACTCAGCACAGACACTGTCAATAAAAGTGGAGTAACAAGCTTATTTAACTTGAAGTTTTGAGTTTGTTTATTTGTCTCTTGGTTGAAGTCTACTGCAGCAATTTGTGTATAAGTGTTGTCCATCACTTAACAAACAAAGGTTGTTTTGGATAAAAGCACCACATGCATTTGTCATTTAATATTTATCTATGTATATCTACAATGTTTAGGAACTGAGTTGAAAATTGAACTCACAACCTGTCTGTCACCGAACCAAGTGGTCTGAGGCTTCTGAGCTGCAGCAGCTCTCACTCAAAGAATAATCAGCTGACAACATCATCATAATGATAATAAAACTCAAGTCTGCCTCCTCACATTTACAAAGTAATTATTCTCTGCTTGGTGACATCCACAGCTGGATCCATTCACCTACACAGGCTCGAGGTCAAATGATACTTGACCTTTCAACTCCTTAACATAAATTTTCTCACTATTAACTCCCTTTAGATTATGGTTGATAAAATAATCTACCTCCCCACTGTGACAGTGACTCTATGATGTTTTATGGCTGCACGTTTAAATCAAACGGAAATATTCTTGTTGTTGTGTGCATCATTTTAGTACATATTTCCCCCAAAGGTCTGGTATCTCAAGTAACTTCATGACCTCTGCTGAAATTGACGCTCTGGTTTGAGTCATGTTTGGTTGCACAGGGTGAGTTTGTATTGACTTAACCAACAGCAGATCAGTGAGGTTTGAGATGGATCACCGGACCGAGATTTAAAGCCAGATGTGTTTGGTTATTTACCACCAAGACTATGAAGTGATGAAGATCGATCTGGATAATATGGCATCATTTTGTTTTTTTCATCATTTTTTTATGTCATTTCTTTAAAAAAAACCATTTAGCTTTAAAGTAAAGATGTTTTATTATTCGTCCCTGAGCTTTTATTCTAAGTGCTCGATTTTACTTTGCTTGCTTTTGCTTACTTTTACTGTGATTTCATCTCCTTAGTGTACATGACAATTGCAGTACAACTATTACTACTACTTCAGTTCAGTCATCATTGCAAGATTCAGCTTAATTGATGATGAAAATGTGAACTAGCGTCTTGTTAGTAAAAGGTCAGACTTTCTTCCTCTTACCATTGAGTCCTGTCAGCTCCTTGATCACACTGGAATTGCTCAAGATTAAAATACTAAATGCTAAATGTCAGCAATGTTTCAGCTGATCATAGTGTCGAGCAGCATCTTATATTTAAGGAGTCTTACCCTCTAGTCCGCAGGTCTGTGAGCACTCTGACCAGGACGACCAGTCTGACAGCTGGCAGTTGACGGGACACTCGACCACGCAGGAGATGTTCATCTGCCACTTCTTCTCCAAATTCAGCTGCAGCACATTCAGGAAACAGAGTCAGTAATTCATGATAAATGATCGAGTCGTTCACAACACAGATGAACAGTCATGGCAGCCATCAATCCATGACTGCCAGACAGCAGCTTGACCTCTCGGAACTACAATTCCCAGAAGCCTTTGTTCTGGCAGGGAAAAGGCATCTGGCCGGCGGAGCTGGACTATGGAAGCTGGTGTGAAAGCCATCCTGACACTGTGTTTTTGTGAATAAGCCAGATGATGAAGCAGGTCAAGGGTTAAATAGCTGTGGGGACGGTTCTGCCACAACCTGCCGGCTACAATTACGGGGAGCTGAGACACATTATGAATGAATAAAACACTCAGCCTGAAGCAACGACAACAATCTCTGCACGGGAATACTTCTGAATATTTCATGTTGCTGTGGGCCTAATAGTACTAGAAGGGTACAGTAATCTGTCGTAATGACTGATGTGATTAAGTCATTAAGAAAAATGAGTGTGTCAAACAAAGAAAGTAAAAACTAAACTGCCCAAGAAACAAAAGTAGGGGAATTAGCAAACAAGACACTTGAGGAATTTCTGCAGGCCTCACCTCCTCGCAGAATTTTATATCCACTGATTTGCCGTCGCTGCGAACACAGTCCAGCATCCGGGTCTTGATGCCGCTCCCACAGACAGCGTTGGGACTGAGCTGACATGTGCTCCAGTCTGGGGAGAAACAAAATATATTCACATTTACATTTTTGGCAGTAATGTTCATGCAACTGCCAAAATAAAGTTAACTCAGAGTGCTTGATACAACACTACAGAGATCCGTTAGTGCCAGGCTGAAATACCAACAACACAGGCAATCCCCTGCGACATAGTGTGGGTAATATTGTTTCTAAAGGATTACTACATAATGATGCAACCACAGTCTTGCAGCTCTGGCTACTGAGCATCATTAAGTCGATGCATTTGATTCCTTCGTGTCACAGGCAGCACAGGGACTGACAACAAAAGTCACAAGGAGGTTTGTCGTTTCTTGGTTGGACTTGTGTTGTGCTCGCAGCTTCCTGAGATATGGCGACTCTCACCCAGAGAATAATGAACAATACCACATGGTGATAGGTTTAATAAATATGCAGTGAGCAATTAGCATCTATTTTCCATCACTAATTTCATTGGCTTTCTGCAAATAATCACTCAAAATAAATGTCAGTGAGGACGCCAGCGCACTGTCAACAGTGCAATGGCTGCTCTGAGCTTCATCAGTGTGACTCTAGGAAAAGCTCATTTTCCATCAAAGCAAACATCAGAGCTGTTTTGAAGTCTTTCGGGGCAAGTCCGAATCAGATCTCAAGTCATTTGAGACATGTCTAAAGTCAAGTCTTAAGTAATTTGCAAGTCAGGATGCAAATCTTTCAGGTCTGAAAACTTGACAACTAAAAGGGCACAGTGTTTGAAGATGTTTCTACACTGAGGCTGCGTTCTTTTTCAATGTGTCGGTATGGGAGTGTTTGCTTTTCTGACAATCTCTTATTTATTTATTCAACCTAAACAACTTGGATGTTTTTTTGTTTTTAATGTCTCAGTGCAGCCAAATCCAACACAAGTTCTCTTATTTGTGACTAAAAACCCACATAAACTATTTTTTTTTGGCCACTTTGTGGAAAATGAGTGTTTAGGAGAAAATAATGCATTGATTTGGTGTCTGCTTTTGAGCGTGAGACTGTCACATGAGAGCCAGCTGAGAAGTTAACACCAAAGGGTCAATGTACTGAGAAAAGCCTGATTAACATCTGAGCGTATGACTGAGCCAAGTCATGAGCCAGCAACTGTTTGTTCTGTTGTTTGTCTGGCAGAATATAAAACGAGACTTTGGAGATAACCCATGTTAGGGTCTTCCCTCCATGCTGCTTCATCACACTGCATCTGCAATTCTTCAGAAAACACACAACTTGTGACATTCAGTGTGTTAGCAGTCATTTGTTTACACATCCAACAGATGCGCAGCAACATAAACACTCATTTCAAGTCGTGTTTGTGTCCATCTGATAAGTGGAAGGACAACACTTTCTCTCCATTCAGCTCCAACACACACTTTGAATAGCTGCTAAATGCCCCACGTGTTAACAAGCTGGTTGCTAACTGTGTCTGTCTCTTCCTCGATGCTGGACAGGAAGTGTACAGCTGCATGCTCCGTCTGACAATGACACTGGTGGTGAGAGGGACTTAAAACAGAAAGATTTCAGGCTGGAAAACTGAAATAATGAGCTGAACCAAGCTAAACGCAGCACAGACCCGAGGGAAGTTCTCACTACAATCAACCACCTCATTATTTGAGTCACTGTTAATATAAAAATCTGTATCTCTGGCTAACGCTGGTTAACGCTGCAGAGGACAAAATAAAATGTGTCCAGAAACTCTCTATTATTTATGCTTAAGAAATGTATATACATGGATGCAGACTTCACTTATCACAAATTCTCCAGCTCCATTTTATAGCACTACATTACCCTCACATGATGAGTGTTACCCACCAGCTTGAACAGCCCATAACTTCACCACACATAGCAAATATTTATTAGCTTTCAGCAGGTTGCTGTTGTTCATATTACCGTCCTGGGTGCCAGCCTGAGTTGGTAGGCGGGTGAGCGGGAGCCAAGGTTTCGACAGGGAGCGGAAAAAGGAGGGGAGCGTATTCAAGTTACAGGAGGAAAGCATTTCACTGCTGTTCTGCTTCTGTAGTCGGATGTATATTCAGTCGAAGCGGGAAGCGGGAAGTGTGGGAACCAAACACAAGGAGAGGCTGTTCAGAAGTGTTCAAGCGCTTGTTGAACGAATAAACCCCAGACAATGAGAGAACTGGTGTCTCAGCTTTTTACACACTGTGGCACCATGTTGTCCTTTGTTAGTTGGACAATTGTTAAGCTTGAGATGCTAATATACAATGTGTCCCTGGATGTGCAAAGACTAAGTTTTTTTTTTTGTGTTCTTTTTTTTTTTTTTTTTTTTTTAAATATAAACGATCAATTCATTTGTTTTGTTGTTGTTTTTTTGAAAAGGTGCATCCACACTGTGCAACTCTATCATATTAATTACCAACTACTTTGCTGACATAAACAAGATCTTCACTGCACCGTCTCTGGATAGATGGTTTAGGACGGACGCGTCCTGCATACAAACGAACCACTTTAGGCTCCCAGATGACTCAGCAGTAAGGCGAGCACGCCCTGTGCCTGCTGTACAGTAGGTTTGACTTCAGCTCATTACCTTGCATGACACACCTCCTCCCTCCGCCATCCTCTCCCCCTGCCACAGCCCTGAAATAATCAGCCTGTGTGTTTTCTTTGTTGTTTGCTTGGGGTCAGTCTCTTTAGTAGCTGCTGGCTGGCGAAGATCACCGTCAATAACAGATGATTACGTTGTCAGCGAAGAGGTCATTGGAGGTTTTAAAACTGCTCACTTAAATCCAGTAAGTGTGGCTGCCATCAGTGTCCTTTTATGCCGGCATCATTAGTGAGCTGCGTGGGCAGGCGGTCAGATTTAAGTTTCCTCTTCTGAAAAGTAACCAGGATTTAGAAGCAGCACCGCTACAAGTTTTACTCAATAAACCTCAGGAGAAAATTTCAGAGCTGTGAGAGACTGAACCTTTCCACCCTGAAAAAAATATTATTTCTCTGAAGTAAAGAGACACCGTTTTATTCCAGACTTGGGTGCAAATGCCTTTAAAACCACAGTGTGCATGCTGTTGTTAAAAAAACTCCCTGTGACAACAGGGAGGCTGAGGTATCACTCATGAAGTGTGCCCTCCGCTGACAAGGATGAGTGGCTGTTTTTAGCTGCAGTGAGCTTGTTTGCAAGCTCAACTCGGGGAATTGTGTCTCCTTCTGCCGAGGAGCTTTGTGGCACTCTGGGGACTGAAAATAGGGAGATTGCAACAAAAAAGAGCGACAGTAAGAGAGAGAGAGAGAGAGAGAGAGTGGGAGAGAGAGAGAGAGAGAAAGGCAGCAAGAAAGGGAGAGAAACACTGAAGGAAGGAGCAGCTTGGATGATCTCGGCATCGACTATGAAAAAAAGAAAAGCGTGCTTTACCCAATAATAATCTCTGCTTCTATATTATGTACACACACCTTGGGAAGCCTGTATGCCACTGTGAACCCAGCAGTAGGGATTATATGTCACATCTCCCGGTGTACACAAAAGGAAGACAGGAGGGTGGGTGAGAATATGAGGCAGCATCAACGAAGGCAACACGATAAAAATTTCAACAAGTGAAATGTAGGAAAGCTGCCAATCTCTGTTTATTTTCATCGAAATAGTTTGTTACAGTTTCCAGCAGGAAATGTGAAAGAGAAACCTCGCTGACACGTGATAGCCCGCAGATTAGAGAGCAGAGCTCGGGACGCCTGTGAGAGCGAATCTGTGTGGAAAAACCTTCTGATTAAAGTGAATCAAAAATGAATTTTCTGTTCTCGGGAATCACCACAGTGGAAGGCACTTAACCCACAGCAGCAAACAGTCAAATGTTTCACTCAGATTTGGCAACTTCCAGACTTTAAAGGTCCCATATTTCATAACTATTTTTCAGAACTTTTCTGATCTTCTCTTTCAAGTATTAGGTTAAGAAGATATATTTGTGGTTTTAAGAACCAAAAATCAGTGTAGTTTTACATCCCCTCTCCTAAGCTTCTCTCTGGTAACTAAAAACAGCTCAGTGAGCCAATCAGAAGAGAGGATCTGAGCCTCTCTTCTGATTGGCTGACTGTTGTCTGAGTTCAGGTTTATATATATATATATATATATATATATATATATATATATATATATATATATATATATATAATTTCAGGTAAACCAAATCCTGCCAAGGCTGGATGGTGGGTCCAGGTGGGCGGGTTAGGGTGAGGGTGGTCACTGCTTTGTTGTGACATCACAAAGTCCTGACGGCTGACATTAAGGATCAGTTTCTGAATACAGAAAGTGAGCATTTCTCTGTGGACTAAGACCTTTGATACTTTCACAGTATTAATACAGAACCTAGACCTGATTTATAATCAATGAAGACATGGACATCTACCTTATATAATATATAAATGGGACCTTTAATGGCTGCAGTTGCAGGGATCTGTGGAATTAAAAAAAAACTCATTTTGAAAAGTGGAGCTAAACTGAAAAACAACAACAACAAAAAAAAAAAATGTGATCAGAGATGAGCTTCGCAAAGAGCAGCTGTGAGCAAGCACTGAAAAGAGATCCATTAACATTACACCATCAGTACACAACACAAGGTCTGATAAAACCTCACAAGGTTTGCAATTATCTTACTTGAGGAAACAAAAGTGATGAGGCTGTTGAAAACAGAACAACAGATCAGTCAGTTATTGATTCCTTGTCTTGCCATTAAAACAGATGAGGATTCTCATTCTGAAAGGAGGCTGTGTTTGCAGTGATGATCAGAGCTTTTTCAAAGCTCCCCAAAAGAGCTGTTTTCATATTGGTTATTTGATTAAAGTTGAGAAACATTTCACCTGAAACACCCGCGGCAGCTGCTCAAACATCTGCTCCACCCAACATCCAAACATGCACAGCAGCAAACAGTTTTCGTGACGTTAGCTCAGCTCACTGTGACCCACTGCTAAGGCACTGAAGCAGTTTAGATTTGATGGCATTTCCTTTACCTGTGATGTTGTAGAAGTAGTTGAAACAGTTGAGGTTCAAGCTGCACGGCTCCTTGTCCGTCGTGTCTGGACACTGCCTCCCCACACTGGGCGACCGGAGGGTGTACGCCATCCGCAGTCGACTGTTGGTTCTGGTGCAGGGCTGAAACAAAGACTGACCATCAGAATCTGGAGCCAGGAGGATGTGTACATCATTGGGTTCTTACTGCAGAGTGACTGAATAAAGACATAACCCTGGATTGGAACAAGGCTATAGAGCCCCTGCCACACTGATGCCCACATTTATTGAACATTAAAGCTGATAACTGTGAATTTGCCTGCGTCTGGACTGTTTCCCAGCTCACTGAGTCACAATTAATTTAAAATTTCTTGTCAAGACATTCTCAGAGTCTGCGTAGGCCTGGTTCCTCGGGATTCCCAATATGTGGAATTTGATTTCTTTCCAGCGGGGAATGACAGGACGTCTGAAACGGATATTGTGGAGGAATGGTAAACCACCAGATTTTACACCGTCACCACTTTGCTCAGAAGAGAGTTGGTGGGAGAAAATGACAGCCTTTGAATAACTCCATCGCTGGCGAGATGAATAAAACATACACGTGGCCCCGCTGGTGCCGCTGCAGACTCCACGTCGAGATTGGAATTGTGGGAAGTCTTTGTGTCAAGCACTTTGGGAAAGAATGGGGTGTGATTAACAATGGCCAGGGTGATGCTGCGAGAGCAGCAGGTAAAACCAGAGCAGTTAAAATGGCTTTTTACCACAAATCGGAGGTGTCAGGGATGGAGGAGCTGAACAGGACGTTCTGACACCTTACATGTTTTTTTTTTTTTTTCAAAAGTGAGAATGAAGATTAAGAACATGCTGCTGCCCGTAGTTTTGTGCTCAGAGTTGTGTTTCTTTACAAATCTCAATTTGCAAAATCTTAATGTTTAACCCACAGTTGGAAAAGGATCATTACGTATTTTATAAGTCAGTGTTTTTCTCAATTATTTTCATAGTTTGTAGCTGTTTGCCAAATGATGATTACAATGATTTATATGTGTGTGTGTGTAAATGTAAATTTGGAAACCTGCTCATGAGTCTATCATAAATCATCTTCCTTCCCTGCTGAACACACAGTGAGTACACTATAATATGGTTGATATATAAAGCCATTTTCTTCCTGCTTCTCAGTTCATATATCTCTTTTTATTCCTCCTTGGTGGACAAGAAATAACCTGTTGACAAAGACTCAGTCACTGCTCGCAATAATACAGTGCAGCTTTGAATTCTTCGAACCCCAGAGAAAATATTTCTGACAGGAAGAAGATATCAAGATAAATCTCAGTGGGCTTCACAAAAGTCTGACGTTCCCATATCTCCACTCTGTCAGACAGCTGAGCTGCTGCTTTCTGATCTGGGTTCAGCGCTCACCAGGCTGCAGCGGCCCCAGGGCCCCCAGTCATTGAGAACGCAGTCCTCGGGGCACGGCAGCCGGCTCTCCCTGGCCCCCAGGGGCATCTCCTCTGGGTCACATAGGTAGTCCTCCACTGGCTCTGACGGGCCGTCTATGGTGTTCAGCATGCACCTGTGGGATTGGTCCATAGACACACTGAAGCTGACCTTATTTTAGCAAAGCTGATGTCGTGCTCCTGGGAACAAAAGAGCTGTTGTATTCGGATGGTACATGAGATATTAAAGAACCTGCAGCGAAGTGTGTTCCTCAGTGTAACACAGGCCAATATTAAGGAGAAATGGAGGATCAGTGCAAACACAGATGGGCTGAATCACAGACTTTTAACTTTCATTTTATGCTTCAAGATTACATTACAAGATTACAAGATTTTTTTTCCAAAAACAAAAATGAGTGTGACACATGGATGTGTTAATTTATGCCAACTTTTGGAAATTATTTTTTCAGATTAACTTTTTTATAATTACATAGAATGTAGAAAAGGATCATTTAAACAACAGATTAAAAAAATAATAATCTTGACCATTTTTTGTGCAAAAATGATTCAATGAATTAATGGATAATTACATTTTTCAATTTTCTGCTGACTGACTGACTAATAGCTATGACTGTACTGATGTACAGTATGCAAATAATGTAAACAGACACAGACAGACTGATAGATACCTGACTTTTCTGGTCTGGACACCTTCGCCACAGTTTTCCTTCAAGTCCACGTTGCTGACTTTCCACACACTCCAGGGCTCAGCCACCCACACATACTGATTGCAGTCGCTCTGACATGGCACCACCTCATACACCTGAAGACAGAAGAACCGTATTCATGTGCTCAGCACTTTTACATGGCTCTCGTGGTAAATTTTCTTAGAGCAGAATAAACTCTGGTCAGGGGGTTCAAGTGATAATCATGATCATTAAAAAAAAGAAAAGGGTGACCTCTACAACTCATATTTTCACAGATATTTTTGCCTTAGCTGAGCAGGTTTGTCAGTTAAGTTTTGCCTAATACGTAGTGATTCAGCTCTCTGAGGTTTAACTCAGCCAATGAGATTATTTCTGCCCCGGAGCAGCTCTGCTGCTGAGAAATGTCTGTAGAAATAAAACTCCCATCTGGCGTAGTGCCTTGTTTACTTACAGTGAGGATATTGTGACTGTGTACATGTATCTGTCAGTGACCCACTGACATCAATGACACTAACATCTGTGACTACATTACAAATAGCTGAGAAAAGCAGCTCTTACCTGGGCCTGTGGTAGTGAGTCATATCCAGTGAGCATTGGGGTGGATTAAAAAGAGACAGATGGATTAATGAGCACATGCCAACTGTTCATATAGTGCAGAACCTATGATTAATGCAACATTCAAGAGGACATAATCAGAAAAGCCTCTGGCATAAATACCTGTGTGAACTTAGCAGACGCACACACACACACACACTGCCAGGCGTACATCAGCACCACCCTAATCTGAATCTGCTGATACTCTCAGACCTGGACTGCATTTCATTTTTGCAAATCATGAAAACCTGAAGGAGTCAACTGGCTCACGTTGGGGCATTAATATCGTGGATGAGATCCATTTATAGCACCCATTGCTTTTTGTGCTGCTGCAGCTCAGCAAAAAATGAGTGCAGCAATAATGAGGGGAAGGTAAAGCAAAGCTCTGCAGACTCAGGCTAATTATTCATTAATAATTAATTTCTTTCTCGCCCTCTCTTCTCTGCCTGTGCTGGATATGTATAATGTGCATCACACTTGTAATAAGCATAAATATATTGTTGCACAGTTCATAAATATTCAAGGAACCATATTGAGCAGAAAACCAGCTCCAATCTCCTGCTCAGGCTCCAGCTTCAGTGTCTGCTTCACCTGGTTGATGTGGTCCAGTTTGGGACAAGGCCGCCCGCCGTTGTACGGCTTCTCTCGGAGCCACTTGGAGCGAACTTTGACCCCACTGCCGCAGGACTTACTGCAGCGTGACCAGTTGGACCATTCGCTGAGTTTACAGTCCGAGGGACAGGGGATGATGCACGCCTCCTCAATATAACCTGAAAGGAGGGAAAGAAGCTTATCTTTATGGTTTTTAACATGTGACCTGAAGGGGGTGATGGTTTGTGAGCCATGAGGTGCAAACACTCATCAGAAGAAAATGACACTTTTCAAACTATTTCAATGAATATTTAGACAGCAGATTAATTATTTCAGAAGGAAAAAGTAAAGTTCACCAGAAAACTGACTCATGAGAAATTACTTTAGAAATAAAACCTTTGTTCCTCTGCTTCCCACAAGCAGCCTCACAGGTTGAGAATGACTCCTTCAGCGAAAAACAGCTGAGGCTGGTTCTTGATTCCCTTAGAAGGATCTTGTTTTCTTTATCCTCTGTGAAACTACATTTGTCCCAAGTCCCAGTTTGTCTTTTCAATCTAACATGAGACCATTAAAGTTCAAGAAACCTTTAAACGCCACGTGGGGAAAATACCCAGCTGCAAGAGCAACGCGAACTATTAACCGATACTTCACAAACTAATCTAAATGCTCGTATTGATTTTCAGCCCGGTGGAATGAAAACAGGGCCATTGTTCAAAGGCTAAATTTTTGGGTCTGTTATATAAAAGTCTAAAAATCTAGCAAAGCAGTGGTTAAGTCGGGCAACAAGCTTCATTATTTGAATCTGTGTTCCTCAGCTCATGGGGTCATGGCACAGTCAACAGGGTGGTTTTAACCATCTCACTCTGTTTGTTACTCTGGTGTTTGTTTTTTTTTTTTTTTTCTCATCTCCGGGCTGTGGGTTCCTTTGTTTTTGCCAGAACACAAGGGTCAGATGTATTGAAAGAGATTATTCTCCTGAACCTTTGGCTTTGTGCATTGCAACATTTTTCCACACATTTTTTCACTTATCCAAAGTGAAAGCAACAGTGAGAGAGGGAGTTCCGAGCCTCATCCATTTTTGGAGCTTATGTAACACTACCGGCCAATAAATCATTTAATCCTTTGATTAAGAAAATCGATGAGGTGAATTGGGGGGCTGCCTCTCCACTTCCTCTTTCCGATGTGGGCTCTTTTACACTGCTTTGCTTTATACTGGGGAGATGTGTAGTGCTAAACTGACTGACGGGTTTGCTGTAAACACGCTTCCCACGATTTTAGAGGACTCTCAAATCGGCTAGTCAGACCTTACAGAGTATTTTTCTCACTTTATTTAACCTGGGAAAAGCCTTGCTGAGCACATATGTTCCTGTGTAGCACCACCATGCTTCACACTGACAAACTGAGCTGCCAGGTACAACAACACATATCCACTGCTGGCCACTGAGAGCTCTGCTGGAGCAAATGGAGGATAACTAGAGGGGAGAGTGGCAGTCATTCATATTCTTTGTGCAGGATTTCTGGGCTTGTCCCATAACTGATTTGAACAAGTGACGGCTCATTCCCAAAGCCGTGTCAGGCCATGTCCAGACCCAAAATAGCAGTGCAATAAAAAAGAAAAATAACCCTTGCAGCTGTGTTGTTGTGGCTGTGTTGCAAGAGGAGCTATAGAGAAGATGAAAAACCATCTAAAAAGTCTGGTTTCATTAATAAATCCACATTTTAAGGCGCATCAAATGCCAAGATATTTCAAAACAGCTAATAACACAAGGACACAGGATCTTGCAGCTGTGGAAAGACAAAAACTTTATCCTTGATGACAACAGGATTAAAACATTTATGTTGCAAAGTAATCCCTGCAGAATGTGCACTCAGCACGTGACGTTACAACCCTGACCAGGCTCCAGACCTGAGAGGTGCAAAAAAAATGTTTTATTTCAAGTTAATGGCACAAACAGTGACCAAGGGAAACCGCGGCGGTTGGTGTCACTGCACTGCTGCTGATCCTGGCTGCGAGGTATGAGAGAGCGTGGGTGGAGCTTTGGATGTCATTAGGTGCTGGTGATCATAGGAATGACTGAGGGTGTAGTATCCAGGATATCTGTAAGATAGAGCAGACACCGCAGCTCAGGACATAACAATGGGCATAAAAAGTTCAGCTAGATCCAATATTTCTGGATGGTTTAATCCAATTTAATGAATAGTTTTGTTGACACAGTCCCCTGCTGTGATCTGACTAAAATCAAAGGGGTGGTGATGTATTCTGAATCTGTTTCAGCCTTCAGTTCAGTACATGGAGTGATGACTTTAGCTCCATCATAAGGAAGTGAGTGTGAAGCCCAAGAGAAAAAGCCAGGGTTTGTTTTACCGAAGCTGGGACAGTTTACATAAAAAAAGCAAATTCAACCTGACAGCTGGTTGTTTGCCATTCCTCTCCAGCCGCACAGATTATTACAAGAGGCTTTTGTGATGTAGTGCAAGTGTTGGTGTGAGCATTGGTTACAGAGGACAATGTATGCATGAGACTAACTCTATCAATCTGGTGACCAAAACCAAACACACCTGTGATTTCTTAGGACACACACACACAAACACACACACACACACTCCTGTTTGTCCTTTAATTTTCTACTGACGACTGCTTCCAAAGGTGGTGGCGCCTTGCTCAAAGCCAGTTCAGCAAGATGGATGAGTGGAGCTTAAAAACATGGGGTTTCAACTTGGCTCAGCTGAAGAGGACAGTTGAAGGGTGATCTCCTCGCCCACTCCACTGCCCAGAGCTGAGCGGTAAGATGCATTGCAAGCTAATATGATTAGAAAATAAAACGTCTGCTTAATCCAGTCAAGACTAGAGTCCTGGCAGCTCTCTGGCACCAACTAAATAGGCAGTGACAGCCATACAGATGCACACACACACACAGTCTCCTACCTGACCTCCTTACACTCTGGTGCCCTTAAGTCCAGATCAACATCTCTACATCAACACCTTGCTGAGTTCAGCGTAAGCTCTGAAATAGGCTTTGTCACCTTTGACCTCCCGCTCCGAGGCCCTATAGTTCACTCAGTGCAAATGCCGCAGCACCTCAGCCTGCAATCCACTTGTAGTTCAACTGATATAAACTTGTTAGGTGTTATGGGGAAGTTTCTGGGACGGGTCCAGGTAAGAGATCACCCCCGGTGCCATTAGAAATCAAGCTGCAACCTGGCACAGGCTCCTGCTGTGGCTGTCAGGAAGCGTCTCTGACTGCTGCCCCACTTCGCTTGAAATCTTAACAACATCACTGCCCAGCCAATTCTTGAACCACCCAGTGACAAATGGGATATGTGCCGAGATGTCTAGAAGTAGACAGGCTTTGCACTAACAACCAAGATCAATCAGCATTATGCTTATGACATCATTTTGCAAGCATTACTTTAAAGTAATTAGGCAAAAGGAACGTTGTTTAATGAGATCACACGTTAACGTCACCACTATCATGGACATGGTATCCACTGCTTTTGTGTGTCCCTCATTCTTTTCTCTTGGCACATTCAGGAGCACACTGGCATCTCAACCATGTTGGCACAACATTTAAACTTGAAGGGGATAAATTGATGCAGAAACAGAAGACGACCACTTAATGCGGCAAAATACAAAAAGTGCAAAAGATTGATCACTTGCACTGGGATCCATTTGCTAAATTCCCTGAAGCTCCATAACTTCCTGGAATCCTTGGCATTTCTCCCAGAAACTTTCTAAACTCAGTCATATTTTTCAATTTCTTTAGTTTTTGCAGCGGTTCCTTTGATAAGTGGGATTGTAAAAAAAAAAATGTGTTTGCTTTAGGCTCCAGCTGGTTTAAGAACTGGATGGGCCCTAACATGAGATACTGCAGGTTATGACACTAATGTGCATTTTTCATTTTACCCATGTTTTTGCTTTGGCTTCCAAACCTGCTAACGTTCATTTGCTTCTGTTCTGCAAATTGCTTCTATAAAATAATTAAACACACTCACCAACCACGAGAGAATTTCTTTCAATGCAGTGGAAACGCACAAAGTTATACACTGTTGGACTCCTGTTTATACCCGCAGCAGTTAATAATGTGACTTTTCCTAATATTTTCTCACTTGCTTTTTGCACTTATAAGGACCTGCTCAGATGCTGGGCCCCTGGGTGCTCACCGAGGATACACTGATTGTACATCCAGCCAGAATTTGGACTGAAAATTTCACCCACTCGACGGGTGGTTGGCCTGAGAAGCTTAACGCGAACCCTTTGGCTCCACGAATCCAACATTACTGCCTGATTTTTCGACCTGTTACACCCCCTGCACAATCATCTCCATGGCAATGAGGCGGCCTAATCCCTGGGAGCTCTGAAAGCAACTGCGGCAGGCTAGAGCACTGAAGAAGATGTAGAAGAAGAAGGAGAAGAAGAAGGAGAAAGAGTCACCAAAGGACAGAGAGGCCCTTTTATGTACATGACCAACCTTATCAGGGCTCTCAGTGTGTTTCTCTTGTTATTACAAACATCGTGCATACAGGACTGCAGCTATGTTCAAGTTCACAGGGTTCTCAGCAACATCTTTGACTTGAAGTTTCTTCACGCAGTGACCCCCACCACCCCTCCTCCTTCACCACATCCTGCTGAGATGAGGTCAACGCCCCCTGAGCCGTCCTCTAGTATTAAGTCATTTTAAAGGTCAAACCATCATGGGCTGCTTACAGGCATTAATACAGGAAATACTATATATGAGTGATGTCAAATATATAGGAAGGGCCGGGGGACTCCTAGGGGACTCCCCTGGCTACACTATGACCTTTGGCACATTGCAACGTTTGTTGTGTAGTAATATTTTGTTAAGCAGTTACATATTCCTGTTATTGGGTGGTTCCATTAATTTGTTGAGCAGTTACACTGCTCTCTTGTAAAGTTGTGTTTTTAATAATTATAGTTTTTGTATTAGTCATTTTTTTTGTTGAATTTGAATTGAATTTTTTTTTAATTTTGTTTTGAATTAATTTTTTTCTAAGGATTATAATTCTTCTTTTGTGCGAACAGTTATTTTTCTGGAGTCAAGTAGCTGCACCGTTTTGTTTAGAGTCTCTGCATTGTGCATTTTTTCTCTTGTGGGTCAATAAAGATTTGAACATGGGAAGAACAATCTGCAGAAATAATCATGTAGAGATTATTCTGACAGATATTGTGATATGAGTAACATTGTAGTGGGATTGGTCATTTTTCCACTTTATTTGTAAGAAAACATGGAGAATGACGACAACAATGTTTTGCCTAAATCCAAAGAATATGATTTGGGGCAGGACATCTCTGTAACACCATGTTATGGTCTGATGTGACATGTGTTTTACCTTTTTCAAAAGTTGCTCCTGTGATCTGGATAATGAGCTTGGCCATAGTGTGTTTTTGATAATATAGAGATCAATTGTTGACCCAACTTGAACTGATTGGTTCCACTGTTAGTTATATAATTCAGTTTATACATCAGAAATATCTTTGTACACCATTCTTCTTTTTATATTTTTGAAAACTCACGACTCATGGGAACTGTCAGTTTAGACTCAGATTATCTTGGCAGACCAGCACATCTTCAGTCACTGTCTTGAACTGGAAGTCTGTCGATTGATCTTGAGTCTTGACCCGCCTCCGTCTCACTTGTGACGTTGCCTCAATTACATTCAACATGACAACACACTAACTGGATCTTCTTGTGGCTGACTGCAATTACTGCTGGGAACTAACAGAATAATTTGTCATTCACGTGTTTTTTTACATCAGACAATCTTAACTTTGACCATTTAGATGGTAAATAAAAACTCCAAAATCTCTTTTAAATGAATTATTCTCTGAAGCTCACGATCCTAAAATTGTTTTGCGCTGCATCTGTGCTAACTCAGAATGGCACTCAGGACCATTCAGTGTTATCTTCCCCTATAATATTCATTCCCTCTCATAAAGGAAGGAGGCAATCTGAGAAGTGAGCAGCTCCACAAAGCTTGGATCAGTGTGCACTTTTAATGAGAATCCCCTTCTTTTTCTGTTGATGTCTGTGGAGTACAGAGATAACAGTGGCACAGTTTGCCTGATCGACATCATTGCCGAGAGCATTGTGTCAGCAGCGGAGTCGTGGAAGGACCGAGTCTCCTCCTCGATCAAGATTAAAAGTGATGATGGCTGCGACGGAGAGAGTGGGACCGAAAATGAAGGAGGGAGTGGCAGAGAGAGCGGGGGAAGAGTGACTGAATTGTGGGGATAAAAAAGAGAAAAGAAAAGCTTTAATATCTTTGAGGTTCATATGTACAAACGCCAACCCCTCATGAATGTGTTTTTGTTTTTCTGTGCACCTCAAGGAACATTTTTGTTTTTTCTAAGCTCGATGATGCTTGAAGATGAATGCATGGGTGCACACACGCATGCATTCACAAACATTCACATAGGTGTAAAAATACACAAGAGCTGACAAACACACACACACACACACAAGTGTGCACAGTCCCCGTCTTTACGATGTGCTCTTGTCACACCCACACTCAGATTAACTGACGCATATCTGAATCTGTGACTCACACAAGGAGACTAAAACCATGTTTATATATGCACAACACTGATGTATTCATTTGAACATCTCCCGCATTCTATTTCACAGCAATTTCACAACGAGTTTCTGAGCCTGGATTCTTTGCTTGAAGTATTTTGGATCTAAGATAAGACCTTACAACGAGGAGACAAATGATTCTGACAGGAATGTGCCGGAAAAAGGCCTCTTTATGTGAGACTCGCTATTCAGAATGAGTCGCTATCCTCTGTGGGAGGGGCTCGCATATGTGCACAAACAAAATCTTTCACTTCAGATGAATATTTAACAGAACAAAAAGTTATTCTTGCATCTGCAGCTACAGTATATTTCTCACCTGAAAGTGAGAAGTTGAGGCTGGAGAGGCGAAAAGATCTGATTCGCCACATGACGTTCTGCACCTAAGATGTCGATTTCTCTTTAGTGCAGCTTTCTGCTTCCATCATCAGGGTTAAAATATCAGTTCACCCAAATTATGAAAGAAAAAAAAAATCACATATTTTTCTCACTGGCCTGATGTTAAGCAGCAAAAGAGATTTTTGTTTTGGTTTTATTTGTCCGGGTCAAATCAATCAAGCCACATCTCTTTCCACATTCAGTGTCTCTGACGCTGAATAATTCATATAACACACATATAACAGTTTTCACTGGGACTATTTCTTTATTAAAAAGTAAATCCCATATAAAAAAAATCTAATTACAGCTCATTTTTAACAACTTTTGAAATACTGTCTACTGACTAATGAAATACTGTTTTTTAATCTGTCTTTACCTCCTGCATGGACTTGAAAATCAATCTGAGTGGGGTGGAGGGACAGGTGGGAGTCAGAGGTCATGGCTGTGCTCAGAGATAAACCAGGTAAATGCTTGGGGCCCCCAGGGGGAAAAGGGGGCTCCCAATGGTCTCTCATATTGACACATTTTGCAATGACAGCTATAAAGCCTGGTAATCCTCCCATAAAGACACTATTTACTGCACTGCTATTCCCCCTAAGACCCCACTAAGTGGGGCCCCTGATGATTAGTGTCCACCGCCTGCCTGCATGTGAGGCATTCAGGGAACATGTGTAAATTGTACCGTCTTCTGTCTGCACTCTGTAGATTATTGCGTCTGCCAAGAGTCTGCAGGGGGTGGCCACTGGTTCTGCTAAGCTAGCTCAGCAGCACCTCCAAACCACGAATTTGACTCCCTGAACCACCCAATTCAATACCTCAGTTCCTTTATAGATGTTGCTGCCAAACTCTTAAAAGAACAGGAACAAATCTATGTTTTGTCTGGGTTTTTTGCAACTGAGTAAGTTCGACAGCTTCCCAAGAACCAGGTGTAATTCATGAGCTTGGGTTGCCCAAGCCGACGGCAAACTAGCTTGAAATCTTTTGTAAGATGTCATCAAATAGGACAGAGTCATTTTTACAGCAGCGGTTAAATCCCTAAACCTTGAGAGAGTGAAAACTTCATTTTCTTCAATTTAAAGCAACAATTGACACCATACAGCATTTGCAACACTGAGGAAATTCTCCAAATACAGTGTGTAAGAATGTTTTTATGTGTATTTATTTTTGTGTTTAATCTTCTAAAGCCCTGAGCGCCACAAACAAAAAATCTATTTGCTTCCATGATACTGTTGTGGCAGCTCAGAGAGGGATATGTCAAAACTTGAACAAATAAAAATAACCTCTGCAGTGACAAACACACAAACATGTGCATACACTCACCGTGACTGTTGCAGCGTGAGGTCTCCACCAGCCTGTTGTCCTGGTCATAACACACCATGGCCTGATAGCGGTAGCCCTGTCCACACTCCTTGATGTCCCCCTGGACCTTCATCCCCAGGATGCTCTCCACTCTGCCTCCCTCGGGCAGGATGCAGTCTGACCAGTTCCCCACCGGCTGGGCGTTGTACTTGTCACAGGGACAATACTGGGTCTCACTCAGAGGGTACATTTGCGTGTTCTTGCACTTGTCTTTCTTCTTGCTCCTCCCTAAGCAGTGGAGAGGAACAGAGATGAGCCAAACTGCCTTCGGAGAGGTGACTCTACTTGTTCACTGGTGTCGGAGGTTTTCTGTCTCCCTCAGCCTCATCCTGATGTGCTGAGGCTACTTTCATGGCCTTGTTTGGTACAGTGTACTCACTGACAGCAACAGCAACTCCTGAGGACAGATCACGCTCACAAAATGGTTTCAAGGAGAGCGATCTTTTACTGACACAGCCTGACATTTCTTATCTTCAGACATGTCAAACACTGTCGAGTGATGCAAAGAAACTTTTTTCTTGTGGCAGTCTATCATTAGGAGTTGTTTCCCATACAAATACAGAGATGTGGCATCTTTACCTGTGTGCTGCAGCATCTCCATCAAGCTGGTTTTCTTGTTTTTTTGCATTAAAGTCACTCTAGCATTAGCACTATGCACTGAGCAGCATATGCTGTATGGTATGATACAATCTGTGTGTGTTTGTAAAGGTCATACTGATCAAGAGTCAGCAGAGGAGTATATATCTTCCTTGTGTTGTCTTTAGGACTGAGCTAAGATTAATAGGCTTAAAATTAAAGGATAATGACTTATTTTTTTCTACCAGTGGAAGGATCTGAGGGAATTGTCCAACATCTAAGATATGATGATAACGTTTGCTAAATGTAGCAGCAGGATTCTGGATAAAACTCCAAAATCCATGCTCTCTCCTTTCTGATTGAAGCCTTAGCACCTCTTCAAAGAGTCTTAATATGCCTTACATGACCTCTCTGCTCCTTCATACTTCGGTGAGTGGGTCAAATGATACTCAATATTTGCATCAGGGGAAAATAAAAGCCATTTAAATCCACTTTCTCACTGTTTAAAGTTGACTTTTCAACCCCCAGGAGCCTCTTCTGGAGGTGTATCAATGCATTGCACCACTTTAGTCATTCTTGCTGTTATAGCTGTGATGCACAGGACAACTCTCTGGGGACACACTGATGGATAACAAAGGCTGAGGAGTAATTTCACATTTGTTGCTTTAATCCCACTGGAGCATTATAGTTGGGACTAACTATGTGAACAGATTTATGACCTTGTGTTTCACTTTACTGCTCCTGGAGCGTTGCCCACCAACATTACCCACCCCAAACTGCCTTCTGCCTCATGAACTTAAACTACAGTGCAAATAAGCTTGTCTAAAAAAGAGTTCACAACAACAGCCCATTGTGTGTGCTGTGCCACTCTGTGTTCTCACCTATCAATGCCCTCTTTCTGGTGCGGACCCCCACACAGTCAGCTGTGCAGGACGAGAACTTGGACCAGTTGGTCAGCTGGCAGTCATCCTGGCAGGGGAGCTGACAGCGCTGAGTGATGGCAGGCATGGCCTTGGCGAATTTCAGACACTCGCTGATGTCGGCCTGTGTCCCGTCCAGCTGGCGACAGGACACAGCTGGAAGAATTAGAGGAAGTCGTGTCAAAAAGGCTCCATTAGAACGTGTAGGCCATTACATGGTTTAATGCTGATTGTTACAGCTGACTGATTGATAGTCAGAGCGGGTACTAAAAAGGTCAAGACAAAGATGCAACAAAGGAGGAAATTAGTCAACTACAATGGTGGAAAATACATGGACATACTTTACTTCATCTATTGTATGTGTAATAATGATACAACATGAGTCATCCTGCGCATACATACTTTTCTTTTCAGCCGTTTTGACAGTTTGGTACCTTTTGATGTGGAAAATAGTTTGACATTTGGGGGAAATTAGCTTTCAAATAGAGACTAATCTCATATGTATCTGAAAATAAGATATAAAGTTAAAGTCAGGAGATGGTTCTCAAAGATCAGACAGTCCAGCACTTATTTAACAGACTAGCACATGTTGCTCTATAAAAGCAGGAATTGTAAGATATGACATGTTAATTATTGAGCTGGTAGGTGGATTTTGGCACCTTTGGCCAGAGCTCTTTCCCCATTCTTCCAGTCTTTATGCTAAGATAACTGGTTACTGGCTGTAGTTTAATTCTATATTTAATAGACACATTTGGGAGTGATATCGTTGAAAAATTCATTATTTTATTTTTTTCTGAGTCCATTTTAATTTTTTGATGTTGCTATTCTTAACACTCCAGTAATTTTGTATCGCACTTCCATAAATCAAGTGATGGCAATAAGCAGAAACTCCTCACAAGTCACAATACATCTGTTTGTTCCAGATGAGGAATAAAATTACTTTGATATGTAAAATCTGTAGTGCCCCTTTATGTAGACCCGAACACTGCTTCCCCCACTGGTGAGCTACGTCCCATCAAATATAGATTTAAAGACGGGAACTAAGGAGTTAATGAAAAATAGATCAGAACTCAACCCTATACATTAGCTCCCATGAGGAGCTAAATAACAATTATGAGCAGAGCAGACACAAATGCATTTGTTTTGAAGCCCACGAGTCAGTTCGCCTTGCTTTGCATCATCCCAGTCTTTGTTCTATCAATTAAGGGTATTACTTGTGTTGCTGCAGTATTTCATTTTCTTGTGATGCAGACGTTGTGCATTGGGGATGTACCTTCATAGAAAAATCAATCCCTAAGCACATTTTTTGCTGAACCCCCACGGACCTTGCTAGTGGTTTGGAAAGCCTCCGTCTGATTGTGTGTGAGGTCGGGTCTTATCTTGCGAGAGAGTGTGTGTGTTCGTGTGTGTGTGAGAGAGAGAGAGAGAGGTTGGCACATGCTCCCAGTTGTTCTGTGTGTTTAATAGTGCCACTGCAGCCTCTGTGCAGGTAAACAGCACAGCTCACTGCAAGATAACACAGAGCAGAAAAGACAGTGTGTCTCATTTGGTTTAAGTCAATGACAAAATGATTTCTGCCATTTACAACTGTCAGGGGTGTGAAAACAAGCGCAGGAGGGTCTGGACGTCAGGTGTCAAATGGCATCAAATCAGTGAAAAGCTGCAGAGAGTAGAGCGCTTTTGATACAGAGATCCCACCATGTTGCCGTTAAGGAGACCCCTTGTGGGACACATTGGTGGCTCATCTGGTAGAGCTCATACCACAAAGGCTTTGGGGGTTTGAATCCCACCTGTGGCCCCTTGCTACATGTCATTTAGCCTCTCTCTCCCCCACTGTGGCTAAAGGCCCGAAAAATAACTTAAAAAAAAAAGAAGACCCCTCATTATGCTGCCTTGGCTTGTTGTCTCTGACCCAAACAAAGCTGACACGACAGTTTAGATCGTATGCTGCCGCTCCAGACCTATAACACAACAGTGTCTGTCTCTCGACCCGCTCCTGTTACCAGCTCCACTGCTGGCATAAAGATGGGCCAACCCCCCCCCTCTCCTATCTGTGTTTGCACTATTTAAACAGAATAAAGGTGCGACATTCCCGCCTTGGATAGACCTTTAAGCATTTTCATGAACAGACTGGTTATTCCGTCCATTAACGTAAGTTAGCGAAGAAGAAACTAAAATATAAGCACTAATAATGGCCTCCTATAGGAGCTGGAACGTAATGAAATTGATCATTCTGCGTGACCCTCTGAAATTGGATTTTTCTGAAAGCCTCCCAGGACACATCCATCCTCTATAAAGGAAAGAGGAAATATGCTTTTAAAGTGGGAAAGCCAGAGCTCCTTAACAGCACTTGTCACTTATGCGTGGAGCCCATATGAACAAGAGGTTGAGCTGTCGTACAAGCTATAGGTAAGGTGCAGCATCTTCTCCCAATTCTCAACAAGAGACATTCGATTAAAATTGCATGACACGAGCCTGAGGTGAGAAAAAAAACCCAGCAGTGAGACAACCCGAACTGTCAAACGAGTCTCAAGAGGCGCCGTGTTGAGGTTGTGAACACATCTCCTTCCACACTTAGGGGGATTACAAAAAATAAAATATAATCAACCAGAAAAAAACTCTTGTTGATGTTTTTAGGGGTGTCAGCCTCAGTCTACGTTGTGTCTTGTAAGTGGGAGGATTTGATGTCAGCTCTAAGTAAATTGGTCTTTCCTCCAAACCTTGGCACATCCACCTGCTGCCTCGGGGCCACGCTGCAGATGCACCGGTGATGAGGAATTGGTTCACAGGGGAAGCAGAGGGAAACGGGAGATGAAGAGATTGGTTTCTTTTACCTCTCGTCTGAAGTCCTTGACCACAGGTCTCCTGAGCACCGGGACTGTCCTGTCTGAGAAACCACGGGACCAGCTGGCACTTTCTCCATTTGTGGGTTTTCCACCTGGAATAATATCAGGACAGGACACAGCATCCAACCCTTTATTTTTTTAGAGAAAAGTTAAGTTGAAAATTTGACCGACGCAGCTCACAGTTATTCAGATATTTACTTGACATTACTAAGTGATCAAACACAATCATGACACTGAAAGGAGGCGTGACTCCCATTATACCTGGACATAATCCCAGATATAGTCAAAGCTTCATCCTGAGCTTTACTATAAACTTCTTTTTACATCAAATTGCCATAATTCAGAGATCCCTGATTCTGGCATCAGTATTTTGGGACTTCTCCTGAGCCTTTACCTGAAACCTGGACAGACGCTGGGCACCTCGCAGTCCCTCTCCTCCTCCAGCACCTCCGGACAGTCCTGTCCACCGTTGGATGGCAGCTGGATGATAAGACGCTTCCTTGATTGCTTTCTCTTCACAGCATTACCAGCTGCAGAGACACAGACAATTCTTGAATTAGAATAAGAAATGTCTGCATGGGAAAGTGATGAGAAAAATGTCAAAATGATAAGCTAGGCTGCTCTGTTAATAGTCCTTGAAGAATGGGCTTGGAGACCACTGTTGCCAAATCTAATTGACAGCTATCGTAGACAACATGCACGTCTGATTACTTAGGATATCAAGCCAGCAACGGTGATGTAGAAAAATCCCATTAGAGCTTGGAATTGACTCAGATTAAATTTATGGTATTTACATGTGTGGAGATGCCCTCGAGTAGTTCATTAAGATGAAACGAGCCTCTGGGTGCTCCTGAACCCAGCTTTAAACCTTTGTGTGTGGGTGGTGTGTAATTCTCTGCACAAGGTGAAGATATCAACAGCATCACATTAAAACACACAGCCACTGGTGCAACGTGCTCTGTGTGAGGAGATTTATGCCAGAGTGTCACGCGAAAAGGTCATAAAAATATGGACAATAATGATTTTCTGTCATAAATCAATATAATGTATTTGCCAGTGCTCAACAGCTTGGGCGACGGCTGCCTGACAAAGGTGACCTCACTCTCAACAATGTTTTCCTTTCGCCGCAAGAAAACTAAGACAACAACAACGCCGCGCACTCGCTGACACTCGTAGCCACGGGCAAAGCGGCTCGCCGGGCGCACTAAAGGAGGTCAGCCCAAAGATTGTCTTACATGCCAAACTGTCAAACTAATTATGTGCAACAAGACGTGAGTGCACGTGTTTGTGTGGTAGATAATTAGCCTGGCTCTGTACCACGTCTGTAGTTTTTATACGTTATTAATTTAAACTTCCTTCTGTGTCTGGACTGGGATGGAGTCATAGCAGTACATGTTTATATGATGATTATTGTTCATTATCATATTATAGTTTGTTTTGAAGAGATTTGTATTGTACTGTAAATATTTTATTGTTACATTTTTCTATTTATAGTTACCATTTGGTTCATTTGCGTTTTGAACCCCAGATGAAAAAAAGGTTTTTCAGTCATGTCTCTAAAGGTGAAGTCCTTTATTTCAAACACAGATCTGGAGAAATCTCCATGTAACTGTCTCAGTCAAAAATCAATCCACCACCGACAGTGAGTCCAGGACGCTGCAAGCTCAGCTTCACATCACCCTGGTTCTACTCTCCCGCTTTGACTAACTGTTTATTTCAGGAGCGAATTTAAAATTCTTACAATTACTTTTAAGGTGGGTTTTGGGCTGGATCCTCGATATATTTCAGGTAGTTCACTACTGGCCATTTCAAGGCCTTTGCTGTCGGGGCCCTTAAACTTTGGAACAACCAACCAGAGGAGACCAGTCTTTCGGAGTCAATATCTCACTTCATAAAAAAGCTTTTATTGCGCGATTTCTTTTTTTAATTTCACTTTTTTTATGAAATTCATTTGGATGTTTTATATTTCACTCATGTGAAGCACTTTATTTGTATCGACAAGTGCTACACAAATAAAGTGCTTAATTATGCTAAGTTAAATGAAGTAATACAAAATATCAAAGTCAGACTGAAAGCTATATAAAAATAATAAATAAATATAAAATTTCAAAAAGGAAATACAAGGCCTGCCACTTCCAGTGATCTGTATGAGGCTGCATCACTTCACAGGGACTTGCTGCTTTCATCCATGCACGTGATTGATTTTTGTTTTCCACTGTACCTGCATCGCACGTAACAGGACACGGTGTCCAGTCGCTGAATGGGGTCACGATGCAGTCCTTCTTGCAGGGCAGCTGACATGGTCGCACAGTGCTGGGTCGAGGGCCGTCCGGACACCTGGGCAACAAAAACACAAGCGGCAGAGATGTAGAGTCACACTACTGGGTCGGGCGGGGGGGGTACGAGTTCACAAAATTGAATTATCATGATATATAGGAGCAGACAGACACTAAACCTCCAGAAAACACTGTTATTATGACTGAATATAAACCACCTCAGGTAAATATCTGACTCAAATCACTAGCTGCTTAACAAGTCCACTGGATAAACCTCGGCTGCTCTTTGGTCTGAGAATTGTTGAATTTCATATCTGCTCATTTTCAAACTGAAGCAGGGGAAGCCAGTAAACCCTCTCTGCATATCCAAATGAAATCTCAAATGTGTCTTCTGGGCATGTTTCTATTGAGCGCTCACAAGAAGCAGCAATTTAACAAGAGAAAAAAAAAAAATGCGTAGCACACAACTGGAAGATGAACATGTAGTCAGAAGAATAAGCACCGTGTGTGTCTGAGCCCATAAAGAGATACGATCAAGGACTTAAATTAACACTGATAACATCAACGCGTTTGGCTCAGGTGTAAGAAAAGGCACCTTTTCATAGTGAAAGTCCATTGAACTTATAGCATATTGTTAGGGACTGATTGTGGCCATGAAAACATGAAAACATGAAAACTGGAACTGTCTCTCAGACCAAAGTGAAGCTGAGCTGAGCATCTTTTAAAAAAGTGTGTTGCTTGCATTTTTGGTGTTTCACTGTCATTGAGTGGGCTGGTAAATATGTGTGTGTGTGAGTGTGTGTGTGGTTTTTGTTTTTATTTTTTATTTCTTTATAGTACTTTATGCTGTTGGGTTTTCTGGTAACTGAAGGTTACAGCGTGTTCATTGGATTATTCGTACACCTCAGCAAATTTAACCAAAATATAGAATTTTGTCAATCAGCCCCCTAGTGACTTTCACATAGTGCGGACTGACATTTAAAATGTTGACTGCTTGAAATATAAACCATGTATTCAAGCTTTAATAAATATCTCTGTAGAGGTCGTATGGGTATTGCTTGAATACAGAATGTAATTATTCGAGGCACAATCTAGGGCAATAAAAACTGTGGAAAACCTTCATAATCACGTCCGGTTTATGACTGATGAATGCCGTCTGGCTGACAGCAGATATAAAGAATAGGTGGCCATATTTCCCAGCAGAGCACTGCAGGCACTACAGGCAATGTTTAGCAGGTCTATATGAGGATGCTTTACGTTAATTACTCTCTGCTGAGACTAGCAGACCAGCATCAGGACAGAAGCTGCTTTGTTTTAACTGGATTCTGTTGTCAGTAAGTGATAATCCTTTTGATGGCAGAGAACACAGGGTCCGGTCGAGGTTTTTCGAGCAAGGGTTATACTTAATCATTATTCATTTAAGCACCTAAGGTCCCACGTGCATACTGCCGGACCGAGATAAATAGGTCGAGATAGACCTCCTGGAAGACAAGGCTTGTAATCTTATCTCCGCAGCGCTGCGTCCCTGGTCTCACAGCCGGATGTCGCTGCTCTGTTTCCTCATCTATGGTTGACACCACGATCATGTGGGTCAGGTTTAATGTTGCCAGGAACGAGCGCTCTCCTCTGGGCGTTCCACACTCGTTAGCATGGTGTTATCAGGGAAGCGATAGGGAGCCTCACAGGCAAAATGTAATAATGTAACAGTGACACAAGGAGAGATTTATTTTTAATACCAATAGACAGAGCTAAATCCCTCTCGAGTGGAACAAATCCTCTGGTGTCTTCATAGAAGTGAATGGACCCCAGGAAAAATAAAAAAAATAAAAAAAGGCAGCTGCCGGATGATAGATTTACATTTTCTGCATCCAGCTGATGCTTGAAGCGAATGAACAGGTGTCTCGCTCAAGGACACTTCAACAAGACGCAAGGCTGTTGAGGACCCGACCTGTGAAAACCAGGATTTTATCAATTTGTATAGAAACCTATTTTAACTCAGGGGATCAGGAACCTCTTTATCAAGGGAAACCTGGTGTGAAGACGGAAATAAACAGAAAGAAATCTCCAAGAGCTAAGTACAATCAAAGTTTATACAGAGAGAAGCAGTTTATTATATGAGCAATCCAATAAGCAGGAGGCCAATATCAAAGCTGCAGGTTCAAGAGCCAAATTTATCTTAGAAATATAAAAGCAGCTTTTCATTTTGTGTCTTTGTGCAAGTTATTTTTTTTTCAGTTCTCAATGATAAACCAGTTATTTCAACCTTAAACTATTTTGCTGTGAGTTCATCGTTACTGGGACACTGAGTACTTTTCATTGGCTGATAAAAGGATTGGTAGGAAGGATTCGTGGCTGAAGGTGCTACAACATTAACATTTTATATCAAACACATGTAGGGCAGAGTTTTTTTTTTTGTGTATTTCTGCAAGCGATTCACATAAATCTCTTTAGACTTCTCTGTTTCTTGGATTTCAAATGCAGCAGAACTTATTTATACTTTATACCAACACACAAATCTCTGTCCGTGTCATGAGGGATCAGAGCACTGGTGCTATAAGATACTGTGACTGCAGGACAAAGAGGGGATTAAACCTTTGACCTTGTTATGCTCCCTGTGCTACTCTAAAACAGTAAATGTCTGAGGATGAGCTACAATCTCATGAGAGATCTTGAAAGCACACAAGCAACAGAACTATATTCCTATTTAAAACACTGCAGTCTAAAAATACAGCTTCACTGTTGCCTTTGAAGCAGGCAGAACACAATTTGAATACTAAACCTAAACGATAGGGAGATGTGATGTCTGTTTCACCTTAGTTGAGTGGTCAACAAAACAAAGTTTTATATGTATATGATTCTATTTTGGGTCATTTTATACCTTTATTTAATTGGGGCAGTGGAGGGAGACAAGAAACGTGCAGACGGAGTGGGGGATTGATGTGCAGTAAACGGTCTCTCCGGTCAGGAGTCAGGCCAGCGACCTCCTGCTGGGGGCTCAGTGTGTCCATATGGTACGCACTCTAACCACTCAGCCACCAGAGCGCCCCCCACCCCCCATGTGTTTTAATACAGTTCTGGTGACAGACTGTCTCTCATCCTTCCTACACTCATATTTCAGTCTAATTCATTTTCCAAAAGTGAGACAAAGTGGTTTCATTATTTATCAATTCATTATTTTTACAGATATCGTGATAAACCTTAACCTGTCTTTAAAGAGCAGGAATCCTCTAAAACCCAATTGTTAAACGAAGCAGTGAGCTGATCGATGAGATACAGCTTCACCAAGCCGCCCTGTCCTCTGAGCAGAGAACCTCAACTTCTTCATCAGTCCAGAACAGAACGCCCCGTGAAGTTGTTGTAACACTAATGCAATGTTTAATTATGTGCGTTGAATGTGTACGTGTAAGATTGATGACCCTCCTTCAGTCAAGAAAGTCCAGTGATTGTCTTCTCCTGGAGAACTTACTGAGTACGTAAGCTCAGTTAGGGCTGGATGGATAGTCACTTCCTCTCAGGCTCTTTGTCTGAGATAGGGTGAAGAGGAATGGGGGCTTTTCTCTTCATTTAATGTCACAATCTCTCCAATAGCGACATTCGCTCCTGTACCCCCCCCCCCCCCCACCCCCCCTTTGTGACCAACCTGTGTGTTTTAACTGTTCTACACACAGTGTGAGTGAGTTGACTCATAGCAGGTTTCCCTCCACAGAGAGAGAGGCTCCTCTTTTAGTCTAATTACATTGTAGCCCCACTAATGATGGGTATTATCCAAATTTCGATGATTAAAATCCAATTAAATCCCAGTTTTCTGGGAGAGAAAGAGGCCATGTTTGTTGGCAGAAACACACCAGCCCGAATACTCACAGCACAATGCTTGGCTGGAAGACTCAGTCCATGGGGGTGTGAAAAGCTAGCGCTAATGCTGCATTGTCATTTATGCAGTTTTTTTTTTTATCTTGTATACATTTTTTTGTTGTTTCCTCCTTTATTCCTCCTCTTGTCATTTTTTTGTCTGTGTTATTAAATTCTGTTAATTTTTTCCTCGTCACGTTGTTTTCATTGTTCACTTGAAGACAAGAAAAATGTTTATTTACAAGGAGCTTGGGGTATTTCATCCTAACTACACAATTTCCTATTATCCATTTGTGTGTTTATCACTGTGGAAATGTGCTGCACTGAAATGAATGAAGACCCCCCCCCCCCCCCCCCCACACACACACACACACACACACACACACACACACACACACTAATGGCATGTGGTTTTAACTGAGTCGCTGGTTCCAGTCAGTGTCACAATCACATAATGATCTTTAAATGTCATGAATTGTCGTGAGGGAAAAGACGCACACACAACACGGCACTGGGAGCCTGTCCCAAAGCGCAACATTAAGACGAGCAGCCAGGCTAATGCTTATGTTTTGCTTGCTGCTATTAGTGTGTTGAGTAATCTGTTCAACGAGAGGCTGTTTTTTGTTTTGTTTTTTCCAGAAAAAAATAAATTGAGCAGATGGTTGAGCAGGATGAAGAGAGAAGATTCAAAGCAAAGAACTGTCAGTAGTTTTAAGAGAGTGCACACACACACAGGAACAACTGTCTGGTGGGAAAAGATAAGGCCTAATTAATTTCATTATTAAAATTATGGACTACAAAACAAGAACATCATTTGTTTAATTTAGCATAAAACAGTTGCAGTTCTTCAAGGACCCTTTCAGTGGTGTCTTTGGCCTCTGTCTCAGGGCCCCTCAGCTGCTGCATCTATCAGAGTCAAAAACAAGGAGTGAACACGGCCTCCATTAGAGAACACGGCGGGGAGATGATTGACTAGGCTTAATACAGCTCCTGTCGAACATCATAACCATGAATCATTCAGTTTCCTTTCTCACAGATTCCACAGCATCAATGTGATTATACAAACACACATTTGGTGCCATTCAGGACGCAGACTGTCAGAATCAATAAGCAGCCGTTGTTGTTTTTCCCTCACACCACAGCAGCTTTCTCGATAGGATGATAGCAGCCCAACCCTGAGGCACTGACATATTTCTCTCTGTTGTGTCTGTGATTTCTATTGGGCTCTGACAGTCAGTGTTTATGCACGTGTGTGTGTGTGTGTGTGTGTGTGTGTGTGTGTGTGTGTGTGTGTGTGTGTGTGTGTGTGTGTGACATGCACTCTGTGAGGTTCACTGCCTGAGGCTGCAGGAGGAAGACAGCTCAGATCCATCTGTGAACGAGACGGGGCACATCTGCATATGCAGGGTGCAAGCGGCCATGTTTGTTTGTTCTGTTGGGATCCCATGGGTGCACTGATCAAGAATACCTGACAGTTGGATTGTGCCAGATGAAGACATACAGAGCAGGGAAAAAAAAACCAAAAAACAGTATACTATGAAGTTGGGTTAGGAGATACTGCCTCGGAGCAACAGAGGGTCAGGAGACCAGAGCAGCTTCTTCCCTCATTCTTTAAGTTCTTTTAATCTTGCAGCCCGAGACATGTGCCATTAAGGTTTGTCAAATCCACTCGGTAAATACCAGCAATCAAACACTTTCATGAAAGAAGGACCATAACCTTTACACATCTACAGAAGGGCGACAAAGTGAAAGAAAAACCTGAATAAATGAGTGGAGGAACATAATGAATTCAGACGCTTTCATACAGGGCACGGGGGATCAGTGGATGGTGTGATGAAGATGATAAATCATGTGCTATCCTCTATCAGAGCTCAGCCCAGCTCGACACCTATGGGAATCTTTGAAGCGATGCATTAGACAGCGCTCTCCACTGCCATCATCAACACGCCAAATGAGGGAATATCCTTTGAAGGAGGAACACTGCTTTATGTGACTTATTAAACTTTGTCAGTGCATCTGCTGATTATTCTCATGGAATCCCACTCCTTAAAAAATGTCATGAAATAAAATGCTCATTAAGTTTCTCAGGTAGCTTGTACTGTCCATCCAACAGTTCATGAAAAAACAGATTCAGTTTATTATCACATGGGAGAAGGAAGCCTCATAGGGCCTCAAATTAGGAAATATTCAACATTTTTTGGCTTAAATGACGTCAGAATTTAGGCCGACTAATTTTGTTCTTCTTCTATGTCAATCAATTAATCGACTAATTGTCTGCTGTCGTCTTTTGCAGTGGGGCTGGTGGTGATTTTGGGTGGGTGGGCTAAAAATTCCATTATACTCATTAATAGTTCATGCTCGGCCAGCAACAGCATCACATCAGAGACACCACGTTACAGCATCGACAAAATATTAACAATTAACTACCCAACATTGAAAACTTGACTTGTGCCACACTCATGTTTCCCAATTTTGTCGGATAAATGTTTCAAGCCCACAATTCCTTGTTGGGTCCGAGCTGTGTTTTCCCTAAAAAGCAGCATGGGAAACAAATAAATGAATTCTTAGCCACGCTTGCCATTAGCCAGTTCCTGGAAAATTTAGGATTTTGCCATTTGTTCTTTTGTGTTACTTACTCTGTTTGGATGATGTGTCCTCAGCCTCTTCACTCCCAATTTTTCTTGCAAAGACATCATAGAAAATGGATGAGAAAGCAAATGATCCACTTCCTTCATGCTAAGAGGCGCCATGGCCGCGGTCGCTCTCTTCTCCCTCTCCACTCCAGCAGGAGCTAAAGAAGCAGCTCAATGTACAAACTGTCTGTTGGCTCATTGGTCAAAAGTCAGTGGCCTGTGGGCTGAATTTATCCCAAATGATCAGTAAATCAAGGGCCACAACGCTTGACACTATAATGGTGAATGGAAACTAAAAAAAATCAAGAAAAATCAGCCCATTTAAATGTATCCTGCTTTTTTTTTTGTGACTATTTGATGCTATTGCTGCTCTAGTTTCCACCAAAAGAACAAAACAATATGTAATATTTTTTTTTAACAATCTCTTTCCCATCTCTTTGAAAAGATAAGGGAGGACTTGTTAGCCCATACAGACCAGCCATCATGCATGTGTATCATCCCAGGGCAACACTTCTGACATTTAGTACAAAACAATTATGAGACGCCAATTTTTCCTCTTCAGTGTTTGTCAATTCATATTTAGGACAGGAAACCAATAAAGCTGGAACTGCTCTGTTTGTGTTGCTATCTTTCAATAAAAATATATTGCAAATAAAACACGACAACGAATATGTGTATTTGTCTACCAACATCCCTGCTGGTTACTGTCAACATCTCACTGCTGTTCATCTTTAAATATGCAGCTTGTCGGTTTTTCCCTTCAAATGTACGTAAGTTGAGAACATATGATTTGGCATTTTTTGGGTGTTGTTTAAAAGCTGCTTATCAAAGTGCTGAATGTGAGGTGTAAACAAAGTAAGCATCAGCTTCATCCAGGTGGTTTTTGATTCTGCTGAGTCTGGGACAGGTGCCATCGTGGTCTGTCAAATTTACAGGGTGAGACCAAATAAACACTTCAGAGACTATAGTTTTTACACAACATACCCAGTACAAACGGTGCCGTTAAACCAACAACTCCCACAAATGTACTAACAAAATCTCTGTCACCTCAGCAATGATAAATAGAAGTGTTTTGATGTGCTTGTTGGCAGAGTGGCATCATCATCATCATCATGGTCAACCAGGAAAAGTTGGATTGAGGGCGAGTGGACTTGATCAGTTCTGACCTACCAGTGGGGAGACCCATGTATTTAACTACTGTGGCACCCAAGGCGCTTGGTTCTTTAGTAGTTGGAGTCACCTAAGTGTGAATGGTTCCTAAATCGCATGGAAAAGGATGAAAGGACAGCATTGTAGGGGGGTAGAGGGGCGGAATCATTCAAGGTTAGTGGAAAACTGAGGTTTTGGTTAAACTGACTAAAGGGAGCCTTGTCGTGGGTTTGAAATTGGAAATGAGCAGTTGGTACATTCACCCTAACCCCTCCAATAAAGACTTTATTGGGAGAACAGGCTCATTAAACTGGATACCAATAAAATATATTTTCAGCCCTCATACTCCTGTGTTACTGTCAGCTCTTGACTTTTTACCCATTACAGTTTGTGTTCATTGCATGTTGTCATTATATTTTCAAAACTGTTCCTCTCAACATATTAAACTTTTACTTGTTTTTGTTTCGTCTTGTTAGCACAGAGCTCAGACATGTTGTGGGGAGATGAAGCGGCCTCCTCTGGCTCTTTTAACTGTCTCATGTTGCTTTGAAAACATGCTTATCAAAGTGTTGATTGCCAGAACTCTTTTATAGCTGACAAATGCAGCTAATTGGCAATCAACCTAATAGGAACCATCTTGGTGGCAACATTTGTCATTGTGAGTTGAAGAGTCAAAGTCATTGGAGGGGTGATGTGTGTCTGTATGTGTGTGTATGAGAGAGAGAGAGAGAGAGAGAGAGAGAGAGATAGTTCTGGGCAACAACCAAAACACTTTTATGTGTTCACAGCTACAATAAAAGAGCAATGTTCTACACCCGGAGACCTTTTTTTCTGTTGTGCTGGCTCACAGCCTGTTACTGGGCCCCTGCCAGCAACTGTGGCCTGATGAAAATCCACCTCAAGACTCTGAACAAATATCTTTGAAGGGTTGCAACTGTCAGAGTGCCTCCAAAAGGATATAATAACAGACACCGAGGCATAGCTGGGGTTGAGTACAGGGAAAGGCAGAATAAGAGCAGCTCCTTCAGCACCATGGACAGCACCACTGGTCCATGAAGGCAGGTGAAAAGAAGCCTGAGTCTTTGAGAGACTCCTGTTTGACAGCAGTCACAGTATCTGTCAGTCTGTGCCTCCACGCAGACGGAAACTGAAGCTTTGATGACAGATGCACCTCCTTTTTTTCTGTGGCCCAAAACATAGTGGATCACTTGACTTTGCTGCGTTTTGTCTATTAATGTCCACACCTTACACACAGTATGGATGTGGACAGGGTCAGGACCTGTAAGGGCCCAGCTGAATGACAGACTCTGGACAGACTTTCATCTCTGAGGTCCTTGAACATCTGTAAGAGACTCCTGCTGATGTCTTGCAACAATGTGCTGGGGTGGCAGCAGCATGGATAGACAGGCAGATATATGGTGGTGGGCATGGAGCTGGACTCCCCTGTCACATTACCACCAGATAAACTGCTGTCCACCTTGGAAAACCACCACCCTCTGCACAGCACATTCACTTGGCAGAGGGGTTTATTCAGCTGTTCCAGTCTTGTTCCACAGACAGACTGAGGAAATCTTTTGTCCCCCAGGCCATACGGCTGTACAACTTCTCCCAGCAATAGGAGACTGACTGACTGCTTGAGCAATGCTCACCTGCTGAGCCTTGGGCATAACTGGTCTCTGCACTGTTCTACAGTATATCTCTCTATTTCAAATATGCTTTCATTGACACAGCTCTATTTCGCTGTACATGACATAACCTTTGCATTTAGCACTACCTCTACTGCTGTGCAGCTGATTTAACTATCTATCTATCCATCTATCTATCTAATCATGATACTAATATAGGGGCAGTGTAAATGTGGAGTCTCATCCTGAAATCACAGAAGGGACTCTAATTCAGCAAACAGTTGTCAGGATCTTAAGATTGCAAGTGCAAATCCAAGAACAATTATCCTTTTACTTAAATGCTGAAGCAACATGACAAAATTGCTCCATGCAACAGATTTTCTTCTCTGTAACTCCAAACAGAATAACCTAAGGACACGACCAACTTTTTCATGTATGTGAGAGAAAAAATCCTCTGGAAGCATTAAACCTAATAATGTCAAGAGGTTGTGCTGAGAGACTGACTTCTGAATGTTTGGCAGTGTGTGTCTTTTCCTCTTCAAAGGGAGCGCACTTTTAAGAGGAGTTGTTGTTCTACTAAAAATATTCATCAAAATGAAAATACTTGGCATAAGTACACTGTGCTTTATTCACCAAAATAAAGCATAGGTGGACTGAGGCTCACACGGGTTGGTGCTGGGGCTACGATTTCCAAATGCACCGTAACAGGAGTAAACGTTGACAACCGTGCCAGCGGCTCTGTGAGGCTGTACTTAGTCACAGCAGTGATTTGAGCTAAAGGCTAACTTAAGCATAGAAACACACTCAGAATGACAAAGCTTAACATGCTGCTATTCACCAAGTGCAATGTTTACCATGTTAGCTAAAGTGCTAAAGTGCTGCCAATGATGATGGAATGAGCCACATATTTTCTTTCTTTTTAAGTTATTTGTTGGCCATTTTACGCCTCTTTATTATTTGATAGGACAAGTGTAGAGAGACAGGAAATGGGACAGAGAGAATGGGAATGACATGTAGGAAAGAATCCAGCCAGCTGGGAATCAAACCAGGGGATATTTGTGCCCACAGTGTATGTGCCCTGACCACTATCAGGTCGCCCCCACCATCCATATACCTCATCTGTCCTAAGTTTTACACCTGATGCCTGACACAACCTGGGCCCGTGGGAGTTGGGGATTGAACCAACAAGTCAGGGTGAGTGACCAACCTGCTGCTACTCCTGCTGTTATGTGATCACAAACAATAAATTAAGCTTTTTATTTGATTAAATACAATATGACATGAGTGTTTGCATAAATCTTTAAGGTAATCCATCCAAAGGTTATTGAGACATTTCACTGCAAACAACAAATATCAAACTGTTGGTGGAGCTTAGAGGAAGTGTCACAGGATGAATTATCTGTCGTCCATGAACATCTCAACTGATCCGTTTTCCCAATTCATGTGCTGAATGTGCAGATATTTCACCCTGACCTGCCTCTGGCACAAGAAAAAAAGTCCAGAGATCACAAAAGTCAGTAGGATTCCTCCTCTGGGGACCATGTATGTTTGTACAAACCTGAATGGCAACAGTGGAGCAACCAACCAACTGATCTTGTCATCCCTGGCACCTTGTAGCTATTGTGGCTAAAAAGCCGATCACACACTTAGAGCAGGTACAGCAGCTCAAAGAGAAATCATGAAGTAGCTCATGTTTACAATGAACAGCTTGGGTGATAGTTTGCAGTTTTCACTTCAAATAAGTGGTTTGGAAAGTAGGGATTTGTTTACACGCAGTCTGATAGCCTGACTATTTGTACTGTTTGGTCTAACAGACTGTTTTGATTTCCGTTACCACAGCAGTGTCACACTGATTCATCCATTACAAGCAAAAAGAAAGAAAAAAGAAACGACAATAACAACAACATAAGAGACACTGAAGATGCCCTGTGGTAAAATCACAGAAGTGACCTAAAAACACGGCTCTATTAAATGTTACACAGGTTGAAAAAGAGCTGCTGGAATATTTTAAGTGGAGTGTGTGACCTTACTCTAAACCTCAGTCTAACTCGGCTCAGGTCAATAACAGTAACCACCTGCTGAGTGGTTGAGTGGGTGCTTAATGGGGGTCCACACTGGTAAAATAACTACTTTCACTCCTCATTAGTAATACTGTTACAAGTTGTTCTTTTGCCATTATTACAAATGATATCTTATTATATTATTTGAATAAAACAAAAACTTTAATCTCTGACTTTAATTTCTCATGTGTTGATTTGTTGTCACATGAGAAATTAACAAAGACGGCTCAATGTACTGAGAAAGGAGGGAAGAAAGAAAGACAGGCTTGATTAACACCTATATGTCTGACTGTTTGTTCTTCTGTTTGACTGACAGAATATGCTATTCTATACACTAATCAGCCATAACATTATAACCACCTGCCTAATGCTGTGTAAATCCCCCTTTCACCACCAACAGCCCTGACTTGTCGAGGCGTGGACTCCACTAGACCTCTGAAGGTGAGTAGTCAAAGTAACATCCACATGAATGGCAGGACCCAAGGTTTCCCAGCATAACACTGCCCAAAGCCTCACACTGCCTCCATCAGCTTACTTTCTTCCCATAATGCATCTTGGTGCCATGTCTTCCCCAGGTAAGAGACGCACACACACCCACCCATCCATGTGGCGTAAAAGAAAATGTTATCCATCAGACCAGACCACCTCCTTCATTGCTCCATGGTCCAGTTCTGCTGCTCTCGTGCCCATTGTAGCAGCTTCTGGTGGTGGACAGGGGTCAGCATGGACACCCTGACCGGTCTGAGGCTACACAGGCCCATACACAACAAACTGTGATGCTCCGTGTTCTGACACCTTTCTATCAGAACCAGCATGGACTTCTTCAGCAGTTTGAGCTCCAGTAGCTCCTCTGTTGGATCAGACCACACGGTCCAGCCTCACACTTGACCATTTTTCCTGCTTTCAACACGAACATGACCTTCACTTGCTGCCTCATATCCCACCCACTGACAGGTGCCATTGAAACCAGATAATCAATGTTATTCACTTCACCTTTCAGTGGTCATAATGTTAGGGCTGATCTCTATTTTTAAATCTAGGCTAAAGACTCATTTGTATTCACTGGCCTGTCTAGTTCATTGTTATGTCTATATTGTGTATTTGCTCCTTTTGGTCTGTTGCTTTTGTTGAATGTTATATTTGTTTCTTATTATACTATAGTATATTTATGTTCTTCTATTTATTTTTAATTGTTCTTTGTACAGCACTTTGGTTTAAATCCAGCTCAAAGCTGAATTTAAATGTGCTCTAGAAATAAAGTTGACTTGACAAATAAAACCAGAAGTCTTTAGAGACCAACCATGTTAGGGTCTTCTCTCCATGCTGCATGGCTTAAAGAGATGTGAATCATCCCGCTGCATCTGTAATTCTTCAGAGAACTAACAACTCTCGACATTAAAGAAGAATTTCCTTCACATTATATGAGGTTATAGACCAGAGAAAACAAAAGATAATGGAGGCAAATTGACTGAAACCTCTTTTTTTCACCATTACTCTTGATGCCTCTGCTACTCTCCAGCCCGTTGAGCCTGTGTTTGTCTCCGCTCTGTTTAAAAAGTATAATAGGAGACATCCTGGACTTCGACCTCTCTTCTGCTACCAGATAAGTGCAGCTGCTGCGTCTGGGTCAGCTGCTGAACCAGCCACCACTGAACTGGACATTAATCTTCATTTTATCCAGTGGTGTTCTCTGTGAATCATGTTGGCCTTGTACACAACGCACTCCGAACCCTTTAAATAATTTATGTTTCCATCCTCTCCTCACTGATAACTACGCCTGGGGGGGGGGTGTGGTACAAGAAGAATAATTTTCTGGTCTAATGTGAGAGACTAAACAGACTCATTTAACAAAGGAGAATATACATTACCTTTTTTTTTTTTTTTTTTTGTGCAAGGAATACATCAGTCTACTCTGAGTATCATTTGCACAGAACATGACACAAGCAGATCTGCTCCTTTATCTTACGTCGTGGAGTGAATCAGTCAGGCATAATTGACACCAGACTCGAGCTGAACTTTCCGGCGGATGTCAAAGTAAACTTGACAGCATATTTCGAATCCACCTCATGCAGTGTGGTCTTCAGAGCTAACCACAAACATCTTGTCTCTCATCTGCCTCGTGATTAAATTGCCTTAAAGTATCAATCCCATTTAATTACTGTCATTATCATCAATGAGAAATTACCAGAGCCCAAAATGGCAGGGTTAATTAGGCTTACAGGGACGGAGAGATTATTTATTTATCTGTGGTCGCCTGCATGGGGAAGATATGAATTGGGAGGTAACTTCACGTAGAGTCTGCTCAGCTTAGTTATCCAGCTTTGTCAGCGTCTCCCTGTTTCTGTTTTTTTTTTTTTCCTCTGACTTGCTTTACTCTCCTGCTGTCAGCTTGCTTCCCACCACTGCTGCCTCTCTCATCTGTCTCTCACTCCCTGACTCTTCCTTTGTTTTTTTTATAATCTCAATGTCTCTCACACACACACATACACACACACACAGACACACACACACACACACATCTGCATGTATCATTCAATCCTACCATGGACAGTTTACGACTGATGTCGTTTCAAAAAGACAAACAACAAAAATACTTGTGCGTACAGCTTTGAATTGTTGGCTTTCTCATTCTAGCAGATGCTCACAGATCTCTGTTTGACCTGGCAATGTAAGAAAGGTTTCTTAAAATCTACTTTTCCTGTGTTCATTTTTAACAAATGATTTCACAAATCAAAAAGCAGCTGAAGCTTCCCTTGTCTTCTGTTTGTCGAATCTCACCTCTAGATTTCACTGATAATTTTCTTCCATTTGGGATGAAAGTGTCCAAATCAGTAAAATTGGCAGTCCTGGAGATTTGTCTGAAATGAAAGTGAGCCTATTCTTGCATCTTGATGACGCATGATTGAAAACCACTGCTCACATAGCAAGTGGATTTTACTTCTAAGAAGTGAGCAATTTTCACTCTAACACAATATTCCAGGGGCTGATTTCACAGTTATACACACCTACATATCAGAGAGTCTAGAAATAACCAATAAGTCTAGATACGACTTGCTGCAGGGAAAAGTAACCTGCACACATATTTATGGCACAGACACTGCTGTTAAAAGCAAACATGTGCAGGCGTCAGACAGATAAATGAGATAGAAAACAGCTTACTTCTTAGGGGGCACCTGTCCCACATTGACCCGCACACAGATGACTTTGCGAGTCTGCATCCCCATGGAGCAGGGGCCCAGACCATTGCCGCTGGCACGCACGCTTGTGGAGGTGTTGAGGGATGAAGCAGAGGGGTCTTCGGTGCAGGGGCCCCATGGTCCGGTCTGCCAGTGGTAAACCGTGCAGGCGTGTTCGTTACAGTTGCGGACTTCCTGAAGGGCGCTGCTGTTGGGGCACAGGGCACCGCCTGACAACCAAAACATGGTGAGGGTCAAAGGTTGAGAACTGTTCTTTCTAATGGGAGAAACTGAAGCTAAACTAGACCAGCCACTATTTTTATTAAGACAATAACACTTAATGTGAAACGAATCACTCATCGTGACAAACCACCAGAGAATCTCCAACTCTGCACATCCCATTAGCTCTATTTAGCCTCTTCCAGCCTTTTATTTTGGTTTCTGGTCTGAAACTTAACTGTTCTGGTTATATTATAACCTTGTAAGGAGATTATAAATCAGTTAGATTATTTTACCAACATACTTCAGCACAAGACCAACATCAGGGTGATTTACAGAAACTAGAAATATAAACAGCTTCGTCCTCTGTTAATATATTTTATGGACAACTAGCGTTCCCCAATTGTTGTTTTTTGTCACATCGATAGTGATACTTGAGAAAAATAATCAGTCCAGACCAGAGCTATGATATGTCTGGAGCGATCTGCTGCTCAGACTTGGGGCTTAAGCACATTTTCCCTCCAGTAAGGAGCTCTGGTAAATCCAGCACCACCTGTCTGACAATTGCTGCTAACCTATTTTTCTCTCTGAAACTCTCTGGATCTGTGAAACATACTGAATATAACCTACACTCCCACATGAGAGCACCTTTATAGTAAGAGTTTCCTGGAGTTCTATTGTTTAAGAGACACTTTCAGCTTTTCAGCCGTATATGTAACTTGACAGCGCAGAACAAAATGATAATAGCTTTGTTTGAAAAAGCACACCGGGATTTTATTTACACAACTGGGAGCTAACCATAAATTGTTTCCGATTTGAGCATTTAAATTCAATGGCAGCTTAATGAAAAGATATACACAGATTTTAAATTTTCGCAAGGAATCAAATCTTTCAAATCTTTCTTATGCACAATGGGGTGGGAATAGTTAAATAAACAACTTTGAAAATAAACAATAAATGAGCCAGTTTGAAGAGAGATTCAAGAGGTTATTTCCCTGAGGCTGCACACTGAGGCTTCACACTGAGGCTCGGGTTGATTGATTTGTATGCGGCTGCCTCTCGATCTTAGGTGCTGAACTGTGATAAAGGCTCAAGGAGTCATTGTGCTCTCATTTCACTGTGCAATCTTCTTTTTATTTGATCATTATCTTCATAAATGACTTGAGCTTAATGTCCACGTATTATACGTATATTTATGGTGTTCACGTTTTCATCCTTGGCATCATCAGTCTTCTTTTGCCCAGTGTCTCTGGGATTAAAGGTACTTGTTTTGAAGGGCATATTGGAAACTATTGTTCCCAGAAACCTCATCTGAGGATAATCCTGGAAAGTTTTGGAGGTGCGAGCGCAACAAGTGTGATTTTAATATTCTGAAGGCGCGGCCAAGAAATCAATTTAAGCCCCTGAAAGCAGCAGTCTGAATACAGATAACTTTTTTCTTTTGTATATCTCAAATGTTTATCTAAAACAGCCTGTTTTTACCTATCAATGCATATATATTCATATAGCCATTTTCTTTTAAAATCAGGGATTTTGCTTGTCAGTTTAAATGACAACACTTGGTTTTATTAACGTTTATACCATTCATTCTATTTGGTAGACCAACTCCAGCTTATTCAAGAGAATTCAAGAGGAAACCTACACCCATGAATTAGCTGGTTTTAAGAAAAATGTTTTATATATTTATATTTTATTGGTAAAATAAAACTCAAACTATATCATAGACATATAGGTGTGTTCATATCCTGCAAGTCACAGGTTAGACCTTCAGTCCATTAGTCCTGAGTACAACTGCCATCTATTGTTTTTCTCATTCCCCTTTACAATCCCCCCATTTGCGTCTGTCTCCCTCTCATTTCTCCTCTGAAGCGACAGGCAGTCAGTCAGTCAGTCAGTCAGTCAGTCAGTCAGTCAGTAAGACTGTCGTCAGGTCGATGGACTGAGAGAGCCCACTCCGGAAAGAGTAATTGCCGACACTTTGGGCTTTCAGCAAAGATTGAGAGGCATTGCAGGACTGCGAGTCCGCACCTGTATTTCGCTGCCGTAGTTGACAGAGAGCCAGCTCCATAATGAGTGGCGGTGTGCAGACGGTTGGGCCTGAATCACAGTCTACCTAGTGGTTACTGAGAATGACTGTCTGTTATACAATGGGGAAATTGTGAAGAGTGAAGAGACATCAACCACTTGATGGGGTAATAAACAACGGCAGGAACAAATTTTCATCCAATCACTGTTCGTAAGTATGATAGTTAGGAAGTGGTGAAACGGTCAGCAAGCCTTATTTTGAAAATCTTTTATTCAAGGTTATTACATTTAAAATTCCTGGTAAATTTCATTAAACAGAAACAACCATCTGTGTTTTCAGGGAGCTCAAAGTTTTGTAACTAACTAGAATTTTTTTTTCTTATGTGAAAAGTAGAAGCAGCTGGTTTTGCATTTGATTATTACTTTTAAAATTCCATGTGTGAGTTATTTAAACGTATTCACATTTGCAGGACGGATTACAATTTACTGGAGCTTGATTTACTTAGGACGCATTTTGAATATGACTCAAATGATGAATGTCAAATAGTATGAGGCACTTGGGCTTCATGAAATCCCATCATAATCACCATGTGATTCAGTATAAGCAGTTATGCTAAACAGGTCATTAATTAGGCTTATTAATGTATTAATTAGTACACGATTTGGAGCCAACATATTGTTGGTTGCATATTAATATGAACCGTGTATCTTAAAGCTTTGAGTTCCTGTAGTTTCAACTGTTTTTTTCATTAATATGCAAAACAGCAGCTGCAAAAATCTGCCACGAAGCTCAAAATCTAATCAGATAATCTACTTTGCAGGGGGAACCTGTTGTGGAGAGACAAAGCTTCTCTTCAGGTATTGTTCCTGAGTACGTTTGCTCATAAAAATGTGACTGAATAGACACAAGAACATACTTGAAGATAGTTTTCTTTTCTATTTCTCATTCTTTCTACAGCTACTTCAAGTACAACTGCTACAGTCAAAGATTTACCAAGAAGTTCTGGAAACTTCGGCACCCGTGAAAGACCTTTGATAAACAGAGATGTTGGATATGTTAATGTGACAGGTGAGCTATGCAGTACACAATCTAATACTACTTCAGAACAACAGAAAACTGCTAAGACAATCAAACTATTTCACACATGGCCAACACGTCTTGACTAGACTGGTTGAATAAATACTAAATCAATTATAAGTTACCCTAAAGCTGTTATGGTAATGTACATAGTTTTCAGATCTAACAACACGCTAACAGTTTTCATTTGCTACATGTAGACACATAGCTAGAGGTTGAAAACTGCTACCAGCAAACTTTAATTACAAATGTTACCCTCCATCACTGTGATCCAGGCTACAACCATCGCAGTGACTGAGAGGGAAAGACACACCCAGATAAGACACAGGAAAACGTTGGGTAACATGACAAAAAGAAGGAAAGACACACACACACACACACACACACACACACACACACACACACACACACACACACACACACACACACACACACAGATTCAAACCAGAGTGAACAAGCATATGCAAAGAAATGATCTTAGAAACAGATAAAAAAAAAGTGAGTGTCAGGCGAGGAGACAGACCAAGAGAAATAATCACCAGGACAGATAAGCAGACTGTTTGAGATAAGGACAAATGCACATGCAGACAAGTGTGAAATCCAGACATTCAGTGAGTGACAGCAGAGGACGACTTGAAAGGCCATGACTAAGCCAATATCCAGGCCTCATCTGCATATATTTCCATACGTGATGCTGCAGAACGCTGTCGGCAGGTGGAGACTCACCTTCCCCGGCGTTGTAAGCCAGAATGGAGCGGGTCCTCATCTGCTTCCCCTCGATGGTCTTACTGGAGCAGGTCTGAGAGCAAGTGGACCAGGGGGTCCAGTCGCTCAGTACACAGTCTCTTGAGCAAGGCACCTTACAGGGCACAGGCTCTGGAGCCGGGGAAGACGAGCAGAGGTTTGTGTCCACAACCTCTCCTGAAGACAAGAAGAATATACAACAAAGTCAAAGACTGAGGACGCATGTTAATCATACTTTGGTTTGTAACTTTGTTTTTTTGTCAGTAAACTGTTGTTTACTGACATTTACAAATGAGAAATAGGGCCATTTTCCCATAGATTTTAACAGAATCTGACTTCTTTATTTTTACAACCAGTGGAGTCGCCACCTGATTGGTCATTAGATACAATACAGGTTTAAGGTTTAACGTAACTTGGAAATAAGAAGGTAACAATGGGATTATTAAATTTTGTTAGAAGGTGATGATGGGAAAAATAGGATGGATTAACAATGTGTTAATCCTCTTAAATAATAACAATAATAAGGGCACTATATTAGAATAATAGCCTTTCAGTAAGAATAGAGTAACATTATGATACCGTGGTAATGACAATCAAGTAATATCATAGCAATTTTTACTCAAAATGGACTTTTGTCAGTATTAAACCGTCACAATTACAACATCAGGAACTAGAAATCAGTAATTACAAATGGTAATTCATTATTTTTGACAAATGAGGGAAAATGAATTACTGTTGGTCATTTCAGTGAATTTGCTCTTTCAGCAGTGGTTCTATACTGTTATCACCCTATTAACACTGTTATATATTATATATATGATTATGATATATGCTACCTTTATTTCAAAATGAGGTTTCACCTTTTCCTCATTATTACCTTGCTCTGTTTACCCAAATTAAATCATGGGGTTTAACACAATCTGCAAAACTGTCTTTAATTCATTTGTGACAATATTTAATGACCAAAGAAAATATTTAAAATCACAAGCTCTCTCTATTTTTTTTTAGCGCATATTAAGTTTTTTCTGACTATGTGATAAAAGTTTACTCGCCAATTTTGGCTACACTGTGTAGTAAGTTGGGTGATGGGAATAAATTTAAAGGCTCAAAGATTCATTGCAAGAATCAAATGATACCCCTCAAACTGCACTTCAGTACAGAGACGACGGGAGCAGCTGGGAAAATGAACAGCTGTGTGTCTTAATTGATAGCACAATGTCAAGCACACAGCCCATTTCAAATTGCAGAGACGTGCTTGTTTTCCTAAGACGTCTGTTCTTCCCTACACAACTTGGGAGGGATATTCTCCAAACTGGCACAAGCATCGACTTGGCATTCTTCGCTCACCTCGTGTGTCTGGTTTACAAACTAGGAGGAAATCTGCAGACAAGAAGTGCAGATTTGAAACATACAATAAGTGTATAATACCTTCTGTTTCATAAACAGCAGGTAGAGGAAATTCTGTGCAGAGGAAGCTGGATTTAATCTACCTGTAAATCATCTCAAGTCCTTTACTTGATTATTTCTATTTTATGCTACTTTACAATTCTACTCCAAACATAACAGATGTTGCTGGTTAACTTTCAGTTTAAACTAACAGATTTTATATATATTATAGGAGAGCTTTTTAATTATTTTTAAAAACATTTTTATTAATACAATTTATGAGCAGCAGCAGATTATCTTGTTACAGACACAGTGGTTTCAATCACTGGATTACTATTATTACCTAAGTGTGTAAAATATAGTTACAAGCAGCTCCAGAACAATAGTAAAACACTGTAATTTTGTACATCATACTTTTGTAATTGTGAAAAAAGAACCATCACCATTGACTTTATATAAAGACGGATGTAGCCTTTTGAAGCTCAGAGTGGGCTGCCCCACTGTCGCCAGCCTGGCAGTGCCTGACTCCACCCACCTAATCCAAAAATGAGGTGGAGCCAATGTGGAGCCTTGACTTTAGTGCATGTCGGTTTGTGGGAAACATACACTAACCCACCTGTCACTCAAAAAGGCCATAAATTATGCAGCACTTAAATAAAATGTAAACTCGTGGGTTATATCATCATTCAGCCCCGTACAGTTGTCATGAAGGATGGAATTAGCAACAAAGACCATAAATGTTTTTCTACCAGGCTTATTTATTTCTGCTGTAAAGTCATTTGAAGATGGGAGTGTATGGGGACTGACTCGCTTTGGCAACCAGCCTCAAGTGGACATTTGAGGAACTGCAGTCTTTAGCACTTCGATGATAGCTTCACTAATAATCTTATGCTATTATTAACAGTATTTTTTACATTGCTGTATTGGTACTTTTTCTTAAAGGAGGTAAAGCATCTGAGAACTTTTTCTTTCACTTTCAGTTTCTTGACTTTCTGCTCTTTTGACATTATTTGATATAAAGCAATTCTAGACCAGACCAGGTTTTCAAAATGAGGAGGATCTGTGGAGATTACTGGCATCTCATTTGAAGATTTCTAGAGGAGACAAATATAATTTGATGGATTAGAGAGAAAGGAACAGTTCTTCCTTGTTGTCCTTTGGAGTCACCAGGCTGTAAAGCTGCACTGTGCTGCTTCAGGTAATCAAAACTTTACTTTATGAGAGCAGAGCAATGGTAAATAGAACTGGCTGCAACCTTATTTCCAAAAAAAAATATTTAATCACAGACCGAATCGATGAATCTGTAAAGCATCAAAAATCTCTACAATAAATAGAGCAAACGGGCAACAGCAGACATGTTGAAAATTTCGGTGTTGATCCAATATTCCTGGATTTACTTATGCTTTGCTTTGCCACAGAAATAATTTAAAGCATTTCACTTATGTTTCTCATATTGATGTTGACGGCTGATTATTATGAGCCTTTTTTATGGATTATCTGTAGAATATTCATACTGATGCACTTTTGACTCTGGCCTATCTCCATAATAAAGTGAACATGCAAAGAGCAAATCCACATGGGACTCCCACATTTTTTTACACAACTGTTCATGTTTTATTAATAACCTCCCCGAACCAGCCACATATGAATGATATTAACCCACATATTCTATAGTCTATGTTGCCTCATGTGCTGCCATGAACCAAGCAGAGAATATTTTTATTCTGTAAGTGATGTGCACACCCAAGAAAAATGTAAATCTTTCAATGGCTGAATTGAAATTTCAAGCAGTGGAGATTCGCTTGAGCTTCAAAAGTCAGACCAGGCCTGACTTTGCATTAAGATGTCACTTTGACAGATATGCATTGAGCCAATCATGACTGAACTGAGAAGGCGTGGAAATAAGAAGTGACAAGGAACCATCGCAGTTTTTAGGCTCCCACACAGAAAACATGAATGAACAGAACACCCACCAAGCTTAGTGTGCAGAGAAGAAACAGCTCTCTGCCTAAGTGGGCAGGCAGTCAGCATGGGGAATATCAATAGCCAGTTTCAATAACATTTGTATCGACCTTCGGCTGTTGTCTGGGGCCTGGCTGTGTGGCCTTTTCTTTTATGACTGGGACATACTCGCAGAAAATATACTGCCGACACTGCAGTGAAAAATCTCTGAGGCGAAAAAAAGCAGGGCTGAAAATCCAAACAGAACGAATCAATTTTCATCAGATGAGGGAGTGAACGTGGGAGGGATCAATCAGCGAGAGTCAGGGGGAGAAGAACAGCGCAGAGTTTCTGTTACTCCTGCAGCACAGGGGGGCGAGTAGCCACCGGACCGACCACGCCAAATACCTGCAGCTGATGCATTGGCTGTGATTTGTGGCAGACGTTAGAAGGACAAATCAAACTCTCTAGTGGGGAAAACACGAACACAGTCATCGCACTGGATCATAAAGTGAAGATTTACTGAGTACATTTGGGAGAGAATGAGATTCTTATTGCTGCAGCTTTGTCTAACTTTACATGCTGGATGAATAAACACAGTATGTAATCCACAGTTTCCCAGGAAAAAGAAGCTGAATTAAAATCAATAATGTGTCATATTGCATTTTGTCTAGCATCTGTGCATAACACCAAAAGCAATGGGAAAGACTGGAGAGCATCTGAGCACCACCAGCACTTCCATTAAAGATTTACAGTAATAAAGAGTAGCAGTAAAAATCAGGAGCAGCAAAGGGCACAAGATACCCTGAGACCCACGGAGGATTGATTTGATTTAGTGTGAGTAAGGTTTAATTGTGCGTGCAGAGAGAGGAAGACTGTAATGAGAGAGACAGCGTGAGAGAGGTGGCAATGCTGAATCGAGCAAGCGTTAAAGTAGGAGAGGTTTAACAGGGAGAGGAGAGAGAAGACAGGGAGGGAGGACGGGAGGGCGGGGGAGAGAGGAGTCTGGAGAGAACTCCTCGCAAAGTTGATGAATGGCAAACCAGGAGTCCAGACATGGAAATCTCCTCACGTACAGAGGTGTGAAGCCAGAGTTGGAGGGGTCAGTGCAGAGGTGACTTTGAAAATAGAGGATTTTTCACAAAAGGTCAGACCCACACTTCCTGGCAAATGGAGGGGAGTGGGGGGGGGCACACAACACACTCTATCGATGAGTAAATAGAAAGTAGGAGTTCATTCGATAAGGTTAATCAACAAATGTGACTTCTTAGAAAGAATATGTTCGCAAATGAACGGCTCAGTCGGGGCACGAGGCATCGTTGGCAACAAATCTCATCATCTACTTTTACAATGAGACAACATTGTCCACTCTCACCGTTGCTGTTGACACACTGGACCTGTGCGAGCTGCGTGCCAGGCCCACACGGCTTCTCGTCTTCAGGAACACACTGATCCAGGCTGAGCAGCTGCCAGTCGTAACAACTGGGCTCGTCACACGGCACCGCTTCCACCAGGTGTGGGCAGTTTCCAGGTCCTCCTGTTGGCTCGTTGGTGATTTGTCGCTTCCTCAGTTTAAAACCTGCAGCACGGAAAAGAAAAGAAAGACTCTCTCGTGGCTCTCATTGAAAATTACAACAAATCTATTAACAATATAGTGAGAGAACACCTCCCCTCGTATGTGTGACAGTGATGGAAAACATCTCATTACATCACACGTGTAGTAGATTTTATGGTACTTTATACTTTCCCCCCACTACATATCAGAGAGTAATCTTGTACTTTTTACTCCACTACATGTATTTGACAGCTTTAGCCACTAGTAACTTTTCTTTTACTAAGATTTTAAAATTAAGATTCTGTTGGATTTTAAATTAAAACATACGATAAACTTATAAACCATCTGTCCAATATTTCATAATAAAATTTTTAAAAAAATTATAGGACAAAAAAATTACATGTACATTTGTATGAAATAAATCATTTTGCAGTTCTTCAGCTTTAGGGGCGTTGACGCCCAGGTCGGGCATCACTGGACTAAATGTATATAAAGTAGTTGGGACAAGCTCCATCTCAACCAACTACAGCTGTGAATTGTTGCTTCCACCTTAATGCATAGCTATTAAAAGTTTAATACTGTCATTTCATAATAAATCAGTCACAGAACACTTTTATTTTTAATACTTGAAGTACAATTTGCTGATAATACTTCTGTATTTACAGCTACGTAGGATTTTGAGTCCAGAACCTTTACTTGTAATGAGTATTTTTAAACTGTGTTATTGGTATTTTTACTGAAGTAAATGTTCTATGTATTATTTCCACCGCTGATGATAGATGGTTGTGATTAGCCTGGTTTGGGTTGATGGCTGACTTGTTCAGACAAGTCATTAATACTAATGGGAATATGAGAAAAAATGAGCCGAGCTCCAGGCTATCGGAAAATCTCACCCCGCCCATATTGTTGAACCGAGTTTTTACTTCCAATAACGTCACAGATGAACAGCTACGATGTGACCAGTGAACCAAGTCATGCAGAAGTCAGCTGGTGACAATTTTAAGCTTTGAGCGCTGCGTCGATAATTTAATTGTTCTTTCACATACGTCACATTAGATTTATTTGTAATTTTGCATTTCCATGCATTTTACTTTTTTCCAACATGCAAATGCGCTGACTGGACAGCTGCTGTTATAACTGATATATATTTTACCATGAAAATGTTATTCAAACGTGGTACCACTCACTCCCACTCACACATATGTATTTTTAACAAGTTGACCTGCTACGAGTTGAGACATTCAGTCATGAACTATTCATGAAAATATATGGTGAGGTTATAGCTGGTATAAAAATAATATTACGTAGTAAAATATGATGAAGATTGCAGGTTCATTAAATCCTTTCAGACTCACTAATAATGTTTATCCAGTACTGGATACTTATTATATTGCTCTATATATTGTTGAATGAGGCATGAACTGCATTTACTACACTGTAAAACCTAATTTGTTTTGTTTACCACAGTGGAAGTTACTGAAAAAAAATATGCATAATAATCTGCTTTACTATTTCCACATTAAATTTTATACATTGGTATAATTGCTGGAAATAATAAAAAGGAACAAAGTAAAAAGTTATTGTTTTTAATCACAATGTAAAACTCAACACACATTTGGCTCAATGTCAGAAGGAAACAATTATTTATTATTTATTATTTATTTATTTAAAATATTTTTCAAAAAAGAAAATGAATATGTCCAATGGGGGAAAGAGCAGGTGGGTGAATATTTGGAAACATGTTACACAACATATTACAGAGGTAGTGGCAGTTACTGTCTTAAAGGTCCCGTATTCCTGTGTTTTATTTGAAGTATTCATGTCCAATAGAAGCTATATTTGTGGTTTAAAGAGCCAAAAACCACCTCAGTGTAGTTTTACATCTCCTCTCTCAAGCTTCTCTCTGGAGCTGTAGGAACAGCAGGTCAGTCAGCCAATTAGAAAAGAGGCTCTGAGCTGCTCTTCTGATTGGCTGACTGTTTTGTGAGCAGCAGACGTCAGATAAATTCCCAGAGAAACTAAATCCTCCAAGGCTGGACCGTGGGTCCGGGTGGACTGGGCTTGGGGTGTGAATCAGGGCGGTGACTGTTTTGGTGTGACATCACAAAGTTACAGAAGTCCTAATGGCTTGTTTTAAGGCTCAGTTTCTGAATACAGCCTATGTGCATTTCTCTGTGGACTGAGACCTTTGATACTTTCACATTATTAATATAGAGCCTAGACTAGCTTTATAATCAAAAAATGGAAATATAATTGTATACACTATAGGACCTTTATGAATTTTATACACTATAGGACCTTTAATGTTACACAAGTACCCAGCCCTTACCCAATGTAAGCTGTGATTGGCTCCACACATACATAATGGTTGGATGTTTAAAATGTGGCACACAATACCTTTAAAACATGATGAACCATTTGCGTATACATATGTGTACCTTTCTTTCCAGCCTGATCGTCACAGTTTTCAAAGGTGCAGGGCCCCCAGGCGCCCCACGGCGACACCTCACAGTCGATGGGACAGGGGATGTGGCACAGCTGGGACCTGTTGGGGACCGGCCCCTCGCACAGCCGGTTCTCCACCGGGCGGGAGGCTGCACAGATGAAGAAAAGCAAACACAAAATGAACAGCAGATAAAATGAATGAGGTTCACTTTGATCCTATCCCAGTTTCTCTTTATGTGGGGTATTTTTTTTTTTTTTTTTTTTTTTACCAGCCTTACAATCAACGGGAACAAGGGACACAAAATGCTTATTTACTTTTGTTCCTGGCATTAAAATCCCTATAGAGAGCAGATGAGAGTCATAGTGGGAAAAAAACCAAAACACAAAACAAAGCATGTCTGTGAAGTAGACACTATTATCCCTTTGTTTTGCTTATCGCCTCCCTGTTAGCATGTCAGAATGATAAATTAACAGTGATTATCTTGTGCAGCGCCTGTGCTAGCAACATAAAACATCGTCCTGCCCTCATCGACTCTCATTGGAAACAGCAGAGGGGATTCAACTATACAACACTGAAGGTGTGAGAGAACAGTGACGGTGTCTTGGCTCAGGTTTATTCTGTGAGGTGTGATTTGGCATCTACTTTCCCTCTTTGTGCCACATTGGATTTAAAAAGCCCTTTCCATAATGCAACTGGTAAGTGCATGTCTGTCTGAACTCCCACTGAGGAACTTTGTCGAAAGAAAATGGAGAGATGCTATCGCCATGCAAAGGCACAGCTCTGTGACATCTGTGCAGATCACGTTTCTGTGCTGAACCGTGGCAGGATAAATACATTTGATGTGTGGAGTTTCTGAAGATACCAGAGTTGATGCATTTATGTATGCACATCTTGTACGTATGTTGGTGTCAGTGTCATTTCAAAGTAGTGCTACTCTACTGTATCTTCTCGCTGTGCGTACAGGGTTTTTCTTTTATTATATTTTTATTATTCATTTGATACTAAAAAGACAGAAAATATGAGGACAGACAAGGAGAAGAGAACTTCTAGTCAGACTGAATCCAAAAGAGTGATTGACACGAGCCTTCAAGGGATAGATTGACATTTAATCTCAGTTTATAACACACAGACTGGAAACAGGGGGAAAGAGCTAGCCTAGCTCTGTCTAAAATTTAAAAAAAAAAATACACCTACCAGCACCTTAAGAGCTGACTACTTAACGTGCTGTATCTTATTTATTTAATGCTTACAAAAAATTAAGTGTTAAAATTCCAAATTGTGGAGGTCTTGGCTGCCAGCTGCACAGTCTTGATGTGACAAGATGATGATAACCTGTTAATGATTCATCTTTGGAAGCAGTAGGCAGATTCTTCTAGTTTTACCTACAGAGCCTCGCACATTGTTTGTTCCAGTTTCCAGCGTAAGCTCAGACGACTGAGTTATAAGAATGGTATTGATCTTGTCATCTGACGCTCATCAAGAAAGCAAATATTTCACAAAATGTTGAAATGTTCCTTTAAACCGCCAGGCCAGCAGTTCACCACCTCCATGCTTCCAGGTCATCACTGGTGATGAGAGAGTCCTGCTCCCCAAGAAGGGGGGTTCAACCCCCTGCCTGGAGCGCCACACCCTGACTGACACTTCTGAGCATCGTCTGCTTCACAGCTATAGAGCAAACATGTCCGCTTACCACACCCATCAGATTCCAGTCTGAAGAACACTTTCAAAGCTAATGAATAATTTGTACAAATCAGCGTAAAAACATAAAAATAGAAAAAATGTAATTTTAGTGAGAAAAACTTAAAGGAAGCTGAACTTAAAGAGGCTCTATGTGAGTTTTCTCTGTTGTTGAATGTGGTTTCTTGCTGTGAGCCGATGGTGGTGATAGTGACCGTTCAAGAGCTTTGGCCATTGTTGTCTTTACGACGTAAGAGGTGATAATACACACATTGAGCAGAGTGTCGCGACTTCAGAGAAGATAAGAGGCTCCAGTGAACTATAGGAAAGCAACAAGTCCCACCGGGGCTAGCTGGTTAGCATTAGCATCAGTAGAAGAAAAGACTTTGGCCTTTCTTTCCACCACTGGAGGCAGCTCTTAGCCAATACAGGAGTGAACTCACAACGTTTCTAAGTAAATACTATTTAATGCTAACGTTGGCTATGTAGCTTTTTCAAGGTTAGATCCACTTTAACATGAGTATCTATAACATTTAAAGGCATTACGGCTTGTCGGAAGTTTGAGCTCAGCTTAACCTTGTGTAGTTTACCAACAGCCGTCGATGCTAATGTTAGCTAGGTAGTGATAGCAAAACTTACAATTATCCCCTTTAACTAAAATTAAAGACTATAGTCTATAGTTTTATTGTTGTAATTTGTCAGGAGAAACAAACCATGACAACAAATTAACCCCCCTGAAACAATACTGGTGGTAAAGTTAAACTCTACAGCGAATATCGAAGATGCTGCAGATGTTTTGAGCCATGTTTTACAAATAATTGCAGAAGACGTGTCTTATATACTCAACTCATGACACTGCAGTTACTCCAATCAGCACCTGTTAGTGCAAGTAGACTGTTTCATTTTAATTTGATGCTACAAGAGAACAGTGACTAAATTGGTGCCATCTGTTGTGGTATCTGGTATGTGGTATATTACAAAATCTTTCCTGCACAAAAGGAGATTCCTCTTTGTAAAAACTGACCCTCAATCTTAAGAAGATGTTAGCGGTGGCATGAAAGTTAAATACGCACATGCAAGGCATTTGTAAGATTTTTCTCTACAAAGTACGAGGATGTAGTGATCTCCACTTTTCAAGTATTGAGAGATAAATTTCAAACGCGTTTTTTTATAGTGGATATTTTGTGATTCGCGCACACACACACACACACACACACACACACACACACACACACACACACACACACACACACACACACACACACACGTTCAACCTGAGGCACTTTATTTCCTGTATCCCAACTGTTCGTACAAGACATCTAAGAGCTTAAAGCCTCACATAGTCATGAGAGTTGAATCATAATTCCCTCAGAACTGTACAGGAGAAGGTAAGTGGGGCTTTTGAAATGCAAAATGGCTAATTCCTCTTACAAATACACTGCGAGTCAAATACTGAGTTTGCTGAGCCACTGTTAATCCACGTCTTATTGGGGAACTACACTGACTTCAATCTTTTAACATCAATCCATTTGTAAATGCAAAATTGAGGACCAACACAGTTTCGGTCTCTGTGTGATGAAGAGAGAGAAAAAGAAAAACTTTCTCTGCATCCATCTTCTCGATTAGTCCATTTTATAGTGTGTTCCCCAGTGAGTTCATTTTTCTATTGTGCTGAAATGACAGCAGAGCAAAAAAAATCCCTCGTGCGAGTGTGGCTTACTGTCTGCAGCGGTGGAAAATGTCTCCCGTCTCACTTCCCACATTCTGTTTGTGAAGGGAACAAAGTTTTTCTCGCAGTCCCTTCAAAGTTTCCACTCTCCTGCCCGGCTTTTTGTGCCGACAACAGAACTTTGTTGTAATACTACTTATCCCTTTGTTGGATTTGGCAACAACACAGAACACTCTGAATGAAGAGCTGCAGTTGGAGCTTGTAACTTTGGTGAAAACACATTTGTATTTTTGTGTACGAGTGTCATAAATCTACAGCACCACAGTGGTGGTGAGAACCTTCAAAAACATGTTGATAAAATCAATATGGGAATTATTTTTGTCTTCTTTTTCATTTTGTTGTGTAGGAGAGGAGAGGATAGGATTTAAGGGGAGACAAGGATAGAAGTTAGTAGAGAAAAAGAGAAGGAAGAAGAAATGAGGAGAGGAGAAGAATAGAGAATAAGAGAAGAAAGGAAAATAAAATAAAATAGGTGAAGAGCAAAGGAAAAGAAAATGAGAGGAGAGGAACCAAAGAGAGGGAGTGAGGAGAGGAGAGAAAAGGTAACAAGGACATAGGACAGGAGGATAGACCCTTTGGAGGCTGACAAAGAGAGAGGAAGTGGATAAAAAGGGACAGGGGAGTAAAAAGAGACCTGGGAGGCATGAAGCACGGGGAGAGGCCGGGGCTCCGTTATCAGCGTGACTAAAAGCACCTACCTGTAATCTGGAAGGTGATGGAGAGGAGAGGGGGGACACTAGGCTTCTGCTGTCTTTGGGTTTGACCCGCTGCAATTACAGGGGGAGATAGCGCTATTAGCTACGCACACACAGGGGAGACGGAGGCAGTATCAAACAAACACGGAGAGCGAGGGCGGGGGGCCGTACACCAGAGACGAGAAGCAGAGACAAATGCAACAGCCACAGCAGGAGAGGCCATAACCCCGGCCTGTTCACAATCAAAGGCTTTGAGAACAAGATTAAATCTCTGTTTGTGTCTCTTTTGGTCGGAGCGATAGCGCAAGATAATCTTTGTTTGTGATTCTTCTATTTGGATATGACCAAATCACACTGATAGTTTATGAACAAAAGCCACACTGACTGACTTTTGTCAAAATGTCATCTGATCAGGTTGGAGATGTTGGCGTTGGCGCTCAAAAGAAATCTGATTACCGTCTTTTTAACTTCAGAGCAACAGACTTATCTTGGTTCTTTGTTGTGATTTAACTTCTTTGTTTCATTGCAGCTAATTAACTCCTGATTGTCCTGATTTTTCATTGTCTTTTAAGACTTTCCAAGCGTTCACCCACTTGGGGGAAATGTGCTTTGTTTGCTGTGTTTTCAAGAGAGAGAAGGAAAGATCAACATCATTGTATGTGTTAAGTGCAGAGCTGCAGTCAGGCCATGGTTAGTTTAGCTTACATACATAACTGGGCTCTTTCCAAACTATGCTCAGTGACACATCTGAAGCTGACTAATAAAAAGGTGAATGAAAAAGGTAAAACAACAATTTGTGGTTTTGAAAGGTATTATCAGCTGAAACTAGCCTGTGCTTGTTAATTTCATGTAGCTGCCCTCATTATAGCTGGAGATGGATGGATAAACTGCTCCAGCAGCTTCCTCCTACCACAAGAATTATCCTTGTATTTTTCTATCAGCAAGGAGCAATGAGCTGTGTCTCTGTCACCTCCTTGGGATTCATATTTCTTAGTCATGTCACTTTTTTTTTCTCTTAATCATGTCTCTCTGTATTATTTCTTGATATCTTTGTTCTTTGTTAAAAATGTAACCGTTCACAAGGAAGAAAAAGAAATATCTCAAGCACAAAACGCCTGAATTGTTGTTTTTATATTTGTGTAAATAAGACATCTTAAAATATATTTGCAGGCATTTTTGGACAGAGGCATCTGTCTGTTTCCCCTTGCTTCCTGTCTTTATGCTGAGATAGAGATCTTCGTGTAACACACAAACAAGAGATTGATATTGATTTTCTGCAGAAAGAAAGTAAATAACCGTAGAAGACGTTCTTCTAAGCTGCATGTATAGTATGTAGCTAAGAATTTAAATATGCATTGAGCATTAATGGACCTTTATGTGACATTTAAGTCATTGTTCTGGTCAGATACTGGGAAATGTGACCAAAATGAAAACCCCCACAAGGCTGGAAGTGGTGCTGTAGGGATCCATATGCTCCAGCAGCTGCACATAACCTAACCCCCAGTTACACAGCCTTTCTGAATGCCATAGATACAGATCTGGGGTCAGATTGGAGCTACTCCCCCATAAAGATTCAGGTTAAGATTTAGGAGGTGGTAAGCTGATTCCAGATCTTGGCCCCAGGGCATCCTCCTCCCTTTTGCATGGTGATATTAATGCTTGAGAACGTGGAGAAAGACGGCACTGGTTGCAGCAAACTTGACTTGAGCCACTGTCTGCCTCTCTGTCTCAGTGGTATGCTGGGAGATTACCCCCCAATGGAAGGAAAAGAAATCCTGCGCCAAGGAGATAAGAACTTTGTGTGCGTGTCTGTGTGTGTGTGTGTGTGCGTGCGTGTGTGTGTGTGTGTGTGTGAGTGCAAACTCTCACACACACAAGTCACGCACATTTCTGCACAGCCAGCCCTGGCAGCACCAGTCTCAACATGCTTATTTATATGAATCTTTAACAGTATGTTAACAGACGTTAGAGGCACCTCAACATGTATGAACACCCCAGGTTTTTATGTGCTCTCACTCACCCTATAGTCCTTATAGCACTTCAGCTTGAAGGAGACAGACAGAACAAGGACATACAGTCTCACAGGGTATACATTATACATTCTTCTTTATGTTACACAATACACTTTGTCTGTCTATGGATTTTATCTTTGCTACCATACGTCATTATTCTTTAATTAGGGCAGATTCTCAGAGAACCGAGGGGCCACAGATCAATTCAAACTCAGAAACATTGCATTAGATTAGCAGAGGTACTGCCAGCTCTTCCCTCACCAGTCATTTATTATAAATGTATTCAATGTCACACTTTGCAGTTTGGGATTAATATTAGAGCCCTTAAATAAATATTACAAAGAATAAAATGTAATCATCTGGAACAAATACATGTGTCCACCATCTATTAATGGTGGACACATGACAGCTAGAACTAAACCCATTCTAAATTGTTTTGCATAAAATCCTCCTAAAAAGTTTGCACTAAAGACATGTTTTAACTACAGTAGTAAAGACGAATGATTTATTAAAATTAAAATACTTAAAATACTCTTATTACGCATGAAATGTAGATATTATTATGGAAAAATGTGTTTTCAGACATTGATAGATTTAGTTTGGAACGTGCAGGTAATCTGATGAAGTCTATTCACAGAAAAAGATTTTGAGATGTGTGATGTGTTTTACAGAGCACAAAGTCTCACAAAGGATTTCGAATAACTAAATAAACATATCTGGGAAAACATAAATCGATAAAATGTTGCTGTTGAGAGTTTCGTTAGCTTTACAATCTGTTTCCAGACCTTTGACTCTACGTCTTAGATATTTTTCTGAAGTTCAAATAGAAGGTCCGCTGTTATTGTGCTCTGATGACTGTTTCCGCAGCCGGTAGAACAACGAAGCCTTTGTAAGAAGGATTAAAAACCGTTACGTCACTTTCAGGTGCTAGAAACACAGAATTTAACGAAAATGGCCAAACAAATACAACTCATAACAGACTGTTGTAAGGTGGCTTAGAGAATTAACATCTTAACTCTTTAATTGATATTTTTAATTGCTCAACTTGACAAACATTAAGGCAGTTGCTCTTCTTCTTACGTGTTTGTAAATCCTTAAAACTAATTTTCATCTTGATTGAAGATAAATGGCTATAAACAATGTAACTGATTTAATTATCATTTTCTCCCATTTTATAATTTCTTCGTTTTATTTACTTTTATTATTTCTTGCTTAACTGTAAAACACTTTGTAGAGCTAAATGAATAGTCCTGTAAATAGTATTATATGAATAATAGTATTATATGATATTTTTACTATTGGGAGCAATGGTTGGGACATTTGGCAAAAGTGTCAACTGGCATCTCACCTCTTAGACTTTGTCACTCTCTCACGCGATCAGCATAGTTGGTCTCCATAAGCTTAGTCTCAACTAATGTCTTTAACACCCTCTTTAAGAGGGCAGCTTTGACTCTAAGCTGGCTTGACAAGTGTCAGAAACGGAGGCCTTTGCACTTGTGACCACTGACAAGTCACAGCAGGACACACGAGCGGACAAATCCCTGTTCTAAATGACTCCCGATTTGGTTTAAAATGTGCTGTTTCGGTGTTCAGATGCTGAGTGTGGCCACACTCATATATAATTGAGGACTGAAGATGCAAGAAAAAAAAACTACAATGGCTATTAATGCAGATGCAATACTATTTGTAATTGTATATTTGTACATGAATTGAGACAACATGCAGGCTCATGTCAGCATTTGATATGCAATTATCTGCTACAAATCCACAAGGGGACTGCGGAGGGACTTATACGCTGTGTTGGGTGGGGGAGCACAGACGCCGTCATGTAGCAGCGCTTGATGAAATTTATTTGAGTTACACTTGAGAATTCAACTGATTTGTCTCAGGCTGTGTGATGCTGCACATATGTAACTGTGGTGTTGACTTTTGTCACAGCGTGGAACGAAGACGATGTTTTACAAAGAGCGGTTTCTTCAACACAACGCAAAGCAAAACAAAAATGAAAAGGCTTCGGGTTGTAAATAATGATGCATTCTTGCTAAAGCTTCCAGGATGTGGTCATATATATATGTGACTTCCCACCTTTCATGCTGTGCGAACAAATTTTATGTTTGGATTTGTGTCCATTGATTGACTCAGTATATAAAATGTAATCATAAAGGTCGTCACTGAGCCTGCACTAAGTGGGTACTTCTAGAATAAATGTCTCTATGTGCAATAACCACTGTGGATTTGTAAATTGCTATGATTTTATTGTTTGCGTTATTGTCCTGCATGTTGTTACTTTACTTATTTTACTTGATATGGACCTGAAATGTGAAAAGTTATTAATAATAATATTACAAAAATCACAGTGGACAGGGGGGATATAGGAAAGAGCAGTGGGCACAGAAATAGAGCCTGGAATAAAAGAAACACCTGAAAGGATGGAAGACAGGAATAGTGGAGTGAGTCACATCCATTGGTTACACCATAGTGCAGAGCAGCATTATGAAGCAGTGATGATCTTCCTTGTGTTTGGGAGAAATTTGACTGACCTCAAGACCCACTCAAAGCTGTGGGAAATGTTGTGTATGGTATAATCCATATCCTTGATGGTGCTTGAAAATATAAAGAAACACTAAAGATTTAACACGGTGCATGTGCTGCAGAGTGACGATGCCACCACATGTGTGTTCAGAGTGAGCTCAAAACAAATTCTATAAGTGGTGTAATTCAAGGTGTGAGTGGGCGCAAACAAATGCAAATTCACTCTGAAGGATGAAAAGGATAAATGCAGATAAATAAAAGCAACATTTTCAGGTTCTTCCTTCTACACAACAATTATGCAGGATTTTCGCTTCCTTTCCTCTTTACCTTTGTCTTTCTCTCTGAGGCCGTTGAGGTATTTTAGAAGCTCTGCGTTGGCTTGGACACAGTAAACTTCTCTGGTCTGCAGGCCTCCTCCACAAAGCCCCGTCAGGTTGCTGCGTCGACGGTCCTGTTGGCTTAGCAACAGGTCAACGCGGCAGTCGCTCCACTCCGTGGTTCTCCAGGTGTAACTGCAGACAAAGACAGCGCGGAACAGCAGGGGTTGGGTGGATGAGGGTGTGACGGAGTTCAGTGTGGGAGGAGTGTAACAGCACATTTACAGTCTTGCAGAAATAACATTAGCACATAAAGATCTGTTGCATAGTTACAACCAATCTAGCTCTTTAATTTTTCTGAAAACATCATAAACCGTGGTACAGTTTGGATATGCGTATTAATATAAGTATTCTTCTTCACTGCTGTTAACCATGTATTTGCCCAACAGAAGAAGATGTGATGTAAGATTTTTATACATACAGATGAGTATGAAGGTAAACTGTAACTGATGTAAGTGATGTAAAGTGGCTGGATGGTAATACGTGTCAGTGGCCACCAAACATTTATTTTTTGTTTCTATAAATAAAGTGAAATAAAATAACCAGTCTGACAGAAAATCAAACACTCTAGGATGAGAGTGGGAACAGGTAATTTGGCAGTAGGTGTGTAAAGATGATATAGGATGAAACTGAGGGAATGAAGGCCATCTGTGGGCCTGCACTCTGAATCTTGTGTGAGAGATTTTGTGGGACTCCAATATCCTTGCAGTCTCCCTGCATTTGTCTCCACTTTGTGTCTGGCACCAGCCCAAGCACTTATACTAATCTGTCTCCATATGCTGTCTCCCACACACACACACATGTACATACATACATACTCCGCCATGGACCACCCAGGAGAGCAAATTAACTTGGCAATATGAGTAAAGGGAAGTCAACAGGAAACGTGTGCAGCCTCAGTTAAGTTGAATACCAAGCAGTTTCATTTTACTGTATCTGAGCTTGAGCTCTGTTGGAAAACAGAATAAGTCCCTGCAGTGTGTTTTGTGCTGGAGCAAGGTCTTGACAATCTTGTAACCAAGAAGGAAGGTATAATCACAACTTAACATGCAATTCTATCCCTGTGAAACACAAGCCCCTGTCGGGAGCCAAGCTACAAAGCCCACGTCTACACTTTCACTTTTTACTCAAATTCAAAAAGCCTCCGCTCACTCCCCGCTGTGCCCAACCGCCCCATTATCTGAGGGAACTCACGTGGCGCAGGGCGGCACACCATCACCCTGTGGCTCACAAGGCTCCGACTCCTCCAGTGGTGGGCAATCCACCCCCTCACCCACAGGAAACTGGAGCACCTGTCTGCTCCGGGTGCGATTTCCTCTGGGAGACCCGGGGTCCACGCAGGTTTTGGTGCAAGGGCCCCATTCGACCCAGTCGGTTACCTGGCAGTCTTTGGGGAGGACGCAGGACTGGACAGTCAGAGGCAGGTCCCTGGGTGAGCAGAGGCTGGAGAGGAAGGAGAGGAGAAGGGGTGGGTGGAAGAGGAAGAGGAGGTATGGTTATGAGAATGGACTTGAAAGAATAAAAGGTGCCAATTACTCCACAGTTTCCTTTGTGTGGAACTCAAGTACTGGAGGAGAAGCAATAGTCCAGCATGTAACCTCTCAGTAAAACCACATTTGTACAGATTAACCAAATGAGATCTAACACATTAATTCCTCAGTTCCTGTTATTATTGTTGTTGTTATTGTTCTATTTATTACGTTTTTACACCATTATTTAAATGCATCAGCGCTGACATTTTGAGTTACCATCAGTCGAGGAACAGAAAAGGAGATAAGAGATCCACAGACATATTTTTCTTTTGAAGAATTTCTGACTATCTTACACACATGTAATGTAGAAATCAGAGGGTTGTTACGTATAACATCACTACGCGTCACGACAACTATAATTCACTGATTACCTCCCAACGTCATGAAACTTTCTGTTGAATCTGGTCATCCACAACTTCACAGCTCTCTACAGCAGCTATGGATTCATTAGCTTTTGACAAACAATGAATTTTAAAATTGTACTAGATTGTAAAACAAGTAAGTTTTTACATTTAGGTGATGAAACTTTCCGTGTCTCAGAAAGAACAGGTCACAGATGAAATATTCAGTTGGTTTATGGCTCTGTGTGTGTTTGGGGGAGTTATTTTTATTGCTTTTAATCTGTAAAGCAAATTGTGATCGGTTGGATGGTTGGTTGGACAGGTGGTGGGTTGGTGATTGATTGATTGATTGAGCTTCCAGTCAGGCTAAGATAAGATAAGTAGCTGCTCACTCACATTCTGCCTCACATTTAATGGTTATACAGTTATGAAAGTGGAATTAATCACAGCATATTTGTGTGAAATAATTTCTTTAAGTTAGTTGTTTATTATTTTTTCTTTTGTCTAGATTGACTTATTGACCAATCATTTCATTGAATAACAATGTAAATAATGCGTCCAACCCCCCAAGACAGATCCTTTTATCCTTTTGTTATCCTCAACTGGTCACGGACCACATTTATGAAAAACAGAGTGAAGTTAAATCTTTTTTTTTTTTTTTTTTTTTTCCCGCTTTGTTAATGTCACTGTGCCGAGATGCCTTAAAGAGACGTTTTCTGGTCTCTGAACATGTCAGAGCAGGAGATGTGTGACACCACGAGTGCTGTGCTAAGCTTCACTCTCTGCCCTTGACTGGTGCCACATTTTTTGTCATTAGCTGCTCTCATTAGCATACGCACCGCATAATCACTTTTACATTCAGATTAAAACAGGAGTGGTGTGGCATCCTCAACTCTTAAGTGTCAAGACAACCAAAACAACCTCTGATCAATTGTTCTCACACATCTTTTGATCGTCTAAATAGCATTTAGATGTAATGAATAACCCGTCCTCTTTGGGCCCCTTTTGAATCATTAGAAATTTGTTCTAACTAAAGCCGACTGCTTTCTGCTACTAAGTCTGGATGTCTTTCCCCTCGAGGCGATGCAGCTGACGAGCTATTAGTGCTAATTACAGCTCTGCTTCATTTAGAAAACTCTCATTTAGACATTGCCACCACACTTCACCTCCAGCAAGTCAGACTTTTGCTATAAATGAGGAAATGTATGAGCTGAGCATGAGTTGCATGTGTGTGTGTGTGTTTTTTTTTTCTTTAACTCCTGTGTCTTTGGCGATTAAAACACCTCTGCAGTCTTTGAAGTGGTACTGAAGCGACACTGTGAAAAATCGTGGTTTTGTTTTTCTGCCAAACACAGTGTGCCGGCTTTTTTTTTTCACATCTGAGAAACACAATGAGGAATTTAAACATTGACTGTGAGGCACTGAGGGTGATGGCTCGATTTCCTGTCTCAGATGCAACTTCTTGTGTTTTAAAAAGCCCCATAATGCAGCCAATGACCCATTTTTGCTGCAACTGGATCCTTTGAGTCTTCACCGTTTGTTGTGTGCATGCCCGAGCATTTTTGCGGAGATTTCAAAGTTGCAAAAAGAAGTCATTATTTCTTCATCTCAGTCATTGAGACAGAATGAGGACACAATCATTCTCTATTTAAATAAGTGAGATGATGTCTGAAAATTTTTTTAAGCCTTTAGGTTTTACACAGTGACTTGCAACAATGGACTCCGAGGGCTTTCAGAGAAAAACACAGGCGGGCAGCGGGTCCTCATGTTTTAAGACATGCATGCTCATTACTTGAACTGCATTCATAATAACACCGTGCAGCAGAAATGGTCTAAAAACATAATTTTATGTGGGTCAAGTGATTAAAGAAGCCTTTAAACCCCTGGAGAGAAAAAAATATTGAGAATAGAAGTTGAGAAAAAAAGAGATGAGACACAAAATGCAGTGATGTAATGTGATCCACTCCATCAGTGGCGGGAATATTTCAAAAGGTCACGATGCATGATGGTGAACGGGACAGACACAAGGCAGGGGACTGAGCTATGAGGACGTGGGCTGTTTGGGACGGGTGGAGGACTGTGGAGAAAGTAAAAGCCCAAAGACAGATGTTCATCAAACAAAATTGGAAATGAAGTGAGCAAGATGTTCAGAGAGCGTCTGGCTAGGATATGACTGGGTTATTGCTTCACTGGGAAGTTTGTTCCACTTTTACGAAAGTGGCAAAAACAACTATGAATATTTCAGAACAAGAAATAAACAAGTCAAGGATTAATATTTATGCTCCTAAGGGCATGTGAGTTGTTTTCACGGTTCCTTTGAAATATTTGATCCCAGTCGCTGCTGAGAGCTTGGCGCCAACAAAGCATTAATGAATAGATTTAGTACATAATTGATCAACTCTTAGAGTACAGTGGCATGTGACAGATATGAGATGTGAATGGAGGCTTGCTCTACTGACACCGTCACTGATTCTTTCCTGGAGATCAGAGACCTTATGAAAGCCCCAACTCCAAGTTTCTTGGGATAAGCGCTGACATTTTAAGTTACCATCAGTCGAGGAACAGAAAAGGAGATAAGAGATCCACAGACATATTTTTCTTTTGAAGAATTTCTGACTATCTTACACACATGTAATGTAGAAATCAGAGGGTTATTACGTATAACATCACTACGCGTCACGACAACTATAATTCACTGATTACCTCCCAACGTCATGAAACTTTCTGTTGAATCTGGTCATCCACAACTTCACAGCTCTCTACAGCAGCTATGGATTCATTAGCTTTTGACAAACAATGAATTTTAAAATTGTACTAGATTGTAAAACAAGTAAGTTTTTATATTTAGGTGATGAAACTTTCCGTGTCTCAGAAAGAACAGGTCACAGATGAAATATTCAGTTTGTCAGTTGGAAACCGAAAATATGAGAATGTTCTAATATAATAATATAAATATAATATAATTTAAAAAAAAAAGACTTCTTGGGACAGAACTAATCCTGGTTTAGGAGGCACTGAGTTGACCTACTTGATAATAGGTATTGAATATGTTGTATCCTTCATTTGTTTTCCTGGGTTTCATTAAAAAAATTGGGGCGAGTCCATAGACTGTGAACAAAAGTGGATGTAGACTCATGGGCTTTAAACCTGCTTTCTATCTAATGACCATCAGGGGGCGACTCCACTGGTTGTAAAAAGAAGTCAGATTGTATTGAAGTCTATGTGAAAATGTCCCTACTTCTCACTTGATTTGTTAGCTCAGTAAACGTTTTCCTAATGAGTTTATGCATTAGGGTGTGGTTACTGTGTGACTGACAGACTGTACCACACACCGCGACAGAGCTCCACCCCTCACTCCCTCTCAGCTCCACCTTCTCCTCCAAATATGATTTCGTCTGGTTTCAAAAAACCAAGATCAAATCACAAACTGGAGGCTTCAAAACGGCAGCTCACAAACCAATGGGTGACACAGTTTGTTGAGACACGGGTCAGCCCTTGTCTTGCCCAGAGGGTGATGATGATGCTGAATGAAGACTATTTAGAGCAATGTTTACAGTGTTTAGCTGTCTAGTTAAAAACTCTCTCTCGCACACACACGCGAAAGACCTGTGTGGATGGACTTGCATCACTCCGCTCTCAACCACATGAATCTGATAAATGCTCAAAGATGTTAACGTCTTCTGCGAGACCATATGTCAGATGCAGGGAAAACTGAATTTCGTTGTCATTTCAGCTGCAGTTATCACAGGGAGCGCACACACAAAAAAAGAAAAACCCCTGCTGCCCTCAAATGTGTGCGGGAGAGACATTTTTGTGCCTTATTTGATGAACAGAAGTGGAATAAAATCTGCAGCAACTCCCATGTAACGTCAAAGGGTTTTAGAGTAAGAATTCAAAACCTTACATGGTTACACGTGGAAGCTCAATGGTTTATTTACAGACTGGGTTTAAAAAATTCTGCAGCCTGTTGGAAATGTAGCTCTCGTACATAGGCTCTGGACATGCACCAAAATCCGTCAATGAAGATTCACTGTTAGATTTTTAATGTCATAGCCATACATTTTTCATTTTGTCCAAAACTTGATATTTCAGGATGATTGTAAGGTGCTACCTGCTTTTCCCACAATCGCTGAAGGACTGGACCCAGACTGCAAAAACAATTGGACGGCAAATGATTGGAAGTCATAGGGAGAGAGAGTTTTATGGACTGAATTAGGAAAAGTTGGCATTGTGGGGAAGGACAGAGAAATACTTATATATAAAAGCACAAGAGGATGAGGTGCATATCATACCGTCGCTCATTTTCAATCTTTCCTTCCTTCCTTATTTCTAGGAAAACCAGTGTATTTTGGTTCACCCCATTGTATTTTGGTGCGGTGGGCTTGGACTACTTCTGTTTGGAAACAGGCTGTATCTTTTTATTTTTAGTATTGATGTTATACTTCAGGTGTAGAATCGAAAAAGATAAGAAACTGTGCGGTTACTTCCATGTTTACTGACACAGTTAAGAGAATGACTGTGGGTGTTTAATTGAGAGATGGATGCATTAACATTTCTTGATTGCATTGTCTTTTTTGATGCTTTGCAAGACGCAAGTGTAGATGCGATAATTAAGTACAATGAATGACATTAACCAGTCAGTGAATATATGTTTCCCTTGACTGACTCTGTAGGAGACGCTTCTGACATCAGCGACAGCCTGACACTTACAGTGGGACAATCGGGCATGTCGTCTATTTACCAAATCCCAGTAACAAATCCAAGGCTTTGCATTAATGGCGCCTTCCTCTCTGCAGGCTGGTGGCAGACTCATTTCTAGGGAGTAAATGTTTGATGTGCATTTCAGGCAGAGACTTCTGCTAAGAAATGAGTGGGAATTGAGAGCCATTTGATCTGTCTTATTATCACTCAGCAAGTGTGACTTTGTAGCTCGCAGCAATATTAAAGAGAGGGTGAGAGGTAAGATCCCACTTGGGTTTACCAACACTGTAAATGCAAGCACTCATACATTGACAGCTTGAATTCTGGAGAGCAGTGCCCATTCAATTACATATTCAAGTAATATTTTGATTGATTGGTTACAATATAGCATTTTATGATACAACTTAAAGGCCCCATATAGTATAAAGGTAAATATCTTTGCCTTATTTGATAACAAATCAGGTCTAGATTATTACTGCACTATATTGATACTGTGAAAGTATCAAAGGTCTCAGTCCACAGAGAAATGCAAACAGCCTGTATTCAGAGACTGAGCCTAAAAACCAGCCGTCAGGACTTCTGTAACTTTGCGATGTCACGACAAAGCAGCCACGCCCCAAGCTCAGCCCACCTGGATCCACCTGGATCCACCATCCAACCTTGCTGGATTTGGTTTTTCTGTGTTTACCTGAAATCTGCTGTATTTTCATTGGATCATCATCATCATTTCATTTGGCTCTTGGAACCACAAAAATATCTTCTTATGGATATCAACACTTAAAATAGAAAAAATACAACACTAGTATGAGTGTAAAGCATGGCTTACTGAGTTGTTTTATCCTTCACTACTCATCTAAGTTCATAGGCTACAAACTCGACTCCAAAATCATAAACATTTTTTCTCACTGACTCCTAGTTTTGGTTTTGAAACAGCTATCACTTCATATCACTATGATGGCAACTTAAACTACAGTATCTCCATGTGAGAAAATATCCATCTTGTTTTTTGGGTGAACTGAGCCTTTAATATGTCAGCAGTCGAAACCTGTGTTAACAAAGCTTCACTGTTTAGAAGATTTACTGTGGCAATTTTATGGTTTGGCAGGGTGACATTTTGAGTGACCCTTGATTTGTTCACTTTTTCAAGACACATATATTACAACACATCCATTCAAAACCCAGAGGGGAAAAAAAAAAAACAAGAGAATTGCCATATTTTAAAGAGTGCCACAATAAGTCTTGGCTGAGATTGATTTTGTGTCATAAAATGAGTTGCTTTGCCACTTCCATCCTCGGAAGTTGACATCAAATACACTGTGGTAGTTGTGCCTCATTGCTCTGACAGCACAGCAGTGACAAAGACACAGCCGATAAACATCCTCCCCTACATGTCACCTCCTGACAGCGAGAAGAAAAACTTGGAGGAAAACAAATTTGGCATCATGTTTAGCTGTTAGAAACCCAGTGACATAAGGACCAGCACACCTAAACATCACAGCAACAAAGACACATGACAAGGATTAACAGTTAGATGGAAATGCAGATAGTAAGTATAGTAGATAGTAAAGTAAATTAGTGAATGTAATATGTGTTTACATCACCTCGGTTGTAATAAAACCAATAATTCATCCTATTTTTAAGATGTAATTCTGATGGAGTTTTCATCTGTGCCCTTGTTGGAAGATTAAAGAGTTAGACAATATAAGTGCCACAGAAAAAAACAAAACACATTAACTTTAATGTCACATTAACATAAAAACAGTGCCACTCACTTGCGTCCCACAGCGCTCCCATTCCTATGTATGCAGGTCACATCCCGAGTCTGGTAGCCCACCTGGATGTCCCAGAAGGGACTCTCTTGCCGGTTAAGGCGGTTCCTGGTTCGTTTCTTCTGGATAAGCTCCCTGGTCTCTGGATCTTTGACTCCTGCTCGCTCCCTGAGCCCTTGACCTTTACCTTTCCTGCGTTTTGCTTGACGTGCTGTCCGTGTCTGCGGGAGGGCGCAAGGGTTCCACGGTCCAACCCTGAGACTGTACATGCCCTCTGGACCCGTGCAAGGCCCTGGTTTACAGGACTGGAACTCAGTTAGGTTGGGACAGACAGCGCCTCCAAAAAGCGGAGGAACCAGGACACTGCGGACCCTGTTCCTGAGACCTGTTCCACACGTTTTGGAACAGGATGTCCATGGTGAATACTCAGAAACCACACAATCCTGGGGGCAAGGGATCAAACATGCCTGTTCCAGGCGAGGCTTGGGCTCAAAGTACTCACAGATGGCATCATCTGCTGGGGAGCCGTCTGACTTGAGTATGCAGCCCACCTCCCGGGTCTGAATGCCCTCTTCGCCTCCACTGCATGTGAACGGCCGTGGGGCCCCAAAGGTCCTTGCCGACACTGGCACGCACTCGTTCCAGGCACCCAGTTTCCAGTCATAAAGGTCCTTGTGCCAGTCACACACGCGGAAACAGTTTCTCTGGTTGGACGGACGCAGGCCCTGGTCACAGTTGGTGTGAAGCGTCGTCCAGCCCTCCACATGGGCACACCAGACTGCCCGGCTTTGGCTGCCACCCGGGCCACAGTCGCTGCCCATGCACCTTCCCCATGGACCTGGGAAACAAACGAACAGACTGAAATTAAAATGAGGTAACACACGAAACAATAAACATTTAGCTTCAGATGTAACTCCAAGAATAACAGTCTGGTGTCCTATTAGAAACCTCAAGAGTGAACAGCTTGATTACAAAACAAAACAGAAGTGCGACAAAATTTAGAGGAAACATCTCAACCCTGAGTTCATAGCAATGATGCTCCTCAGATTGGAGAGGTTGAGAGATTGCATCAAGGTGTATTGTTTGGTCATGGATCATTTAAAGAATGAACAAGACATAATTGAACAGGCTGTGAATTGACTGCAAGTGTAGGATTAACGAACATCCTGCAGTTACACTAGCAACGATCAGTACAGATCAATGATGCCATTTGAAAACTCTTATGTGCTTTTTAAACAGAAATCCATATTATGCAAGCAGCAATTAGTCAAACACTCTAGACTCCACACATCAAAGAGATAGTTTACTTTCGTCTGTTGTTAACTAAGGAGAAGCATATAATGCATCTTCAAGGATGACACACTAACTTCACAGACTCTTCTAATATGGTCCTTGATGTAAAAGGTGTTGAAAAGCTGTCGGCAACCCACAGCAGATAATTTGTGAGTGCAGAAAATATGTTGCAGCCAATGAAGATAATCTGTCACCTTGTTTTGCACCACACTCATGACAGACTCCACATTTCTTTAGCGCTTAGTGGTTAAAAAAAAAAAACGCCTGAGTGCTACAGCATTGGGTTGGGAAGGGATGATTAGGCAATGCAAATACAACGTGCAACTGTGGAGATTATAGGCGATCAAAGAAAAGTGTCTGAAAGCCAATTTACAGGGGTCATGAGTAATCTGTGACATTTATCAAACTCTATTGGCAACCTGCAGGAACTGCCACAAATATCAATAAAATTTATTTGCCTGTACACAAGTCTCGGGCTAATCCTCCTCTTATCCCCTCTTGCTCACTGCAGCAGAGATTTAACAAACAGGACTGGGGTAGTAAAGAGGTGCTCATACAAACATTATGTCATCATACACAATCGTATATTAAAGCAGAAAAAAATACTGGCAATACTAGGCTGGAGAATTAAGCTTAAAAAGAATGAGGCTGAGATGGTGGTTTATTTTGATTCAATCCAACATCTACTGTAAATACTGCTTTAAATAGACCAAATATGTGTCCGTCACTGAAAATAGTCCCCAACACATGCACTGTTCCTGTTTGACTGAATAAAAATACAGTGCCAAGGATTTTTTTTAACGTGCAATATTAATAATACAACTACATATTGAATAGATTAACATTGTCATTCGAAGCCAGTGGGTTTAGGACTGAGGGCCCCAGACTGGGTAAACTCACCAGGAAGTAATGAGAAATTAAATTACACAGCTTTTTCATGGTAGTTTTTGTCTATAAGATCAATATAGAAAAATGGCAGCTTTATCCTTTAACAGCTGAAAAGTCCTGTGTTGCCTGCTCATGTTATCGTCCTCCTGTTATCCATTGATATATTGATCAGCAACCCTATCAACCCAGTGCAGATACACAGTATTATGTTCACTCTGAGTTTACTTACTCCTCCTCTACAGAGGAACAATATCTCTTGTCCCTGAAAGCTAAAAAAACAGATCTCTGCCAAGCTCACTTAACTCACTTAACTGCTTTATTACATTGCTATTCAATTACATTAAAGCTTTTAGTCACAGGCCTTCTGGTGGTTTGCCCTCTATAACTAACTGAGAGCCTGTATGGTATAAAGTAGAGAAGGCAGGACCCAGCTTTCTGCTTCACCATGAGAAATGTCTCAGCTCAGCTCAATGAAAAACATTAATTAACACAGGGTGGCTGCACTCACACACCAGTCTTGTTATCCAAAGACTGGTGATACAACAACAACAACAACACAGAAGAAATCAAACTAATTGCGAAGCTTCACATTTGACCTCACATTAATCTCTTAGGTAATTGCTTGTATGAGCATGTGGCCGGGGGTTGATCGGACCCTTAGTGGGCAGTGGGCAGGTAAAGGTGAGGGCAGCTCGTGTTGACCCTCGCCCATGGAGAGTTAAAAAAAAAAAAAAAAAAAAAAAAAAAGAAACCCATAGCAGGCAGACAATTAGGAGCACATTTCTGGCAGAGACTGCCTCTGATGAGGCGGCTTGAAGCCTTGTTGCTGATCTCAGCTGCTGATAGTGCCGACAGGGTGCATCTTCAGTCAACATGACGCCGGGCTCACAGGAACCTTAAAGCAAAGTCTAAATGACTCACCGCTGTATCAACACGCTAGATCAATGTCCTATCATTATGTGATTTCTAGGCATCTATAGCTCCAGATCACATCTTGCCACTATATACTGACTGCCTTTTTAGAAACTGTGGTATACAGAGAGTAAAGTACATTCAGTATTCCCCAGACAAATCTCCCGCAGAGACTATAAACTCTATGTGATGTTTATTTTTATTCCAATAATTGAAAAAGGCATCTTGGAAGTCTTGCCTCCACAATACAAATGGATAAAACCATACAATGTTATCTCTTGACTCCTCAGGAAAAGAAGGGAAATGCAGCAGAAGAAAATGCACATTCATAATCTAAAATGGAGAAGAATCAGACAGATTGTCTAGCGCCAATATAAACCACCTCTCACCCAAATCTAATGCATCCCAGACAGAAGTTATCTTCTGCAAGACAATTCTCTGGCACAGCCCTCATATTCGACGCTCCCCTGGCTCAGCAATGTAGAATAAAACAGGTCCTCGACAAATAAAGGTCACAACACTTGACCGTATTCGACCCCGTAGGGCTGCCCTCTTTATCGCATATTTTGTGTTGTCAGATCTTTGCAGCTGTCTACAAGCGTTGCTCCAATGTTTACACACAAAACTGAAACTTGGTCTTTCTTCTGCAAATGCAAATCAATGCCAAGCCCAGGTAGCCTACAGCTAACTTTTCCATATTAAATGCAGGTTGACAGCAGCATTTCACATTCTGAAAACAAACACCGTCTCACCTCCATTTATCAAATGCTCCGCAGAAAGTATTGAGAATCACTGTCAGATCTTTTGAAAAGATACATAATCATCCTCTGACGTGGAAATCAAAAGTATAATGACTGTTATTAAACTAATAGTCATCAAACGTTGACTGGATTTTGATCACAGTCCAGTTCTGTCTGTCCCACTATCAGGTTTGTACTTGATCATTTGCATTCAAGTTATTTTTTGTAAAAATCAAATTGAAGACAAACGAACAAACATAGTTGCCACATTTACATCTGGGTGAAACTCAACATTTGCAAACATGAGCACGACCTCTCAGGGGCTCGGACAGCATTGCATGTATAGAGCTCAGACCTGTGTAATCTAAATGTAAATTTAGTTTTATCATTCAGCAACTAAAATATCCATTCTCTGTGTGTTCATTATTAGAGTTGATAGTGAATTTACTGACAACCTCTGAAGTCTCTGCAGTCTTGTCAGATTTCAGGTTAAACAGGAAGCAGAATTGCGTCACTATCGTGTGTGAGTCAATCAAAAGTGAGCAAGGTAAGTCAGCGTAACTTCGCTATAGAAAAACTGTTTGGAGAGACAAATCACAACAGTGTCGTGTGTATGTAAATGTAAAAATGCTCTTTTCAGACTGTTGACTTGTTTAACAAATGTGCTGTGATTGGCTATTGACTCGATAATGATAAGAATTACAAAAAAATGTTTCAAGTTATTTGTAATTTCTCTCCAGAACAGCATGTGCAAGTCTTTTCTGGTTTGAAAAGACACTATGGCTATGGTTTGGCTAAATCTACACAAGTAAAACAACTCGGTGAGGCCTCAGGGAAAGATTATGGTTTGGCGAAATAAAAAACATTACAAAAATATTTTTGTTTGGGTTAAAACGACAGATAAATGAACATTTTCTCTGCCGCTGATTGTGGTTTCTTGTTGAGAGCGGGTGGTGGTGATTGACGCCGTTATAATATGTCAGTGCTGAACAGTGCTGTGCATTCAAGGCAAATTGAGGAAAGAGGAAAAAAAAGATGTAATAGAGAGATGACTTTGGCGTTGCTTTCCACAGTTGGAGACCTGCTGTCGATGACTAAAGGAACAAAGGTTGGTGTTGAGCTGCAATGTTTTTTTTTACACTGGTAAGTGAACTGGCAATGCTAACGTTGGCTATGTAGCAATAGCAAAACTCCTGTGAGATGAGGGGACTTTCATCGTCATGGTTACAATAGTATCCGTGTGCTTAAGGTTCGAAGAGGTTAAAAGAAACTGTCAGTTGTCATTGACTTAAACTTGTGTACAGTAAATAGCACAACAGCTAACGTGGAAACCTGTTTGGATTTGTTGGAAGTTTCTGCTCAGCCAAGTCAAGTTCCTATTTATGAAGGCAAATTAAAAATCCATGCATGTCTGGAGTACATGCATGGATTGTCAACAATCTGTCAACAAGCTTGCGTTCGTGTTGTGTTTGCTGTCACCACAGTGTAGTCAGAGATGAGAGACAATGAGCAAAGAACGGAGGACGGTGCTGAAAGTATAGGAGAGAAAGGAGCAGGCCCGGTGACCTGTTCTGACAATATATGTATAAAGGAGAAGGAAAATGTGTTGACATCATGATATGAACCGAGAAAAATGGATCTAATTTACGAAAACATGCTGGTAATTTAAATGAATCAACTGCTAATCAACCCTGATCAAACCATCCAAAGGTGAATTTTCAATCGCAGAAAGCGTAATTATAAACATTCTCTAATTATAAACCTCAATGGCCACAGCAGATGATAGAAAACTATATTTCATCCTTAAATGTATTCTTTCCACTCGTGATGAGATAAAAATAATAATAATAATAATGAAATAAATACAGAAGCTCTCACTCACTTTCACACATATTTTAAAACCTTAAGGTCCTAATTAAAATTTAAAAAAAAAAAAAAAAAAAAAACCTGAAAAGTCACCAAAAAGAAAAAGAAAAGTTCTGCAGGCAACTTAATTTCAATCACAAAATGTGTTTTACCTGAAGTCCCATGGAGGGACTCCAGGAGGCCCCTGGAGGTCCCTGGGCCCCATCCTAGGGAACTTTGCTTTGAACAATATATGTGGAGTGTAATATCCTCACTGTCAGAGTGAGAGTCTGATCTCTGACTGGGCCTCGAGTGTCTATTTAATGAACAGCTTCTTTGTCCCTGCAGGGTCAGCTTCACTAATGAATGGGTCACTGTCTCTCTCTCTCTCTCTCTCTCTCTCTCTCTCTCTCTCTCTCTCTCTCTCTCTCTC
>CM076653.1:9644052-9685356 GCA_038496675.1 Rachycentron canadum
CTCTCTCTCTCTCTCTCTCCCTCTCTCTCTCTCTCTCTCTCTCTCTCTCTCTGCTTGTGTTTGTTTATTATTTCTCAAATCCACAGCAGCTCGCTCTCACACTCACAGGACTTTTTTTTTTTTTTTTTTTCCTCGATGGGGTCAGGGTTCATCTCAGGATCATCTCAGCTGTCACACTTCAGTGTGATACTATAGCCCATAGCTGCGTCTTGACTTCAAACCAGTCCGTCTGTCATTGGTGGCTACAGCATGTAAAAAATAAAGGTCGAATGAGACACAAGGTGGTTGACTCAATCAGTAAAATTAAGTTTTCATAAAGCACTGCAGGGTCACTGCACTGCTCGGAAAAGTATATATTGTCCTTCCACCAAATCTTCATGCTGCTGAACTGTCAAACCACTGTGGTGTGTGAAGTATTGCTACACAGTAATAAGAAGCAACAGTCTGTAGAGTTTGAAATCATGTATTCACCCACCAGCTGCAGGTCTCTTGGTTTTGGAGGAGAAGGTGGAGCTGAGGAGGAGTGAGGGGTGGATCTGACCTGCTCTGTGCTCTCTCCTGATTGGGTGGTACGGTCTGTCAATCACACTGAAGCCACACTCTGATTCATGCGCTGCTTTATGGTTTATGGTAAATGGGACCATCATTTAAAAAAGGAACTTCATGATGTACTGAAGAAGAAACTAGAGACTGAGACCATAAACTCATTAGCTAAATATTTATTCAGCTAATAAATCAAATGGGAAGTAGGTACATTTTCACATTGACTTCAATACAATCTGACTTCTACATCCAGTGGAGTCGCCCCCTGATGGTCATTGGATAGATGCAGGTTTAAGGCTCTTCAGCACTGGCTTCACTTTTCAGCCCCGGAGTCTACGCCCATTTTTATATGCAGTCAATGCTCCAGCCCCTCAAGTTAGATGGCTCGTGTCGGTGCACAGTATTCCCCAAGTCGTTCTCAACTGGACTGAGGTCTGGGCTTTGACGAGGCCATTCCCAGACATTTTAATGTTTGCCTTTAACCCACTCCAGTGGCTCTAGCTTTAGCAGTATGTTTCAGGTCATTGTCCTGCTGGACAGTGAATCTCAGCCCCGGTCAGGCTTCCCTCAGTAATTTCCCTACATTTAGTGCCATCCAACTTTCCCTCAGTGTCTGCTGATGACAAGCACCCCCATGCTGCTTCCACCACGCTTCACTGCTGTGGGAGGTGTTTCCTGTGATGCCCAAAAAGCTCCATTTTAGAAAGAAAAGTGTTCTCTGTGTGTTTGGGGAGTCTGCCACATGCTGTTTGGTGACGTTTTCTTACTTTTTTCTTTAAGCAATGGCTTTTGTCCGACCACCCTTCCACAAAGCAGCGCTCTGTGGAGTGTAAAACAGCGTGAAGCGGTCCAATCGACAGATCTCGGCCGTGGATCTTTGCAGCTCCTTCAGTGTTGTTTTTGGTCTTTGTTGAATCCCTGATTAATGCCCTCCTTGCTGGATCAATAATTTTTGGGGGGCGGCATTCTCTAGACAGGTTTGTAGTAGTGGTTTAATGCTATTCTGCAGGATGTTATTTTTTTTTATAACCCACCCCTGATCTATACTTCTCCACAACTTTGTCTCTGACCTGTTTAAAGATCTTCATGTTTCAGACTCAAAACGGGGATTTTTATGAACAGTGGCCTTTCAAACAGGGGTGTTTATACTGACGTCATGTGACAGATCATGTGACACTTTATCTGCAAATAGGTGAACTTTAATCAACAAATTATGTGACTTCTCAACCAGATCTTACTCTGGGTTTTCATAGCAAAGGGGGTGATTAAATATTCACTCACAACTTCTCTTCATCTTCTTCATTTTTTTTTTTTCATTCTGCTTCAGTTTGGACTATTTTATTAATTCTGTTACATCAAATCCAAATAAAAATCCATTTTAATTCCAGGTTTTAATGCAGCTAAACAGGAAAAACATCAGTGGGGGGGTTGAATTATTCAGCAAGGCACTGTGGTGTAAGCTTTAGGTCTCTAAGGATTGGCTCTCCCACACTGTTCCACTAAATGAGAATGAGTTCAGTCAACTTGTCAGATTAAATCAAAGCTTAGAAAGATGATTCCATAGAAGTCTGATTTTACGGATGACTATATTTATTTTATGGATATGGCTGCAAACAAACAAACCTTCCTTTAGTGTTTTTATAGTATTTTAAAAATGAACAAATCATCTAAATGCTCTAGTGAAGCTTGTTTAATGAGTAAAAGGCTGTCAATGGTCTTTTAAATCTCATGCAAACAAGCCTGAAAATCAATCTATCAGTTCCAGTTATAGTGAAAGATGTCAGCTTGATTATATAACCCTTCGTGGTTTCAAAGCCTGACTACAGTGTTTGAAACTACTGTGTTGGTGCTGTTTAAATTGTTTTTTAAAAAAAAAAAAAAAAAAAAACACTTCAAATTGAGTATCTGAATTTTTAACTCTCTCTGTAGTTTCACAGTTTAGACAGAATTAACCGTATGAACCACAATGCGAAGTAAGTATTACCACACTGAACTTGCCATGTTGAGTCACATCAAACTCAGCACAGCATTTGCTTGCCAAGAGCTACAAAACAAATCTGTTTTGCATGAGGCTAAGGCCAACTGTGCATTGTTATTGTGTTTAAAGAGCACAGCCAGCCATAAATACTGCTGTCAGACAGTTAATGCTGCCATTCACAACGTCCTATTCCTTAAAGAGCATGGTCAAAAAGTCACTATTGAGCACCAGATGTACATTAGTCTTTTGGTCTCGATGGGCCACAGCGTTCATCAGAACAGAGCAAAAGTTAAAGGAGAAAGGAAAAGAACCAGAGGCTAATACTTAACATCTGAAGGAATACTTTGAGCAGCTTAGCATTCATGGATGACTGTTAACCCTGGCCTGCATTCAGTGTGATCGGTGCCCTGGGCTGCGCGGCACTAAGCCACATTGACTAAGGCTCTCCACTCACACTTGATCTAAATTTCATTAGCTGTAATGCCATGATTGTGCTCGCATGGCTCGAAGGAGCTTCTTTGATGACTCTTTACTCATCACGTCCAGCACCTAACTGCGAGGCGGGCATTTCAGCAAGGAACACAAAGTGGAATAGTCTCCATTTTTATCTTTGCTTCTCTCTACGAACAGTATATTCCATATTACCACCTTAAAATGGCAAAGGTTTCCTACATTCTCTCAGTAACTGATAGCCGTATGAATGAAATATTGAATATTATGTATATGAAGCTAATTTAGTTAAACTGGTTCAGTGTATTCATATCATCCTGCCATCATGTCGAGCTTGATATGGTGTATCCATATGTTAACCTGCTGTATCGTATCATCTTTCAGCTTTAAATTAGGTTCCTATTTTCTAACTTCAACGCCCATGTGTACATTGAGTTATTGGCTGCTATAATCATTCCTCCTGTAAAGTGATACAGCAGTCAAAACAAGTGGGAATCCTCATCAGTTACAGTCTTTTTAGCACAAAATTCACATTCAAGTGATGGTAAGCAGCATCAATACATTTCTGAGCACCTGGAATTCATCTGCAGCAAAACAGACATGACAGGCAGAGGAAGAAGCCAAAAGTGAGCATTAGAAACTGGAAGAGTCGCTTGTTGTTCTGTTGTTTACAGATAGGTTGTGTTTTTCTGTTCTCAGCTCATAAACGCCCCCCAGTCGATGGAGGAGTGACAAGATAAATTAGAGAGAACACGCTCCAAACCAAGTAACACCCACATGCTCGGTACTGACGATATCACTATTGGCAGCATCAAAGAAATTTTCCAAATTCTTTGAGTCGAAGGGTCAGGACCAGGCATCGAGCCAGATTCAAACACCTGCAGCCTGCAACACTGCTTCTCCATTTGTCACCACAACAACAGCGACAACAAAGCGCCTGACTTCAAATGAGCTATTCTAGGTTCACAATTTAAACTATCAGCGTTGAACACACACAGATGCCCACCAGTCAAAAGCAAATGGTTTGTGCAGAAGTTCTGCCAAGGAAAAATGTCAGATGCTGCAGAATTCAGCAGTAAATCAATACGTCTCCATAATTTACCATTATACTCTTTCCTATTCAGCCTAATAAATGACGCACGCGACTGTTAAAGCGACACACAAACAAACCCCGAGTGCAGAAGTTAACACAATGCATCACCGCACATACGTGCTCCAGGAAAGACGCCTGGTTTCCCTCCAATACAAACCAGGTGACCTTGACATTCCTGACAACAAACAAAACACCATAACAACGACTGTCTTCCAACATCTGGATGTGTTTCGCCCACAGCCGCAGGTACGTCACTGTTCGCGCTGTATTGGATTTTATTGGTAGGAACAGAGGAACAGACTGTCACGGCTCCAAGCAAAGTTAACCTTCACACCACCTTAATACATGTTCAGGTAGATCAAGAGATTTGTCACCCACTTTTGATTTCGATAGATAGACAGTGTTATATTACTACATATTATTGGAGTGCACATTTTCAAGCCGTCAAAATATATCAGCAAAACACTGACTATGTAGGGAATCATTAAAAACCTTTCAAAAAACACCAAATGCACTGAAACACCAACATAATTGCCTGATAACACATATATGGGATAGATAGATAGATAGATAGATAGATAGATAGATAGATAGATAGATAGATAGATAGATAGATAGATAGATAGATAGAGTTTTTTGTCACCCTCTTTGATTTGGATGGATGGATGGATGGATGGATGGATGGATGGATGGATGGATGGATGGATGGATGGATGGATGGATGGATGGATGGTTGGGCTCTTGTCTTTGTTAATTAGTCACTGTATAATCTGGTGTAAACAATTTGCTCATTAATAAATGGCCTTTACTTTGTTTGAGAATCTCCGCTTTGTTTATGCCTGTCAGGTAAAACCCCAGAGGCACCAACTGCACAGTTTGTTCTCATTCATTTTATGACTTAAATCTGATTTGGACAGATTTCTCATGGATTGGACGTCGTGAATGGCGACTAGTTATTCATTGTATGGACCTTTATGATTGAATCTCTGCTGCAGGAAGCTTAGCAACTGCTAACGTGGAGACTAATGTGGATGAAAAATAAACTAAATGCTGGTCTTCAGTAAAAGGAACAGAGGTGGGAGTTTCTCATGCTGTGCTGCTGTAACTCAACATGCCAACACTGTTTAAAGAAAATTATGCCGAACCACCCTCTTCAGCAACAATGCTGGTGGTTGTCATGAGGTACAGCAGCCAGTCACAGTAATGAGGGAGTATTTTTCCCTCCTCCTTAAGGCTCGAGAAACACAAGAAATTGTGATGATATTGTAGCATGACTGGCAAGAGTCGTGTTGTTCTCTTTGGAATAGATGTCCGTATTGGACTGAAAACAAATTGCTTCTATCACAACTAATAGTTTTGATGCTTGAATATGCATAAAATTCAGAGAGCTGAACTCGGTTACACAAATTAGTGACACAATGTTTTTCTTCAAAAACACCTTAATTTGTGTTAAAAGTAAAACAGAAGCTGAATGTCAGAGTTAAAAAAAAAAGAAAAAGAAAAAGAAAATATCAAGACACATCAGTAATAAAGTCCCCAGAATAGTCTTTAAGGCTGTGGCATGGAAAAGTACCATCTGAATTTTAAGTAGTGACACTGAGGAGAAAACAGAATAAATAACAGTGGCCGTACCTGTCACTGTCAAGGTAAAAATAAATATGAGTGTGCTCGCGGTGTAGTGTTTTATCTTTATTTACCTAGAAATGAATTCTCTTGTTCTGCAGTGAGGTGATACAAACAATATAACCACATTTATACCCAAGAGCTGCCCAGCACAACCCCAAACCTCCTCTACCGGCCACCAAGATGTTTCACATGTCTGGTTTTGTTGACTTCTTTGCTCTAATCTGCGCTGACAGGCCCATGGATGTCTTCCCTAAAGGGGTGTGATAGTTTGGCAGAGGGTATGTGGATAGGAGAATTGGGGTGAAGGAAGTTTCAGTGCCACACAGGGAGTGTCAGAGGCTCAGCGAATCTGCCCTGTGGATGAAAGCCTCCGGTCTGCGAGACGCTGCACTGGCAGGTTTTTACAAGAGCAGCAGTGACACAGACAGTTCAAGGCGTTTTACTGTGAGCGAGAAAACTAGAGAAAGAATGAGAAGTGCACACAGCAGGGATGCTTGTTTTCCCAATGGATGATTTTCTTCTAGTCTGGGTGTGGTATTTCATCTCAATCTCAGCCTCGCGAACAATACAACATGTATGCGACTGGTTGCAGCCATTCGAGGGCAGATGCGACAACAAAAGGCGTGATGATATGTTGCAGCACTGAACTCAAACTAGGTGACAGCAAGGCAGCCTCCCTAAACCAGACTTCTAATCTGACATCCATTTTTGTGCAGTTTATGATATCCTGTCCACCCCTGACGTCAAGGGGTGGACACGATATCCACACCTGTACCATGTAAGCGAATCCAACATAATGTCGCTGAAGTGGCTGATATTTGAACCAAGCACTGATTCAAATATTTGGTCATTTTCTGGAGACATTTTGTTTGTGATGTGGGACTGAATTTCCACAACATTTCAAGGCGTTTGTGACATTTTATTTATTTATTTTATTTAATTTTTTCCTATTTTTCCCAACAAAATAGCAGGTTTGTAATACAGTCAGTATGAAATACCAACAGTGCCACACTTACACATGACTGTGCCCCTGGGCTCCAACATTCAAATGCTCCGTGATAATGAAAAGGGACTTCAATAATTTCTATAAAACCACCACAGGACAGCCAGAGAAAAAACAAGAAACAGAAATGCTATTTCAAAGTAAATAACTTTACTAACCTAAATAATGAGAAGGAGCATTTTTATTGAGCCAAAACTGAGGAAGTCCAGAGACAGGAAACAGAAAAGGCAAAATAAAGTGATGCTTTGGTCATCAGCCCTTTTTTAAAATGGAAAACAACCTGTCACTCTCACAGTTTGAGCCAGACAAGGTTAAAAACTGAGAATGAGAGAATGTTTTCTTTAGCCCATTTCTCTCAAGAGCTAAATCATTTCTATAGAGCAGCATAGACACATTCAGAGACTAGATGCTTGTACGGTCTGGCAAAATGAACAACTTTTACTCCTAAATAATGAGAGAACATGTTTAACTGACATGGATCTTCAAGTTTTGTGCAGCGTGGAGGCCAAAGGTAGCACTCGTAGCTACAATATCTGCCAAGATGATAGATTTTTTTGCATAGTGTGGAGCCCTACAATCTATAATGTGATTTGATTTCAGTTATGGGAGAGCACATAGTTTTAGTGTTTTGATATGTGTCAGAAATGGTTGTCATGCCATATAAAATGTATCTGTAGATACATTTCTCCTGTTTCCACTTCACGAGTGTGAGCCGTCTCACAATCAAGGAGGCAAAGGCAACAGTATTCCTGTAGGTGAATGAGCATGTCTCCTGGGTTTCCTGGGTCTCCTGAGAAAAAACCTCAGATTGTATAAAATGTATTAAATCCAGGTGTTGATTGAAGGAGCCTATTACTGATTTACACCTATTGCATAAGGGGTTTATGATATTTTATGACCCTTGACTGCACAACGTTATATACATGGAGTGGAAAAGAGCCTCAAGGGCAGTTTTCTTCTGTGGTCAGAGTGATTACATACAACCACCAGCCTCGATTACACGTTTCCTACTCGTTGCCTCTGTTGTGGTGCTGCTTAGCAGCGGGGATCGACCACAGCCAATATGAGACGGTCTCCTCCTTCAAACCAAAGCCTTGTATTGCACTAAATTGCTTGACTCAACAATGTGTGGCTGTGATGACAACTACAGAGAAACTAGGGTTTTTTTTGTATGTCAGCTCTCAGTATGTTTGTAGCTTCTAACTGGATCTTTGTGTTTTGCAGTCGAGGTTTACTCCCACGCTCATGTTTCTGTTTGTACCTCAGATGTTCACAGCTATATCAAAGCTGTATATGTAACTCTGTTTCTTATATGCAATTAATACACCAAGGCCAATAGGTCCTCGAGGAAACACAATGCCAACCTTTACATGTTTCATTGATATAATGACAAAATGTTGCTGGCAGGTTTTAGAAAACGTTGACACTGAATGTATCAGTAACATGTTCTCTGACAAGGTATTGTGTGCACAACACGATCCATTCATAACGACTAAAACATCAGACCACAGCAAGGTTAATGATAGATTGTGGTCTTGGTTTTATATAGGAGAAGTAGAATAATTATATTTTTTCTTGCCGAAACCAGAAACCAGATCACATTCAGGATGCAAAGCCCAGACTCTGGTGTCAGAGTCCTGCACTGCATAAGCCCAGCATCCACCCTGACCACCTCCCATATGTCTCTGCCTCAGTACATAAATGTAGTAAATCGACTATTTGAACATAATGCCGGAAGCGATTATGTTTGCCACCACAGTGTATCTGAGAAAGCAATTTGGTAACTTCTAGGGGACAGGGCTGTTGTAGGAGCCGTGTTCGGTCACTTCTGATGCAAAACAAACATTTCCCGCAGCTTTACATCAGAATGTTCCACAGGCAAACCAGTGGGAGGCTTTTATTGTGAAACAGCTACAGGAAATACAACTTATTTGTCACAGAGTTAGCAGGACTCTGTTAGCATTATCTGTGTAGAGGATAATTTTTAGATATTGCACAGAGGAGCAGTGCAAGATTACGCACCCAGAGTGAGTGTGTTAAATGAAGAGTGGGACACCTCCAGCATGTCATCAAGGTAAACAACACCTTTTACCTCACTGTGGAGAACCACTGACTTTAAATCTGACTCTGGGCTTTCTGCTCTCTCTCCAGTCTAATAAAGCTGCGGGACTTTTCTCAAAGCTTTGAAATATAACGTTGAAAAAGTTCCAGATACTTTGCTCCTGTTTCTCCACAGAACTCGCTGTCGACCGATCACCGTACTGTACTATGGCTCTGAAGAACAGAACAGAACATGGATAGATCCCATTAGAGGCACCTGAGAGAGTCATGCCAATCATTTTAGGACATTTAATGCAGATCTGATGGAAACAGTAGCTAATACATTATTTTGCAGTGCTACTGAATTATACTTTGCAGGAGTTGATGCTATTGTGTTAATCTGTTGTATTTTAAAAGAAGCTATTTGTGAGTTTTGCTTTTGCTTTAAAGCCAATGGCAGCAAGAAAAGATAGAAATAGAAGCAAAACAAGAGGGTTGCTTTTCATCCAGCATTTTTCTAGATTGGTAAGTAAACAGCTGGTCATGCTAACGCTGGCTCTGTAGCAAATAACAAATAGCAAATAGCTCCTTTAAAGCTCCCTATAATGTGTCCTATAATGCTACCTTTTCTCATATGCAGTTACAAATCCCCATTTGACAGTAATATCCAGCCATGAGCATGAAGTAGTTGGATAATCTTATGTATATTGAGGATTAAGCTCATGTGTGGATTTTCTTGATGGGGGGGGCGGGGGGCGGTTTGTGTGTGTGTGCACAACAGAAGTGCCGATCTGTGAATGAGTTTACACAAAGGGAAAGTCCAAGCAGCATGAAACACGGCTGCGGGCTTTAATATCACTGGTGTGGGATCGAGTTGCTAGAAATGGAGGGTTACAGGTGTGATTTTCCGTCTGTGTGTCTGGGCACATGTGCTGCAGTGTATCTGCATGTGCAGGTTCCACTGTTGCTTTGGGCAGGGGGGTGGGGGGGTGGGGTTGGGGTGGGGGGGCTTGATGATGTAGCTGTCACTTTATTAAGATAAATTTTCCAATCACATGGCGAGATCTCCCACCCTCAGGAGTGCCAGCATTGGGGATTAGATTATCACCTCCCACAATGCATCACGCTTTACATCACAATCCAATAGGCAAGTGGTGCTCAAGTGGGGATAGTGTGCAGCCTCCCCTTCTAAAACGAGGGGTTTAAAATTAGCCCCGGGGACATGCAGTAAATCACAACAACAATGAGAATCATCATGATAACACTCTTAGGAATCGGCTCATTTAAAAATACTGAATACAGGATGTGTTTCAGCAACATATTGCTGTGAAATTAGTGGTGTTCATGAAGTTGAAACAAAAACTGTGCAAATACAAGCATTACAGACAAGCGTTATTTGCTTCATGCTTAGATTTGGACTGTTAATAACAAATAAAAACTAATTCTGTCAGACTGGTAAGATCGCATATGAAGTGAAAGATGAGAAAATAATGAAATATGGCAATAAGAATAAGCTCACATGGGATATGCAGTGGAACATGACACCAACGGTAATTATTACTGTTCACTCAAGACTGATATTGTTAGAGAAAAGCTTACACAAGCTGCTTTTAAGAAAGTCTATCAGCAATTTCATTATTTCAGTTTTACGGTCAGCTACAGTGAGATTCAAGTATTCCCAAACAGGCACCTCATATCAAGCCATGTGGTAGGACTGGAACATTTTCATTTTTCTGCTTCAGTAAAGCTTGGAATTACACAACAATACAATTACAATCATCCCATAATCCTGTAACAATCACCTAGAGAGCCACAGAAGACAGTTTGAGGAAATGGGAGAGATACCAAAGAAGCGTTCCTCAGAGTCATTTGACTTTTACATCGACAAAAGAAAAATAAAAGAAAGCCCATGATAAAGTGCCTTAACACAAGCAAGAACTGGTTTAGGGACTGGAAAACTGCTGTTCACCCTTCTGTCCACAAACACTGAAGCCAAGCTAAAGCTGTGGCTCATGTCAAGTATCTGGCTAGCTGAAATGTCTTTCAGATAGAGTGACACTGATTTTGTGATAAGAAAAGTAATTCCCACTAATCCACTGTGTGTTTATGTCACTCTGCGTGGAAGAGCTATAATCGATTTTTGTTGGTATTGTTAGCCAGTCAGCTAGAGAGCTCCTAACCAGAGCCAGAGCAGCAGCCCATAGGTAACTGTGCTAAATATCTGAGAGCTTCACAATGCAGATGACATAAATGAAAATATTTCAGCTTCAGGGCTGAACTCAAAATAATAACGTGACAAGACGAAAACTGGATTTACAGCGGACGCAGGGGGTTAAGGGGAGTCCTAGCACAGATACTGACGGCATAGGCTTTGAATCAGAAATACTTTATTAATACTTAATCAATGTTACAGTGCTCCATTACAGCAATGCAATAATAATATAACCCCCATCTTCATAATATAAAAATATACCCTGTCAATAATGGACAGTATATACATAGTTAATATTTACATGACATTTACAGTGAATTGTACGGGTTGAATCATGTGCAGAGTTGTTATCAGATTAAACAGTATTACCTGCCACATGTGACGCAGGTTTTGTATATGATCAGTCTGTGTTGTCCTTTATATAGTAATGTGTTACTTTGTGATACACAGCAACGCTGAACTACACACTTGGATTGTTGTATACAATACATAATCTATGATCGGTATATAGAGTTGCATCCAGATAACTGACATTATTTCAGGTTGATTCATTCATTCAGAGTGGAGATCATGGTTGGTAGGTTTGCAGTAATCACTTTGTATTGTTACTTTTCAGTAGCGATGTTTGCAGAATGCTAAGAAGCTTCCTATGTTACTTAAGATGTACACTCAACAAAAACATGGAATGGAAAATATAAGCAGTTAAAAGCAATTTTTTCTCCATGTGGTATTAACATCAATGCCCTAGCCCTGATGTGTAGCTGCTGTGTACAGTGCAGCTGCTACTATAAACCCAGCACAGTAGTCTTCAGCTGTGCTGTGTGGCTCTGTGAGACGTTAGATACTGATTTAAAAAGCTTTGACCCAAACGCTTGTTCCATCAGACATGCTGACAATGACAACGCTGACCAGATACAATGTTAGCCATGTTCGTCATCTTAATTCAGGATGCTAGCATACTAATGTCTACTAATTAACACTAAATATAATGTACAACTGACGCTAATGGGTGGTGCTGATGATGGGGCAGGATGAAAAGTTGCTCCGTACCAAATTTGACGCCAATCCCTCCAATAATGTCAGTCAGACAGGACCGATCGACCGACCAACGTTGCCCCTAAAGCCAAGATGCTAATATTTCTAAAAACGCCTCCATCTAATCAGGATAATTCAAGAAATGTAGCCGTAATTCTGAAGGTCACTGTCTTGTGTTGAATCCCCCATGAAATTCTAGAGGACACTTCTTCAAAGAAAGAGATGCGTTTACTCCTAGGGCATAACAGATTTTCAGGGTTTCAAGGTTTTCATTCGCTCTGGCTGCCATCACGTCACTGTTCTGTGTTTTGTAAATCATAGTCTGACCAAAGAGGTAAATGTAAATACTGTCATGCAAATATCTTACACCAGACTTTTTGCATTCTATTGTTTTCTGGTTTCTTTGCATGGGGGCGTAGGAGTGGGAAGGTGGCAATAACAAGTTTGAGACTTTATTTTGGAATTCACACTGAATTTACACAGATTTCATCCATAACAGTGAAGCTTTGAAAGTTTATAATGTTTTTAAGGTTCAACAAATAAAGTCAGCTACATGTTTTTTGTTTTAAATAATTAAAGTCGCGGTGATGCAACATTGATGGGAAATTGCTCTCGGGGTATTAATTCAAGTAACAGCGGGGTTTTGTGTTTTACCAACCAGCTAAACCGACCGGCTTTAAGAAAGTAACACTTCTAGGCCAAACTTATTGAGGTGCAGGCCCACTTTTCACGGCCTACAGGGGATCCTTCTTGGACTCCGATTCGGCAGCAGTAGTTAGGTGGGAGGTGTTGGACAGAGAACTTGGATATCGGCGCCAAGCTCGATTCAAAGCTCGCACACACATATGCACACGCGCACACACTCAAACACACATATGCACGCGCCCATGCGTGCGCGCACGCACCCACACACACACACACACACTCACGTGCACACAGCAGGCCAAATGCAGACAGACTGTGATCGTACCACCACATCGACCCACCGCCTTCTGTTAGCTCTTTTCATGCTTGCCTTCATTTCATGTCACACTGAAGTGTATGATGAAAACACAGAATAAGAAGGTGAAATCAGGTTGAAACCTTTGAATTTCATAATTAGGCCTTCAAATTGCAATCAGAAACATTGCATTGTTTCATCTCTGTTGCATTTGATTGTCTTTTCATTTACTTTCATTTAATCTCCCTGCCAAACGAATACATTTCCCCTCGCTTGGCTTGAATTCCTCCTAAAATAGGTCATATGTGGGAACCAGATGCTGCGTTTACACGACTGCATTATCAAAAACTTACAAAACCAAGCGGAGGAGGACAGACGCCTTGGCGTGCAGAACCTTCCCAGATCGTCCTCACCTGTTCTTTCTGCGGAAGCACACAGTGTAATTTGTTCAGTGTGGAGACTAAGGTCAGGTCGAGGTAGCTGCTGATCCCTTGGGTTATTCCTTTATAATGACTTTTTTTGGGCAGGACAGTTCACACAGAGTTAACCGTGCTTCGTTGAGAGCGGTTTCTGCTGCGTGAGCCCAGCAGAGTAATGAGACATTTCCAGCCATCGCGGAGACCAAATTGACAGCGTCACTGACTGGTCGTCCACTGGGAGGTCTTGTTAGGATGTTGAGCTATAATTGCGCGATATGTTGGCAGGGTGGGGGGGCGCATAAAGAGAAAGGGCAGAAAAGATACATTTTTGCATCTTGTGGCTGGATTGCCAACGCCGCTGGTATCTGCTGAAGATGGTTAGCCATGTAACTATTTATATTTTGTCATGTTATGGGCAGTTATTCCTTTTCATTCTTTGAAGAGGCGAACACAACTCTTGCCTTTGATACCTCTGAATAATAGGCTCCTTTTATTTTCTCTTTGTCCTCGCTCATATCAAATTCTGAAACAGCCGTGGGACAAGTGATTGATTACTATAAAACCTGTCAGGCTCCCCTCAATCCCCCAGTTGTGTGAAGACTCCCACAGCCAAGAATAGATCTAAAGACTGACAGCTGCCTCTCCCATAGGACACCAGCCTCTTGCCTGTGCTAATTTGTGCCAATGCCTACGCATGTGGAGGTGTGAGCATATAATACCAGAGAGGTTCGGGCACACTTGTCAGAATCAGTCAGTCTGCCTTGATTGAGTGCAGCTGCTTTTCATACAGGTCCATGTTCACTATACAGCATGTGTGCATCTTGGTATATATATCATGTTTAATATAGTGTGAGGTACAGAAGCCTTTGTTCTGTCACTCAGTTTTGCATACAGGAGTTTAGCTTTAGATGTTGTCCCTCTATCTCACAGAATACAGTAGTGCATCCTCCATGGGGGATCCCATAGTTAAACAGATGACACACCACAAACTCAATGTCAACTCTGCAACTATAAGAGCTAAACGTTTGAATAATTCATGTGAGCTTGCTGCATGCATCCTATGTGCCACGGAGCGGGAGCGATAGTCCCACCATGGCATCTCTGCGAGATAAAAGAGGCGCAGGCTATAGTGCATTGATGTTATTGTCTGGCTTTCACAGAAGTGGTGAATAACTGTCAAACTGTGGCGGCAGATGAAGGCCTTCTCTGAGATGGCGGCGAATTTGATCCGGTGCGTACCTGAACGATTCTGCCACATGAAGGCGGATTCAACAATCCAACTGTGAACATTAGCGTTCAGCAGGAAGCAGCAGCAGTCAATTCAGATTTAGCTCATTTAAGGAAACTCGAGCCGTGCCCTTGGTATCGATATGTCGCAGGCACATGCAGTGGTTAACCTCGCCTGTGAGGCTAGTTCTGTTTTTTTTTGTATCAATGTGCAGCCGCAAGGACTGAAACAGCTTAGCTGCAGGCAGGTGGCCAGAGCTCAGTGGACATTTGTTCCACACGTCGCCGGACTGACAAGTGGCGCTGCACCTAATCAAATCAAGAGGCTGAGATGAACACAGAGAGAAGGATGCCACCTGGGCAACACAGAAATAGCTGGGGTGTAGACTGCAAGTGATAAAGCTGTGATCTCAGTCTCTGCTCTTCTGACTCTCCTCTCACACCCTCCCCACTTGTTAATTGGCTAGATGGGGGAGATTATGGAGCCCCTGGGAGATGGTTGCTAGGATATTGATGGCGCTCACAGGGCAGACGCGGCCCTGGACATTTCTAGTCTCTCTTTGGTGTAAAGGTCTCCCCATTCGATTTTTCCAAAGGACAATGATGGTTTTGTTTTTACTTTTCATTTTCTGTCAGCTTTGAATCAGTTGAGCTGTCGACACATTATTAAATATGTTTATGTCAAAGAGCAACAGTAGCAAAATGCACTTTCATCTTCATAATCGCTCATTTTGTTGAAAATCATTTTTAAAGTCTGAAAAACTGTATGCAGCCTTTTAAAAAGTCATCCTGCGACTTGCAGTGCACCGTAAATTTTCATATTCCTTTAAAGAGGAGATCTTTTAAAAAGCTCCCTGAAGACATAATTTGCTCTTAGGTAACGGATTGACCAGAGGGCAAATCTATAACAGCAAGTGGCTGTTTGTACACTTCAACACAAGCAAAAATCTCTGTCCAACAACACGAAGTGCCAGCGTTACACAGCAGCAGGTTTTAGTGGGCCTTCGGAGCTACTCAACTGCATGAGTGGTGGGGAAGCTGCCATTATCTCCATATGGCACTTACAGCCATGTGCTCGGACACATATGTTTACTGTAAGCCAGGAGAGAGCGGACTGGCTGCGAACATGTTCTTCTATTACTGATGTTGACTGGAAGCACGAAAAAAAACAAAAAACAAAACACTGACGATGTGAAAAGGTCGACTGAACAATGAGGCGGTATGAAGCACTTAATTTTAGTGAGCAAGGCTTTTTTTTTTATTTTGGTTCCCATTAATTAGTGTGGGTATGAACTTCCAATTTTTGCATTCAGGCAACAACACCTGCAAATGTTTTTATTAGGCTTTCCGACAACTTGACAGATAGCTCCACTGTGGATACAAGGTTTTACAGCTACAATAGCATTCAAATTATCATTTTATTGTCTCATAACATAGATTGACATAGTTTTTTTAATATATATATATATTGGGGTTTCTTTATGACATCTATTTCACTGAAACTTCTGGATTTCAAGACTTACTTCCCAGACCTGCAAGAACTTTTTCTTTTTCAGGTTTCAAGTTTTTAAACCCCTTTTTCCTGCTCAGACTGTCGACAGTTCAGTGCTGGAGGACGGCGCAATGAACGAGTTTCTGGCATTACAAGACATTTCATTCTCAGGCAAGCAGATCAACACAGAAAGAAGCAGACTATTTTTATTCCTATATTTTTCTTGGTAATATTGTACAATTTTATTTTTCTCCTCAAATTTAGGTTTATATTTTTGTCAATTACTGTTTGAGACTATTAAAAGAGTTGGATATCTTTGGATTTGAAACACAACCTGTCCTCACAGATAAGCAAATAGATATGTATGTGTGTAAATACATATGTCTGCTATCACAAATATAGAGTCCACAAGCCTGCAACTGTAATTTGTCTCTTTTTCACCCAAATTTGCTTTTTTAGGTGAAGACAAATCAGTCTATTGACAACAGTGTTATATTACTACATATTATTGGAGTGCACATTTTCAAGCCGTCAAAATATATCAGCTAAACACTGACTGAATGTAGGGAATCATTAAAAACCTTTCAAAAAACACCAACTGCAATGAAAGACCAACCTAATTGCCTGATAACACTTATATGGGATAGACAGATAGACAGATAGACAGATAGATAGATAGATAGATAGATAGATAGATAGATAGATATTATAACATCTTGTTTAGTAAATGCGACCGTGGCTGAAGCTCTTGGCAAGACTGGTAAAAAACAGCTGTTAATGCTAATCTTCTAGCAAAAGCGAGTCCCTTTAAACACCCTGTGTTATGTTCAATGGCACATAAACCACAATCTGGATCAGAAGTGTCTTGATTATCTGCATGTTAGGCAGCTGAAACCTTTACTATACCCTTTACTATATATGCTTTGATAGCTTAACTTAAAAGTCTTAACTATTTTTCCTCTTGACTTCATGGGTGGGTCACCTGAACTCCAGATTTAAGAGTAATCTGCCCTGAATAGGTGACACTGCCAGCAATTTAGATATTTTATCTGTGTTATTCACTTGAATCCTGCAGTATATTCCGTATTTTAGTGATTTTTTTTTTTTTTCGTCTCAGTGGTATCTTGTTTTCACATTTGTTTTATCTTTCAGTTGTTTTATATGTAGCTTGCTCTCAAGCTGCTTTTTTGTTGTTGATGAGCCAAAGACAATTTTCCACTCTGGTGGACAATAATGTATTCTGCTCTGTTCTAAAGGGAGCATTACTTTCTGTCTTGGCACTGGATGTTGGTGTTGGACGCACATCTTGAGGAGAAAAATCGTCCAACACAGATGTAATTCCTTGGGATACTGGCCTGAAAAAAATTGTAACATATCACCAAGAAGACAATCAACTGGAAAAACATGTGAAAACAAGGTAAAAGTAAATTATAGACAGCTCAAGATGGGATACATTTGGAAAGCTGCTGCTTACGAAATCACCCTCAAGAAGGGAGCAAATAAAACGAATTGGCTAAAAATGATGTGAACAGGCTGAGAGATTCGAAAGTTAAATTTAAGAGAAGTCGTCTGGACAGTAAAGCTGCAGATGGAGCAAACTGGGTCGTGCGATGTGAGATTGAACTGGATGGTACATTTCAATTCAACCAGATCTCTTTAAAGGCACCTCCTGTATATATTACAGGCTTGCTCTGGGACCTGCTATACCTGTACAGTACATGCATTTCATCATGTCGTTCGCATCTGATCTTCCTTACTTACGGCCTGGCTTCTCAGTCGGTAAGATAACAAGAAGTGACATCACAAGGAATATCGTTATGTATAAATGAGCCACCCACTGCCTCGGTTTCCTCCATAAATTAGCAGGACGAGAAAGAACAAAGCTCTCAAGGAATAGCAACACAATATTAAAACCCTTCCTGCTCACTGCAGTGTGAGAGGCGTTAATGGACAGCTCATGGTGAGCTGCAAGTAGGATACCACCACTGTTGGATGGATCAGGTAGAGCAGGAGGTCCAAGATGATGGAGAACACTCACACACAAACACACAAACACGCACGTACGCACACTGATGCTGCGTACGCTCAGTGCTATGAACGCACCGGGGGGGTGTGAGCTGTAAAAACTGCCACCCTCCATCTGAAGGAAGAGACATAAATGAGCACACAACTCTCTGTCTCTGCCCTTTGATTCCACTGCTGCGCTGCTCCAGGTAAACATGAGAGGAGAGGGAGGGGAGATGGGGCCGATGAGCATGTGATCCCACAACACACACAAGGACAGAAGGGAGATGGGAGCTTTGAGCATATGCTCTTCCTCCTGCAATTTAAACATTCATGCATCTAGTTTGTCTTATGCACTTAACACACACACGCGCGCGCTCGCTCTGCAGACATGCATCCAAAGACATACGGATTTGTGTGAGCTTCTGATATTTTGTTTCCTCGCATGGGTCCAAATCTAGAGAAAACAATCAAGCCTGACACAACAACGCCACCAATAAACACACAAATCTCTCTTCCTCCTCTCTGTTTGTCGTCAATTCTCAGTTGGCCACAGCAGAGCGATCAAACACTTTTCTTCCGAGTCCGTGTAAGTGGAGACAACACAATCGGATTAAACACATACGAGATAATAGCTTCTCTGTAACTGTGATTGAACAAGTCGCCCGGGGAGCCAATCGATTTGCTCAACTCGAACCGGAAAAGTCTGCGCTTCGACTCATCTAACGTAGACACCTTTGCCTCATCCTCAATCCAGTCATAACATCTGGATTATAACACAGTGGAGGTTTAATCAGGGGCAAGCATCGGGACAGGAGGAGAGAGTGTGCTGAATCCATTAAACATGGATTAGAGTGGTAATCGCCAGAGAGTGGGACAGGAGGGCAGAGGGGGTGTGGGAGTACAGCCAGGTGGGTGAGACACGAACCACACGAACGTGGGGAGGAAAGAGAGCAAGAGTTCAGCACGGGTGCGGTGGCATCGCCGTTAACACGAAGAGGAGTCACTATTAGCATTTAGAGGGCTACATGCTAACTTGTGGCTCCATCTGTTCAAGAGCAAACAAGGGAGCAAAGGAGCAGGCAAATGTGAATGAATGTAGCACCCGAGAGCTGATAGCAGCAGGAGCGAGTGGGTGTTTGGGATTTGTTTGTTTGCGTCTGTGCGCCTGCACATGTAGCCCACGGAGGGCATTTGATGTGACAACACTGTGCAATCCGGGAATAAATGTGGGTTAATGATGCTGCAGACCAGATGTGTCTCACTCACATGTTGGACGCTAAGCAGATGCTACGGAAAAGTGAATGGCTGCATCACCACTGCATATTTTTACCCTGACAGCTCAGTGTCTTATTTCAGTCTCTAATAATTCAGAACTAGTCTCTGCCTCAGTGATTAGAGACCTACAGTCCTGCTCAGTCCTGACATGAAAACTGTGCTTTTAAATATCTGTTTTTAATGCAACAAATGATCCATTGAAGCAGCAGCACGACGCAGATGTAAATGACATGCAAACAAATCTGTAGTTTGCATGTCTGCCTGCGTTATGTAGGAAACCCTTATAATAGATTTGCATGTTACCAGGATTACAGGTACGGCAGGATTTTCTCAACAAGTTGTCACTCAGGACAAAAACAGCTTCATGTGACAGAGCAACAGAAAATTGCTGCGACTATTTTGATCATCAGTTAATCTTTCTGATTCTGCACAAGTTCTAGCTTCTCAAATGTGAGGGTTATATGCCTCTTTCTTTGTCATGTATTACTATAGAGTTCTGGCTGCAGGGCTGCAACAAGCAATTATTGTCACTTTCAACTAACACATCAATTATTTTCTTAACGGTTCTTCAAATGTTTTCAAAAGTATTTAGTTTACAGTGAATTAAACAGAAATAGGCCAATTTATTATCAAAGTTATGGATTTATGAATTGTTACTAATACTAATTGATTTATAGCTTAATCATTGCAGGTCAAAGTCATTTGAAGACACCACATTGGATTCTGGGAAATCATTTTATTATTTTCCACTCTCTCTAATTTTAGAGACAAAATGATTGATTGAGAAAATATTTATCTATAATGAAAATGACTTTTATTCTCAGCCGTTCTTTGAATAACTTATTTTTATCAGACATTAAAACACAGCACAGAGGACAAAGACGAGTTATCAGAGCAGCAGCAGAATCACGACTTACTCCGTCACAATTGTGAAGTTAACAGAGGAACGTCATTGTTACAAAGCCACGCACCATGTGACCTTGAACATACTGGCTTGTCATGCCGGGGTCAAAGACGCAGCAACGAAGGTTGACTCAGATTCAACTTCTTCTTCTGCCAAACTAGCTTTGGTTGTTTGCCAGATCCCCAGGTACCAGGAGGCTCGTCCAAAAGCCGACCTCACACAACGATCACCCTTCAGCGCAGCTATAAATGTAATACAGACCCAGACTTGATTCACAGTTGGTGGCTACGTTTGCAGAATCAAGAACCACATTTCATCTGAAATTCAGCTTTGGGTGCAGGAGCTTTTCTGAAGAAAGTCAACTCATATGAAATCCTTTGCATCTGAGGAGGAAAAAAAAAAAAAAAAACCTAAAATTCCTTATGAATTTTGTTGGATTTGGCAAAGAGTGTCCTGGTTTGGCCACCAGCGCGTTTCGCTTCGAGCGGAGTCCTGAGCGGAGTTGTATTCGGGAGACGAGACCCTTGACAGATCGTTCTTCACTACATAGACTCACTTTCAAAGGCACCGCAGTAGGTGGAGGATCAAAGCAACTCAATAGCTGAACCATCATCTTACACAACGTGCTTTTTGGGGAATCAAATACAGTTCTGCAATACTCCACACAGACTGGGAAAGGACATTTCAAGAAATGATTAACAGCCGACATGAGCTTCTATTACCTTGTAAAGATATAATGAAAATGACTTTTTGAACTATTATTGCTCATATTCTTCAGCTGATGTGACTGTATTTACCTGAGCTTTACATCTACTGTGGAAACAAAATCCCAGATTTTAGGTCCCAGACTAAATTGACAGAGAAATGATCAAACTTGACTGGTATGAAACAGTATTGCCTCAAAGGCCAACATGGTGTCTTTGAAGGATGTTTGATGGCGGCAGCTTAAAAGTCAGACGATTCTTTTGACAAGCAGACTTTGACAGACATATCGGGGCATGGCGGCGAAACCATGGATAAATTGAACCTGACAGATGGAAATAAATTTCAGATGAAATTGAAGAGTGCACTTCCCTCTCATCATTAAAGCCATGTAGGAAAACCCTGCTCCTGGCAATATATGATCAGCGTTAATAAAGAGAGAAGCTCTGACTTGATCAATCATAGCGTTTGGCAGCAGAGCACACCAAGGGAGGACTTATTATTTCTCTCCCTTGAGTATGCTGCTCCATCCTAAGAGGCTGCATTCATTTTCACAGTGGGTCTCTGTTGTCTCTGCTGCTCTCTTCCTCTTTCACACCCATTCCATCATCTCTATTCTCTTAGGCTTTTCCTCTCTCTCTCTATTTCTTTCTTTCTTTCCCCTTCATATTCCTACCACTTTCCCTTTATAAATAGAAGTACCCCAGTGGGGTCAACCCATACGTGAGAGGCATTTGGAATCTGCTCTGACAAGAGAGCGTTATAGAGTCAAGCACCACTAAAGGTTAATATTGTCAATTTCCATGCTACAGGCTTAAAGCCTTTGATGATAGCCTATTGGTTTTTTTTTTTTTTTTTTTATTTTAAAGAGATTGTCGTCCTGCTGAGACCGACAGATGGAACCAGGAGCGGCTTGTCTAGTCTGAATTGTCCTCTTTGTCACTGTCCTCGTCATCGTGATTTTCAGTTCAGTTTCTCTTTCTTTTGAAGAGTGATTAGCTGTGGTTTCCTGCAGTCATGAGGGACAAACTGCTACGCTGTGGAGCAATGTGTGAAAACCATTAAAATCCCTAATTGGGGTGTTCAAATTATACAAAGAGTTTAGGGGGGAGTGAGGCTACATCCACACTGCTAGGTTTTAGTTTTAAAACGCCACACTGTTGCTATGTTTGCGCTTTCATGTCCATACTGTTCGGGACTTTTCCAACAAGAGACTCATGGGAGACCTTTGGAAACGAAGATGGAGACAGCCACGGTCCGTCCCTGATTGGGTCTTATTGGTCACGACTTCCAGGGGTGAAAGCAACATGGATAACAAATTACAAGCGTTGCTCACCGTATTATCTTTGCTAGCAGCTGTTGTGGAGCTAAATTCTGCATTTTAATGCTACATGCTGTTCTTCGTTCGTAACATTATCTCCAATTCCCCAACTCCAGAGTAGATAACCTGCCTCCCGTTTAGACCAGCACGTCCATACCCGGTGTATGTGTGATGTGATGTGACGCGATTAAAACTGTTTTAAAATGAAAACATATTAGTGTGGACATAGTCTGAATCAAGGTGGAACAGGTGATAATGCTCACTTAAATCTTGAGAAGTCATACCAAGGCCGAGCCGGCAGCAGCACAGACCCAAGAAAACTTCAGAAAGAAAACAAGAAGAAAACATAGCATTTAACCCTGATGGAGAGTAAACTACTCCACGAGAGAGACACAAGGCAGCGACACCTACGTGTGTCTTTGTTACTTTAAAGCACCAGAAATTTCCTTCCTAAACAATAGATACCCTTTAATAATTTGAATTTTCAGCATGCAATGACATTCGAACATTGACACTATTCATACTGATGCTAATTCAGACATATTCACTTCAGACACACTAACACTAACCTCATTATCCTTACTGTTTCTGTGAACATCCACAGAGAAACAATGCATTTTGGACACACAGGTCAAAAGCCTTCTGTTGGTCAGCAGCACAAAATGTGAATATCACAACTTCACCAAAGTTGAACTGAGCAGTAAAAACACAGGCAGATTTCCTCCATCTAGGCTGAAGATGATGAATGCTGACGGTTTAAGCTTGGCAGCGTTAGTTGAAACTCCGATGCCTCCTTGTCAGTGTCAATCATGAGTTTGTTAGTAAACTGCACTGTGAGTCTTGGCATCTTCAGCTTCCTGTTACTGTATACAGCACACTCACCAGTAAATATATCTAGTCATATTCTTACAATTCTCTTTCTTTCCTGCTCTGTAAAATCCCATCAAGATGCTGTAACACAAAAGTCTCATCTATCAGGAGGAGACACCATGGGGACAACCTTCAGTGACAATGAAAGAGGCAATATGACATATTCATAGAGTGCAGTGAAACATGAAGATGTGGGGGTCAGAGTGGTGGATGGGAGTAGATGGGTTTGTCTTTAGCATCAGTGGCCTCAGTTTCCTGTCTCATACTACTAGATATTATTGTTATAATTCACCATGACCATGAAGTCGTGCTCTCAACGCTGCCCAGACAGAATTTCTTTCCTAGATGGGAAACAGGATCCCCAGTCTTCACACAGTGTGAAAATGTATTGTGAAATTCAGCTGAGACTCATATGGGTTGTGTTTCTACAGGCTGTCTTCATGCTGAGCTGCACAGGCATGAACACAATAGATCTTTGTACTAATTTTGCTCTAAAAAGACTATCACTCTAGAGAATCCCCACTTCACTTGGCTAATTCAGATACGCTTCAGCACAAAGAGGGGACTGTGGACTGTGTATCTTATCTTTTACAGTGTAGTAGCTGTTCAAGGAAAGTGTGACTTCATGGTCAGTATGGACAGATGGACCAACTCTTATATGATATTATAGTAACACATATTACAGTATAACACTTATGTCACTTTTTGGGAAATTACTTGGACTCGCATTTATTTCCTGGAGACACTAAAACTAACCCTTAGCTTTAAAGTGCTATTTCAGGCTATTTGTTGTGGGATTGTTTGAGGTACTATAAATGTAGACATATCTACATATATAGTATAGTCCATAGTATCTGTCTATAGTCTATAGTATTATCAGAAATCTCTAAGCGTAGGTTAAGCTTATGGTAGTTTATCGGTTGAGAAAAAGTAGTTCCAAAGGAAAGGGCTGTTTGACTGCAAGAAAAAGGAGTGAAAAAAATCTAAAGTGGCTAAAACACCTTTTTGCGGATGGTTGCATCCACAGCAGCACGTCCCTCAGCTTCTATGCTGGTGCTCCTGTCTGTTTCTCTGATTCAAATCTACTGCAGGTAACACGCTGACTACGTACGACTAATTCACGCAACTCCTCGTTAAATATCCCAAGCTATCACTTTAACCATCCACCCAAAAATCTGCTTTTTCCCAACTGGGGATAAGGCTTTTTTGTCTGCAGTTGGACAAGCCGTCCCCAATTAACTGGTCTTTAGTCTGAAATTTGGCCCAAAAAGTAAGATCTACACACACACACACACACACACACACACACACGCTGCGGACAATCTTTGAGAAACAGAGGGGAAAAGTAATCTCCCCTCTTTCTCCCACGGCTTCGCTCAGTTTAATTCATCTGTGGATCACACCGACTCTCTCTCTCTCTCTCTCTCTTACTCTCTCTCACTGTCTCTTTCTGTTCATCCACTCCTCCTTCATTTCTTCCCTCATCTGTAGTCTCCAAAAAACGTAAACAGCTTCAGGCTCTTCAGGCTGCAGTCCTACTCACTGGGGACCTGGCAGTCAACAGGAAAGGCCACGAGCGTGGACGAGCAGGATTTAATGATATTAATCCTCTGCAAATTACCGGGGAGTGATTTCGTCAGAAATGAGCTTCTCTTAAATAGTTTTCAAGAGGCATGAAGAACTGACCCATTGCCGCCGGTGCTACTTATATGGCTTCCTACTGTGATTCAGTTATCTTATTGCTGGGCTGCAGTATTTATTTTTAATGACAGTAGGTATAGTGAAAGATGTAAAAAATAATAATAATTTAAAAAAAAAAAAAAAATGTGGAGGATCAATGGGAGGGTGTGTCCATGTAAAACTACATGTCCACGAATGAGTGCACACATGCCAGTTCAGATTGTCCACAGTCTGACTGGAGGGTTCACCAGCAGGCTACAACAGCAAGGCTGACCTACATTTAACACACTCACACACACACACACACACACACACACAAACAAGTATTTCGGCTAGAGTTTTATTCTTGTCTGAGCAGAAAAGCATCTGAAACAACATCTGGATCAACACAGGATACTAAAACTCCCAGCTGGAACCCAGAGTTAGATAATTTGTTCAGGGTCTGAGCACAGAGACCAACTTCACCTATTTACTGGGCAACTCTCAGATACACACACACACTTAACGTGTAGTGAAGACAGGCCCAGACACACAAAGGAAAGCAAATGTAGTGCACTGCAGAATAGAAAAGAGATGAGAGGTTTACTAAAGAATCTGTGTTGTCATTTTTACTTTTCATGCTCTGTGTTTCCTACTTTTATATTATACAGAGCCATGAAAAGGCCAACAGGAACTAGATTGTTCTCAAATTGTAGCAGTAGCATGATATCCTTCAGTCATCTGACAACATGAAAGTGCTCATAACTTAGAATAAAACGCAAACCCTGAGCCTGACAACATGAAAAACGGCAAACTCCAAACCTTAAAATCTCCCCTGTATTAAATTAGTGTGAGGCAGTCGGACTCGGCTCCATCACCACAGTAAAACGCTGTTTACAGAATCATACATCAATGAGGAAAATGAGTCTTTAACATCATTTTTACAGCTAATGCTTCTTTACTTTTAATTGAGTAAAAATAGACAGCAGAACTTTAAATTACTTTAAGATCTAAGACTTAGATCCTCAAAATCAAATTACATTTTTTAAACAGGTGGAGATTTTTATTTATTTGCTACTTTTAATAGCAGTATAAATATCAGTATGTTTAGCTACGGGGGAACATGTCACTCAGTGTAATGGTCTGACTCACTGATGTGTTTCTGAACCATAATGGAGATTTAAGACACAGGAACAGAACTAAGCTGTATAAGTCTTGGGTAAACAGGCAATACTCATCAGTAAAATCTAGGGTTGAAACTGAAACTAGCAATTATTTTTATCTCTGATTAATCTGTTAATTATTTTGATTCATTGGTCAAGTGAAATGTCGCACTAACACTTCAAAGATATTGATAAAAAAAATAGAGAAAATTAGGAAAGCTTTTTTTTTATTATTTTTAAAATAGTTAATAATACTAGGACTAAATTTTGAGAAAACTCCAGTTCCTCTTTGCCTTTCGATAGCTCTGTATACCTGAAATTATCAGTCTTCAACCTTGGACATTTTGCAGAATTCGCAAAAATCTGACACTTTACAGCTCATCTCATGTTAAATATGAAAACCTGATCTGCAAAGTAGGAAACACAGAGGAGCCATGATATATATATGTGTGTGTGTGTGTGTGTGTGTGTGTATATATAATTACAGGAGTGAAGACTGTGTGTGTGTTGGCGTTGGGAACACCAGGTTCATCAGGTACGACTACTTGTTCCTGGATCAGCTCACCGACAGCTCGTGGACCAGCCACGTTCAACCCCCAGCACCAGCTCCAGCTCTTACCGCCCCCTCTGCCAGCCACCTGACCCTGCCTCAGCCTCCATCCTAATCTCCTGGTTTGTCGTTCATACCAACCACCTGACTCCTTCATTTTTCTGTCCATTAACCACACAACTGATCGACGAAGTGCTACAGCTCTTGTTGGTTATGGTGTTTTCCTGAGATTCACTGACAGTAAGAACAACAGACTTTTGCTATTTCCCCCTGTGGTGCTGTTCCTTTCACTTGGGTGGAGTTCTTCCTCCTTCACTGATATTCACAACATTGAACAAACCTTATTTCTGTTCTGTCGCAACGTCTGCAGCAAAACGTCTTGTCAAACGATTATAAAATTATGAGAAAATAATGAGAAATAAGATTACAGTGAAAATTGTTCCCACACAGCTTGGAGAAATCGATTTGATTAAAAAAAAAAAAAAAAAAACGACCACAGACCTCTAAACAACCACATAATGGACTGTGTGACAGTTTAACATATTCCCATTAAAGAGATGTCAAATGAGCGAGGCAGGTGCGGTCACAGGTAGCAGGGCAGAGTCTTTGACACATACTCAGTCATCATGTTGTCTCTGTTGCCATGGCTACATGGATGTCAGCAGCTCAGATGGTGGGGCGTGGGGGGCTGGGACGGCGTGGATGTGTGGAGGTGGAGGGGGCAGCTTCCGGCCTTGACTGACAGCTATGACAGCTATATAATCCTGCCGGTGGTGCTTTCAGGAGGAACACACAAACACACATATACACACACAATCATCCAGTGATGCAGGTGTGCCCGGCTGAAGGAGGGCTGGGTTGGCCTGTTCGCTCTGTCCGCTGACAGCTGACAAGAACTTCCAATGACACACCGCACTGGAGAGCCGAGGGTCCGTGTACAGACGGACGTCGGCTGTGTTATTCCTTGACTTTTATTCCACTCGCTGCAGAGGAGCAAGACAGAAGCCCGATGAACCCATGATGTACAGTCTAATAAATAGTGAGCAAGCCACTGTTCAGTGAATTCCAGCTGGCTAAGTGATGGAGAATACGGCTGATATACCTGGGATATAAAGTATATGCTTCAACAGTCCCTCTGGGAAGGGTTACCCTTTCTGCTCTTTATTGTTCAATCATCACCAGCTTGATCTTACTCTTCTCTGCAGGTTAAAGACAAAAAAATCCATCCAGTAACATAATGTGAATGTATTTGTCTCTATTTGTCATTTAATAATGGAACCAAACTACTACAATATACGATTCTTTGGGGAGTTGACTCAAATGAAAGTCGTGCCTGCTAATTTGTATTTCTAAATCTGCCGACATACAGACAGAGAAACCATCAAAAAGCCATGATACCACTTTATAAACTGACAGCAGCCACTAAAACCACTAAAAAATGTATGACAACTTGGGTTTTCTGTCAATAGTGAGGCTCATGCCTTTTGTCACCAATAAAAAAAACTCTTGCTCTGTTAACATTTTCTGTCTCTACACCAACCCAGAAAGATCTTTGTTCTCTGGGGGTTTATGAAAACTTGATCTGGGGAAACAGGAAATTACCAACTGAAGCAGAAGAAAGCGAAGCACCCCAGAAAAGTAAATTACAAAGATGAGATAAAACCTCCACAGACGGATGCCACCTGAAAGTGTGAGATCATCAGAGGTTGAGTTTCTTTGTTTGGAAGAAGAAGAAGAAGAAAGGACGTATGGAGCGTGGCGTGCCCAAGAGGCGCAATCCCACAAAACTTAGCTCCTGAATGCATGAATGTGCCAGAAAATGGGTGAATGCCTGTAAAAAAAAACTGGCAATTTTTGACTGCTTCCAGGAGGAAGAAGCCCTCTTCCTCCTCTTCCTCTGTGGGTTTTCAATAAGGGCCCTTTCAGAAAAATGAACTGGGGAGAATGTAAACATGGAGGTGATGGATGACATTTTTCTAGCTTTGTCTTGCAATTAGTTGTGGTTCAAGTGCTCCGAGGCCCTTTCGACATCTTTCGGACAGTTTTTCTTTGATGACAAAGATTTCCTGCTGTGGCGTTTCTAGATTAGTTTTGTCCCGCTGCACACAGGTGCGAGCCTCCCCAAATTATTTGTGTAGCTCCCATTCTTCACCAAGATCAAAGTGCCAAAAAACATGTTTTCCTAAAGATTCTGCTGGGAGCCAATATCACTGGGTGGTTTATAATTTAAAAAACTATCAAAAAGCTTTAGTTATGAGGAGTAGGTCGATTAAAGGGGCTTTTTTCTGCAGCAGAATATGGTTTCTTGCTGGGAGCTGGTGTTGGTGATTGTCACTTGATATGAGCTTCGACCATCACCCTCTGAACATTTGGTCTTCGGGGCAGATTGAAAGCGACAGTGAGTTGCTGCTGGAAGGTGATGACACGAGCTGGGGCTAGCTGGTTAGCATGCTAACTTCAGTAGAAGAAAAGATTTGATAGGGACAAGACTGAACACCAACACTGGAGACAGCTCTTGATGAAAAAGGGAATAAAAGTTGTTGAACTCAAAATGTTTCTTCTTGACTGGTAAGTAAATAGTAGTCAATGCTAATGTTGGTTGTGTAGCAATTGCAAAACTTCGAATAGCTCCTGTAGGGTAAATCATAGTCATGGGTCTACAAAGCAAAGGTCAAAAGGAACATGCATGACACTTGCGTGCCAACACTGAGGGATGCTGCTGAGAGATATAGAGTATGTCCCTGCAGGAAAGGCAAGGGTCAACATAAGCACGTGCCACTTTTGATCACACAAATCTCTCGTCGCACGCAATGACGTCGTGATTGCAGTGACTGGTTCGCCTCCAGCCATGAGTCATGTGTAGTGTGATGTATGAAAAGATCAGTCTCAGAATAATGCTCATTACTGTACATCTATGAGAGAAAAAAAAAATGTTTCATTTTGTCAGCATTGCTAGAAAAATAGAGCAGCTGATAAAAGCTAAGAGAAGGGCGAGGAGACAACACGGCTCACACTTTAAAGATAAAAGGAAATGTTAAAAAAAAAAAAAACCCTGAAAGGCAGCGAACATGTGATGAGAGAAACATTTTAAGCTAGAATAAACAGTGCCAGGGGGGTTTAAGTATCCAGCACATTCCTGTCTGTCTATGGAGGATGAAGAAGGGCACAGTGAGAACAGCCAGTGCAGCAGAGAGGTCACACGTGCCATGATGAATTACAGTACCCGCGGTTGTCTTGGCTGCTTGTTCATTAATGAGTCCTCTTAGGGGAGTTTGCTCCGACAACACAAAAGGACACATCGACGCTGCATCGGTCCTAATCTGCTCTTTACAGTGTGTCTCTCGTGTGCTGTTTGTGTTGGATCTAACTGTGTGCTCTCATAATCGAGTACAGCCCGTCTAATCTTAAAATGACAAAAGCTCATTTGCATATTTTATGGATGCACTCTAATTTGTTCACAACACTTAAGGCTGGAAAACCACTGACAAATATAACAGGCGCTATCAAAGACTGCATTATTTTCATTATATTCATGCCCATAAGCGCCTCATACAACAACATGAAATACTTAATCGCCACTAATCAATCAATCACCGTGTTCATATTGGTGAGATGGCGTTTTGACAGCTCACAATGACTCATTCTGTCCAAACAGAGAGAAGATACAGTATGATGCAACATTAGGCTGCACATCTCTATAAATATACTGTACATTTGAATACTCATAAGTTGGTTATATATAGTTGTAGAATATGGCTGTCAAACCTGAAGCATCAATTCTAATAAATGTTTGATGTATTAATGCAAAATAATTCAGTGCTGCATACACATCACCCACCAACCACCCACCAACCTGACTATGACAAATACTGTGGAAACTACAGGTTGATTCATGGTCCTACAAAAAAAAAAAAAAACAGCCCGATTTTACTCTCACTGCGTGATTTATGTTAAAAGAAATCACAAGAGACAAACAAAAACAACAACAGAAAATGAAGAGAAAAACCTCCCATCCCTGTTTTAGGACTTGGCTCAATCTCATCTGGCTGATACTGTTCATTTGTTAAGATTCGGGGTCCCTTTATTTATCATATCAGAGAGCAGTGTGACTCAGCTGAAACTATGAAGTGTCTGTTGATTTATGTGCCTCTGCTACATGTGGCTTGTATTCACTGTATTTATCCCTGGATTGTGGCAATTAACAGACAATTCAAGCCTGTGTAGACAAATACATCAAGGCGGCTACAAACAAAACACATACAGCTGTTAAGTACTGACATGTTATAGCTCTCTATAACCCATAACCTATAGCCCATACTTACACCACGGTTAAACGTTTTCTGACAGATTATGATCAGGATCTGCACCAAACTGTGCAAACATATAGATCTTAACAACATAAATAGGTCTTTTTTTTTTTGAGAAAGCTTTGGTGCACATCAGTTCAATACAAACAAAGAACGTGAGGTGTTTTGTTTAAGTTGCATGCATTTTTGGACACCTAGGCTAAAAAGCAAAGGTTTTATCAGTTCTACTCTATGAAACACAAACTTTGAAGCTCAAAGTCTCAAAACTGCTCAGATAGAGCCTTATAATTTCCAGGGGGCTATAACCTCGTAGATTTTAAGGCTCTGCATGACTATTTGCTGTAGTAAACCATGACTTGCTGCCTCATTCTGTATCTCAAGTAAAATAAAGAGTTTTTCTTAAGACATCATCCTTATATTGCTGCGTATTTCTGCAGCTGCCTGTTAACTGACAGTGAATCATGCAGCTGCCATGTTGGTGTTCTCCTTCTATTAGGGTGAGTTTAGGTGTTGTCCTTGGGTTTTCGGGTTGCATCTGACTGTGCTCACTAGCCCATCAGTTAAGGTCTGATCTTTTTAGAAAATGTAAGGAGGTGCCCACTGGTCCGTCTTAGATGAGGTCAAACGTTATGGAACTGTAAAGACCTCTACGAGAGAGATTATGGCTAAGAGGGAGTTCAGATGTAAGCACAAGGTTGAGGCTTGTGATACTTCAGATTCAGTCCAAGGCAGTGGAGTCAATATACCTCGTTTTAAAAAAGGTAGACCAAATCAGGACGAGGGAGTTTGTTCCACGTGTGAAGTATGACCTGAAAAGCCGAGATGTTTCTCATAGTCTGGGATGTATTTTGGTCCTGGAGATTTCAAGAGAAGCAGCAGTATTTTAAACTCTATTCTATAACATGCTGGAAGGAAATACAGAGACCCCAGGATACATTTGATGTGTTTACAAGGATCCCAGAAGCAGCATTTTAAATAAGGTGAAGTTGTCTGGTAGATTTTTTTAAGGAGGCCTGAGAAACTATTGTTAAAATAATCTAAGATCTTGGAAATAAAAGCACTGGACATGAAGCTTTTGATTTCTTTGAACATAGTAATAAGCAGACTTTGAAATTCACATCTAAGTCCATGGTTACACAAAGGCTTCCTATTACTCGAGTAGCCCCACAGAGTACAAGTAAATCTTGGTGTCATCTGCATAATTATGATCGATGCTTTTACTGTTTTGCATAATTTGCCCTAATGGAAACATGTAAAGCTTAAATAAAACACATGACTTGATGACTGAGTCTTGGGGACCTCCATATGTCATATTTGTTTTTTTGCACACAAACAAGTGGTTGACAAATGAGACAAAGAGGTTCTTCTCTTCTGCAAATGCTTGAACCACTCACTTCAGCACTATTTCAGAGAGCCTATACCAGTTTCCTAGTCTGTCTAGTTGTATTGTAGTGTAAATTATGTCTTGGATCAAATGGGCCTGGGATTAGAAACTTAATGAGAGCAGCGTCTGTGCCAGAAGAAAAAAAAAAATCCCGACTGAACATTTTCAAAGTGACACTTTGAGGTTAAGAAATTGCTTGCTTTGCTTGCTTATTAGGTGCAATTTAGATCATTCTTTCCTTACACAGATTTTTCTGTCATACTAAATGTTTGAAAGCATCACGTCATCTTGCTCCCAGTGTCACTTATGTACTTCAAATTAAAATGCTTTCAGCAAATTATTATACACAAAAAAGCAAAGGTAAGATGTAATTTGCAAGTTTATTTACAACTAAATTACAATAGAGGTCTTTTTTAATTACCAGTGATAAAACAGTAATTGTCCAGTTGCGATAATCACAGTAAAGTGCACAAATTACCTTCATGTTTGCTTGTGCCACTCACCCAAATAATTTTGTACCACAGGAAAAGAAAACTGAAATTAGAAGAGTTTTTGCTTCATTTTTCACTTCCTCGTTGTCAAAAATTGTTTTGTTTGACGATTATAATTTCAGACAGCCAATGTTGTTCCAATAGCTTGAGTCCATCTCTTAAAAAAATAAACCACAGTAAACACAGTGACACAGACTTGAGATGACATGGGTTAAGAATGGATGAGAAACCGCCTCTCCCACAATCTGCCACACACCAGCACTGAGCTACAAATAACTGGAGGTGTGACCACTAAAGAATTCTCTTCCCTGACTGTAACTGCTAAAACACATAAAAAGCTGCTTGGTTATCGACATTGTGTTTAAGGGAAATGCCAACTCTCTCTCTATGGATTACAAGTGTGGTCTTACTTGGATTCATTGTGTGTGTGTGAGTGTGAATGTGTATGTGTGGATTAGGGTAAGTGTTTGCCAGAGACCTAGCAAACGAGTGCAGGCCCACACCAAACACCCACAGCACAATGGGTAGCGAGAGGAAAACGCTAATGGACGAACAGACAAATAGAAGTTTGAATCAATGGATGGATGAAGAGCTGGATGACGTTCAAGATAGTAATTTTAGTTATGCAACCATTTAAAAGAGGCAGAATAACCTTACCGGTTAAGCAACAAAGGACAGAGCACCACAAAGTTAACTTCCTGCCAAACCTAGATACTGTGCATTAGACTGGAAATCTGCTCAAGCAGATTAAATGGGCTGCTATTTATGTTCATAATACACCTTTCATGTAATACGTGACCCTGTGGCACTGACCATGTCATTCTGACCTGATTACTGAGGAAAATGTCAACTGTCTTTGCTGGAAAGGCTGAAGAGCTTTGATAGTCACTAGAGGCACATTTGAAAAAGCCATAATGTATTGTGGTTGTGTTAGGAGCCATGTGTGTGTGTGTGTGTGTGTGTGTGTGTGTGTGGTCATTGCTAAAGTGTGTGTAATCTATATTTCTATAATAACAACGTATCAGATGGAAATGTGAAAACAATGTGAAAGGAGTTTCTCAGTAATGACTCTTACAGCACTATCATCTGAATCTGCAGTTCCTCGACTCTACAGAGTTTTATAGTGAATATCAGCTCGTTCCTCAGCTGCTGGGACCACAACTTCACTTCTTTGTTTGCTTTTTATCTTTCATTTCACACTCACTACTCTCATAGTGTTGTTCTCAATTGCAGTCAGAAGTTGTTTTCAGTTGAAAATATCCAAAAACCTATTGTACACTACTTGGCCAGAGAGCAAAAGCAGAGCCTGAAGAGTGCAAATGTTTTTTTTTTAATTCTCCTCGTTGCCACAAATACGCCTCCACAAAAATGCTAGCGTCGCTCCATAACTACTGGATGTGTAAATAAGTTCAACTTAACTAAAAAGGTGATGCTACGTCAATATGTTCTCAACAAGTGTCAAGTGTTTGTAATTTGTCCGTCGCCAAGGTGTTTTTTTTTTGAGAAGGTGGAGCTGAGGAGGAGTGAGGGGTGGATCTGACCTGCTCTGTGCTCTGTCCTGATTCAGTGTCAGGCAGGTTGTTGTGTGTGGTACGGTCTATCACAGACAGTAGCCAAACTCTAACCCTGATTTATGGTCCATTTTCCATCACTTAAAAAATGAACATCATGTTATATTGAAGAAGACTTGAAACTAGAGACTGAGACCATAAACTCACTAGGAAAACATTTACTGAGGCAATAAATTAAGCGATAAGTAGGGATATTTTCCCATGGACTTCAATACAAACTGACTTCTGTTTACTGGAGTCGCCCCCTGATGGTCAATAGACAGAATAGAGGTTTAAGGCTCTTCAGCATTGGCTTCTCTTTCAGCCATAAAGTCTTATGGTCCTCAAGGATTTGGACGGAACTCAATACACGTACAAGCTAATTTTGAGCAGAAAATTTATATTTTTACACATAATGATAGTATTGTCGATAATGACAACTTAATATGCCAATAGGAACCGTGTGATTTGTGTACAGTGCAAAAATGAATAAACAAATAATTAAACAAACGTTGATAATTAATTTGGATATAAATGTTCTTTTTCTATATACAGCATTTCCTCTCTGAGCCACATCAGCAATCAGTCTGTGCTATAAATGGATATACCATTTGCATTTCAGACAGAGCTGCTCAAAGTGTTTCTGTCCTTTGTGGTCGTACATACAGTTGTGTAACATCTAGTTAGCTAAAATAGCTAATGCCCTGAAAGTGGCATTTGTTTTATGACTTTTAAAATAAAGTTTGTCGAGCTAAAAAGGATTAGTTGATTTGATTATCCTAAGTTTTAGACTGTGATGAAAGGAATTTGAACTCGATAACTGATGCCTGAGCTACTGTAGCTCATTGATAATAAAAAATATTAGCTGCGGCCCTAAATCTTAGCAAACCATAGCCAAGTAACTAACTTATAATATTATAGCTAACTTATAGTGCATTACGGCTGATGGCTAACCTGCAGGTAAATGTTTATCAGGCGGTCTCACTATGTCAGACAACTAAATGAAAGAGTAAAAATGATACTACTGGTCTGTAAGGGAATAAATGTATGGGTGGGCAGTGACCACCAAAACACTGACAACTGCTCTACACAGGCCGTGTTTGTCTGCTGTAGGCGTGGGGAGTTAGTGAGCCTTATCAACCTACTGGGATATTCATATACGGTCAGTCCTGCCCTGCCTGGGGCCATCTGCTGCCCTCCCTCTAATCCAGGGGCTTGTCACTGGTGATTAGCCAGCCACTCTATCACTCTCTCTCCCTCCACCATTATATATTTCTAGCTTATTATGTTGATACTAGTGTTAAAGCATGCCATGGTGTGGTCTCTCACCCTAAACTCCTTTGTATGGATTTTTGATGCCTACAAATCCTCTATGTTTCCCCTCTCCGTCTCTCTAACTCCCTCATTATTATTTCAGGCCTATTATGCTGATGTTAGGGCTTAAATGAAGTGTGCTCTATTCTCAAACTATTTTCTTTTCTATGCATTTTTAAATTGGAGAATTAACCACCTTTTCCAATTTTCTGTTGGCATGTGCACCTTTAATAGGGCTAAGTGTTTCTTGGCATGAAAGCAACTTGTGCAGATAAATGAAGATAATGCAGATAAATTTCAGCAGCAGTTTCAAGAATAGAGCACAGGCTGCTCTATAACCAAATTCAAAACAGGTCCATATTATCAATCAAATGCATAACCAATAGGTTTACTACCAACTTGGCTTCTAATATTTGTTTAAAACCTTCTACCTCTCTTGAACTATGCCTGTGTGATTAATAAGCAATGCCTGCTATTGTGAAGTTTGCTACTTATGTAGTAATAAGTAGGATTAATTAGTTACTATGCCAACCCTATATCATCTTACTTTTTACCCTGTGTTTACAAGCACAAATTAATATGTTGTTTTCTGTCTGTGTTAATAATCACACTAGCATTGTGGCTCTGTGGATGCTAATGTGGGTCAGTCCCCCATTTTAGTCCATACTTATATATCTCAAACACTGACAGATTGCCATGAAATTGTACAAACATTCACAGTTCCCACAGGATGAATGCTGATGAATTTTGAGATCCTCTGACTTTCCATGCAGCACCACAGTGAGGCTGATATTTGTTGTTTTGAGTGAAACAATTATGGCCCCTAAATGAATGAATTGTAATAACTTCATGCTCTTCTTCTGGTCAAAAAATTTTATTTGTCCAGTACTGCAAAAACAATTCCTATCAGCATCAGCTGTACTCGGAGTTCAGTCCTAATTAGCAAATATCAGAGTTGATGGATAATACCGTAAACATTATACCTAGAAACATCTAAATGTTAGTCCTAAGGGCTTTTGCATGTCAAATACTACCTATGATCTGGGTTTTTAAGTATTCTAGGCTATATTTATATTCATTTATATCTTATCCTGCTTTCAGAAACAGGGATTAGGCTTTATCCCAGTTTCCACAAATCCGGATATGCTATCTGGAGACAGAAACCAGGATGTTGTGGCATGTGAACACTGTATGCAGGTGAGGAGTCAAGACACAACCACACAGATAGAATCATGCAGACACACATATCAATGACCAGCAGCTTTTTCATGATTCATGTGAACACGATAATGTGACGGGGACACTGGTGCTCATTGCCATTGTGATCATGTTAGCATGCTGACGTTAGCATTCAGTTCAAAGCAACACTGTGCCTAATTACACCCTTGCAGAGCTGGGCATGACCCTTAGTCTTGTTAGTTACCGTTCTTTCATCACTTTACTGCATTTTCTCATTGTGCAGTGAAACTAAACAAAAACCAAAGCACCACATGCACAAGACAGAAAACAAAGGGGGTAAACATTATCCCACAGACCAACACCATCAAATCAGGGATTGGCAAACACTGTCACAAACAATTACCTAAAGCCACTGTCCTGTCACTGTTGCTTAGGGCACTCTGAGGAATTACTGCACCATTTTTATTCAACAAGCCAAGAACACACGGTCCTAAAACAAGCAGAAAATCATTCAGAAATGGGGTCAAAACGAAGCCAGTACAATGTGACTTTCAATAACAAAAGCTTTGTGGTTATATAAGATTCAAACCAGCTGCAGCTCAGCTTCTAATGCAATGTTCTCATGATAGACTTAGTTTGATATATGATTCCTTATCCACATAGTAGATCATAGCAGTCTGTGTTTACAGTTCATCACATGACCTAATGATGAATTCATCTTTTTGCCTGTGAGTGATTTCCAGAGCACCCAGTTCTCAGCTCAAGCACGAGACATAAAAGCTACAGTATTTGAACTAATATGATACAAGGAGGTCTTATGTTCAGAAAAGACTCTATGTAATATGCCCTATGACTTTGCCACAGCTGAACAAAAACAATTGATGTCCAGTGGAAGAAATGAAGGATTAATGATGGGACTGCTGGATGGACGGGAGGATATTTACTCCTGGGCCTCCGCCATCTCCTCAGCTTTATTAGAATTGCATCGGAGGAGGCAGCAGTGGCTCTTTTCAGGTAAATGTCACGGCTTTCTTCAATGACGCCGCTATTCCTCTCGGCCCACTGAAGCGGCCTCGTTGCCTCTCCAGGGAGTCGAGGGCCTGTTTTGAATGCCACTCCCTGACCAGGAAAATGCTCGGTTTCCCCAGTACGGGCGACGGATTGCTTTGTGTTTTAACTTGTGGCTGAGCGCAGATTGGAACGTGCGAGGAGGCACCGGAAGGACACGACCGTTGTGAAACAGGAAAACACAAAGCCTGTCTTTATTTTAGAGAAAACTGGAGAGAGAAAATTAAGGAGTAGATGTTCAAATTGTGAGGAATCATGAAGAAAATCCAGGGGCAACATGAATGAAACTGGATTTAAAGAGCCCTTGAGCAAGGCATCTAGCCATTACCTCTTAGCCAAGTAGTAGTAGATTAACAGACAAAGTGAGCTTTAAACAGCGTCCAGGTGCGAGCTTGACTAAATATGAATTGTGAGGCTGCTTAAACTGAACTACATTAACCAGTGGGTCAGACTTCTTTTTTAATCATATACTAATCTTTTTACAGCTGCACGTGCCACTTTGATATACCAGGTCGAGGCCGATAATCAGAGCAAAAACATCCCTAGATAACATAAATCTATCACTGATCTGCTTACTCACGCTATGACCATCCACTGGTTGGGTATAGCAGAATGACACAGTGCCCCGTCAAAAATACGTTATGAGCCATTTGAATATGGCGATATAAGGCAGTGAAAATCCTCTTATGTCACTCTAAATAAAGTTTTTTGGATGAAGTGTAATCTCTAATCCTGCCATCCCTCCTATATCAGTAATAGCCAGGTTTTAGTGTAAGCTTTGCCATTTAGATTAAACAAACTCTGGCATCTCTTTGGCATCTTTCTCCGCTGGATGGATTGGCCAATTCAGAATTGCAGCCGTTCAGAGTGCAGAGTGGTCGGGTAATATCTCTAAAGCCACAAAACAGATCAATCTGGGTCAAATGTGACGTATTGTGCTGCAAATGCTTTTAAAATCAAGTGCAATGTCACGGTACACTGTTGCCTGACTCTGTATCATTTCTGCTGCGGTGACACTGAACCGCAGGCCACTGCAGCCTGAGCCGTACCCTTTTTCTTTTTTTTTTTTCCTCCACTGAGACAAAAAGTAACTTTGAAAAATAGCTTCCTTCCTGTTTTCGACAGAAAGATGCTGAGGCCACATGGCTACTGTTGTTTGTGGCATTTCCTTAGCAGGACTCCACCGGCTGCTGAGTGCTCAGTTTCTGATGGTTGTAGGGCCAGACACACAGCACAATTAGCCTCCTTTTCCCACTCCAACTGATCTGCACTTGAAAACAAAAACACAGGCATGCTGAATTAAAATAAAACCCACTGGCATACTCCGTAATGAAAAATGAAAATCCCAAGGAAATTGTCTTAATTTATATGCATGGCCTAAATTTGTTGCTTGTTGCTAAGGAATTTTAACAGTGGCTAGCCAATTACCTCCCAGACTCCTGCCTGCCCTCTGGTGCTATGCTAATTAGGGTCATAAAGGGTCACGTTGTAATGCACTCGCTAAAATGAGGCGGGAATCTCCGAGGGATATTCTCATTTGGGATGATGCCAGTTACATTCCCGCTGCTATCAAAGCTACGGCCACTCAGTCAGACGTGTGTTTGTTTCTGGCTCGGTTCAAGACAAACCTCTGACATAATGCAGGCGCCCGGGTATTAGCACGCAACTATTTAAGGCACGGGATTTGCGGGGCACAGGGAGACAGAAGTTTCTAATAGACCTGGGACAATAAGTGAGGCAGGTGCTCGGGTCAGCCGAGGACATGAATCAATCGAGTATGCAGACGAAGAAATCGGTTTGTATAATGAGAGGCTATAAATGGGAACATTAAGTCAAAGTCATTCCACATAAATTTAGATGATCAGGCAGAAACACGGAAAATGAGGCTAGAGAAGCAACTTTATGCCTAATTAGTCGGAGGCACCCCTAAGAGATCAATACTGTACTATCTGTACTATCTCAAGGCTTTATGTTTGATCTCAGCTTGTCTTGTGTTGTGTTACTACAGCCTGCTTGGCTGGGGGTGTTTTGCCATATTAATGACCTTGACTTGCTGTATTGAACTTGTGAACCCGTCACACCCACTCTCCCTCAATTTCCTGGATGGCCTCTTCAGCGGGTCCGCCGTAATAGCAGGTGATTGTGAGAGAGCCACTAACAACCCACAGCGAGGGTGACACCCTTCACTGCCGGTGCCTCCGTGAAGGGGAGGGAATGTATTCGGCTAACAATGGCCTGTCAGCGCTAGCCGCCCTGTCCCCGCGCATTCAAAGGTGACATCAGCGGAACGTGGTGACACGCAGAAGCGTTTTTCAGAGAGCGCTGAAAGCTCTGTAGGACTAAAACTCCATTGTTTCCATGAAGTGACAGGTCATTAGAGATGCAGGGCTGACAAAATGTAAAGACCTACAGGCGCAAACACACTCACATACATACAAACACTCTGGGTACACAGTGACGAAGAAGACTATTTTTCTACCAGACTCATGGAGTTTTAAATCTAGAAATCTTAATTATTCATGAAGTCAATTAATAATGAATGGGAGTGTTCAAGTTTGTGATTCATGGTTCAGTTGGTTAACCATCCAGGAAGCAATGAAACAAAAGCTTAAATGCTAATGCTCTGTGAAAAGAGTGTAACAGGTGTCTAATCCGGAGCCTGTTTGATACAAAGCCATTGGTTTGCCTTCAGCTTTCTAAACTTCGTCAGCTCAAAAAGGTCCCAAATGTGACTTTCCAGGGTGTTGATCAAATTTAACCAGCATTTCTCTGGGAGTTAACGTCCAATGCACTGACAAACACACACACGCAAGGTTAAGTAAATCATTTGGAGCAATTGGGTAAATAGCCCGTGCACAACTCAGGTGACTTAAAGGACTATGGCAAAGAAGCACATGCTCAGATGTGTGACTTGACCCTATAAGGCGAGACAGTAGGTGAAATGAGATTGGCTAGATCAGAGGCCCGAGGCGACTCCCACATAATCTGAATGATAGATAATCTGGATCCTAGAAGAGATTACGGGCCCAAATGCAGGCAGGGCTGGGAGTTCATAAACAGTGATCAAATCAGGATGTCAAATCAGACTGATAAATGATTTGACACCTGTTGATGCACACAAAAACATTTCTTTATATTGATTATTTCGTGACTTTAAAGTTGCTGTCTTTATTTATTTCTCAAAAGCCAGCGATAAATCAACCTACGTGATCCTTAAACTGCAATGTTGTGTTTAAAGAACACTTACAGTGGGGTGAACTGAGACTGTCAAGATATGGAGATGTTACAGTGTGTGTTTTCTTGAATACACCATCACCTCCTCTACCACCTGTAATTGCTTTGTCCTCAGGCAGACATCTGAGGTCTTGACAGCTGAAACCTGGCAACCTTGTCGCTCCAACAAAAAACTCTAATGAAGCCTGCACCCAGAACCAGAATGGGAAAGATGCACCTGCTGTGTGTGTGTGTGTGTGTGTGTGTGTGTGTGTGTGTGTGTGTGTGT
>CM076653.1:9685756-9716634 GCA_038496675.1 Rachycentron canadum
CCACCCCCCAACTCCTGCTTATATACCACTGATTTTGCATCAGTATCATCTAAGATCATTCCACCCCCACTCCACCCCTTCCAAGCACTGTTGTTGTGTAGAAACACCACTCAATCACCCGCATGCTGTAACACACGGCGGCAACATTTCAATAATGGTGCATCACCTGAGACTGTGGGAGATGAAAGTAATCCATTCAAAAATGGAGCACGGTTGTCCTGTATGTCATATGCAGTTTGGTATGTAGGAGACAGCTCTACTGTAGATTTCTGGGTCATCTTTTTCTTTGAGTCTGTATCTTAGAAGTTCAGCTACGTGGAGTCCTATACCTCAGATAACCAAAGTGTGTCATCTGGAAGCGATGTAGACCTGTGCAAGTCAATTAAGCATGAGAATGTGTCTGTGTGTGTACGAGACCCACAAAGCTTATATTTGCATGATAAAACAGGGACACTGTTGGATGCACTGACTGGAAATATTCCCTAAAATCTAAAAGTTATCACAAGGGGCAGTTAACATTTTCCACAAATAATGAACTGAAGCCACACATGTGATTACGTCTGGCTGACTGTGAGAGTTCACACACACCAGAGCAGCAACCAGCAGCACGCACTAATTCACCACCAACCATCACGAACGCTCCATATGTAAAACAAGGGATCAAATATAAATCTCTAATTAGAGGTTTACGGGTACCTGTTTCCCAGAAGTAGACAGACTTCCCGTCATCTGTCTGCGTGTGAGTCTCCCAGAAACCACAGAACAGCAGCAATGTCACCAAAAGGTACCAGCTCCCCTCTGTCCTTTTTCGGAGGGTCCCTGCTGCACCCCTCCACCCCAGCCCCATGGTCCGCCACAGGATAAAAGTAAATCCACTCAGCTCAGAAGGTCAGCGAAGGCAGTGAAGAAAAAAAATAACAACAAGAAAAAAAAACACTAGTCCAAGAGGCAGCGAGAAGTGAAGTGTGCTGTGAGTGAGGGTGTGAGTAAGTGTGTGGGAGTGTAAGAGAGGGAAAAATAATGAGTGTGTGTAGTGTGTGTTATCAGTCCTGCAGGAGTTGAGGTCCAGTACTTGGTCTTGTGAAGGACAGAGAGTAGTTTTCTCCTTTTTTTTCCTCCTTTTGCTCCCAACTTGGCAGGATGGTCCCAGAGGGAGGCCGTCAGTGTCGGGGGCTGAGCTGCAGATGGATGGTACAGTCTTCCTCCTCCATCGTTTCCGCTTCCACTGTTGCCGTTGCTGCCTCTGTCCTCTGGCTGTGGAGCAGTGACAGTGGGCGAGTGTCTGCAGTGTTGTTCGCCTCCCTCCCTCTCACTCACTCGCTCTTGCTCACTCACTCACACAATCTCTCTCTCTCTCTCTCTCTATCTGTCTCTGATTCGCTCACTCATTTGCTCTTCTCCCTGTTCCACCCTGCTCAATCTCTCCGGGCTTTTTTTTTTTTTCTATTTTTCTCTCCTGCTCTCACCTTCTCATTGTCGCTTTCATTTTATCTTTATTATTACACTCTGTGTCTCTCACATGCTCACTTCTTACTTTCTCTACCTCTACCCACCCCTTTCTCTCCGCTTTCTTTCCTCTCTCTCCCCCTACAGCATGAGGACGGATACCCCCTCCCCCTCCACTCTTCCTTCACTTGCAGCACTGGGAAGGCGACTGGAGACCAGCAGGGCTCACACTGGTGTGAGGAGCTCCCATAAGCACTGCTTCCAGGATCAGAGAGGCTGAGAGACAAGCAGGGCTTAATGCAGAGGGGAGAAAGTAGAGAGGCGGGGGTGGGGGGGTGGGTTGATGGGGAAGCTAAGGAGGAGCAAAACACTAAAGCAGAGAGGGAGAGAGAGAGAGCAAGAAAGAGATGAGAGAGAGGGGTGTTATGATGGTGAGAACAGGGTGTGAAAGTGCAGTGATGGGAAAAGTGACGCTGAAGACTTACAGTAATTATATAATATTATATTATAACAATATAAAACAACACACAATGGCTGTGAGATTGTAGTGCACTAAAAAAACCGTGAGCCAACCTGAAGCAGGTGTGTTGACAGAAATTAGTTGACATACATTTTGGCTGTTTACCTATTAGCTACATGTAGGAATGATCTTAAGAGCCTTTACCTTTACAGTGAGTTGCTGAACTGTCATTTATTTCAGCAACAACCTCCAGTAATTAATCCATCTCACATCCTGCCCACCTGAGGTGAGGCATTTCATGTTCTCGTGGTTTATTTGGGGGAAAAAAAAAAAAGAGCAACAAACAAGGAAGGAAGGAGTATTTAGCCTAGATATGGATATGCACCATGGCTGAGTACATAAAAGAAAAGAGTGCCACTGACTTGAACAGAAAAAAGGAAAAAATATATCTGAGTATACGGTTTGACTGACATGCCGTTAAGAAGGAAGAAAATGCTACAGACTTGGCTGCATAGTGCCAGATATGTCAATGGATCTCATAGGTTACCACTTCGAAGAAGGAAGCTGATTGAGAGGATGAGGCCATTATAGTTTCCCAACCTCCCTAACCTCTCTGTGCTTCTCAGCACAAAGCTCCTTTTGCTGGTAGTGAGGATGTACACCTTTAAAGACGGGTCACAGATATCAAGTTTTATCGTATTTTTTTTTTACTAAAACAGCTGGGCACTGTAGATTTTAGCAAACAAAAGTGAAACACAAGTAAATTGTGTATTTGTTGGAGACCTTCATCTGTCCTAGATTAATACACATACGGTAGACTAGTGTGTATTTGCAGCAGCAGACTGTCAGATGTGAGGCTGACTTAAAATAAACAATAGTGCCACCCAGGGCGACCAATATCAGTTTGGGATTTAATAATGAAAACTATAGAGCCTTACTTCACTCCAGCCTTACTCTAAAGGCAGTATTTGTGGTAACACTGGGTATGATGCAATAAAGCAGAAAAAAAGATTAATGCGTGCACGTGTGCGTGTATGTGTGTGTGCGTGCGTGCGTGAGTGACAGTGCCAACATATCAACAGTAAGTTGAGAGTGACTCTAAATGATGGATGAGATTTAGTGTTGAATCTCGAGCACACAACCTTCAATCAAGGAGACAGCTAGATTAGAGGAGGGACAGCGCAGGTGGAATTCATTTGCCTGAATTTAATGCTCCTGTGTTGTCTCAGCTGTTCTGTCTGCAGTCCTGCCCAACCGGCCCAGCTAAGGTCGTGTCGGGACATCTGACTGGCAGGCTTTGAGGTTGGCAGAGTCAGCCTGTCATACCTAGTTTTAGTTTGGCTTCACTTGGGGAAGGCAGTTGAAGGGGATGCAGAAGCCTGGTTAGTGCCAGCTTTACAAAAGACCGAAGGAAGCCAACTGTTCTAATTGGTATAAATAGTTAAAGATAATTGTGTCCCTTTCCAGTCAGCTACGTTAATGCTGGCTGTCAATAGTCATAGATCGACATGCAACTTCTTTGTTGTCACACAAACCGTTTCATACCACAAGATGTGAGTCCGTGCATCTTGATGGCAGGGTTGAAAATGATTGTTTCATTGAGACAATCATCAGAATGAGCAGGAAAATCACTGGACTGGAGCAAGAGCCATTAAACGGCATCTACAGCAGACAGAATAAAATGAAAGGACTACAAATAGCCTGAGATACTACACACACAAACAAACACACTACACAACCAATACAGACACTTACCTTCAGGCCGCAGATACAAGTCACTCAGGACCAAGTGGGGCATGACAAGCTTTGTGCCTACATCCATCTGACTCATTAATTAGAGTTAGGGGTTGACCTTAATCACTAATTACTATTTATCTATTGGCATTTATAAGCACACTTAACCTTACTATCTGAAACTGTTAAGCCAAGTTGTATTTGTTTGCTCTACTATGTGTTTTTTGTTTGTCCAGCTATGTGTTTTGTTTGCACTGACACTTTTACTCAAATTCAGCCAATAATGGATAAATACAGTGATTGAGATTTTTTTTAGGATATTGGTGCTTATCGTGAGGTTTATTTGAGATCATCCTCGCTCTTTGCTAGGAAAATGTTTGATAAAAGTTAGCAGAAAATCTTTGAAAACATTAATATCACAAACACTGTCTCCATAGTGTTTCCACCGTCAATACAAGAAATCATTATCAGATAAATACTCACAGCACTTTACTTCACTTTACCGCAATGAACATCAAAGTAGTGCTTGTTCATATTTTTCTGACATAAGCCTTATACAAGCTTATACAACAAGGCACTGATCACCAAAGGGTTAAAACAGGTCTCAAGAATGTGTACACGCTTTGTGGATTTGCAGTGTCTTGTGTTGAGTATTACAGGAACATGCAGTACTGGGCCTTTGCTACAACAGGTTCTAAGACCTGTGTCTCACATTAGAAGTGTTTTCTCTTTGGGTTTTAGGCTCCACCAAGGTTGTGTCTGGACACATGGTTTTCATTGACGGGGTAGCCAAGAAGTAGAGAATGTACAGTTTGGTGCCCTCGTTATCCAAACTGCTTTTTGCCAATGATCAAATTCAGTTAACTCCATCTGAATATATTTTCAAGAGTGCACTGGTTATAAATGATGAGGGTGATGATGATGAGGGTAAGCACCTGCAAATCTAAGGTCATGTTTACCTGCAGGAAAATTATTTAATTAGGCATGAGCTGCTGCCTCAACTGGGGGAGCGTCGCTTTCAGAAAATTACAGAAGGGGCGGTCACAGCTTTCCTATTTCCATGATAGAAAGGGGGGGGGGGGGTTCTGAATTTATTGCAACATCTGACAAGCAATGTACTGAGTGCACAGAGTTTACTGACCCCTTAAGTATTTCAGGGTCTTGTTCACGAGTATAAGATGATATTGATAGGCTGGGTGGTGCAGGCGTTGTGTAAAGGACTGGCATTGAGAAGAAGAAGCAATCCAATGCTAGTTGATCTATATTCGTATCCTCCACTGTGGTCCAGAGTTGTGGAGAGTGAGTGAAAGGCGTCTGTTCGGGTCTTTCCTTTCCCATGTATTCATGTGGAGGTATTACAGCTACATCCAACATGGAGGGGACCCAGAGTCCAGGAACATGCTGGAGGACATATCTATCATATGACATATCTAACCTGGTTTAGCAGGAACACCTTAGGATCATTAAGGAGAAGCTGGAAGATGTAGCCAAGGAGAAGGAAGTGGGGCTAATTTAGCCTGGTGTTGTGTGATTTGTTAAAGGGCACATGTATAATTGGTGCTAGTGTGTGTACTGTTTCTATGGTGTCAAGTTTATGCAGTTAACTGTAACTAGACTGAATTTATGAGTGAGCTTTCATCATGTTGAGAATCCAGGTAATTATTAGATACTATGAATGTTATAGGCTGCAGTTAGTGTGTCATAAATAATATAGGCAAGTGAACACAAGTGGTGTTTTGAATGATTTCATTGACTCACATGTGCTGAGCAAATGAAGAACATCCAAAGAACATCCATGATAGCTAACTTCCATTTCTAGGCACCGTGGAGTCAGCCCCCTTGGGTGGCCCTTAGGGGCACACAACACTCCACCAGTGACCCAACAGAGACCGACGAGACACCGCTAAACAAGAACATAGACAATGTAGTCCACAAAGTTGATCTGACACAAAACTAAAATAACCAGGGCACCAAATTAAGATGACAGAAGACATAAAAGAAATCAGGAAACTGTCCAAGCTGCGAGGCAGCAAACCCAGCAGTCTCCATGCCAGAAGCCTCTAGCGCCTTCTGATGCTGGCACCGGAGCCTTTAAAGCCTTCGTACCCAGGCAAGGTGCATCTTGTTTCAGGTATGATTAGGAACAGCCTGGGCAGAGCTAGGGGAAAAAACAAAGGCAACAGAAACACATGCTGCCGTAGCATCAGAAATAACGAAGCCATCAGAACGGGAAGCTATCAACAACTTTTAAGGTAGAATGTTTCCTTGTGGGTTATTCAATCAATCAATACACCTTCGATGTCAATACGACAACTTTGACAAATTCAGTTTTACAGTATTGGCTCTCCTGCATCACTTACACTCTAGTAATGACTGGTGATGATATGATCTTTAGCTGAATTCCAACTTGTACAAATAAATGACTGAATAAATTTTCAGAAATTAGATCATTGGCATTAAAGGCAAAAAGATCCTTCAAACAACTAGAGTGTAACTGATGATATAATGTCCTTGACTTAATTTTGACTGATAGAGTGTAGATTTGTTTCACTAAAGGATGTTTCTACACAACAGCTGTTTCTCATTGGAGACACATATTCACATTATTATATAAAGTAAAAATGTGGTAAGATTTGGAGAAGAATATTGTGTAGTTATTTTTAGTTGAGGATTAAAACTTTGATAGTCTATGCTGTGTTAAGTGCAGAGACTTTCATTGTGCTCAGCTTATTTTAAAAAGCTAAAAAGTCATTCATCTTTCAGTCAGTCAATATGACTCGACAGCTTAACAAAAGCGTTAAAGTGTCAGCTAATGACGTAGTGTCTGGATGTCACTGTCTTTGCCATTAAATGTCAACTGTGAGCAGTGCACTGGATTCAGTTAGACAGACGGAGAAAAGCAGATAAGACGGGGCAGATGCGGGTGGAACTGGGGAGATGAAAATTCAACAGCAGCCACCACCTAAACACTGCCAGGCTTATCTTTATCAGTAGATGACAAATGAGTCTACTCTACAAATCAGCTCTGTCACTTATCTAATCACCAATTGAATATCTTTCAATCAAAAAAAATCTCATTTGTAAAATGGTTAAAGGAGCAGCCACTATATCCAGTGGAAAACTGTCCTCATAAAGGAGTCACACGCAGCAGCTGAGGAGTCTGACAACACTTTCCCCTGATTTGTAGCAAAACACAATCCAGACTTGGCTTCAGTGAGCTGGCAAGAATAGATTTAAATGATTAGTGATGTCACACCATTATCTGGCTGCCAGCTTGAGGTGAGACCCGTTTAAAAAAAAAAAAAAAGTTATTGTCTGCCCTTAGTTCATTTGCAATTAGCTTTTCGCTCGTGAGTAATTACTAGCAATTAGATGTCAATATCTGTTGTTCTCCTAATACCCAGACGTCTTCATACTGTGGGATACTGTTCTGAGAGGTTACGGGTAAAATATGAAGCAATTTACACGTCTTAATCACTTGTTTTATTGCCAATGTGTGAATGATTGTAACATAAAATGAGACCTGCCCTTCCCTGTGGACTGACTTCTGTGTCGAGGACCAAGGAAAATCCAAAGGCTGTAATGTTTATGCTCTGCTCTCTCCCAAAGGCGTTCTCCCAATGTCTCTCTCCCTCCCCTCTACAGCGCCAACAGTGTGCAACACTAGCTAACATTAGCATCACTAACAACAAAGCAGCCAAAGTTGTCATTAATAAATACTTTATTAAATTAAATTTTAAAGTTTATCTGTGCTCACCTTAAATCATAGTTTACGATGTGTACATTTGTGCAAGACCTCTGACATCACTATGGTTTTAGGTGCAGTGGATTAACTTTTAAAATTATTTGCATATTTGTAGATTCTGGACTTTTTGATGAGGAAGAAATAGAAGATGCTCTGAATTTAATCTTTATTTCAATTTAATTGAGTGGTTAATGAGTTAATTGAACTAAAACATGGCTTTAATTTTAACTTACCATTAACTCTTGTGGCTGCAATTACAATTATTATGAATATTATTGCTATGAATTCTACAGTAATTACTTTTCTTTCTCCTTGTCCTATATCACACTTCATTAAATTGCATTTAGCACAACTGAACAGACAGATGCACAGTGAACATTATGCTGGTTTGAGCTGTTTCTAACCTTGTTTTTATAAACTCTACTAATTATTCAGCACAAATCACACTTTTTCTTTAATGTTCTGATAACAACCTGTTTTAGTTACATACAGTTTTTAATACACAACTACATATGACTCTGTGGTTGCATCTGTGACAAGGTGTATTTTTACACACACATCACAATGGCTTCATGTGTGTTATATAGTCTATGTATGGTCATATGTAGGCCTGGTAATATGATGCATTTTTTTACAAGCTGTACTACAGGAGGCCTTTTATGGAGCTTCTGTCTGTGAATGAGTTGATGGGCCAGTATTTTCCACTGTGGCTTGTGCTTTACATTATTTTTGTTTTTTTACTGTTGCCACAGTCGATGTGGTCCTTTGAGACATGCCTGTACTGAAGGTCCACATAGAACAATCACCATAAATCCATAACTGTAAATAATTGAGACTCATCCTCGTCAAACATAGTTGCAGCAAAAAACTACACTAAAAAACACTACAGAATAAATAAACTACTTTCCCCTGGGTTTCATTCATGCTTCATTGTACTTTATCTCAGGTGCTTTAAGTTACCTTTGTTCAATTTATGATTAACCCACAGCTTGTTAGGGTTATGTTTAATTATTCTAAAGTGTTGCCCTCTGCTGCTGTGTTCCTCTGAGTGGTTGCTTATCAGGGAGTTGGGGTTTCTTGACTAATAATTAAATTAAGAGTGAGGTTAAATTTGTTGTAAAGCTGTACAATCTGCATGTGTATATGGCTTAGCCAGCAGTTTGATGAAAAGCAGACTCAGTAGATGTGGAGAAAATAGAAGATGATGATTGAGATAATGACACAGGAAACACAATCACTCAACAAGAGATTGCAACTATTAAAACTGATTAATCAAACGCAACGAATCAACAAAAAAACATTACTGCACTCCATGTAGTGAATTATAAATCAGCACTCAAGGAGTCCCTGCAGTATGTTATTTGGTAATCACTGCAGAACAACACCAAGACCTGGTTGCTAATGCAGGATGAAGACCCCTGTCATTTTCAGGTCTGGCTTGAACTGGTTTTTGCAACTGTTTTTCTTTTACTGAAGCAGAAGGCAAGTGTCAGTCAAAGTAACTCAAATATCTCCAACTAATTTTGTGATTACTTTGTTTTTAGAATAAAATCCTTAGTTTATCTGACTATCAGTCCAAAACCTAAAGATATTCACTTTATTATCTTATATGAAAAAGAGAAGCAAAAAAGCCATAAATTGAGAACCTGATCCAGTATTTGATTGTTTTTTAATTAGAATGATAAAAACAATTATTTGATAATCAAAATTGTTGGCAATTAACAAATAAAAGCCCAAATGAAAAGCTCATGTAGCGATTACTCTGTTTCTAAAATTAAAAATCCACCATTTGATAAATCCGACACCGTCATGGTTTGAAAATGATTGATGGCAACACATTATGAAAATTACACTCAGCAGATGAAAGGTAATGCCCTCGAGTCTTTGTTGTCTTAGAGACAGTGAATATCAAAAATGTCACGAGTTGATATTAGAGATATTAATATCACCTTGTGATAGTTTTCTAAAATAAGTACGCCTTTTAGAAGTGATGATTAAAGCAGACTCCCAGGCTCAGTTGCTTGAAGGTTACTGGTTTAATACACATGCTCTGCGATGGTGCAGATGACTGCATTATTTTTGTGAATTCGGTGTGGTTTACATGCAGAGACAGGGTGTAGTTATTGGTTGATAAAAATTGTATTCATGTTGTGCAAATAAGTCTTCCAGCTGCTATTTTACAGAATTGCCCTGTCTGTCAGAGTTGATTTATCCACAGACTCAACAGCTCTAGAGTTGTGCAAGCAGCCACCAACATGGTGTTTCCTACAGTATAGTAATTACTGCTCTTTTCCTTGCCTGCAATGCTGTGCTGTGCTGAGAAAGTGGTCACAGGCCAGCGGTCAGCCATCAAACCTGTGTTTTATTGTCATTATATTTATGTCAGAATTGTGTATCACAAGAGATGAAGTGCGGCTGATCACAATGACAAAGTCTGCAGCAATACAAACAAAGAGTTGTCGAGTTTTGTCTTTACATGGAGTTTCTCCATATGTTTCTCCTAAATTACACAACTTCTGTCATGTTTGCAGCTTCTAATCTTTACATTCAATAAGCCATCATGCTTAGTCAGACATTTCATAATATGATATAATGATATAATTATTCATTGATAACTTACTGAACAGTATCATGATGGATGTGGATGGAACGATACCTTCATTTCTTTTCCTGTGTTATTATATGCCAGTGCTTTGTCATACATGTTGTTATTTTTTTTTTTTTAAATAAAGAAAAGTATAATCAAAGTGTAATCAAAACCACAGACATCAAATGACATTTCTTACTAGAATGAAACTCTGATAAACTGCAATGAGATGGTCACTTAACCAAAACATTATCCGCATTGCATCATGGATGGTTTTGAGGTGTGAAGAACCTGAAGCGTCACACATAACAAATTTGTCATGCTCATGTCTGCCACTTTGTACAAACAATATCAGCCCTAATCGCTAATTGTTTGAGTTAATTAACTGTCTGAATCAGTGCCGCACATGTTTGAAGTCGATCACAGCATCAGAGAGACTAAATGAGAGCGGGTGGTTGCCAGCAGCTGAACTAGGTGTGACTGCAGTATTCTGCTCTATTGATTAGAGCTGTAGAGGAGGATTGAAGAGTGAAGTCATCACAGTAGTCACAGAAGACCAAACACCATTTCAAGGTAAACTGACCATGATCACATTGGTATGAAAAACATATATTATTTGTTTTTTTCACACAACAAATAGGCCAAAATTCCCTGTTATAAGATGACAAATGGCAGAGCTCTCAGATGAAAAAAAAATCTATTTGTGGAATTATCAAAGCGTTCGTGAATGACTGGAGTGTAATTAAAATGTGGAAAGAAAGCTGTATTTTTCAAACGAGGGTTTTAATCAAGCGGCAACGTCTGGGGCCAGAAAAATGAAGGCAACACAGAAGAGCCAAAAACAGCTGTTCCTTGAATGGCCACTAGAATCTGTGTCAATCCCCATAAATAAAAATAAACATGTTTACAAACGTGTTTTTTTTTTTTTTTTTTACATAATTCACCTCCTCAAATCTTATTAAGGCTTAAAGTTATGCATAATTGAGGGCATACCTCTGAGTGACAGATGGGTGAGCGTATGCTTGCAAACCAGCAAGTCTCGACTCCACACAGGCCCCACTTCTTTGCCCATTTTTGGATTAGCCCGGAGTTAGGTGGAGTCAGTGGGTGCCAAGATGGCGACTGTGGAGCAGCCCACTCTGACTGCAGTATTATCTGACACTCTGACAAAACTGCTCCCAGCATATGGTTGATGTTACGGCCGTTTTTATTTATTATTTACTATGGCTTTAATCTGCAATAACTCTTTCATTATTCTGCCTCTTGGGGGCAATGGAAACTAGTTATGAACGCCACACTGACATTGTGTCACTTTTTAAGTGAATTCTTAACACATTCAACCATTGTGGAGCAAAATTATCATCCATTTAGAGTTGTGTTTCTGTTCACATGGTGAATTTATAATCACTGTATTTTAGCTCTGTTTTTGGTCTCAACCAATTCGAAGAGAGAAATATATCTGGTTTTACTATGTGTATGTGTCTGTCTGCTGTTTGGTGCCAGGAGGTTGTGTACACTGGGTTTTTAAAGCTTTTTTTTTCTGACAACCTTCAGTAGAAAATGATATCCTCAATAATAAAATAGCGGTAAAGCTCCTTGAAGCTGAGTGGGGACTGTAGATCAGGGTGATAGATCAGGGTTCATTCTGTAGGTTCATCAGTACAAGTGAGATTGTTTTAATGTGGATATATTTATATGATAATGTATCAATTGAAAATTATAGCCACTTTACAAATTTACATATAGCCAATAGTGAGCTAACTCAGTACAAAGATTCATTACAGAAATAATTAGTACTGTTCTTATTATTATTATTATTATGTACTACAGCTCGGGATTGACCTCCTGCAGGTGACAACATGACTCACAAAGCAAAGGACAATGACAGTGACATCAATGCTCAAGTCTAGCAGAGCGGCAAGACCAGGATTCCCTACAGTCTATGCTTGAAACTGGGTCTCGGGAGGATGACTCATGTGGCGGTGAGGGTTAGACACGATGCTACAACAGCACTTTGAGGACTCAAGTCAAAACACACCCTTACATTGGTGCCTTATAGAATTGGTGGCCGTGCTCCAGTATATGCTGCAGAGTATGAATGCACCTCCTGTGACACAATGAGATCAGTGGGTTTCACCACAGTAAAAAAGAGAATAGAGCCCTGAGATCTGTACAAGAAGCTTCCCCATGACTACTTTAAACTCAGTTTGTTGGAGCTGATTTACTTTGCCCAGTAATAAGATGTAGAGGTGGAGTGATACAAATGCAATAATGAAATATAATAACAAAGAAATCTATGAGAGTTTATATCGCATACAACCTCTGGCAGGGTAGTGCACACCACCACTGCATTCTCCCTCTCTATAAAACCGGCTGCAACATGATTAACAGCTGAATGAGCTTGTCTCTCTTGGCAAGTTTAAACAAATAATGAATTTCATAGCAGACGCAATAAAAACTGTCTTTGTTTTATTTAGTCAAGATTTAATGGGGTTGTGGGTCTGCTGGTTTGGTAGAAGAATAGTGCATATATTTATTATTCATTATTTTGCTCTTGATAGTAATTTGATTGTGTTTGTACTGAGTGAGATACTTTTACACGATAATTACACATACAGTGTGGTCCAATTTTCCCATTAACTAGAATAGGAATGGGAATTAATGCTTTCAGATTTGGACCCCACGGTTTGTCCAGACAGGTTTTGAGGGAACTGACAAACCACTAAGAATCCTGAAGAGAATAGTCTGTGAAGCTTAAGGTGGAGGTTGAATGCGACGTGTCCATGCCCCTCCCTGAAATAGCCAATCACCTGTTTTATAGCAGCCGATATCAACGCAATCGTGTTGTTGCACTGACGTGTACAACCTGGTGGCTGGAGGGATCAGATCATGACACGTCACAGCACTCCGGATTTAGCGATAACAGAAGTTTGTGTCGTCAAACCTTACACATGCAAAAGGGAGTTTTAAACCTTATTATTTTTGGGCAAAGCTACCAAACTACAACTGTTTTTTATCATAGTTGACTGGTGAGTCTACTCATGTCAAATGAAAGTGCATTTATGGCTCTCTCCCCTTTCATTTATAGAGGGGCCTGGTCTTGTTAGCCTGAAATAACTGCCCGTGGTTGTTGCCAAAATGGCTGCTGAGTTATGTCCCCAAGAAATGAGATGATTGCCTCTTGTGCAACTCCAGTTTGCCCAGAGAAAAACTCTGTTGCGTGTTGGCATTTAGGGCAAAATGCCATTTGCTGGGACAGTGGTCTAGGTGCCAGTGGGATCTTGATAATTGGATTTATTCCCATCATATTTGAAGTGACGTTCACTGGACTGGACCGGGCTTGTTGTGAAAAGTTATGCTATCATCTTAATCACATCAAATGTCATTGTGGTAACCCTCAAGATGTTGTAAGGGTATGTGGGTAATAATCCTGTATAGTTACCCAAAGACTGCAGGTCTCAATTTTGTTGTCTACGATTTATACACAACTCATAACATTCACGTACTGTTCCCATTATTCCCCATTATTATTATAGTCTTTTGGCTGATTATTATTATTCATACTTGCTCGTTATTATTCTAGTCTTTGTTTGCATATTGTTAGATATTATTGCCTATCTGCTGCTTCAGTTCTTATTACTTCAATTGTTTTGTATGCACTGGTTTTTATTGTCTGTACAAAATGAGTGACTGTTTGCGTCTGTCTGACTGCGTCTATAGGGATGGAGGTGTAGATTTGAGATAGGCCCAGTTCAGAAATCTCTGTCAGAGATGTGGCAGTTTGGAACTGTTGACAAACTGTGTTTGGTGTCTGTCATACTGATAAAAAAAAAAAGTCACCGGAGTTTGTTCAAAACATAAAAAGAAGATTGACGAGATGGAGAGAAGATGCAAAAAACTCAAAAAACATTGAGTAAACTTCAGCCATTTTCTTACAGATTATAAACTGAATGAATAATATCTACTGAGCTATTTGGCACGTAGGCACTGATCTTGTCACTTCCCACAAACATGCACCATTACTGAGGAGTAATGATAATGTCCCCGCAGGGAAACTTAAACTCAGTGACTACAGATGGAAGCGGGGATACAGGCGGGGCTTATAAAATGCTAGACAAACAGCAGTGATGACACTAACAGTATGAAGTGATCGCAGCAGATACAGCAAAGTTTTACTTGAACCCTAAACAGCAGATGTTCACCATTGTTAACAAAGAACTGAGGTGAAATCTGACTACATTTATCAGTGTGTTAATTTATTTCACCCTCAATGAATTAAAAAAAAAACTTTAAGTTTCTGATTATCTAATGTCCTTTGTTCTCTTTTCTGCAGATAATAAAACTAACTATTTGACCTTTAAAGTAAACTTTAAATGCGTATGACACAGTACGCCCCATATGTACACAGCTGTCCAGCAAAGCCAACCAGTGCTGACACTGTTGATGTTCCCGTTAAGATAAGATGAGAAGCTTTACTGACTGTGATCAGAAATGTTCCCGCTACTAAATTTATAAGACAGAGCGCTACTCACCCAGAGCTTATTTAACAGGATAACAATCCTATCTTGAGTGAAAGTATTGAGATACTGAGTGGAAGGCGTAATCCTTCTCTTGGGTTTGTAGAGTACAGTTCCAGATCTCAGATTCAAACCACGTAGGCTGACAACCAATAGCGGAGCATAGTTCAGCAACAATTAATTCCAGAAACCCTATGTTACTGACTTTTTTTAAGGATTGTTGGAAGTGAGTGCTTCATAGCAACATCACTTGTACGTCTCGCAGGTTGCCTGGAGCTCTGTTGTCGACATGATCCTGACCTGGATAAGCAGCAGGAATATGGATAGATGGTTGGATAATACTACATTTCATTTATACAGCTCTCTTTAGGATTCTTGTAAGTCCACAAAGCATAAAATCAAGATGAACTCTAAATTCTAGCTCTGCACATTTAGCAGCTTAGATCTAAACGAAGTAAGAATAGCGTGTATGCAGAACCTACATGCTGCTGCAACCTGCTACATTAAAAAATGGCTCTCAACGTGAAATAGAAGTCTCAACATCAATCATCAGATACCCCACGTTTCAGCACAACAATCGCAGTTAATGTACAGTTACAGCTGCAAGTCCCTTCCACTAACAGAAGAGATTCAGGCTACACACACCAATGGCCCATCAAATGGATCTAATACTGCAGTGATCAGAAGGAGGGAGAAAAGCTGTGTTGGATTCATTGACCACAATGTTATGAAACTGATTAAATGCTGCATCCTCTGAAATAGACCCCATACATCTTTGCTCACACAAGGCTGCTGTGCTGACTGCCTGGGGTAAAAGTAAGCACCAAATTCACAAGGGATAGTTTCGCAGCAAAGTACCCCCACATTAAGATTAGCACAAACTGCAGTATTATCCAATGAGCCTGAGATGATTCAGCAGACCTGGGCTGACTAATATTTGCAAGTAAAGCATAATTTTTTGTGCTGGGAGGACCAAAGATGGAGGATTAGAGAGTCGAGATGAATCTGAATTCTGTTGTAACTGTGCTGTATCTCTTTGATCTGCAGAGTTGTATCTAACAGCTCCAGTGAGTAAAGGTACAACTCCAAAGTGCGACTGTGTACCGTGTTTTTCTCTAAATGGTATTTAATGCATTTAAGCCCTCCCATGCCCCCCATCTGTACCCCAAAGGCTTACCAGTTCTACCCAGTCAATGTCTCATTTTCACTTCAAACAGCCAAAAATAAAAAATAAAAAAACTGATTTGCAGTAAATACACTCCATCTCAGCTTATCAACTTGATCCATATTTGGTTGACTTTAGCCGAGATCTGATTAACAAACATTTGGATGCCAAACTCTCTCTGCAAGCCTCATCAAAGTAATCCAATCTCTGAGTGTGTGACTTGTAATCCATCCTAAAGAATCTTTAGGGAAGCACACGGTGGGTAATGGCTTAATAAGATCAACCCTAAGGTCGGAGAACTCCTGTGTCTTTACAGGAGTCTCAACGCAGCTCAGAGATCCTGGCATGAAGAACTGCAGACGTTTTCAAAACATTTGACTAAAAGCCATATGGCAAGATAAATATTTACTCTGAGTTCAGATGCATATACAAACCATCCGAATCTACTGTAATATGCATGAGAGAGCGGGAGGATGGGAACGCTAAGTCTCCCTTGCTCTGACTGCACTATCTAAGCTGTAATGGTAGCTAACGTCCACCCATCCTTCCATCTCTCTCTGTCACTAGCTCTCTCTCTCTCTCTCACACACACACACACATGCACACACGCACAATTCTGATCCTACTTAGACCTCTGTGTGTTTGTGTGACCTCTCACCCCAAATGCAGCTCAGTGACTCACATACAACAACATCCGCATCACAATTAGAGCAGTGGAGGTGAGTGTACTGTGTGTTTGAACTATCTGTACCCATTTTAAAGGAGCTTTGAATTAATGGCTTTCTTATTGTGCTTTTGTAGAGTTGAGTTGAGGAAATCAAGAGCTAGATTAAGCGTTTATAGCCTCACTGCAAAAACAATGTAAAATTTTGACCTGATGATTGCGTTCGGTGAAACTGAACTTCACAATGACCACGAGTGTCAGCAATCCATCTGAGAGTTGTCAAGACATTTCACTGTCAACCACAAATGTCAAAAAAGTCAGAGGATCACCAAAGTCATTATGACTCAGTCCAACAGTTGTCACCTGGTGAGTGACTGTGTGGAACGGGACAGCACTTTGTGACAGGTCACGTTACTTTGACAATATCAAAAAAAAAAAAACATCATACAATCTTCTAAATTTCTTATTGCCTCCTATTTCTCCCTGTGTATCAACAAAAGAGAAATGTTGGATGAGATCTGATGAAGCATATTTGGAATCATCATCAAATAACTACACATAGTTACTGACATGTAAACTTCTTTTTTCTTGTAACATTAATAACATTAAGGTTTGTTCCTTCCATGTTTGTGTTTCTTTCTTCCTTCTTGTTTGCCTTTTTTTTTTTTTTTTGCTTCCAGGCATCCACTGGTAACCCTATGAACATACAGGGTGATTCTAACCATAAGATGATTTTACATCCCTAAGCTCTCATGGATTTAACAGGAACACGCCTGAGGGTGGACACTGAGATTGGGTCTGTTACTCCCCACTAAGTCAAAATCTGAACGCACAGGATCATACGCTTCCCCTAATACAACCAATAAGACTCTTATCATGACATAACATCTCTCAAAATCCACACATGTTATCAAAACTTGGGTTTCGTTCGTTTTCATGATTTCTTCAACTTCCTGGCTGTGATCTCTATGGTCTAAGAACCTCAACACTGTTCAGTCTTTTCTGTCCTGCTGTTATGATAATCATATGTAGTCGACCATGACATGGTGTTGAGTTGACATTGTCAATGTGACTTTGAATCTGGTTTTCTCAGTTCAGGAGGGTATTTCAGAAGTTCCTGTTTTACGTGAGTTCTTTATACAACACACGGTTGTGTCATATTCTCTTTGACTGATCAACTGACCTTCATTTGTTAACAAAGTCCTCTATTTAATACTGAAAAGATGTCCAGGTCCAGTTTCACAAGACTAGACCTAGACGGATAATATCGTTGGATATCATTTCATCTATGGCTCGTTTTTACAAGTTGTTTAAATATTAATGCAGACCGTCATATCCACATGCATTAAACATCCGAATGCTTCCTGAGACCATCTCAAGTGTGGTCTGTCGTGCACACACAGGACACCCGAGCTGTGTCCCAACTGCATGCTACACACTATTTATACCCATGTTTTAACTATGTAGTACATTCAAATTGGGAAAAAGAAAAGCAGACTGGAGTATGCTTTAAAATGCTCACATAAAAGCACTTGAATTTTGAGTGAGGTGTTGATGGACACTATGGACCCAAAAAACAACCCACAATGGAAATGAAGGAGCTACTTATGCTTGTAAAAATGTGCAAAAAGCTCTGGAGACAACTGAGAAAATGAAGAATTAAATTAATAAATCCTTGGAAAAAATATATTACATGCACAAACACACACTTCGTGACATTTTCAAACTGGCACTAGAAATCCAACTTTTAGTTTCACATGACTCATATCGTATTATTTTGTATTAGTAGAAAATTGTAAAGTACATTCATTTCCAGCATACTAATTGGCCCAAGAATCAGTGTATACTTAAAAGTCTGAGCACACGGTACAGACTAGAAATTAGGACATGGACCTAGACCTTCGTAGAGGAGAGAAATCCATAAGATAACGGGTTTACTCTATCCAGCTGACCACTCCCAGTCGACCTCATCAACTGGTCACCAGCCAAAGCCAATTAGTGTGATGACACACAGGAACACTATCCATTAGCATCACCCGGTTTCGTCAGGGAAAAACCTTCTACTCTATTTAGCTTACCACTGATTAATTGTAGTGTTCCACTCAGACTTGACTTTCAGCCTCCACTGTGGGATACAGCAGATTAATCAATTGATGAACTCCTTGATTAATATGTTAAAATGTGTATTAAAGCCTCTCTGGATATTAATACAAGCATTAATTTGAAGACTTCTCTTAATGCTCTTTTCTGAAATCCAAGCACATCACTTTATATGGACAGAAAAATAAACATGAGGCCGATTCGGTTAAAACGGTTTTATCTGTTATGTATAGTATTTCATTTCTGTAGGATTAGGCCATGAGTGTCCTCATCAACACACCAGTATGTGTCTCTGCCAGTCAAAATCAGTCAAGATTAAATGTGAAGACTATAATTCACTTCTTATTGCCACAGCAATAATAATATCAAGGTTGGTGAGCCTCTAAACTACAGTTGAGATGGGTCTGTAATTCTACAGCCTCTAGCAGCACAACAGTAACTGTCCTTTCCACCACTACATACTCCCTTTATTACACAAGGAAGATCTAGGTTTCTTATCTGATACCAACGTCAGGAATGCAATTGTGACAAATAATTTGCACCAGAACCATCCATCTATTATCTATACTGCTTATCCAGCCAGGGTCGCAGGGGAGCAGGAGCCAATCCCAGCAGACATTGGGCGAGGACGGGGTCACAAGTCTATCACAGGACTGATATATAGAAGCAAACAGCCATTCACGCTCACATTCACACCTCCAGCCAATTAAGTGTCAATCAACCTAACGTGCATTTGCTCTGACTGTGGGAGGAAGCCAGAGTACCATGAGGGAACCCACTCAGGCACAGATAGAACATGCAAGCTCCACACAGAAAGGCCCCAGACCCAGGGTTCAAACCCAGAACCTTCTTGTTGTGAGCTAACTAATGGTAGGTAACCAATGACAAAGATATCATGCAACTATAGACCAACCCGTAATGGGATCACACCACTGACACCCATCAACATGTAATAATAATAATAATAATAATAATAATAATAATAATAATAATAATAATAATAATAATAATAATAATAATAATAATAAATTATAATAATAACTTTATTTATATAACACCTTTAAAAACAGAGTTTACAAAGTGCTTTGACACAGAAATCAGAGCAGGATATAAATGAGGTGGATTCACAGAGGGAAGACAGACAATTTACTTCAAGACATTACAGGGAGCAAATACTACAGATGCACACACATGCAAACACAAGCACACGCAATAAAAGGGTGATACTTATAATTATAGAAATATAGATATAGATAATTATAGATTGTAGATAATTATAGAAATAAAAGGATAACATGGTAAAAAGTAAAAATAGTAAGAAGAAAGTAAACATAAAGTTGTCTAGAATTATAAGTCTATAAAAATGGGTTTTAAGAAGTGATTAAATAGTCACTGATTTTGCCTAATCTCATTACTATAGTCGATACTTGTGAGTTGGATAACATCCAGTTTTCATCCATTTTCAAACTCTCTGTCTCTGTTTTCATCTAAACTCTACACCTGTTAAGTTTCCTGGCCGTATCTCACACAGCTGTCAGCTGACTGAAGCCTGTCATATAAACACCTGCTCTCAAAACCAACTGTGGTAGTTTCCAGTGTGTCTCCAGGACCACATTTTGCTATGAGGACACACACATACACATAAAAACATGACCAGGCTCTCTGACAGGGCCAGTAATGTTTCATTTTCATCGCTGTTCATTGTGATGTTTTTTTTTTCCCAACTCTCCTCCTTGTTACTATTTTTAACAGGAGCCCTGGCTACAGTAAAGAAGGAACATTTAGTCAAGTCTTACTTACTTCAGTGCTTTACCGCATTTAACCTGTAAAATAAACAAATGCTTTATTGACTTACTTTTCACTGGAATCAATGACAATGTGCAAAGCTGGCAAGCGCAGCTTTAGACCCATCTCGGTATTAGAAATATCTCCTGCAATTAATCTGATTATATTTAAAGATGCTGTTCTGCCGTGTTAATATAGTGCGATTGATTTGTAAACACGATTTTTTTGACACTCAAAAACTGCTTCATGTGGGTGTAAAATAAACCCACGTCAACTGCCATTGAACACAGTGCTGTCTCTGACAATCACCAAGCACATCTAATCAATTTCAACAGTTACCTGCCTCCTGAAATTACAGCCTGCAAGCCGTTAGTTTTTTCCCCATTTCACTAGTCAAATGATTTACAAAAGCTTGACATCAATTTCCTTGTTTTCAAGTCCTAACAAGCAGCTCTAAAAGAACATGTTTCAGTGTATCAAGCCAACTTTTCTACAATTACAAGTTGTTTTCATAAGTAATGGTGTGGAAAATTTGCTTGTATAATTAGAAATATGCTGAGGTAAATGAGGTAAAAAGGTTCACGAGGAAAAGGAGACAATGTTCATACACTGAAATTTACCATCTCCCAGGTTCTTTTCAAAACACAGGCAGTTAAAAATGACAGCTCTGCTGACAATTAGGAGATGACATGATACTAACAATGTGTGTTATTTTTTCCTGGGTTATACTGTACTGTACACTGTACAAATTGATAGGAGTCATTTTTTTTGTATCATGTGATCTATTGTAGGTGGAGCTGCCATTTTCAATCAAAACATGAAAGCTTGTTCATTTCAGTCTGCAGACACAGCCTCTTCTTCTGTGGTCGGGTGTTGGGTTCATACACCTACTGGTTTATCTCCAACTTGAAATGTGGGTATATATTTGTATGCATGCATGTGCGCACGGTGGCAGTTTATTTTCTTTAATCTCATTTTGTTCTCTCTGGACACATATAGATAAAAAAGAAAAAAAAAAACATCAATTTTGGAAACAAACAAACTTAAATCTAAACAAAAGCGTCCACGAATAGTCACAGCAAATATGGGTCAGTGTCATTATCAGAAGCCACCAAAAAGGGGCTGAAGCAGAACGAGGTCAGATAGCACTGCTTTTTTAATGGCCACTTTGCCAAGCCACTAAAAATAAGAGGAGAAAAAAAAAAAAAAAAAAAATCGACCCAAATGCCAAATCTCTGCCTTCACATCATGCCAGCATACACTGCACCTTCCTGGCTGCTGACAGAAACAGCTTCCATAGCAAGTCAGAATCACACCTATTGTGAGGAGGAGGACGGGGTAAAATTCCTTTACATGCTGAAGGTTGCCTCTACCTGGGATTTGTGGACCCTGTTGACGGTAGCTGATCTAACACTCAATGCATACGTGCTTATTGTACTTGTTAAAGGAATTTTAATTCCTGACTCTGCTCCTATTCACTTTGCTATAAATATCTTGCGCTGACTAAAAGTCTTGGCATGCTGGGGTTTAACGTTGGGAAAAAAAAAGAAAAAAAGATTTTGTCTGTAACATTTATGGTTAGTCAGAGATTGTCACAATTTTGATTTCTGCCAGATGAAACTAATGTCATTAGATTAGAAGATTAGAAGATTCCTGAAGGCATATTATAGATAGAGGACAAAACAGAAAAATAAAAATAATTATTTGGATTTGACTGGAGTCAAAACTAAAGAAATTAGTGTGTATAATTATTGTTGTGCAATTGTGGGTTATTACTACCTGATCTTTTAAAAAACATTGCTTTATCTGATCTAATCACAAAAAACTCATGTTAACACTAAAGGAAGAAGAAAGAGGATAAAAAACAAAAATTGAACAAAGGTCCCATGTTTTATAAGGGTAGATGTCTATGTTTTCTATGATTTTAAAGCACTTCTAGGTTCTATATCAACACTCTGACAGTATCAAAGGTCTCAGCCCTCAGAGAAATGCACACAGCCTGTATTTAGAAACTGAGCCTTAAAACGAGCCATCAGGAAATCTGTAACTCTGTGATGTCACAACAAAGCAGTTACTGCTCTTAGCCACACCACAAGCTCAGCCCATTTAGACCCACCGACCAACCTTGCAGGAGTTGGTTTCTCTGAGTGTTTTACCTGAAATCTGTCATTTTTGTGTGTGTGTGTGTGTGTGTGTGTGTGTGTGTGTGTATATATATATATATATTCAGCAAATCAGAAGAGAGGCTCGCATCCTCTCTTTCAATTGGCTCACCGACCTGTTGTTTCTAGAGCTCCAGAGAGAAGCCTCAGAGACGAGATGTAAAACTACACTGAGATGGTTTTTGGCTCCTAAAACCACCATATTCTTATTAACACTTCAAAGAAAACACTGGTAAGGTGTAAGTTAGGGGACTTTAAAGTAATTCAACTTCACGCCTGAGATGCTTTAACATCCAATCACCTAGATAACCGCAGTGAAAGATATTAACAGAATAAACTTTATTCTAGGCTTTTACAATAATGTTAATGGTTAGATGTGGAGGCCTGAAAAGACCCCTTTTTATGATGACAAATTGCCAGTCGTTCACATATATCAACAGCTCTTCAGTTCTTCATACAGTTTTAAGTCACACTCTCACATTGCAGTGGTGAGGAGCAACCTCTCATAGTTACACCAGTCTTACTGCTGCAGCCCTGCTGTTGCCTGTAGGAACGGCCCATAGACCGCCATTTTTCTCTCGCTGCTGCCATAGCAACAAGCTCAAAAAAAGCAGCCCGACCTGATGTTAATATGATTTGACAAGCAAGAATGTGCATGTGTGTGTGTGGGTGGGTGTTCTATTGAGAGAATATACTTTTCTTGTGCATGCATGTTCTCAGCTACAGTCTACGCGTTTCAGTGTGCATGCGTGTCTGTGTTTGTATGTAAAGCTCATTAACTCCTCAATGTGCCGTTGCTATGCTTCTTAGCTGAGACTCAAACAAAAATGAGAGCAGAGACAGCCCTTGGTCCCCACACTCACCCACAAGGTTATAAGGATTGTGAGTGTGTGTGTTACTTAAACTAATCTCTGCTTTTGTGGAAAAACCTCATCACTTCAATTTAGGATATTTTCACATTTTTTGATTGTGTAAAGGAATTCTATCCAGCCCCGAAGCACAAACTGACCTCAATACATCTGTGGGGAATTGATAGGGATGTTGATCAATAATAACCCAGAATACCTCTGATTAATGGAGTACAAATCAGTCTCCAGTGTTAATATATTCTAGGGCCTGTATCACAAAATTAGTTTGAGTTAGTCAGGCTGTCTATGAGCTATCTGGTTTCACTCAGGCCAACATTCAATGCTTTCAAACCTGTGTCTTTTCCCCATAATTGTGACCATTTTGATGGCTGATGTTACCTTTGCACTCACTGCAGCTGCTGTAGAGATTCAGAAAACACAGCTGGCTCATATAATTTCCCCCATCGTCCAGGACTGTATCCCTATACAGTTAAATAGAATAACTAATGCATGGGGCTTAATTCTGTGTTTACTTTCAGTCTGACTCAAAGAAAAGACGTTTCTGTAAAATCAAATGTTATTTGGAAACCTTTAGGAGGCTAATGCTGCTTGTTCCAGTAAATGTTATTTTGCTGGAGTTGAATTCACCTCATCTTTTCAATGGAGGTGGCCTTTAGCACCACAAAATTTGAGAAATAGACAGGATGAAAAATGCCATAATCTTCCTTTAACCTGCTCTGTTAACCCCATATTTTTAAATGTATTAATCAGTTTGTTCTTGCAGAAACAATGGGATTTGTACCAATTAGCCAACTGCATGTTACAGCAACAGATCACAAGCAGTGGAATAAAAAGAAATATGAGATAAATATTAAACAGATGACTGAACATTAGACAGTGGATTTTACTGATTTAATTGTGGAGTACTCATATATCAATCCCACCAAACTGCTGCCCCTGAATTTAACATGCAATCCTCTTAAAACTTGGGAAACCAGGCTGAGTGAACAAATGGCCAAGAAATAAATCAGGTTTTCTCCAGGAAAACTGTAGCTTTTCTGATTAAGGAAACTGGGTCTTTTCTTTACGGGATGTTTATGGAATCAGTTTAGCATAACTATGACAATATCCAAATACATGTCAACACTGTGTGTTTGAGGGACCAGACATCCTCTAACCAAGACCTTTCTGGGTCCAGGTATGTCAAACAGAAGTGATAATTACCCAGCCAGCTCTGCGTCTTTTCTGTGTCCTGTTTTGTCACCGGTCCTGTCCTCTCCTGTTCCCTGATCAAGCTGCAATTTGGTAAATTAAAAGGTGATCAAGGGGATTAGAGTAACTGCAGACTGTCACATCCCATTTGCCATGCTAACACCAAAATAGCCTCTCAGACAGAATAAAGAGCCCTTTATTGAATGTTACCAGTGGCTGCAGGACCTGTCAACAACAGTATTTTAAGATCAGAACCTCTTACAACTTAATCTTAGAGCTCTTTACTCTTGTTCGTTTTGCACATCTGAGGACTGCACACAAAATGGGTCCAATTTCATTTGCAATTTAGATGAAATTGCTCTCCAAAATCTGAGCTGTGCCAAAACATCTGCAGAGATGTTTCCACTATCTGTGTGATAATCAAGACCAAATGAGATGTACAGGTGGTATTTTATCCAGCACTTACCTGAAAGATTTACTTTAAACCAAAACAAATGCAACAAGATTAAAAAAGATTTTCTTCAGTTCAACAGAATAAAAAGACTGCAGTAAAGAAAGAGCTTCATGAAGTAGCTACGTTTGAATTATTACTTAGCTACATCAACTAATGACAGGCAGCAAACAGATGTATAATCAATAAGACATATCTCTTTAACTAGTGAATTTGTTGATGGCACGTTCAAAACTACACTTATGGTCGTGAACTTTTGGTAGTGACAAAAAAATTGAGATCACGGTTACAAGCTTCCGAAATCAGTTTCCTCCTTTGGGTGGCCGGGCTGAGCCTTAGAAACTGAGTGAGGAGCTTGGAGTTTAACCACTGTTTGTTCACGTCAAAAAGACCCACTGGAGGTGGTTTGGACATCTGATCAGGATGCCATCTGGGCGCCACCAAGTGGAGGTCTTCTGGGCTCATCCAACTCGTAGGAGACCCCTGGGTAGGTGCACAGCATGCTGGAGAGGAAATATATCTCACCTGGCCCGGGAATGCCTCGGGATCCCCCCAGAGCAGCTTGAAAACATCACTGGGGAGAGGGACATCTGGACTACCTTGCTTGACCTGCTGCCATTGTCACTCGACCCCGAATTAAGCTGTTTAAAATGAATGGACTGTTAATGGCAAGGTTTGCCAAGACATCTGCCTCACAACTGTGCCAATGTGTGGGCTATCTACACCACATCTTAATTTCCTCTGTACCTGATTTGAATGCCATTAATGTCTAGAATATTGCCAGTGGGTATTATTTCATTGAACTATGACCTGGATGGATGCCACATATTCAGAGCTGTATGACAGGGTTCAAACTTTCGGTGTGAATTTCTCCACAATTTGCAGTGTAGTTTAGATTTACCTATATCATCCCTGCTCCAAAGCAAGATTAATGAAATGTACTCTAGATGACTGGATAGGTAATTGACCTTGGCCTGTGTGGGAGCCTAATTACACCACCAGACTGAACACCACTTTAAGAGAACAAGAAGGTGATCTACACCCCTTCACCCCACCACTTCTAAGTGTACTGACAAACAGCTTAAGACAGAGGAATCATAGGAATTATATGATTATAATATCATGGCCCGTACACCCTTACATTAACTTCTAGCTGCTAACTTAGTATACATAAATCATTTCTTAAAGGACATTGTGGCCCTTTTACTTTAACTAAAAGAATATATGAGTTGAATTATTGGAATACTTTCTCCATCTTCCCCTTCCTTATCTATTATCTGACCCTCTTTGTAAATCCCTCTGATATATATATTTTTTATTTTATTTTATTTTTTGTTCCAACCAGAGTGCTCTCTTTTAAAATAGAGAATCAGATTGGATTCCAGCAGGAGTTAATCAGAAATGCAGCATGGTGCGCAAAGATGACATGCTTTATAAGCGGGGTGGAAAATAACCATCAGCCTCCAGCCTCTAGACAAAATACGGGCAAATCCTGACAGAAACTGGTAAGTGCATCAACCAAGCACTTTGGCAGGCACCCAACTACTGTCTGATACAATTTTTGATTAGAAAAAAATCAAGTGTAAGTGGGCAGTCACTTCTACAATACATTTGTGGTCAAAGATTTTATCCACTCATGATCTATTTGTCACAATGTGTTTCTAACCACAACCATGCAGTTTTCCCTTCAGTGGCTTTAAGGAGGATGTTCCTGTGGGCAGAGGTCGACAGATGCGAACACCGCTGGCACAGCTGACTAGAGTTGAAGCACAGGACAGCTGCACAAGACAACAATAACCAAAGGATATTGTAAACTGCCCGAGCATGGTTGATCTGCTTGGAATTATTTGACAGACTCCCTGCTGGGATCTATCCGGTCTCTAAAGTGTCACAGCACTGCCAGTGATGAGTGTTGGTTATGTGCCTGAAAGCATAAAGTAGCCCTGCTGGATCCTATCCCTCTCATTCTTTTCTGCTGCATCTAACATATGCTGTTTTTTTTTTTCTTCCAATGTCACAATAAAGAAATTATTCAAGGAATGAATGTAAGGAATGTTTTGAAAAGCAAAATTGTTGTTCAAGCTGTTATTCTCTAAACTACTATTAATTGCTGGGGTTTTTTATGTCTAAAGAAAAGCAGTTATCCCATCTGATGATACATAATCACAAAACAACAAACGCAGAAACACCAATAGTGGAACAAGTTGAAAGCAGCAAACATCTGTTTAAATGTAGTAAAATTTGATTTTGAGGTTTTTCAGATTAGCTCTGTAACCATTTCTTCACATGTGCAAGCAGGGAAGGTGTTTGTATATCACCACAAAATGTAATGGGAAATAAGCTGTCAAATTCCTCAAAACTCATATATTGGAAACATTCTTATCACATTTTTTTTCCCTGCTAATTTCTTTCACTTAACACCAAACATCACTCATTTTGCAAATTGGGGATTCGATTTGTTCTACATATTTAGCACAATGTGCAGTCGCATGGACGATATTTTTGATCCTTTTCTCAACGGTTACTTCGTCTTTCTGCAGCGTAAAATATTTGGGGAGTCGTGAGCAAAATAAATCCTTCTTCTGCTGGGTCAGACCACAATGAATCCCTGAGAAATTTTCTTCAATATGCTATTTTTCCATGCTGCAGTTTGTTTTTATGTTGTCTTTATTGGTGTGCAGTAACCCTACTGAGAATCCATTTCAAAATAGCAAGATTTTGTGTTGTATAATCCCACTTTATGATAATTACTGGGATGATTCTACTCTGGCTGTTTATTTAAACCCAGACAAATACCCATGATGAATGATATTTATGGCGCCACCAGCCCAGACACACTGATTCTTATCTGTTTATTTTTATATAAGATTATTATTAGGACTTCTTTATGAGATCAGAAAAACATATGGACTAGTTTCATCCCTCTTAAATACATTTTAGCAGTTTTACAAACCTATTAAGACCAAGTGCAATTCACTTAAGAGGTTGTTAAGGCTGTATTTAAGAGATCAGTCATTGCTGTTTATTTTCACTGTCACTGCTCAGTTCACATCTTACGAGCTGGACTGATGTGTGTACACCTCGTAATGACGCTCAGTAATTTCTCATTTCACCCAACAGGCTTTGTGTTATATGCTATCATATGTTTGATCATATCTAATAACTCAAGTGGCCTTACACTGCAATGCTGTAAATTGCTTTAATATACCATGAGAGCCTTGTCAATTAAATATGAAGTGTGTGCTCTCGCTGTGCCACTATAGCAAGAAAACAGGGACAGAAAGCTTTCAAGAGAAATCTAGTGAGTCACCACTCCCTGAGTTAATTTTTTTCTCTTTTTTTTAGGTTAAGAACAAGTTGACACCAGACATGAAATATTACAAACTCAGAATATCCTCCACTTCACCTCTGCAATAAGGAGTTTTACACATTCGCTCTGAAGCTGTGCTTCTGGTTTGAAGTGCTGACACCTGAAGTAGGCTGACGTGTCCTCACCACTCACTCCCTCTTATCGGGGACACACAGGCACCTTCCTCACACAGCAGACCGGACCAGCACTGCCACTTTTAACCTGCTTCCTCAGACTGGTGCTGAGGTGTTTTCACATGCCTCACGGTGATCCAAAATGAATTAGTCCTTTCTGTATACAACACAACTGTATTGGTGCTGTGAGTTGCAGTGACAGGGGAGGATTCTGAGATTAGGGAAGACAGACTACTGCATGAATAAACAGGGCAGGAAGCTAACCAATTCGCCCATTGGCAAGCATTAAGTTTATAACAAGCATCTTGACAGCACATTTTCTTCTGAGGTTAGATTGTTTGGCAGGTGGTGGTATCAAATCTCCTCACCATGACGCCTCAAACTACAGATGTCAGTCTCTCCAGCAAACTGCAGTGTGGTTTGTTAGAAGCCAGAGTGTGATGCAAACTAACTGCAAGAAACAACCACAACACACACGGTTTCATGGCTTTAAGGTGAGAAATGTTGACAACTAAAAGCCATGAGTTACCCATGCTTGGAAAGCAGAGTATAACAAAATGAAACGACAGAAAAGCACACTGTGTGCCGAGCCTCAATTTCAGCTATTTTTTTGAAGAGTTCTTAACTGCAATGAACACCAGAGAAGGTGGGAGTGCAGTCTATTATGTTCGGTTCAAAAATCAGGGAATGGAAATCAAAATTAAAAAATTTCGAACCAGGAGGAAGGACAGATTACCAAAGCAAGAAAACTTCTGCACACTTCTGGTTCAAATAAAATAAAACAAGCTGCAGTGATGGCTCCTTTCCCCTTTAGTTGCAACTGGAGATCTGAACAATGGCTGGTTTCTTTCCAAAGTGCCTAGTGAGTTGACAAATCCACCACCACCTTGCTGGTGGAAATTTCCAAGCCAGTAAATAATAAAAGAGGAAGTACTCTGATCCCAAACTCTGGTATCAGCGGCAGCAGATCTGCACTCTAAACCTTTTTTGAGGAACCATATTCCGGTCCTCTAGGTTCAACACCAGGTTTATGTCGTTACTTGTTGTATATACACCATTTAATTATAGTGAAACTTCAGGAAATTAAGAGTCTGGATGGTTCATAAAAAAATTAGAAAACACTGTGTATGCACATAACTAAAAACATATTTTCTCTAAAGTAGCTAATCCGTATTTAAGGGGATGTTCGGGGCCCCTGTTGATGCTGGTTTCTGCCATTTAGCACTGGCATTATGACATATTTGTTGACGATGCCAAGTAGGTCATTGTTAAAGCCAACCTGTGTCAAACAGCATTTGCTATTTATTTTCAGAGCATTTTTAATGTGACTAGCAGATGGTTGCTGCACACAGCACTGTACAATGACTCACAAGTGTCACCCACTTTAACAATCACAGGAAAGCGTAAAGAAAACACAGAAAATCTATTGTCCTAAATCATTAAACCGGATCCATTTTATACGCAAAACAAACACTAATTGATATTTGCAAATATTATCTTGACCGAGGTCAGTTTTCAGACATTACGGGTTAGTAGTTTATTAGCTGTTCTCTAAGTGTGCTTTTCCCTCAGCTTGCCAGGTTATGCATTATTCAAAGTGGTTGCTCTGAAGTCATGGAAAGATTAAACAGATTAAAATAAATCTATTGTTACTATAATTTGATGTTTGCTCATGGGCATTAATGACCGTGTTATTGTTGTCAGGAGGATTCACTGGCTTGAAGCTGCTGAGTGACTCATTCACACGTGGTAGCACACTGCCCTCATCTGGCCGATGGAGAGCACATCCTAAAGTGACCAAGAATCATCATCAATCACATAAGTTGTTGTATGAGCAGAGTCTGAAGAAATACTGTGGATGTAACTCTGATGTTTCACAGTTTTTGCTTGCATTTTGTGCAAATGATTCCATTTTATTTATTCAAACTTGTTTTTAAATGCAATTTTAATGTATTTCCACCTTGAATTGCCTTGCTCTATAAATAAACTCGCCTTATAAACCTCTGGCTATCTGTTTTATCAATCAATCTTCTGTCATGCAGTTTCCACAGAGAAACATCCGTTATAAGCAGCTGGTGGAATAAAGTGGTAAATTCTTGCTGATAAGCAGTGACAATGGCGGTGCTTGTATTAAAACTTGACCACACCAAGAATGTCTCTGATGTGTTTCTGTCAGCTGACAAAATTTTCCAGGAAATGGATGTTGTCTGGATCACAGTATAGGGAACAGTGTTTCCAAACACTTTTGGTCTGAGGATGAGGCTAATTTTTGGACTGTTGCTGTTTTGACAGTCTTGCTGTTCTGATCCGTGACACTTTAAAATGTGTTACTCTACATTCAGTGTTACCTAATTGAACTTAGATCAGTATCTACTTTTTATTACATTACAAAAGTAAATATTCTTATCTTAATAGTCAAACTGTGTTTCATATCTTGTTTTTTAAAGTTGCTAGTGATGGATATACTTTTCCACTGGTGCAGAAAATATAATATAATATATATATATATAGAGAGAGAG
>CM076653.1:9717029-9808099 GCA_038496675.1 Rachycentron canadum
AGAGAGAGAGAGAGAGAGAGAGAGAGAGAGAGAGAGAGAGAGAGAGAGAGAGAGACCGACTGATTTCCCAGCAGCAGCAGTTCCTCATAAGCAGTGGTCTGTGATACATGAGTAATGTGAGTGCAATTTATGGTCATTTGTGCCATCAATGGGATCATTGCATCTTTCCAATGATATACAGAATGTTAGATTTTTAATCTGAAGTATTTATAATGTAAGGCATTCATTAAGTTTGACATCATTAGACTTGTTATTTTGTAAAGCATGGTGTTAATAGTTGAGTATCCCCATTTTACTTTACAGTATTTCAGAGGCAAACGGTGTACTCCACTACAAATCTGTCACTCTGTAATGACGAGTACTTTTATTTTTGATACTTAAAATAAATATTTACTTAAATATGTATCTGAAATTCCCACCAGGAACATGCACATTGGGAGGAAAAACTTCCTTCGAATAGCCAGAAACCTCAAGCATAACCAGAGTAAGGGTGGGATGATGAAGAAGGATGATGAGAAGAGAGGGAGCTCATATGCAGTAACAGCAACACCAGTTACTGTAAAGCTATAACATATTTCAATAGAGTGAAATGAAAGCTGGTAATATTATAGTAGCATCTTATTATTAATGAGGATAAATTTAGCAGCTCATGTTGAGCAGCAATGGAGTATTTTTACTTCAATAAATGCGGGTACTTTTGATGCAAGCACTTGTTTTTCTCTCACCGCTGGTGTTTCTATTGCCCTTGTTTATTATGGTCGCACGGTTCACAGTGATACTTATAGCGAGTAACATCGTGCACGCACACGCAGGGTCGTGTCCGTCGGTGTTGTTCTGCAGAGGTCTGCTCGGCAGAAACGGTCATAACGCCCAGCGTGGGTCTGACCAATGGGGAGATGGAGGGGGCGGTGCCGTCGCCTTCGTTTGTCATCGCTGCGTGAACCACAACAAAACAGCGACGACGCGACGCGACGAATGGCAAACAAGTCCGAATAAAACACGACACAGGTAAGAGTCGAGCACGGTTACCACCAAACTACGGCCTAGCTCCGGCTGTGTGTGCGTCTCGATCCGAGCGAATCGTTGATTAAATGTCACGATCACGCGACGACAGGATGTTGCGACGGCCGCTCGCGAGCTAAACGTCGCGGTCGGCGGAGAGGAGGGAGGTGATGTAATGGGTTTCCTCCGGCCGGTACGCGGTGTTCTCGGCTGAGCCTCCGGGGGACTAAGCGGCCCGGCGAGCATGGCGGACCGGCCTGCGTTGGCGATGTCGGCCCGACGCGACGCCCTCCACGGTGCTGTCTGTGCCACCGTCTGCGGTGTGACTGCGTTAACAAACCTCGTTGTGTTGTGTTGACCTCACGTTGTGTAACAGCAGCCGTTATCGCTAACAGCTGCTGTGGCCTAACGCCGCTCAGAGACAGCACCATTACTACGGTTTAAAAACAACAACAACAACAACAAAACCTCTGTTGCAACCACAAGACATTATCCTGCTCAAGTAAAAACAAAGTAAAAACAGCATATTTTGTAATTCTGCGTTATTTAAATGAAATGAAACCATGTAAAGGCCCCAGCCAGACACTGCTGTGTCTCAAATGTCAACATAGAAACCTCTGATTTAATCTAGAACAGTGTGTTAATTTATCAGATAATCTCATGCAAACCCGTGTCTCTTAAGTCTTAATCTAAAAGGCAACTAGAAGATAAAATGTAAAATCCAGTAGAGTCAAAGCTACAATAGTTTCATAAACAAATGTTACGTGGTGGAGTCAAAATTAAATACTAATGATTATTTTCATTTTCAATTCATCTGTCAATTGTTTTCTGTTGTTGTGTTATCAATTAGTTTTGTCTATAAAATAGTGAAAAATGTCTGTTTGTTGACCGAGGTGATCTTCAGATGTCCTGTTTTTATATATATATATAAATCAACAGTCCAAAACCTGTAAACATTCATTATACTGTCTCACACTACAAAGAAGTCCCTCGAATGTCACATTTGTCGTTTTTGCAAAAATAATCATTATCAATCATTACTACTCATTCAGTTCGACATCAAAATAAGTCAACTAACAGTACTTCATAGAAGTACTATTGGTCTATTTCAAAAATATGTATATTACTGTATTATAATTATTGTGACATTTCATTTGCATCACTTTAATGTTGCAGTCAGTAAAGGTTGAGCTAAGTTATTATTGATCTGACTCCACAACGTAGCTGCTACAAGTGATGTAGTCCAGTGAAAAGTACATTTAAATTACAAAAAATATAGTGGAGTACAAGTATGAAGTGACAGAAAATGGAAGCAAAGTACCTAAAAAAAAATATATGAAATGACAGAATGGTCCTTGTCAGCGTTGTATTATTAAATTGGATCATTATAATGGATGCATTAGCATGTAAACATTAATCTATTTATGTTTTACATATGTTTGACTGAGGATAAGATACATATATAGTGTGATAATGGATCATGTTCAGAAGCATGAATTATATGGAAAAACAAAAACTGTCCTTAAATGCAGTACGTTACTTGCGTAAATGTCCACACTAAATTTTATAGCATTAAGGTAGAAACACCATCCAGTATAGTTTCCTAACATTTGCTAGTCTTTAAAAGTGCTATATGTATAAAGACTTAGTACTACCACAGAAAACAGGTCACTAAAAGCCCCCTTTTAAAATGTCTGAAAAATGTCAGACAGTTGCTACATACATTTACTGTTAAATGTATAAATGCAATGTTTACATCTGTTCTCACTTAGGAAACTAAATATAGCTAAATGATTTTTGACTGATTGTTTTTAATCTATGGTTTATCCAGTATTATTGTTTTTGCACAAATGGATATATACACAAAGAGGAATTAAGACTTACTAAAGACTTAAGCATATTTATGAATATTGTAACGATGCCAGTGACAGTCAATGTTCAATATTTTCTAATAGCAGCTCATTCTCCTTCAGTTAAGGCCTTAATGATCAAGAAATCACCTTATTGACCAGGCAGCAGCGCTAGAGAATGGTAGAAATATAGTTTAATGTGTCATAGTATGATGTTAGAAGAATTGCTGCTATGATCGCTTTTGACAACATTAGCATAAGGATGAAACTGTGAAAATAAGATAAAGTGTCTACTCAGCACTTCCAAGTCCCATTAGAATTATTTCTGATGTATTTTTGTTTTTTTGGTTTTTGTTTTTTTTTTAAATCATGGAGAGTGGACCAGTTGAAGTCTCTTCTCTGGGGAAATGTTTCCTGTAATCCATCCAAGTCCAATTTCACATTCAAATGCCTGTGTGGCATGTGGTTAGTCAGCACATCCTGCTGCATCTATACGGCAGTTCCTCTCTCCTCCCCTCTATTCATGCCATCCTTTGTGTTGTGTACAGGCAGTTGCAGCTATGGGCAAGTCCCAGTCACACTTGGCTAAGCACAAAGGTGAGAGTCAGGACACCCTGACGACTGCTGGCGAATACAGAGACAGTCAGACAGAAGAGGATGGAAAAAGTGGCGATGTATCTCAGTTCCCCTATGTGGAGTTCACCGGGCGGGACAGCGTAACATGCCCCACATGTCAGGGCACTGGCAGAATCCCACGAGGTACAACTTTCTAGATATTTGTCATTATGACTCCATTAATATAAATCTTTCAAATGACAGATTTCATTTCCTTTTCTAAATTCAACAGGTCAAGAGAATCAGCTTGTGGCTCTGATTCCATACAGTGACCAAAGGCTGAGGCCAAGCAGGACGTGAGTCTGCACTCTGTGCTCTTTTTACACAGCTGTCTGTAACTTAAAACTAAATTAGCCTGCAGAAGGTCGTGATAGTTTGAAGTCATCATCTGGTTTCACTGTCTCACTTCTGTTTTTACCTCCTTTGTAGAAAACTGTATGTCACAATATCAGTGGCCCTGTGCCTGCTGCTGTCTGGTCTGGCTGTTTTCTTCCTATTTCCTCGCTCCATTGATGTGTCCTATGTGGGAGTGAAGTCGGCCTACGTCTCCTATGACCAAGACAAACTAATTGTCTATCTCAACATTACAGTAAGACTGTAAAGCTACATTATCCCCTCAAATAAAACTGCAGTAACACACTGTTGGGAGAATTTGAATGTGAATTGTAGCAGCTAAAGAGATAAATGTTTGTTTGTGGAGACCAAAAGCAAAGCTAAAAGGGCGGATATTGGACTTAGATTCACTAGGTAGACAGAAACATGACTGTATGCTAATGTTGCTTGTGTTTGCAAATAAGTTTGCCATTATGAACTTAAAATGTGACGTGTAGTATGTTTACAGATCATTTCCACTGCCTGCTACAAAACCTGTCCCTGCAGCTTTACAATGCTACATCTTCATAAATCACAATCTCACTTCTTTTCTCCTCTGCAATCCAGAACACTCTTAACATTACTAATAATAACTACTACGCCATATCTGTGACCAACATCACAGCGCAAGTACAGTTCTCCAAGACGGTGATAGGCAAGGCCAAGTTTAACAACAGCACAGTGATCGTACCACTGGGTGAAGAGCAGGTAGGTCAAACTACTTCTCATTGTGCACACACAAAGAAAAAAATCCACAGCTGGTTAGAAAATAAATGAACTTTTCTACTGTAATAGAGAAGTGAATGCACTAAATTTCTGATCCACTTTAGTGACACTTGCACAGCCCACACAACAGCTCATTGTTACACCCACAGTCCGACTTAACTCATAGATTTGTCTTGTGACTGCTCAAAAATAATATTAATTACATTTCTGCAAAATCCAGACTTCAAATGGATGTTTTAAGCACCGTTACAGCCTCACTTGTCACATTACAAATCTTGGCACCGCCTCTCACTACTGATCATTGTTTCAACAGGATTTAGAGCAAAACTGTACTAAGCACATTCCCTTTTGCCTTCATTATCAGAAATGTGAAATATGTTGATATCAATTGTGTTTTTTGCAGATTGACTATACTGTTCCCACCACCATTGCTGATGAAATGAGTTATATTTTGTAAGTATCTTCTTTAAAATCCTAAATATGTACTATTGACATTTGGATTGTGATCATTTTTAATCTTAAGTGACTTCTTGTCTTTCAGTAAGTACTGCACTTTGCCAGCCATTAAAGTTCACAACATAGTGGTCATGATGCAGTAAGTATATCTGGATATACAGTATTTCAAACGTTATTTTGATTTTTATCCTTCAGTTTATCATGAGACACATGACTGGGCATCAGACAGATTTTCTCTAAATATCTCTCTCCTCCACACACACATAGTTTCACCCACACATGCTGAAGAGCTGCCCAGAACAGACCCAGCCTTCTGCTGTGGAGATACATGAGCCTTTGGGTGCCTTGCTCATTTACACGTCAATGCTGAAATTAAATTTAGCCAACATTTATCAAAATGCATAAATGAGCCTTATTTGTTGACTTAATCTTCTGTGGTAAAAGCCAAATAAAAACTTTTGAGTTAACTATCATGAGACTAAATTCCATAGGAAATGGGTAAGAAACATTGTTATTCGCAGGCTTCAGTTTGATGCATTTAAGAACAGAAGAAAAAATGTAACTGACAGGTGTTCATTTTAGAAATCGGTTCAGTCCGTGTGCAGCTATTTATGGAGGTGAGGCAAACCAGGGGAACAGAAACAAAACATTCATGCACCAGACAGCATGAACATACTTTGTACAGTAAAATATTTAAATCATTTTTCCCTGGGCAGATGGATGATTTCAGTATTAAAGTATTGTAATCAGTGAAAATGTATTTTCAATAGCAAACTTTCCAAGTTGAAACTAGCCATGCTAAACTCAGTTAAACACTTAAAGTCTGCAGACTTTTCAAAATCATGAATTAATGTGAAAAAACTGTTTTGTGTCCTGTGGATGCTTAGGTCCATTCTCATTTAGATTTAAGTCAAAAATAAAAGTTCTGCCCCAGAGAAATGTTCTCCTGAAGGTGAAATCTTAACCTGTTAAGTAGGAGGGAGTTTTCTCATGTTTGTCCCACTGAGATTTTTCACACCATTGCAGCGCTTCTGTTGTACCTGATAGCAGCGTCCCGCCTCGTCGTTGGTTGACTCCGTGGTTATCTTTTCAGGGTGACGGTGACAACATCGTACTTCGGGCACACGGAGCAGGTCTCCCAGGAGATGTACCAGTATGTGGACTGTGGGGGGAACACCACCTCCTTGCATGGGCATGTGCAGGTCTACCAATAAGGCAAGCAGAAGACCCTGGGTATCAGATACTGCTGTAACTGAGGTTCTCACTGAGGTTGACAGGGCTGACTCCCCCATAGGCAGTCCTCAACAATGAAATGATTGAAAGCAGTAGTTTCAGATATGATGCACTTTAGCCCAATCCTTATCTACAGAGAATTAGGAATGTTGTTCGACTACAGCGGGAATATGGTGACTGCTGCCGGCCCCGACTATTCTATACCACTTTTAAATACTTTTAATAAAAAGTACAATTACTAAGCTATAAGAGGTACTTGACTTTGTTTTGTCTTAGTGAAAACCACTGAGCAGTTCCTAACCACTTCTATCTGCCCTCTTCATTCCTTCCCACTGCAGCTTTTCTCTTCTGTTTGTTTCATAAAATATAGTTCTTGATATTGTGTAGTGCAATATGTATGCTGTATTATCTTCTGTCATTTTTTGGGGGGGGTGGGTGGGGGGCTCAGAGTTCTTTATTTTCAGCTTGAGTAAAGGTTTGTAGTATCAGTCTTTTCTTATGTTTATCTTTCATTCAGCAAAGGTGACCAGTGTGAAGAGTCTGACATCAGCTTATTTTTAATGAATAATTGAAACTATTTTTGCCATTCAAGAAAAAAAAAAACTTTTTAAAAAGGGATAATTTTTAGTATTAAAATACGGGAATATGTAAATGTAAATATAAAATATATACTTTCCTTCTGGTTTGCTTTAATGCATTATACCTAAAATATCACCTGGTGTGGAAGTAACTTTTCCCTTTAATAGGCTGTCCTATTTGTGTGGGTTATGGTGTCAGTGCTATATTAATCCACTCTGCATCTTTACCTTGTATTTTGAGATGACAGTTACTTTCCTTTATGAGATTATAATGATTCCATTGGCCTCTTTAATTACATGGCATCATTTTAGGATTGGCTGACGATTGCCAGGAGTGAATCTGAGTATGCTGAATACTGTTTATGCTGAAGGGCTTTTGTTTTGTCTGACAGACGATGCTTATAACACATAGATGCCCGATACATGATTTCAAAGTTTGAAATTTTTTTTTGAATTAATTATTGATCACACGGATGTTCTACCAAGTCAATAACATTCCCAGTCATCATGAGAAAACTGTAAGATTCAGCCCTTTGTGACATCTGATGACACACATTGTCTGTTTCTGGCTTACATCTCCACAACATTTTTGTGTTTTTAATGCATGAAGCTGAAAATAAAATCATGGTTCACTTCAAAAGTGTTTTTAGTTTCTTGTTTGTGCTTGTAAATTCCTCTGGACACACCAGGTGGTGCTGAGGATCATTCACATCTGCTGAAGCTCCTCAATATGTTGGATTATTACTTACTTCCATATTTCTCAGATAATACAAATAGTGTGAACATATATACAATTATGTGTTTTATTGTGGTAAAAATCTTTGCAGTGTTATGTCATATTTTCACTACAATTAAGGATAAAACAATCTACAAGTAAACAACATAACCTTATTATATTTCTTTAGGTAAAATCTTTACCTGAAAAGTAACTACAGCTGTCAAAATAATAATAGTGAAAAGAAAGAACAATATTTCCTTCTGAAACGCAGAAAAGTAACTGTACTTGGTGTGTGTAGTTATTTTACACCACTATCAGACAGCGGCAAAAGACAAATAAAAAGGGCGAATAAAGGACAATGTGGCCATTTACTGGACCAAACTGTTGAACTGAATAACTGACCAATTGAGTGACCAACAACAATCATTGTCATAACCACTAGAGGGCAAAACAAAAAGCCTGGCACAACGAGCAGAACAAAGATTCCACTTCTACCAATTTTATGTAGTCCAGTAAATAACCACAAAGCAATAACAAACAAATAAACCATGTGTATTGGTTTAGACTTTTTGGTGTGATTATATTTAAGGCTAAGGCTGGATAGTTTATTTTATACCTTTTTATAGTATTTGTTAAGAACTGAAGAAAGAAAAAAGTTACCACCCATATGTAAAAATCTATATAATCTATCATTTTTATCATTTACTTTCTATATATTGTATTTATTGGATGTATTGTACTTTTGTCACTGTGTTACTCAGTCCAGGCTTCTAACTGCAGCTAAAAACACACACAACATCCCCTGTGATCACGGTACATTCACATCTGCTGGACTCATTAAAGCACCAGTTCACTTCCTCTCCAGGATCCAGGTCAGTGGTTTGGACCACATCTACGCTGGAATACATGTGGCCAAAAAATAAAAGAAAAACATACACAGAACCATTTGTTTCTTCTTTGTCTCTTCAGGTATTTTGCTTGCATAGAGTTTTTTTGTGTTTCACACAATGCACATTATGTAGCTCTTAATGTTATTTATGGCACAAATTATATAAATTGATGTTTTAATGTAATTAATTTGTGACATTGTTGTCTTATTGGTATCATGTTGGTAGATATATCACATTTTGCATTTGTTAAGAATATTTAATATTATATTATTTCCAATGAAGTTTATTGTTGAAAATATACTCTTCTTCTTCATTATCTTTTACTGTTAGTCATCTTTAACAATAGATTTAATGCTCAACTGGAAAATTACATATCTTTATCAAAACTTTTGTTGTTCTTGTTATTTCACTTTATCAATAAACTGATGCATTAACAAACATAAGCATTAGTCTTAAAATTCCAATATTCATCATGTATCTTCCATTACACTTTGCCATCATTTATAGTCTGTTATTTTCTTTTCTTCTTCTTTTTTTTTTTTTGGTTTCAGATTATATTTGTTGTCACATCTACAGTCCAGGCTGTCTGGAAAATGAGAGCCACTGAGTTTAAAAGCTTTGTCTCTCTGCCAAGACCAGACTCAACAATAGAGCAGAGCTGTTGTAGAGTAGAGTACAGCTCAGTAGAGCTGTTTCAAAGTCTTAAAAATGGGCATGGGCATGGAAATTTAACCTGCAGCTTTGATTACTACAAGTCAACATACAGAACTTTGTCTGATCTACCACTGCAAACACATTAGCTGGTTTCTTATTGGCTCCCACCCAACAGGGTTAACTGTACAGAGTCCCAGTAGAAGACAGCTATAATCCTGATTTGTTATTTCCATTACAACAGAACTTCCCCCTCACCCAATAGTTCATATAGGCCCAGCTCTTCCACTCACCAGGTAAAAGGAAATGGCTTTTCAACATGTTGCTCTATATCAACACACATCCTAAAACTGAGCCCACTGGATGTAGTCTCCCATCAAAAGAATGTAAACATATAGTAAGTCCATTAGAGGTGAACAGTATCATGACTGTTCATGTGTGCATGTCTTCTCATTTCATCAGTGTTTCCAGAAACAGTGTCCCTGTTAAAATGGATAACCAACAGACCATGCTACCAGTGAATAATCCCTAGTCATTTCTCAACTTTGTGGTACTGAGACAGAGACAAATCTCACCGCGTGGGTATATTAAAAAGAGTCTGCCTGGGATACATACCTCTAAAGGTGAATGATAATGGCACATGTATAATGGTATATGGCACTATGTCCAACATATTTAAAAGCTGCTGCTTTCTTGTTTTTACACTTAATCGTCATCACCAATGTTCAGAAAAGGGCACAGTAAGAAAATATACTACAACCATAACACAACCCTATTGGACATTGAGAAATTGAGCTGAATGAAGTTTTGGTTTGAGTTCATTTTTCAGTTTGCTTTTAGCTTTTTAGCTCTGCAAAACCTTTAGACACCATCAGCATGTTAATTTACCCAACCTTGGGCCAGTCAGACACCTCCCTGATGGTACTGCATGGTGGATAAGAATCTAAACATCTAAACTGTTTGTGTGAGCGCTACTGAAAACATTCATGTTCTAAATAGTTTTCCCCTTTTCACCCTTCAAGTAATTTTAGGATGATTAAAATCTAAAATCTGGAATTCAGTGTTTAAACACTTTAGAAACTGGAAATTAAACTAAGGCTCTGTGGGTTTTAACAAAGTTTAGCTTCAATGAAGTTTTACAACATACACTCAGTTGGCAGTTTAATGGGGACACTTGGCTAAAACATACAACTACAATTAGATATAACAGGCCAGTAATTCCTTTATACAGTTGTAATATTCAGCTTTTATTGATTCTGTTTTAGAGAGGTGTTTATTGGAGTTTGTCGTTGGTGTTGCTGTTGAAATGTGTTGCATTATACTGTTGGGTATTTCTCTTAGTTGGCCTAAACTCATTGATATAAATGTGAGGTAGAAACACACTTCCAGCACAATTCAACAGCACCACAAACTTCAGCCTCCAAAATTGCAACCCCTCTGTACTTTAACACAAACTTATCATTAACTCTGTCATGAAGTGATGATTTATTACAGGACTACATTAGTTTAAGGCGCACCTTACTACTAACCAAGAGTATTTAGCCACCAGCTAACTCGTGTTTTGAAGTAATGCCAGATTAAAGAGGCCTATTTCTTCAAACTAGAGTTAACAAAAAAATAATAATAACGCAACTGCTTTGTAAACCCAACTGAATGAGCCTTGATTGACTGTGCATTTGCTTGTTTAACGCTCTGCTTCCGACTAAAAAGAAAACTCTTAGCTAGCTAGCTTAAAAACTAAAGCCACTTAAAGCTTTGAGAAAGTGGTTTTGAGACAAACGTTTGTGTTGTCGTGAGGTTTCTTCTACTAAATGTTTGTGTGTGTGTCCAGTTTCCCCACCACTTGACACTCTACTCTCCCTTGACTGACTTTGCAGCATTAATTGGTTTCATTTGTTTGTTTAACGCCCCCACTTCATGCAAAAGACAAGCTAGCTATCGTAGCTAGTTAGCTTAAAAGCCAAAGGGCTTTAAACTTCGGCAGAGTTGTTTTCGTGTTGTCCTGAAGTTTCCTCCACTTAATGTTTGAGTTGGTGTGTGTGTGTATATGTCCGGTTTCCCCACCACTGGACACTCTGCTCTTCCTTGATTGATTTTTGCAGCGTCAACTGTTTTAATTTGCTCGTTTAACACTCCGCTTCGGGCTAAAGAGAAAACCGTTAGCTAGCTACCGTAGCTAGTTAGCCTAACAGCTAAAAGTGACCGTTGGCGCGTTAAACTTCGCCAAAGTTGTTTTGAGACAAAACTTCTTGTGACCTAAAGTTTTTCCTCCACTCGGCGTTTGTCTTAGTTAGTGTGTCCAGTTTCCCCACCACTGGACACTTTGCTCTTCCTTGATTGATTTTTGCAGCATCAACTGTTTTAATTTGCTCGTTTAACACTCCGCTTCGGGCTAAAGAGAAAACCGTTAGCTAGCTACCGTAGCTAGTTAGCCTAAAAGCTAAAAGTGACCGTTGGCGCGTTAAACTTCGCCAAAGTTGTTTTGAGACAAAACGTCTTGTGACCTGAAGTTTTTCCTCCACTCAGTGTTTGTGTTGGTTAGTGTGTCCAGTTTCCCCACCACTGGACACTCTGCTCTTCCCGCCCCGCCCCGTCTACTCCCCCACCCCCCCGGTCACTGACCTGTGTGTGTTGCCGTCCCCCTGCGTGCAGCAGCGGCGGCGACGTGGAGAAGTCTCGGTGCTCTCCTCCATCGCACCGCACCGCACCGCTCGTCCGACCCTCTTCCTCCTCATCATCCATCCTCCTCTCTCCAGCCCAGACACCGACCATGGGCTTTGAGGGTCTCGGCTCACCGGTCCTCCTGTTTGCCTCCTTCGTCGCTCTGGTCGCCGTTTGCTCCGCGGGCTCCGACGCGCCTCGGGGAGTCGCGGTCGGGTTCGTCTTCGACCCCAAAGCGAAGTGCGAGCCGCCGTGCGAACACGCAGGAATCTGCATCCGCAACAACACATGCTTCTGCTCCAGAGGCTACGAAGGAGAGACCTGCCAGTATGGTGATGTTACAGCCCTTTTATCCACGTTTATGATGCGGTGTGTAACATTTATAAACCTGCCACTACAATACTGGGTGTAAATGGAAAAACCACAGTCATTGAGGGGATTAGTGGATAATACCGTAAAGAGCTTAAGTCATAATAAAGTGCATTTGTGTTAAGACAAGCACAGAAATAAAGAAAAGCCACTTATGCTGATACCTGGGAGGGCATTTTACATTTGGATTGCAGGTAACAACTGTATTTTATTATTGATCAATCAATCGTTTTGTCTAGAAATTTGCAAAAGCATCAACTTCTTTCATTTGAGAAGCTGTATCTAATTTACAGTTGTAAAATGGCCGAAACAATTATCAAAATAATTGCCAATTATTTGATCTTCTTTGAATTGATTCCAGTAATATTGCAGCTCTTTCTTATATGCTTCCATTAAAGGATGTTTTTTTATGGGACATGCACCAGTTTTGTTGCAGAATTTATGTCAAAGAGTTGAAGCCAATGCTGCTCTACTTTCATTTAGGGCATAAAGAGCTTGATTTCACCTTTATCACTAAACTAGTCTGCAAAATAAACCAATGTGACATTATACATAGTTCTGCAAGAGTGAGTTATTTCCCCCCTTATGTAAAAAAAAAAAAAAAAATTGTCTGGCCAAGACTTTGACCCAAACTATCAACAGTAAAGTCAGAATCTTGTGTGTTTCTTCTTGTGTGAATGCAGCCAACTGTTATCCCAAATGTAAGAATGGAGGGGAGTGTCTTCGCCCTGGAAAATGCAGATGTCCTCCCGGATTTGGAGGAAGATACTGTCACAAAGGTGAGCGGGTTTATTTGGAGTGAACTGTAAATGAAATATCCAGTTGGTCCAACAGTTGCTGACGGGATCAGTGTTAAGTCTTTTCTTTCCTCTGTGTGACACAGTAGATCAGTGTCGGTAGATTCCAGTGTGCAGCTGTCTCTCTGTACCACACGGCGTTACCTCCGGCCAGAAAGTAGAGCAGCTAGACTTTCAGCTGGAAAGTAGTTCAGTAAGAGTCAATAAGTTTTCCACTGGCTCAAAAAAAAAAAAAAAAAACGTGCCGAGGTAGTGAATCTATCTACCATCCAGGACACCAATGTCTTGTTCTGAATATTTTTTTTCTTTTAATCTTTGGGACCTGTGGAGACGTTTACATTACATAATTACAGTCAAAAATATATGATGAGTTTGTGGCGCCCTGGTGAGTTACCTGGTAGAGGTAAAGGCTCAGTCCTACCTACAGTGACCCTGGTTCAAATCCTCTCTCTGTGTGCCGCTAAAATTTAAGGCAAAAATGCCCCAAAAAATGACTTAAAATAAAAAAAGTTATACAGTGAGTTTTTAAGAGGAGGATTAGTGTCTTGATTTTCTTTCTAAAATAAAAAAAAATGTAAAAATAAGAACAAGAGGTTTAGTGTTTTTCCACCTAAATTATGAAACAGTATTTAAACTAGTATAGTGGTTGCAAGATAAATCTGAGGTGTCACAAAGACAATGAAGACAGGGACTAAAACAAAACACAAGTCTTTAACCGTTGCCTTTGCTTAGAAAATGTCTGGATAATTTAACCTTTATGCTCCTAAAAAAAAAAAAAAAAAAAAAAAAAAAATTTAAACCCAAATAACCACAGATAGACATGAAACTAGCGACAAGGGGTCGTATTGCTTCATTTTAAGGTTCAAAGTTTTGGAAAAGCAGGAGACAAATGCACAAATACAGGTAAATTAACAGCCTATAGGGTCTTAGGAACCACAACCAAGTTCTACGTTTGAAATGTCGCCAAACGCCACTTGAGGAACTCGCTCATTGACATCGCTGCTGACGGGTGCGGCCTGTGTGTGTCTCTTGGCAGTGACGTGTGATGGAGGATGTTGGAACGGAGGGGAATGCATCGCTGTCAACGGAGTGGCCAAGTGCATCTGCCCCTCAAGCTGGACGGGCTCGAAATGCCAAGAGGGTCTGTTTATAACCGTATCTAATTACCCTATTAACACCAAGGGGTCACAGTCACCAAATGGAGCCGGTCTCCCAGCTGGAGGTTCATCAGCAGACTACTGAAACATTTCTGAGGCCATGGGCGGCGGGAAGGAACACTCAGTCTAACCCCACAGATATGAATGATATTTAAGTTTTACAGCTTGTTCATGGTGGTTTAGACTTCCTTGTTTATTTTCAAATTTGCAAATATTTTTAAAGGGGCAGAGCTGCTTTGGAGGCAGCGTAACATGCCCTGAAGTTCAATGAACAAAGCCTATGGCACGTCCCACGTCTGTAATACAAGAGTGATTCTACGCAGGTTCTTTGTGTTCACACAGGAAAAGTGAAATTACTCAGAGAATAGAGACACAACATGGTTTTTATGGCAACTATTGACTCACACACAACACAATCTATAAATTAAACAACATAAATGCTCACAGCTTGAAAACTGATAACTATTTGGCAATGATGTTCCCAAGTTTTACATTTTATATCACTCCCTGTATATAACAGTGTACTGTTATATACAGGGAGTGATATAAAGTGGTAACTAGTATGTGCTTCCATAGAATTAGTATGTAGTAGAAATTCTAGGACACAGCTTCATTATGGTTTACATCCATACCTTTTTTTTAGGCCAAGCAATTATTTTAGCTAAATGCTAACAGGTGATGTTGGCATTGCTAATGTTTAGACTCAGTGCAGCTGAGGCTGATGGGATAGTTTTGTGTGTTTTTGTTCTCAAATAGAGCCCTGGACACATTAAAATCACGACCTGATGATCAAAAGTTTTAGCCGTGGCTTTAAGTTGACTTGGGGTATGAAGCCTCTCGAGCAGCTCTGCCCGTGTTACTTGTAGCCAAAGCTCAGATCTACTTCCTGGCATGCTGAGAATGTCTCTATGGTTTGTTCCCCACGCAGCAATTTGTCCTCAAGGCTGCAGGAACGGGGGGATCTGCGTGGCTCCGGGAATCTGCAGCTGTGCGGAGGGATGGCTGGGTGGTGCCTGCCACACTGGTGAGTTCAAACTGGTCCCAAAGACCAAGCACTCTCACACGCATCAATGCACTTTACTAGCATGATTTCTTTTGTCTGTCTTCTTCCTCTCTCTTCCTCCTCGTTCAAACTCTTTTCAGTTCGGTTGTGTGTTCCTTACATCCCCCCATAAACTGTCTACATCTTACTGAGGAGAATAATGGTCCAGATATCAGCCTGCCAGACCAGAATGATATCAACTGCATGTAGGTGTTTATTGAACAGCGGTTTTCCAGATGTGACCAAACCCAGACACTGAAACGCCTTCTCACCTCTGTGGCCAGTGGTTGGATTTACGTTGTTAGGATTTACAGTCATCTGTTGTAAATTCTTCCACATTCTCAGGTTTTACAGATGATTAACACCTTTGTGTTGTTGTTTGTGTTGTCTGCAGCTGTGTGCACTCAGCCCTGCCTGAACGGAGGGAAGTGTATCTCTCCCAACAAATGCCGCTGTCGCCCCCCCTATTCTGGCCCTCGCTGCGAGGAGAGGAAAAAGTCTCACTAGTGTGTCCCAGCTGGGGTCACAGGTCACTGGGGCCCAATCAGGGACTGAGGACAGTTACTCTTTTTTATCTGAATATTGGTAGTTTTTACATTTTTTTAAACATAGGGCTGGTTTGATGTTCTCATTTGTTTTGTACTGAACTGTAATTTGTGTTATTAAATAAATAAAATGAATTGCAAATAATAATCAAGGCTCATTTAACATAAAGGCACAGAAATAGATTGATTTTGTCACATTATTTGTATCAAAGTTTAATCTGCTACTGATGAAACAAAACATAAACCCAACAGGTGGCTGTTACTTTAATACAGGTTTTGATCAGTGTAAATGTATAACAGCCCATTACCTCAATGGGCCAGATCAAAAAATATATTAGAGCAATTACGAAAAAAAAACAAAAACAAATGCAGTTTCTGTTAAATTGCAACACATTTTTATCATTGTTTTCATTTTCATCTAAGTTTAGACTAATAAAGAAGAACTTTTATTTACTATTGACTATTATTTTTCTCTTAAGTGAGCAACAAACAGTGCAGACATCAGTTTGGTTAAAGTTAAACCAGGCTATAATTTGGCTTAATTAAAACTAAAAGCTTGTTGGTAATAACCTACATTGTCATTTCCTTGTTTTACATGATGCCGTATAAAACCTCTGCCGATGAATTGAACAGATGTGTGTAACTTGTAGCCTTGAGGTAGTGATATACAGGGACTCAGGCCCTGTTCAGACCTGGTATTAACATGTGTCCAGTGATCCCTTCACAAGTGTTCAGCCCATAGTACGTCAGTTCACACCAGCATTTAAAATGTGCCTCGAATGACTGGATCTCACTTCCTGCTTTAGATGAAAATAAACGTGTGTGGGTCGTTTTTACAGCAGTTAAAACAACCAGTTGGTTACAGCAACACAATTAATCAAAAAATAAACAAAATCGCAATACAATGCAATATCCAAACCACAGGAGCTGAACTGCCTCACTGTTGTACATAACAGCCCCCCTTCATCCACATACCACCATCCGTGCTGTTCCATCCTCAACCCTGAGTCTTTTAAGGACACCACCTTTACACTTAAAGACCTGGGATGACTTTCAATCTTTCCAATTAACAGCTCCCAGCTCTGGAATAGCCTCCCACCAAGTCTGAGATCCCTGGACTCTGTTGGCTCTTTTAAAAAGCAACTAAAAACCCTGTGTTCAGACAGGCTTTTAGTTCACTTCTATACTTTATCTGGTGTTTTTACTCTATTTGATTTTATTCTTTTGACTGTGAAGCACTTTGTGTTGCGGTACAACACAAACATACTGGCCGACATATCATGTTCTCTAGACATAAAGAAACATGTTAGTTTAGTATAAGACCCAAGAAGATATCACATCATCATATAGTTTTTTTCTTCATTACAACTAAATGTCTGGCAAAATAATCCTGACTTTTTTTTTGGCATTTCGTGCAGCACTAGTTCACACAGCTAAGAGTGTGACCCAGATCACCTCTGGATGTTGTCTGAGTCAATTTATCACATCTGAACTTAGAGCTTTCCACCTGTGATCAGATCACCTGACACGGATGTTGACACCAGGTCTGAATGGGGCCAAAAAGACAAGTGCAATACATCGAGTCCCTCTGTCAGCGTTCAATGTACACAGAGCCACACGTGCCAATATCCACCAGCACACACACACTCACACACATACACTCACACACTCACACTCATACATACAACATTTTATGGTGCTCTCCTCTTGCTTTGTGCATTTTGTAGCTTCTTTCCCTCCATTCTTCTTCCATCATGCTTGTGATACCTGTGAAGGTAAAACTTAAGTTCACATACAACATTTTATCATATCAACATATTTTTCCTTAGTGTATTACAGTCCTTTATATTAGTGTCACATTTAGGTCACAGAGCTGAGCATCTGTTTCTCTGACAGATAAAAACTCAGTGATGTTTGAATAACCCAGACACCTGTTTAGCATCACTGATCATTGTTCTGAAGGTATTTTCTGAATCATCAAAGACAAAGATGAAAAAACACTGCTAAACAAATGTCTGGGATTTTTAAAATCAGGTATTTATCTCTAATAGAATCTGATGCTTGGATACAGACGTAACGTTCATACGTGAGAGGCACCAATGGCTGAAGCTGCACAGAGCCATGTACTGATTATGAGGCGTCACCCCAGCGCTGACCTTTACTGTGCAGGTGAGGCCCTTGTAGCCTTTACGACAGTGACAGTAGTCGGGTAGGACACATCTGCCTCCGTTCAGGCAACGCTGTTTACAGACCGCTGGGGAGGGAAGCGATATCAAAGGATCCTGTAAACACTCGTAGTATGATTTAAAAATAAATCTAAGCTCTGTGTGTGTGTGTATATATATATACACACACACACACACATATATATATATATATACACACAGTACTGTATATATATAGTTGCATCTAAAAATGTAATGTAAAAAAAAAAAGAGTGAAACATTTCAAACTTTTATTTGTTTTAACTTCAATGATTACGGCTTCAAGCTCATGAAAATCAAAAATCCAATATCTCAAACTATTAGAATTTTTCCAAAGATTCAGCAAAAAAGGATTTAAGTTACAAAATGCACTCAATACTTGGTCGGGGCTCCTTTAGCATGAATTGTTACATCAATGCAGCGTGGCGTTGAGGCCATCAACCCGGTATTCATATGATATGAATGGTAATACTGGATTTTTGATTTTCATGAGCTGAAAGTTTTAATCATTGAAATTAAAACAAAAATTTTACATGCACCTGTTTGTGTTTGTGTGTGGAAACTGGAAAAAAATAGCACTGATAAAAACCTCAGGGTAGCAACAGTAGGTTTTCTCATGAATAGACTCACCTGTTTGACACTGAAGGCCTTCCCAGCCAATGGGGCAGTGGCAGGTATTTGGTCCGACACACTCACCACCATTTCTACACTTTTGCAGACAGACAGCTGCAGTGAGAGGAAGAGAGGGAAAGAGGAGGACGTTAACAAAGTCTCCAGCAGTTTGGCCAGTGAAACCATCACTACCTCATCTTTGACTCGGCTCCAGGCAAAAGCCAAAAATGTTCTGAATGAAACTCTTTGTTACACTGATCAAGGATAAGGTTTATAATCTTGGTGTACACAATAAAAATAGGTATTTACATTGAGAAAATAAAACAGCTTATCAGCTTTATCAGTCTGATGCACATCAGTTGACTATAATTCGCTTCGATCTAAATGTCATCTTGTTAGTGGCTACGTGGGATGAAGAAGGTGAAGAAAACATCTTCCCTGCACTGCTCACTTTCTGCTGTGATAGAGAAAAAAACAGATCCTCAGTGTTCTACTGCAAACGCTTTGAATGGTACCACACTTGGATAAAGTCAGGGCTACGTTTGGGGTTAGGGTCTGTTAATCACAGTGAAAGTCTTCATCATTTACAGATCATCTATAATGTATTTCCTGTTCTGTAATTATTCAAAAGGATATTTTATTTACGCCTGCTATGCAAGACGATCACTGAAGGAACACTTTTCATGGAGGTATAGTTAAAGTTTAAAATGTCAAATTGAAAAACATATTTTTAATTACTTTCATTTATTAGGCAATGAATAAAATCTTGAGAGGTCTGGAACCTGATTTAAATGAACCTATCTCTCTAATAATACCACCCTGCCCTTTATTTTGGATTTCCAGTCTTCAGTGTTTCCTCAGTGCAAAAAATTCATGAGATTAACAACAGCAATTTCTCAGTTCCTGTTTTTGTCTCCATTTTTATGCTTTCTGTTTAAATGGGGGTGCGTGTGGGGGAGAGCGAGATACTGAGAGGGGACATGATGCTTTTTATAGTTATTTATTTTTGTAAATCACTTTGTTAGATTGTTTACATGAAAAGTCATATTCAAATAAAGTCTGACTGACACACATCACCATGTTTATCACCATCTTTATATTACCTGTGATGTAACCAAGTGTCGACCCACTGTGACGTAACCCATGACCTGCTCTGTACTCTGTACTGCTGATTAGACCAGAGACTGAGACCATAAACTAAATGTTTACTGAGGAAATAAATCAAGTGAGAACGGCAATTTTCCCATAGACTTCAATACAATCTACGTCCATTTTTATATACAGTCTATGCATACAAGTAGTGTGCATGGATAAATGGCGTCACTCACGTATGTTACACCTCTTCCCTCTCCATCCTGATGCACAGGAGCATGTGTTGGGTCCCACACACTTTCCTTTGTTCATGCACATCGGCTCACACACACCTGGAACACATGATTATTTGCCCCACCGTGTTTACTTGGATTGTGAGCTGAATTACTCCAGATGAACCTGCACTCGACTCTGCAGCCAGTGAACTTACTTACTCTTCTGACACCTTTTCCCTGTGTAGCCTTCAGGGCAGGAGCACACATTGTTCCTCATGCACTGACCTCCATTCTTACAGGGAGGACTGCACACAGCTGAAAAACACAACAATACACAACTCAAGAGGCTTTGTACACATTGAAAACACTGCAACACATCAGCAACACTGTTTTAAAGAAACACTAACATAACCACCATATCTCAAAATGAAGGAATATTCCAGTGAATGCAATGGTCGTCCTGTTGCTCTTAGCTGGTGTATTAAATAGATTCAAAGGAGAAATAAATCTGCCCGTAGCAATCACTGAATAATCATATTATTAATGAAAATAAACCTTCAGCACTGCAGCTCGTTTTAAAATCCTTTGAATACAAGCATGCTAATATCTTTGAATTAAAAATGATGACATTTCTGGCAACATTCACTCTTTAAATGTGGGATTTCTACAATAAACACAAGAATTCAATAGAAGAATACAATAAAGAACAAAGAATTCATTTTCCCCATAATTTCCATGTGCCTTTAAACTCTTCATTCAAACCTAGAAATTTCTCTCTGGGTTTGGCAGATATTTAAGTATAATTAATTTAGGACAATATCAGCAAATGAATGAAGGTCTTGAACCCTGACTGAGTCTTATCAACCGCCTCAAAGTCTTTGATTCGTCTTTGATCTGATAGAAGCTGAAATTGAAACAGGTTCAATTCAAAATGTACATATTCTGTTCAGTTCCTCTCACAGGTGGAAGAGCAGAGCAGTTACTTCTCACTGTGACATGATGGTCTCACCAATTTGACACTGAGAGCCGTAGAAGCCACTGGGGCAGGCACAGATGTTGGGCTTCATGCATGTTCCTCCATTCAGACAGACGGGGTTACACAGGGCTGTGGAGGGGACATCAGGCTACGTTTAGAACCACCGCACCTGTAGTCATGTGTTTTAAGATCCTCCTGAGAATGTGTTCAAAATGTGTTGCTGCGGCGTGAGCGCACACGTCTCGTACCTGAGTTGCACGTTGGTCCGTACCAGCCAGGTTTGCATCTGCAGACCTCGGGTGAAACACACTCACCTCCATTTTCGCAGTGCCTGTTACACACCACTAAGAGACACACACGACTGTATGAAACCACAGAAAGAGACGGTGGCAAAGAACAGCAGGGGAGATACAGAGTTTCTGCTGAGCTCTGTTGGTTGGAGACTTCAGACAGACACTGACATTTGGACCTTTGAATCTGGACTAAACAGCTGTATGCACACGTTGTCACCTTCTGGGCAAATGTTTTGTTGACTTTTGAAGTTAAATTAAGGAAATATAACCCCCTGAAGCATAAACAAAGCATTTCTATTTTTGAGTTGATGAAATAAAAACACTAACAGTGCATTAACATTTGAAGAGAGGTTCATCTTTAAGTGTAAAGTGTTTCATGCAGAAGCACACATTTACTTTTTTTGCTTACAAGTGTAGATGAGACTTTAAGTCATTAACAGTTCGTCTAATGTACGAACAAGACAGTTTGGGAAATACATGAGATGAATATTTAAAAAGGTACGACCAGCAGCTGATGAGTTTAGCTCCATCTAAGCTAAAAGCACCTCTAACACTCACAAATTAACACGTCACATATCCTATTTCTGTAATCTGTACAAAAACCAAAACTCCGCTTCTTTGCAACAAGACTCCAGAAAGTCACTGCTCCCAGCTAAGAAACAGCACAAAACACGAAGTCACAAGTTGTCACATCTACATTTTGGTTATTGGTAAATGAACAAATGACAGAGAAAAAGTGAGAGATGGTGGAAACAAGTGTCTGGACACTTTAGACATTAAGCGCACAACGATAACCTTTGGAAGTGTTGGCGGCTTGATGTATTTAACTTTGGACAGATGCATGTTAGCCCTTTCCCCTTGATTTCAGTCTTCACACTGAGCTAAGCTAACTGGATGTATATGTTATCGCACATCTCAGGAAGAAAGCTAATTAGCATAAACTGGGCACTTTTCACTCACAGTCACAATTTCTGTGCTGGAACACGTCACAAAATGTTTCACCATGTCAAAGTAATTTAAAAACGTCTCACTGATTTCACATCTGGGTCCCACGTAGCCATACGGGCAGGTGCACAGGTTTCTGGCCAGACAGGTGCCTCCGTGCTGACAGGGCGGCTCACAGCTCGCTACACGAAGAGACAGGGTTTCAAACAACGCAGAGACAAGGCCCTCGTTGATATTTTGTCAGCATGTTAAACAGGTGGGAATATGAGCTCAGATTACCTTCCTCACAGGTTTGCCCACTGTAGCCCGCAGGACACGCACACACATTAGGTTTCACACACTTCCCCTGGTTCTTGCAGTCGGGTCGACACACGGCTGAGAGAGAGAGAGAAAAGGGGAGACGCGGCAGCTCTGATGAACATTATGAGGTTAATGAGATGAATCCTCAGACGTGGGTTAACAGTAACGTGTCCAGACAGTGAAGTGAGGCAGTCAGAAGTTTCCTGCATGTGAGGAGGTTCACTGAAGTGCGATACGATTAAATGAAGTGGGCTTCATTGGACTAATCAGAGTCTGTCAAACTTCCCTCCCTCTCACCTATGTGACAGTTGTATCCGGTGTAGCCCTCTTTGCAGGTGCAGGTGTTGGGCAGAGAGCACTCCATGTTCCTCCCACATTGATACCTGCACACGGCTGGAACAAGTCACAGGTTTACTTGAGGGTTTCCATCCATCATGGGACAAATATGCACTGCTTCAATGTGCACAACTGTACAGAACACTGAAGTAATTAGCCGATCATTATGATGTGACTCAATCAGTATCATCCTACCACTAGTGGGTGGGTCTCAATAAATCAGTCAAAACAAATATAATCAGTGTAGTCCCAGTCCTCCTGCCGACAAGCACAAGAGTGCCCAGGATGCGTGACCTCTCTTTCTCCACCCCCCGAATCTGGTTCTGCCTTCTTGAATTTTACTATTTCTATTAATTTGACAATGTAGTGACATAAAGCACTTGGTTTCCTTTAGGCTTCAGTGTACGTACAGAGTGATCTGATTGGTTCTTATCTTATACAGCTGCATCTTTGTTCTATAATAAATGTTAATAAGTCTAATTTGTACGTCACTCTCCAACCTTTACTTTTCCACAGGAAGTCATTGTAAGAGTCACTACCTTTACATGCAACTCCGTCTCCAGTGTAACCGTACGGGCAGCGTCCACACCTAAAGGACCCGTTGGCCGTGGGCTCACAGGGGACACCAGGGAAGCAGGGAGAGTCATCACACGTTACAGGGTGAGATGGCGTCCCCCATTTGACCCCGGTGACGAGGTCAGGGGTCAGCTCCACCCCAGTGGGTTGACCTCTGAGGACAGTGGGAGCAAAAACCCTGGCTTGGGTTTGATTCTGTGGGGTCGCTGTGGCCTTTCTGTCACTGGATGAAACTCTTCTGATGGTTGCGATGGTGGCATCTGGTCTCGTCCTCCTGTCAGAGGTTCGTTTGGGTGAGGTGGGGGACGACAACAATGACGAAGAAGAAGAGGAGGAGGTGGGAGTCATTTCCTTGCTGGAATTTGATTTGGTAACGTGAATATGGCCATCTGCTCCGTTGGCAACTGGTCCATGACCTGTAAAACACTGGAAGTTAGAGGATATGACTTAAAAAAACAACACTAATATAAATATGGTTCGTCAGGAACAAAACACTCAACTCAAGAATGAACTTTTTGTTGCTGGATGCTGAAATTATAAGACTTACACATACGAAAATGTTTTGTATAGATAATTTATTACTTTCATTTATATGTCATATGATTCATTTATTAATTTATTCATGCTGTGAACAAAACATGTCATATGTCAGAATAACAAATGTCCAAATAGTTTAAATTTACATGCAAGTTTTTCAAATACAACATTTCATAAATGTCTAGCTCTCAGTAGCACACGTAGTAATGTCCTCACCTGCTGCTGTGCACGTTCGCCCGTTTCCATGGAGACCGGGAGGACAGGGTCCGCAGACGAAGCCTGCGGAGACATGGATGCTCTCAAAACATTGAACCCCAGGGTGACACGGCCTTCTGCTGCACGGCGACGCGCCCGAGGGTTTGGGCCTCAAGGAAACCTGTGGGACTCTGGGTGGTGTGGTCCCCACTTTGGCAGTAGAGCCAGTGTTACCTTGGAAACAAAAGGATGAGAGTGACCTTTAAAATGGGCAGCAATAACTTTCCTATTTATGTATTTAAGAGATCCCAGAGATGACAGTTGTTACTTTAGCAAATGAAACAAATGATTTTTAAAACAAAATTTACGGACGACTCACGGGTGCAGAGTTTTCCATCACCGCTGTATCCGTGTGGGCAGAGTCCACAGATGAAGGAGCCCAGCGTGTTGTTACAGCTCACTCCAGGGAAACAGGGCTTAGAGATGCACTCATCTATATCTTCTCTACATGTACGGCCTGGAATCACAGGAAACAGCAAATCAGTGTAATGTGGGAAAACTCCACAAATTACAAACATTTCTTTTTAATCTTTTGTACCCGTCATTCCAGGTGGACAGACGCAGGAGAAGGAGTTGGGGCCATCAATGCAGCGGCCCAGTCTGCAGGGATTGGGTTTACAGTCATCAATGTCAACCTCACACCTTTCCCCTTTAAATCCATCCAAACACACACAGAGATATTCCCCACTGCCAAGGGGGCGGTTGACGTTGGTTACACAGGAAGCTCCATTCAGACATTCACAGGAGCGCACAGACACCTGCCAGAAACAGACAATTTCTATTTGTTTTTTTCGCAAATCGGCTTTTTTCATTCCACAATAACCTCTGGAGGAGGTATATGGACACACTCATACAGGTAGAAAGCATAAGAAGCAGATGGAAATGAAATCACAGTCAGTTGATACTAAATACAGTACTGAACAAATACTACAGTATCAAAAAAAAAAACTACATACTGCACTTGTATCATAATCATGTTCTTCCCTTGTAGACATGTACACAAGTAGCATCCATATCTTTCAGTCTCATAGTTTGTTGAAGAATTAAAAATTAATATTAATAATCATTTTAATAATAGATTCCTAAAGAGAAACCTCATTTGCAACATGATAAAGTATAAACTAAACAGATTGAAACTTAACCACACTTAAATCTCCACAGACCTATTTTATACATTGAGCTAATACGCGTGTTTGAATTTACTGGGAAACTGAACTTGGTTGTAGATTCTTGAAGACGTTTCACATTCATCCTATACAACCAAGAGTCTACAACCAAGTCCAGTTGAACTATGACCTGGACGACTGAGAACCTTCACAGACTTCACGTGTTTAATGTGTGTAAATAAATCTAGACAACAAATAAAGATTGTTTTAGAAAGAGCGACAACTCACCTCACATATTTCATTTACTATTGCTAAATCACAGTTGCATGGTCACTTTCATTGTATAGTTTCACATGTAATGAGTATTACAGAAGAAGTCAGTTTACTTTAGATTTTCATTTCCTGTGTGCATTGCATTAAGGGACAATAGTGTCCATCAACACCATGTTAGGTCACACATATTCAACGCCTGCTGACAGTGAAAGTACCTGCAGCAGAAAATAAGCCACCATTAGCTCCCTCTAGTGGGAGGAAGCAACAAAGACTTATCAACTGAGAACCAAAAACCATGATCGCCTCTTAACTGGAGGTTTGCTGCCTTAAAACCCCAGAAGAATTTACTGCCCTGCCAGAAATAAGTGACACTTAACCCTCCCTCTGAATACACAGGTCAATGTGCTGTTGAACAAGTGCTTAACCCCACTGCTGCAGTGGAGCTGCTCCGTGACAGTGAGGTTGTGAAAGGCAGTAAATGTGTCCAAACAAACCCAACCCGGTTATACAATGCATCTTTTAACAGAAATGTTTTTAGACTCTTATGTCTCAGTATTTCTAAATACTAAAAGTTATATCTTTTTTTTTTTTTTTTTGCCTGCCGCTCTTCCTGTTTGATCTCATTTCGTTGCACTTCTTTCAGGAAGTGGCAGCAGAGTGGAGATGTTGTCCACTTAGATTGCTGGTCTGTGTGAGTGTGGATGTTTGTGTTTGCTTTATTCTCTCTCAGCTCCCACATGTGCTCTTGGGTTTTGGTTTGTCCTTAGTAAAAGCACTTCACTGTTTTTTTTTTTTTTCCTTCATTTACCCATGCAACTGTTTATAATAAATAATTGCCTTTTGACTGACAACTTTATCTAACATAATAATAAAACAATTATCTATTCAGGCTCATCTATTTTCATTATATTGTATTTATTTAGCCATTTTTCCACTTTTCCATGATTTTTCACTGCACATATGAAAACTGAAAACCAAACCCAGTGTTACCTGCACAGAGGCTCTGGTCTCCGCGTGACAGTCGTCTGTCACAGTGAAGTGGAACGTGTGTGCGTCTGTTGGCTCGACTGTAGCCTTCCACGTCAGCAGGCCGGTGGCAGACAGAGACGCACCGTCGGGACTTGATGTCAGGGTAAAGAGAACCACTGAGCCCTCAGGGTCCTGGGCTTGTAGCTGGTAGATGAAGTTCTCCCCCTGGAAGGACCGGAGCCCAAACGGCAGCAACTGCAGCACCGGAGGCAGGTTCTCTGATAAAGTAATTGACAGAATAAAGTCGATATGTGAATGAGTGACCGACTAGATGAAAATATGGCAATCAGTTTTGATTTGTTGGTTGTTAACATTGTTGTTGACATTGTTTCATGTGATATAAAGTATAATATAAAAGTGAAAAATGAATATATCTACCTTGTGCTGTTGTGTTATAATTTTTTTCTATTATACATTTAGACAGACCGCAGACTTCACGCTGGTTATTCTAACAAAAAGAAATAAATGTAATGTTCATTCTACAAACTGATCTGCACAGAACTGTTCATTATAGTTCTTTTATTATAGCTCTAATTAATTTTTCAATATCAGTTGCATTTTTATACATTTGATTCATTTTTCTGATCTCTTCTGAATATGTCTTAATGCTGAAGACAAACAGCCTGGTGAAGACACCGGGCCACCACCACAGCCTAGTTGTTGATAATACTTGCATTTCCAGATAATTTAACTGTTTGTTAATTCAATATTTGCTGTTGGGGTTACTTTGTCCCACTCAATGCAAATCTTGGTTAAAATATATGTTGGAGAAAAACATTTTCTTATTTTAGTTGTTCATGTTTCAAGAATGGGCTCATAAATCACCTAACAGAGAAGGTTCTGGGCTTGAACCTAGTTGTTTTTATGTGGTGTTTGCTCGTTCCCTCCAGGTACTGCTGCTTCCTCTCACAGTTCAAAGACATGCACGTTGCACGGTTTATTGGCGACTATGAATATGAGCTTGACTGGTTGTTTGTCGCTGTAAGCCCTGTGATAGAGTGATGACCCATCTATCAACCAATTTCAGCTGGGATTGACCCTACAAGGATATGCAGTATGGCTCATTGATGGATAAAGAGTTATTGTTGATAAATATCAAAATTAGCCTGAGAAATCACGGACTAATCAGGCTCTCCCATTTAAAACATGAATGAATAATTGATTGGCAGCATGCCTGATCAACTGAGCAAATGATATATTACATATCATACATACATATTTATGAGTAGATATAATCAGCCTAATCAATAGTTACTACCTCGTCCTGTCATCATTAATCTTTAACTGCTGTCAAGTTTAGGCTCCATATTTTGAACGGAGCAGATCACAGTCTGACCTACTTTAAGTTGTAGAAGAAAGTTGGTCAGAAAGTGTAACAGCGAGGTAAGCTCTCCTCGCCTCAGCGCCAGGGGACTGAAGCAACTTCAATGGCTCCAATCTGCACAGAGCTGCTGACAAATTATCCAAACAGCCCTGAGCGACTAACCAGTGATGGCTATCCAGCCTCAGCTCCACTGAGGCAGTGACGCATTCAGTTTTACACAGTGTTCGCTCTAGTTCACTCTCCCTCTGTGCTGTTTCATGTGAACAAGCTGTGAGACAAACCAGATTAGATACACTGACATTCTTGTGCACATACTCTCCGCAATGGACCATGTGTGTTTGGACGAGTCCGGCCGGCATGTGAGGCAAGGGCTGCTGGGATTGGACTCTCCCTCGCTGTAACACAAGCCATCAATGTTGCAGGTTTTCTCCTGGGAAGCAAAGAAAATACATCATTGAATAAATAATAATAAGATCAGTGTTTATTTCTCTCTGAAACAAACTGCCTTTCATAACATGAAACATGCTGTTTGTTGAGCTGCCTCAGTGAGTCACAGTTTTATGTAAAGCACACACAGAACATGGCACCAAGGGAACAAGGGCAGTTTTGTTCAAACGCTCAAAACATTTGGTTTGAGGAAAATTAACCTGATTGTTTCCTGTGTTACAAACAGATTAGTGATTGTACCATATCAATTTAGAGCTGCATGAAACATGCAGAAAACATGGCTGAATCCTTGTTCAAGAAAATATACATCCCTCCAAAAACACATTGTCATGCAAAATAAAGAGCCATGTCTTCTAACCATAAACATCCAGTTGATACGAGTTGAGTTGTAATGTGTTTAATTTTAATTAGTTTTTAATTTAGTCTTTATAATTCATTAATTTCTAATGTCAAGACAATACAGGGCATTGAGCAATTTTTCTTTCTTAAACATATTTATTAATGCCAATCTGTGTGTGTTAACATGCCCTCCAACAAGCTTGGCCCTAACTGTTTAAAGTTGCAGATCTCTGCAAAATTGCGCAATTCTTTTATTTTCTGACATATTTCAGATTAAACTATTCCGCAATTAACTGATGAAATACTTAACAAATGAGGTGGTATTGAAAATGTTTGTTGCAGCCCTAGAGATACTAACTAAATTGTAAATTTTTGAATCTTACCAGCATCACAACTGTGAAGTCATTTATTTTTATTGTATTTTATTTATTTTTTTAATTCGCAGAGCACAAGTGACAACATCTCTCTCTCTAAAACAAGTTTTTGAAGTTTCAGGCTGAGAGTTTGCAGCTTGTTGCAGTTGAAGGACGAAGTAAAGCAGGCAGAGAGGACAACTTATCTTTGCAGATATTTCTTCTTTTTGATCCTTATGTTAAATCAAAAATCACTTTCAAGAAGGAAGTCTTACCCTCAGGGTACAGAGGACTTCAGTGTTGAGGCTGCAGATCTGGCAGGCTCCATCGTACAGAGTCAGTATCTTGGCGTTACTGTAGCTGTAGCCGTCATTGGATACCTGCCATCAGAGGAGAGCTGATTACTGTGGATCACTGGGGAAAGACATTAAACAAATACACTGATCATCAATTGTTCACAATGCGTCATTAACCACAACTTAGATATTTAAAAGAATCAGAACCGAAGAGACAATATGAAGGTCTTCCTCAGTGATAAATAAAAGCAAACACTGATTTGTTTTATGCACGTTGCTATCAGCCAATCTGAACTGTCCATTTTCCTCCTAAATCTCCAGCTGCAGTCTGGACTGTTTCCACTAATGTAGCCAAAAGACTAACTTTCACATTTGACTGCTTCCAATTACTCCAGTGCAGTTTCACTGTGGGAGTATTCTGACACCTTGCAAATCAAGAATATAGTTTCATATTGAGCCTTGGTTTTGAGGAGGACTCAAGGTCAGGACAGGACTAGGAGAGAAAAAAGACAAATAAAATTGATAGGATTGTCAAGTTTACAGTAGTTAAATCGGTTTCATTACAGAAATCAGTGAGTGAAGACAGACTGACTTTGATCTGCCAGCGGGCCAGTGGTCTGTTAGTCACAGTTTCCAGGTCCAGGCCTAAAGAAGTGCGGCTGTCCTCCAGGGGGAGCTGGCACTCCAGAGCAGTCACATCCAGAAAGGTGGCCAGGACAAACTGGGGCTCGTCCAGAACCCAGTCCCCATCCACAAACTTGACAAGAGGGAGAAACATTACAGACGAGGACAGGAGGCCAGAGAAGAGGGGCAAAGAAAGAAAGATGGATTGAGACGTGGATAGAAGTGGAAATAAAACAAATCACAAGCTGACATCGGGGGCATGTTGATTATAATTCCAATTTATACAGTGAAACACATGGTCACATATGAGTAATATGAAAGGTGTCGCTCATTGTGACAAATTGCCCCTCACTTTGGTGCCGTCTCATCACATCGCTCCAAAACTGTTTTGTTTTCAGCTTCATGTACCACTCAGCACACAGACAAAGCTAGCGACCAGCTGGCAAACAGTGATGTCTGTTCAGCAGTTTAAGAGCCACAAGTAGAGTGAATACTGGACTAAGATTGGTCAGTTTCAACAGAAACACAAGTTAAATGAATGCTAATGTTGCTCTACATTTGCATGTGTCAACGTCAGCTTGTTGTTGTGCTGATAAATGTGCTAAACACAATTAGTGACGCTTTCAGTGTTGCAATATTTATTCTAAAAAAACTGATTTAAATACAAACTAAACATATTAATGTTGTGACATTAATTGATGAACTGAACCTTAATCTCTTTGTGACCAAACCTGCTTCTGCTCCAGTTAAGCTATCAGAACATTTTGAGCTACAGCAGCTCTCTGAGCAGAGAGGCTTGTTGGTGTCATGTCATTTTATTTTATGAGGAAGTGCCAGAGAAGAGGACACATGCACATGCAGATAAGGGAAAAAATAAAACAAGAGATGAAAAACAGAAGAAGAAGCAGAAAAAGCAGAAGTACCTTTTCTTTAACAAACTCACACTTGAGCTCGTATGAGTCTTTGAAGCCTTGACCATAGACCTGGATGGTGGAGCAGTCTCCCTGTCGGACGTCACACAGACCCTCCTTCTCCAACTCAGTGATCTCTGGGATCTGGTCTTCACAGCATCAAAAAAAAAAAAAAAAAAAAAAAGTGCAGACAAGCATGGACTGTTAAATACGGGCGTTCAGTCAAACTCACAAACCATATATTTCTCAGTCATACATCTGTCATCACAGAGGTCCAGACAGTCATAGGGCCAACTGCTGAATGTATTACAGCTTGACAAGAAACAGAGTCTGCTTTAAAATCTTGTGGTGTGGGTGTGGGTCAAGTTAATAACATTAAAAACAGGTTTGACCTGTTTTCTGATCTGCTATGATCTGTAGCTTTATCCTGCTGCTCTATCAACATCAAAACAGCTGCTTTTTATTTTTGCAAAAACTTTTTCTAGCTACTTTTCAAGTTTAGTCTACTTGTGTGTTCGTGTTAGCCTATGTTGAGTATATTACCAGACAGCACACTGCAGTCATAGGACCCAAATCCCGGGAAGCACACGCAACCCCACTCTGAGCACTGGCCGTTCCCATTGCACAGATTGGGGCACTTGAGCACAGCCAGAATGTCCTGGTGCTCCTCTTCTCTCCTCCTCTCCTCCACCAGCCTCCTCTCACACTCGTTCTCCAACAATGGCAATGTTGCGTTAAGCCATGACTGCTCATCCTTCAGCTGTAGGTCAGTAACACACATGGCCACCGCTTTGCTAACTAGTGACTCTTCTAGGAGGCGGGCGCAACCTATTGCGATGCTCGAATGTGCCACAGCCTGCTGGCACTGATCCTGGACCTGCCGCTCGGTGAGGCCAGAAGGTGTGGGCCACGTTGGGGAGGAGTCTGGTTGAACTGCGGGTTCGTGGTCCTCCGGGAAGAAGTAAGTAAAGCCCTCTAAGTCAGACTGACTGAGGCTTTGGTGTGGGGAGTTAGAAATGAAACGGTGGGTCTGCCGCCTGCGCCGCCGGTGCTGGGCTGAGGTCAAAGCCTCATCCCTGGGGGCTCTCAAGCTGACGCCTTTTTCATGCAGCTGAGCATCAATACGTTGATACTGGGTGGTTTGGGTGGAGTGACCCGGAGGCAGCGACTGTCTTTCATTTCCTCTAAAGAGCTCCACTGAGCTGATGTACTCAGCCGTGACGTCCAAAGTGGGGATGACACTGAGGAGATGCACGTTGCCGTACTGAGAGCAGGTGGAGTCAGAGGAGGTGACTGGTCGGGATCGGGCTCGGGGTGATGAGAGGCGGGACTCTGTCTGACAGGTACAGTGCTTGAGGGGGCTCAATGTACTCAGATGAGATGGCATGGTGTCAAACAGGCTGGTCCCTGGAGGGAGTCTGACATGGGGAAAGAAATAAAAAGATGTCGGTGAAGAGGTAAGAGGGTATGATTTTCTTCCTCCAAATAATACACATCAATTATTGTCTCCTGCTTGGACAAAAAACCCAGACCTCCATTCAGAGATAAAAGTGTGCAGATCCTCCAGTGTGGCGCCGCCTGCTGAGTGAAAGTCATTGTCTGACCGTCCGTCGTAGGTCCCACACAGACCCTCAGTGTGATGCCAGTCTGAACTGGGGGCTCTCAGCGTCAGACTCATCCCCCAGTTGGACACGTCTGCACGAACAAATGCTCCAGATGAGAAGGTCATCTGCAGACAAAAGATCTGGTCTTCAGCAACAAGCAGCAGCTAAATAGGTTTGTCGATCACTGTGTGATGTGTGGCCTTTCATTTAAGAACCAGCTTCTTTTTTCTTTTTTAAACTTAGCATTGAGACCGGAGTGAAAACTACTAGCTACCCCTGCCAGCACGTCTAAAGGACACAAATCCATGTTTTGTGTCTTATTTCTATAATCCATAAATGACAGTTTGTTGTTTCAGAGGGAGTTCTATTTCTTTGTTTTCCCCTGGTCCCAGCCTTTTACTAAGCTAAGCTATGATCTCACCTCCTGGCTCAAGCGCCATACTTAAGGGAGACATTTTAGTGATGTCTTGTTAGGGCTTTAATTTTCTACAAGTCTTCCTTTCAGTCATACCTCCATATTTTATATATTTTTCTTACACCAACTCTGATCTCAGTATTAATGTTTTAAAACAGCTTTATCTTTTTTGAAAGTGCCTTGAGTTGTTGAGGATTTATATATGAAAAACATAGATTATTATAATATTTTCTCCATAAAAATGCAATGACTGATGACTGAATTATGATGAATGATGTTGGTCAAGATATGGTAATGTATAAAATAATCAATGTGGACAAAAGTGCTGTGAAAATGGAACAGTTTCACAAATTGAATGAAATCAGTTTGACACTCGTATTTTCGATTTGTGTGTGCATCCTCACTCACAGTGACTTTACGTCCCTGGTAGGACTCTGTGATCCGAATGCCGCTCTTGCTCAAGTCCCTGTTCTTCACAGACAGATGAGGTTTGGTTTCACCCATTTCCCCGTTGCACATGTCAAAAGCAACAACATCACCTCCGTCCCTCGCCACGAAGCCGCACACGCATGAGGCAGCATGCACCACGCTGCTACACTCCCACTGACGGACATGCACCTCAAGTGGCCAGAAAGTGCTCTTATACAGAACAAAGGTGCCTATTTGGTAGCTCTCATAGTGCCTGTAAGTAAACAGAGAAAAATATCATGGTTCCTGTCATGGGAAAACAGTAGCCCTTCTTCATTAACATAAACAATTTAGAATTTGCACATGTAATGAAATGTGTTAAACTACAATTAAATATAGCAAAGTCTATGACACGTTTCCCGATTCAATGAATAAGAGACTGAAGTACCTGCCATCAAATGTGATGATATGAGGATCAGTGAAGGAATAGCAGTAGGCTGAGGGGACATCCTTTACTGTTACCTGAAAATGAGAGACCAATAACTGCAGCCATGCACAACCAACAAATGCACCAAAAATGATGATGCACCTACTAATGTATAAAAAACTTAAACTACATAAATAAATAAACCATCAACAAAATATCTGTTTCACCTCAAAAGGTTCTGGTGAGTATCCATTCCAGAGAAAATTTTGTGTGACGATGGGTTTGACGGAGACCTGAGTCGTCCTGTTGCCGTCTTTGACAAAGTCAATGATGGGGCTGAAGTGGATCAGAGCTCGGCTACAAACCCCATCCCTGCAGGGGCTCTGGGACAGAGCCACCACACAGGATGACAGAGACAGATCTGGACCCAACAAATCCTCATCTGCAACGCAACAAGAACTTAAATTTAATTTACATATATGATGATAAAATAGATAGCTTAAAAAAAAAAAAAAGCCAGCTCTGCTGTTACTGAGCTTATATAAAGATCCTTCATGGGTTTCTCAGTTTGATACAAGTGCATGGATATTAAGAGCCAAATCTTAAATCTGGAAGTCCTCACCTTGACTGTTTGTGCTGAGCTGCAGGGACAGAGTGCACTGTTCTGTTGAGGAAGACGACTCTTCCAGACATGGGACAGGAACTGTGCTCTCAAACACCAACTCATACAGTCCCCCATCCTCAGATACACTGCTCACCTCTGGTCGTAGCTGCACAAAACAGTTATTAAAAAACCCTGGTCAGCCCTTTTATACACAAAAACTTTATCACCAACACATAGGTACATTTTATTGGATGAACAATTTATCTCCGTAATTGAGTTACACCCCTGGAATCTGGAGACAGGCTTAATGGAGAAACTTTCATAAACATAGTTTGAGTAGCATTCATCTGGAAGAATCAAAAATGACTTTTCCTACATTTTGGGAAATATGCATATTTGTTTAACTTTGGGCAGAGCCAGCCAAGCTACTTGGCTGCTTCCAGTCATTATGCTGAAAGTTATTTGCCACATGGGTTTAGCTAATATTTAATGCACAGACTATTTGTAACAATGTTCTTATCTAAACATCAGCAAGTAAGTTTGAGATACTAACACACATACAGTAGTCACTTATACACAAACCTAGTGAAAATCTCCACACAAATTTACACAAACTGACATGCAAAAACAAATAAATCATCTCTCTTTGGTCCGAGGTCATTCACAAACAGTTGATAACAATACAACAGACACAAAAATATCAGATTACTGTGATATACCCTGATCCCAGCAAAAAACTCCTGACTTTCCACTGAAGCACCACGGACGTCAGGCGAGTCCAAGAAGAAACTGGAGCTGGAACAATAAATCTGAGAGAGACGGAGGAGGGATTTGTTACTTTTAAAATAATATACCATTTAGTACAGTGCATACCATTCATTCTCTTTCTTTGTGCAAGGTTTACATCATAGGTATAATGATAGGTCTGCTTTGATGATACTCAACTTAATGAAGGTAATGCAAGTAAAGCAATTGGGCAGAAAGAACCACATGTCAAATTAAGTGGGAAAAATCTTGGATGTATAAAAAGTTTAATAGTCAGGGTTTTAGTTCCAGGTCAGGCACATGACAAACTGAGGAAAACAAAAGACATGTTGACATATTTCAATAATAGCTTCAATCTCTACTGCCTCATATCTGATTTACAGTTTGCTTTATTTTCATAAGAATGGAAAGTCAATTGTTGCAGGAACGCTGTGGGGACAGTCATAAAATACTCATTGAAATCAGGCGTCAATATTTCTGATCTTTATCCTGGAATGTTCTTTCAGGATATGGACATGGAATGGTTTTTATTCCAGATATGGGAATGTCGTAGACTCTCTTTAGCCATGGTGACAATAATGGGAGTAGTCAAATATAAGATACAAGTAAAATGCTAAGACAAACAGATGGGTCTTAACAGTTAATGAACTCACTGCCATAGCCAATTTATTCCACAAGCCTGAACTGAGATTGATTTAGCCTTGACTCTTATCTTTTTTTAACCCAGGATTATTAGCCTAGTGCTAATAATAATCCTAAAATAACACCCAAGTTAACCTCCTCTCTTATACTCAAGAAAATACTACAATAAGTTATCTCTGAGTGTTAGTGTTCATTAAATGTGGTTAAAGATAAGAATTAACCAGGGCTATCAATCACATTTCATGAATACAAACCTGAAATAAGGTTAGTCCTGACCGTTAGCCGCCATTAACGTCGGCATTAGCCGGGTGCTAATAACGGCTACTAACGCTAAGCTAAAGTTAGCAAACAGTTTTAGCTTTTATATATATATATATTCCAGACACAAGCCTTAACTAAAGTTAGGTTTACCGTGGCTCATTATTAGTTCATTTCGAGTTAAATTCATAGTCTATATTAATCAAACAAAAGTTTTAAATAACGTCAAGTCTTCCCTGACAGGTTATCTTTCATTAGCCTAAAGTAGCTCTATGGCGGCGGGCGCTGTAAATGGCCGTTACTGTTCGCCGGTGCTTCTCGCCAGCCTGAAATTGAGTTAAATTAGCCTTGAACATTATAGCTTCCCTTAGCATGGGGTAAGCTACAGGCAGCTGTGCCGTGATTTACCCTGCTGACATAGGCTAACATCGCGGGCTAGCTTGGACTCATTTCAGGCCGGTGTGAAGCTAAGCTAGCTCTAACCGTTACGGCCATGACCGCTTGGTTAGCCTGGGGCTGTTTAACCCTCTTTTTGAGAAATGCTACAGCCTGGTAAATCTCTGGTGTATTTGCTAGACGTGAACTCTTGTCATTATCTATCTGCTGAGGAAAACACACACGATTTGTTTTCAGCGCCTCTTGACGAAACTTCCATCTTTTATAAACGGTCTGTGATTAAACCACCGCGGCAGACCTTGTCCCCCAGGCGGAGGTTGAAGCCGTCCAGCTCGATAGAGGCGGAGGTCTGGATGGTGGTCTCCTGTTTGAGCTCCTCCTTCCTGCCGTCGGGTGAGAGGCGGGACCAGGCCACGACGTAACCGAGGGAGGCGTTGGAGCCGCTGTCGAAGCTGCACCTCAGGTGGACGGAGTTACCTGCCGCCTCCGAGCGGATCAACGGCCCAGAGGGGCTGGGAGGCCGCTTGGCTGTCGGGGGACAAGCAGAAACAGCAGATCTAAAACGGTCCAGATGGAGTCCATGCATTGTTCTCTGCGTGTGGAAGCAGATTCAGCTTCATTCAAAAAACAACAACAGGTCCAGTCAATGTGCACAATGACTTGTGTTTTAAATCAAAGTTTGACATGGTTTGAAAAGTATGTGGACCCCCAGTGGTAGGGAAAGATCTTTCTGTATGTAAAACTTTGTCCATAAAAAATATTAACTCTCCAGTTTGGGCCCCTACACAGAGCCCTGGCCTCAGTTTCACCTCAACACCTGTGGGATAAACTTGAACACTGGCTGTGTGTTAGGTCTTAATACCCCACATCAGTGTTGGATCTCACTAATGCTCTTATGGCTGACTGGGAGCAAATCACTGCAGCCAGGGGACATTTTTTGGGAGGCCATATTATAAGAGTGTGGGCTGGAATGATCCCCAATCTGGGCATCTTTGGCACCATAACTTCAATTTGCTTTATAGTCTAAACAGTATCTTTGTGGACATGCCCGTCTACATTGCTTTTAGTTATTCTAGCATTCACAGCAATTTAGCTTTGCGAGCAGCAGTAAATGCTTTGCCGACTTAATTTGCCGTGTGATTTGCTCTCAGGCTACAAACTGACCTGCCCCCTGATAGGTGGTTGTTTGTACCTGCAGCCTGAGGGGAAGACAGCAAACAAGACTCAGGGCTGGAAAAAAAACTTGAATGGCCAAAAGATGCTAGAAGTTAACATCATTCAGACTTTGGACAGAAGGGGACTGTGCTCTTGTAAAGATGCATATGTACCATTTATCATTAAGTATGAGCTCTTTGCTAAAATTAGAAAATAACTGGCATTAATGTATTAATAGTATTGCAACGGACATGGTATTTCAAGTTTTATAATAATAATAATTAGTTTGGATGTCTATATGCAGTCTTTTTGTCCAAAGAGACCTTTTTATTGTTGGTTCAGTAAGTTCTAACTTTTTGTTCACTGCCATCATATTAAGTACCATAAACACATTTGGCTAGAGCCAAGTGCTAATATCTATTCCTGGTAGATTTAAAAGTATAAAAAAAAAGTGAAAGAAATAATACAGGTGCTAAAATAAATGTTTTTGTAGAGGAAAGTAACTTAATTTGAGGGATATGACTTCATTTATATGAGCAGGTCAAGTCAGAAAATATTAAGCAATGTCTGCAATTGGAGCGGTGAGTTCAGGAATCACAGAAACCTGGATTTCATCATTTAAAACAAGTTAATGAACACATTCAGCGATCTTTCATATATCTCTAATTAAACCTCACTCCTCCTTTTCCACATCTGCCAGCTTCCTAAAACCTGCCCTGGCGTAATTCAGGTCCCGGCCGAGGACTGTCACCATGGAAACGAGGCCCAGCGGACACCGGAGCACATGCTCAGCTCATTATGAGGAGCGGCGAGGGGGCCGGTGGTGCATTCCTGACCACATGGCAACTCCCTGACCTCCTGATTGTTTTGCTGTTTGACCTAACATGAGGAGACAAGCGTAGGCCATAAACACGGCGGCAGGATCCTCACTTTTACATGTTCCATCGACGTTCACCTCGTCAGGGCCGCAGGTCATTGTGGGTAAAGCATCCGACATCTCTGAAAGGGAAATAGAGCAGCAACGAGTCAACTGTAAATCAACATTAATTAACACACATGTTAGAGAGGTTTGGTGCCAACATGCACTTTGTTTCAAAGATCTTTTCTGGGAAACAGTTTAGTTTAAGATAGCCCGCAATTCCTGGGATAAGGCAGTGGTTTTGTTTTTACTTTGCACACTCTGCTGCCAGGACAAACAAATGCTTTGGTGTTGTATCCTAGAAAGGAAAGGAAAGCCCCACCCTCCTAACTCCAATGTCATCTTTTTTCATACTGAATGCATTTACAAAATGTTCCTAAGCAACATTTTCAATTTGTCTTCCTTCCAACATCTTGAAAATCATCTTGTAGCAACTTTCTCCGTGACTAACATTTTCTTCTGTTTATGTTTAGGCCTTTATATCACAGCACCTGGTCAGGATGTATTCACCATGATCTTTCCCTAACCTTAACCAAAGTGGATTTGTCACATTAATCTAATCACATAGAAGACTCGGGATGCAAACCCAGTCTCCACTGTCAAAATGCGTCATTTAATATACTCTGTGTATGAAAAGTTAAGACTTGTAATATAGTAATAATTTCATGCAAAAATGGTCATGATGAGCTACTTTGAAACATAATATTTCTGTTGTTACGAAGCATCACACAGTTTAGGGCAATGTTTGAGATTGTACATTAAGCAAATGTAATTATGAATTATGTAAGTATAGATAATGCTGTGCAGTTACAGGCATCTTCACTGAAAGTGTTATCCTCAGGATTAAGCTGTTTATTTTTCTTTCATAGTGGGAACCAGAAGAACTGAGGAAAACCAGGTATATTTAATTACACAGGATTTGAACTTGGAGAAAGTCCAACTGGGAGGATTCGACCTCCCAAACTCACAGTCAGAGAGATTATATACCTCTGTCCCACAGTGGCACATACGTACTACATTTGACTGATCAGTGACAGATAAACCATACCAGTTACTTAAAGTGTGTATTTCAACAGTATCATGTTACAAACCAAGAACAGAGCAGGCTCCTCTGCACAGACGTACCCTGAGCGCAGTATCCCATGCATCCCTGTGTGGGCTGGAGCAGGTAAACGTAGAAGTCTCCACAGTTACGAACGGCGACCGGGATGCGGAACAAGCAGCAGTCTCTGGTGCTGCTCGGAAATAACTGCCATGCAGCACAGGCCGTCAACTGCCTGACCTCCAGAGGCCCAGGCAGGGACTCACCTTCTCCCAGAGACAGCCACACAGGGGCCTGGGTCCCACAGTGGTTCACCTGGATGTTTGGGAGGAGACAAGGGGGAGAGCATTCGTTACGCCTGATGAAAGTACTCATGTTGTCCATGTCCATGCTGAAGTATGACAAATTAATGGAATTAATATAATTATATTGTTGTCATTTTTTAAGAAGTGCTCCACATATTCAGAATCACCATAACCTCAGCTAATTATACATGTCACTCAGTAAAGACTTCTGTTCACCGTAATAGGGGACAATAGCTCTTAAAACAAAGAAAACAAAAAACATGTCGCATTTTTCTTTTTTTAATAGATAAAAACACTGTAAGCAGTAATCATGGGTATGTTTTTTTTCCTTCTTTTTAAAGCCTCTAATGCTCTAAAGATTTTATTGTCAATGTCTCTCTGTCTTTATTCTGTCACTACAATAAACTAAGATTTTCACCTTTCACCACAACAATTTTGCACTTTTAAATCTTGCAATGTTAAAACTCTGGACATATATGAGATAAAGCTAGTTTATTGCACTTTGAAAATCTCCTTGGCCTGATAAATCTGTCCATTCATCCGCCATCATCACAAAGACATCGGCTTATTACGTAACACATGTTCATCCTCCACCCACTCCTGAGGATATCCATCACCCGGGGTGGAGAGCGGCGATGCTCTGAGAAGAAGGAGAGAGGCTGACACTTCAGATGGATCCTACAGGCTCCTCACAGGAGGCCGCCTGCAGGAAATGAGACACATTCCAGGTCTCCTTGCACTCTCCTTCATAAATATGCACACACATATACTAATAACAGTGTGTGTCCACGCTTGCACAATCAAACACACACATTTTATGGTTTGACACAAAGACTCAGATGAGAACAAAGAGGCCACATCAGAGTTTCTCCACACGAGGTCACAGATGGGGTCTCCAGAGATTTCACAGCCTGACGTGTTGATGTTTTTAATTAAAAGAAAACATACATCATCACGTCTAGATCACACATCTGGACCTCACCACGTGCTACTAAAAATTGAATGGCATGATAAAATGAAAACTCCCTAATTTCAGGGGTCATGAGAATTTTAAGACTTTAAATTAAGGTCACAGCAGTCAAATAGTTAAGAAGCACTGGGCCACCTGAGGTATGACTTCAGTGATTTTTTGGAGACCAGACTCTGGCCTCTAAAGCTGTACCAAAGTTTGAACTGGAAATTTGAGAATTTCTATTTCTGACCTTATTAATATTTATACTCAGAAATAAAACATATTGGCAGTAAAGTTGTAGGCTGAAGCTATGGCATATTACACCTACCCTCTCTACTCAACATTAAGTGAACTGGCAAACCCTCTGACTTCAGGCCAGTCGGAGAAAATTGGAGCAAGGAGAAGCAGAAATGGAAAGAAACTTTAGTCACTGAGATCAAACACTAGACGATTAAAAAAAAAAAAAAACTGAGGCAAAAGAAGCAAAACTGCATTTCGACACATTTTTTTTATTCATTTAATGACCTGCACAGCTTTAATTCACTGTCTCATCCACAGGTTTCACTCTTTTACAGATGTGCACCCTCTAGTTATATTAGATTGTATATTAAACTGGGTCTAAAAAGTGAAGCTAATGCTTAAGAGCCTTATGGTGTTTGTATTCTATCTAATGACATTCAGGGGTGACCCCAGTGGTTGCAAAAAGAAGTCAGACTGTATTAAAGTCTATGGGAAAATGTACCTACTTCTCATTTGATTTATTTTTCCTAATGTGTTTATGGTCTCAATCTCTAGTTTCAAGTCTTCAATACAACATGATGTTCATTTTTTATATGATGGTCCCATTTAGAGGAAAATAGACCATAAAGCTGGGGATGAATTAGAGCGTGGCTGCTGTACCACAGACAGTGATCTGCCTAAGCTCCACCTTCTCCGCCAAATATGTTTTCTTCTGGTTTCAAAAAACCAATATGGTGACGCCCATTACATTACAATCTGTGGTTCACCAACCCCACGACCCTTTTTTAAATGTTCTTATTTCCCTAAGTGCATACAGGTTCTCCCTGATTTCAAACAGCCCCTGAATATTATTTGTGCAGTTTAAAAATCAACAATATCATTCTTCAATGATCAATCATCATCAACATTTAATTTGTGTTTGTGTTCATAGAGGACTGGCTGCTCCTTAACTACAAAACCTGTCCTATGCTGAACAATTTCAAATGCAGCCTGCACATCTTGAGGTTGTTGGGTGTAATTTTTGTGTCGTTGCATGCAGCTATGGATTTTCAGTTTGTGTCCAATACAAAAATCAATTAGTAGACTGACGTGAAGAGACAAACACTGCTGGTCAATCATGTAAATGTAGACTCATATCACTCAAGTGATGTAAAGAGTTAAGATGTTAAGTATTGTGATGATGGATAAATCTGAGCAGTTCCATTTTCAATTTGGAATTGGAATTGGAAAATTCAATTTTTTTAATCTTTAATAAGCATTAACTGAATGTATTTTGGTTTTGGGCTTTTCATCAAGACATTACCTTGAACCCATGTACATTTATTTTACAGCAGTCAATCAAGAAAATAATTGATTAACTGATAACTAAAAAGTCGTATGTTGCAGCCTATACCTAGAGAAAGCACAGATATCCCAAAATATTGTTCTCCCAGTCTGTGATTTTGCTGATGTTTTACAGGAAAGGCGATTTACCTCCACACACTGAGTGGGCATGCTGGCCGGCTTGTCAAAAATCTGAAACTGGTACCAGCCCGGAGTGAGGGAATGGTCGCAGATGAAGTCCTGCAGGGCCGACTGCTGCAGCCAGCTGGAGCTGAAGGTGGTGCTGCGGTAGGGATTCTGGAGGATGGAATGGCCGCCCGGTGCACATTCAGCAGGGAGCACTGCGAGCACAGCCAGCCAGAGACAATAATAAGCACTGGATGTTCACCAAGACTGTCAATACCAATGATCATATATATGGAAAGCTTTCTGCAAGCCAAACGCTGGACGTTCATTGTCCAGCTGGTCTAAAGTCAAGATAAACATTTCCAATTGAATTTCCAAGATGATCAAAAGGACACCATGAAATGCACTGACCCCGGAGAGAAAGTGTGATCATCATTTAGGATATGAATACATTTACTGAATGATTCAGTCATATGAGATAATTAGATTATACATCATATACATCACATACATCACGTTAACATGGTTAACATGGTAACATTACATCGTTTAAACCACTGTTCAAAGACGTTCTAGTATTTAAGTGACCATGGATTATTCAATAGGGTGACAGTCATAAACCCTGTGTTGATAATTACTATCTGGGATGGAGACCTGTGTCCGTTCACTCTGGTGACAGTGAAGTAAACAAATGAAAGAAGTGTGATGAAACTTGGTGCTAAAGTCCATCTGGCGAGTCACTATCTCATGTCATACATAAGGTTGTGATGACGTTGCACCGCAAGAATCTGTGCTATCGTCATCTCCAGTGAGCCACGAGGACTAGATTCACTATGATGGAGGTAAATTATCTTCTCACACCTTCACCCAAATGGAAACAGCCTCTTTGATAATGATGAAGATCTGAGTTGGAGCCAAACCTAACAACGTTATTATTAATGGATTTTCCCAGCAAGAAGTAACTGTTGATGTCCATATGGTCCATTTACAAACGTGGTTTCACATGAGCTGTATCATGAGGGAAGGAAGTACGTGGCATTCATCAGCTTGTGGTATCACTGTTTTTGCAATTTATTTAGATCATATCAAATTAAATAATCCTCTTTAAAATGTGGCTGAGTGGTAAGAAATCTGAAAAGAAAGGCGAGGTCAGTGGGTTAAAGGTTAAACACAACAAGGACATTATACATCTGTGTGTAAACCAACCCAGAGAGTGATGAAAATTGGATGACTGGGTTAGGGTTAGGGTTAGAAGAAGAACCGGCTGCACTGAGAGATGGACTATAGATTTTTGGGGAAACACTCAACAACATATATTTTAAAAAATTGACCGCAGATTAGCGTAGCTTAGCTCAAGGTTTGGCCAGTATGGGGCAGTGGAAAAATCCCTTTAAAACTTTTTAAATAGATGTGGTGAAGCTGCAACTTTAGACACAAAGCAACATTACTATTCATTTGGAGTCATGTCTCAATACTTGATGAACACAAGCCCAGCATTTACTCTACTTTTAGCTTTGTTTTGGTCTCCACCAACATTTGAGGGAAACGTCCTCAGTTATTTGCTCCATTAGCAAACTTCAAATACACAAAACTCTTCACATCCATCTGCTCCTTTTAACCAGGCTCGATATGTCAGCTACAGAAGCGAAAACCAGAAGAGCAGTTTCATTACAGGCCCAATTTCACACCTGGTATTTACTGCCCACGTCTTAGTTTTTTCAGCATTTCAAGTTAAATTAAGTGAAAACAAAGCGTATCTTTAAGCTGGCGGCACAACTTGAAGCTTGGAGTGAGGAAGCAGGTTTTATCTCCTTCAAACGTGTAAAAAGTGGGTGGTGGTGGCTTTCACTTGACCACAGCTTTGGCCATTGTTGTGTTTACAAGACGAGGTTACAAAACGCCCTCTGAGCAGAGCTGTGTCTTCAGGACAGTTTGGAGGCTACGGTGAATCGCTGTTGGAAAGTTTTTCTTCTGGTCTGGTAGGTAAACAACTGGTGATGCTAATGTTGGCTACGTCGCTCTATCAAAGCTGACAAACAGCTCCTTTAAAGGATGAAGAGAGGCTTGGATCTTATGGCGTTTGATCATGGAAGCTGAAATATGACGAAAGGTAAAGAAGCAGATCCGAGTGGTGATATGGAAGAACCGGCCCCTGATCCTGTCCACCACAGCGAAGCTCTCTGGCCCTGACCTGCAAGGTCGGGTGAAAGGTGATATCCTGACAGATGAGATGTTCATTCATTCATTCATTCACTCATCACATTGTCACTTCAGTCACACTCCTTGATTTTGCTTTCCATGACTGAACCTTATACTAGACTCTGACCAAGAGACAAGGAGCCATGTGGCCTTGGATGACACCACATGATGGATGAGGAGGGGTCAGCTTCTTTTTGGCAGAGAGACAAAACCCACCTGAGGAATCATCTGTGATATAGACCAGAGATTACATCTGAATTTTCATTGTGATCTCTGTTACTGAAGAAAACGACATCATCATCATCATCATCATCACCAGAGAATAATTTAGAATAATAGCAGTGAAAACGGACCAAACGTTTTTCTGAGTGACTCAGAGGAGAGGTCTTACCTGTCTGGGCGAGCATTGCGTTAGGAAGTAAAAACACAACGCAGGGGAGAAGTTTCACAACAGTTTCCAGTCTCATGGTCCTGCACTGCGCCACTGCGCCACTTTGCCTTTGCGGGAGCACTGAGCGCGAGCACCGGCGCCGATTCACCAAAAGTCCCGTGTGGGTCTCGGAGGAGGAGGGACGCGGCTGCCTGCCCTCGTGTTCGGGCGGACGGGGGATCCAGGTCCTTGTGACCGGTCGCTTCTTGCAGCAGCTGATCCGAGGCGCCGGGGAGCAGCGGCTGACCACAGACTGCAGCATCAGTCTGTTAGGAGGGGCATCGGCGGCAGCTACTACACCTTCCCCTGACCCAGACCTCCAAACCTCTGCACACATCTGCCCCTGGGCTGCGCGACCCCCTCAGTCAGGCCAAGCTACAACATAATATCATATACAATAAAACACTATGTCTGCGGGACATGAAGGATCAGAATATGTTTTGCTTTGCTTTAATTCCTTGTGGTGATTTATAAGAAAAACAAAAATATTTCAGCCTATGTAAGAGCTTTATGCATAAATTAGTGCCTTAAAGTAGCATAGGGTTTAACAAAAGCCTGCTATATGTAGCTATATTTATATTTTTACATGACAATCCTGTTACCTATGGTTTGCTTTTAATTTCGTTTTTATTTTAATAAGATTATTCTTCTTAATTTTTTGTTATATTATTGTGTTGTTTTATTCCAACATACTGTCAACAGTATGCCATGAGTGTTATTATTATTATTATTATTATTATTATTTATCAGCTACCTGCATGCAAAGTTAATTGAAAGAATATTTGCTGAGAATGAGATTTATCTGTACACCTGCACACTTTCCTTCAAGATACTTGGCAGGTAGGTTGTTCAGATCTAGGAGAACTTGCCTGATCTAAGTGTCTCCAGCCTGTTAAAGTGATCCCAGACTGACCCCATGATGGAGCCAATCAGACGCCTCCCTGACGGTGCTGATGGATAAGATGATCTTTTCCACTGTAGTATATTAAAGGGGGGATGTGCCAAATAACACATTTGAATCTTGAAATAAATAATGGCCGTTCAAAATGTTCTGCTGACGTCCTGATTTAATGTGCACAATCAAAGTTAGATTTCACTGTGTATTAATCAGGGTTAAGCGCCATAAACCTACTCCTTATCCAAACAGTAGGGACGTCTAAAACATGACTTATTGGTCTAAGCTCTTAGGACACAGCTTCATCATTATAATTACTCTTCTATCTGTTATACAGAGCATATTAAAATATGTGATACAAAATGAATTTAGCCAGTAAAACTTTGTGGACCAAAATTATTTTTCTGTCTTTGTAAAGAATTGACTGATCATGGAGGTTCACTACCGGGCAGCCAGTGATATTTCATTAGTCCACGTTCCAAACCACTAAAACAGATGGTCCACATGCTGCATTTCTCAGGGAAGCGGCCGCAGCCAAAGAGTGGGATTTTGGATAAGTCAGATATCACATTCACGTCCTTCCAAACGGCTCGTTTCCATTCTCACGCTTTAACTGCTACTCAGATATGGAGTTTCACTGGCAGGAGCTGAGGAGCTGGAGCTGATCGTTCTGTGCAAGACCTGAAACTAATCTCTTTAGAGCAGGGAATATGATATGGAGGAAATGAAGGCTAATTAAATCTGTGTTAGCGATATGTTAATTGTTGCAAGAATACGTAGAGATACTGCAATTCTCCCATGCAGCCATCAAATTATTACCAATAGACAATTATACATAGAAAACTACAGTTCTTCTGTAATTTGTAACATGCCACTACAATATAGGGCTGCAGATATCAATTATTTTCATTATCAATTACTGTCTTCCCATTAAGTACAATAAAATAATTGTCAGATCCTATCATGACATTTTCAGATATCTTGTTTTGTCCAACCAAAAGGCCAAGATATTCAATTTCAGATTAAATACAATATAAACAGAGCAGAATATAATCATATATAAGAGGCTGGTAGCAGCAGATCTTTGGCTCTTGGCTGTTTGAGGTGATTGTGCCCTGCAGAACTATTGCAGACGTGCAAACACTGCTGCCTTTTTCAAACTCAGACCGAAGATCTTTGCTAAGCATCAGCTGGAGAACCATTTTCAAAATAAAGTGCATGGTTTGAGTAAACGACTAGACTATCTCCAGTGATCGATGATGAATAAACCTTCTGCACGTCTAAGGGGAACCAATGGGAAACTGACAGCTGTTCAGGTCGTAGACTGCTCCGCTCCCAGTGCAATATGATGGTGCCTGACTGTCTTGTTGAGACACTCATGTTTGACTCCCAGGCAGAGGAGGGATACAAACCCTCCCTCATAAATCTCCTGGACCATCAACCTGGTAAGAGCCTGGAATAGCCATCAGGTACAAACCCACTTTCTTCCTGTCTGCCCACTCCTCATCTCACACAACCAGTAATTAAATCTCAGGCAACCTCTTGGATGGAAAACATGAATCTATGTCAAGTGAACATATACGTACATGACATGTATGACTTTGTACATTTCAGGTTAAATCCAGCAGGGAAAAAAAAGGTAAACAAAGAGGGATAATTGCCTTGTTTAACACTTTAATCTACACACATGAGCTCATTTTGTGTAATTTTCTCTCATTATAATCAGTTATGCAGATGTGGGAGAAATGGCAGCTCTGCAGTGTCCCCTGGGAAATATGATATCAGCTAAATGATGCAGGAAATTCAAACTGTATATAATTACCTCAAACTCCACCGCTGACCGGAAAACTGATTGCACAACTTAAATGTCTTAATGTGTACAAGATTGGAAAAGCACAGGATAATAAGCCAAACCCCAAACGATGTTCAGAGGTTCTAAACATAAACACAGCACACATTTTTACCTTATCTCCATTACCTGCATGGAAATCACAGCCCACTTCCAGTAAAAGGTCGAAAGTGCTTATTCAAGTCTCAAGCACAGTGGGGTGATGGCCTTCCCTACCACCTTTGCTGGGCCCCCGTGGAGAAGATTTGAGCAAAAGCAACAATTTGTCAGCTTGTGTCTTGTCTGACAAGTGCAGGATGTTTAGGCAACAACAGCGGTGGAAGAAGTTCAAAGTCAGTCAGTGTGAATTATGCAATGACAATCAAGGGGGTCAATTTTCTCTCTGGGGCAAAAGGGAACTCTTTCTTGCTCTTTTAAAGTGGTCAAATAGATGTGGTGGAGTAGAAAGGACAATATTTCCTCTCGTGTGGCACTTGGCTAAACAGTGGTGGAAATATGATCACTCAGTCAGTCAGTTCATTCGCCATGACAAGGCTGAGCCCTACTGTTCCATCTGAAAAGGAAAAAGACTAACCAGACCACCACAGCCACACAAAATTAATCCTAAATATGATATTCTATATTGAGAGAAAACAACCAATCTTGTATTGTCCCATTACACACGGCTGAGTTTGTTAAAATGAGATAATACATTATATTCTATTGTGGTTATGAAATGCCAAGTCGAGGGTGCGCTATCAGCTAGCTAATGTTTGTTAGCACAACTGTAACTTAAGCAAAAGCTAGACAATACCTAGCATTAGTGATCCTATCTATAATTTGAACAGAAGCTAGAAACCTCGTGTCAACTCACCATGATGACACTAATCGGTTTTGAAGCCCCCAGTTTGTAATATGGACATTGTCATCTCAATTTTTGAAACCAGAAGAAACCAAGTTGGTGCTGAGGAGGAGTGAGGGGTGGATCTGACCTATTCTGTGCTCTATCCTGATTGTGTGGTACAGTCTGTCAATCACACAGCAGCCACACCCTAATTCATGCCCTGCTTTATGGTCTATTTTCCTCTAAATGAGACCATCATTTAAAAAATTATCAACATGTTGAGACCATAAACATGTTTGGAAAATGTTTACAGAGATAATAAATAAAGTGAGAAGTGGGGCCATTTTCCCATTGACTTCAATACCCTCTGAGTTCTTTCTACAACCAGAAGAAGAATTCAGATTTAAGGCTCTTCAGCATTGGCTTCTACTTTCAGTTCTGGGGTCTATATCCACTTTTACATTTACAACTTAACTGTAAGATTAGAATTAGCATTCTTCCGTAGAACCTCTGTAGGTAAGAACATAAAGTTTAATAAATGCTAGACAGAATTCGTAGTTATCTCCAGCTACAGCGACGTAAATTTATCTGCAGTGTCTCTGAGAGCAGAGATTTGATGGCACGAGCCACCGATGGGAGCGAGGCAGGAAGAGGAGATGCTTGGCTAATTTCAAGGATAAGAAATGGTATGGTCAGCTTTAGGGGTGTCTGAAATCATCGCAGCTTCTACTGAAATAGGAAATATATTGAAATATGTACAATCACAGGTAAGTAGGATATATAAATGCTCCAACACCCCTGGAGGGTTGTATTTTACCTCTTTTGAGCGGTGATGGGTCAGACTCCCATAATGCCTTTATTATTTGAACCCTGTTGTCAGTAAAATTAACTGTGTCAATGAAAATTAAACTATTGATGTGAAGATGAATGGAATTCATTTTGCTGTTTGGAGACATTTTTTGGGGCATTTCTTGAAGTTTATAATTATAATTTATGTCCTTATCAGACTAGAAAGCAAATGTGAAATGAATGGAAAAGTCCATCCAGGGACAGGGGTTAGAGCAAAAGGAGGGAAGAATAAAGAACAGAAGACAATGAAAGGCAGAAGGGAAAGAACAATAGAGAATAAAAGAAAGAAGACAGGGAAGACAGAGGATGATGATTGACATTATACAATTACTAATTTTCAATGTAAAATCAGACTTAATAATCACAATTGTCAGATAAATCTATTAGGAAGTATATTTTCTTCTCAAATGCAGAGGGGAGGAATGGGAAAGTCTCTCAAAATGAAAAAAAATGACACTTGAAATATGTGCTTAGGTTGAAAACTTGATGGTTGATCCTTAGCTACTTTACTTCCCACCTCTGGAGGGAAAACAACACATCAGACCTGCTGGATGTAGATTTTGTTTTGCAGCTGATCCACACTGGGGAGGGAACGGCTCTGTTTTGTTACTGTAGAGGACGAATGTGACCTCAGAGCAGCTGGGTCATGACATGAGCTATTCCTGCTTCCACCCCAGACATCCAGCCTCCATCACATATCGCCATCCAGACAACCAGTCAAAGAAATGTACCGAACAATGCAAACAATGTCTATAGAGTTCCTCTGATCCTGTAACAAACCAAATCAACAAATTCAGTAAGTGGCAATTAAAAGTGAAGACTCTAATAAAATAAGTCACAAAAGAAGTTCTGTGCAAGTTTTCTTACTTGTGGATAAATTGTTGAGTATATTTCACATGTCCTGTGCAGGTTCCATGAAATTTGAAACTTAGGTGCTGAAACACTGAGGGTGAGCATCAAATTTTGGCGGATGAACCTCCAATTCAAAGAGCATGCATTCCTTTTTGAGTTTCAGAGATAAAATGCATTAAACAGACAGAAGCATCAATAGACTTTAATGAATGATTTGTTTCTTGTGGAGCTATTGTGCCCCAACAATCACCAGAGAGTCTTACTAAAAATAGGTGTAACTAAATAGAGGGAGATCTAATATTCAGTATTTATTTTGAATGGTTTTCCCTTTATAGGCTATGATGACATTTCAATCAAATACACTAAATTCATATCAATTTGACAGCTGCAGCTGTTTTGCAGTCTGGGGTTCAAATTGAAAGACATGCTACTGTCTTCATCAACATCTTTACAATTCAATATTTTATATTTGGCATCACAAGCTGATGCAGTTGTTTGAAGAAAAGTGGTTGAACTGAAATAGTAAATTCAGTGCAACCATATTTATCACGTTTTGGTTTGACATGTTTTTCTGTAGAGGTTTGCCTTGACTTACAGTGTTAGCCCCCCCCCCCCCCCCCCCTTCTCTATCTGAGCCAGGATGAAAGAAAAGAGGAAAAGGAAGGAAGAGCGTCTGATCAGGATGGGATGGGCAGTGATTTTAGGAACCGAAAATCCTTTCTTCCCTCTGTGATGAAGCTCAAAAGACAGTAAAAACAGATGGAGGTCCTGACACGCAGTGAGACATTGGAAGGGAATATTAAAAAGATTTTTAAAAAAAAGTAGTTTCCTCAGTTCAGCCTTGGATAATGTTTCAGCTTGTCTCTATTTCCTCCAGTAGTTACAGGGCCATAATTTATAGACTTCTCTGTGTAACAGCATGATTTATGTGCGGTGTGTTTAGTGTTCAAACAACAATGCAATTAGGCTCCGTCATGGTGTCAGAGTGATATGGAGCCGTCTCTGAGGACGCTGAAAAGCAGGGTCAACGGCAGCATCTCTGGCTGACTCATCTGACAAAAGGCTCCTGTAATTGTTTCAGCCGAGCCACTGATTGCATGTTGGCTGTAAATGTCACTGGACACAATGGTGGAAGATTTTCAGACACAGAGCTGAGGGGGCAGGAGGTTGAGGGGGGCCTCTGAAGGTGGCGGCTCCCGGTTTTACAGGGGCACCGAGGTCAGCTCCTTCACAGGCGCTGTTTGGTCTCAGCTCAGGTTTCCTGTTGCCTTTGCCCCCTCGTGTCAGCTGTGTGAGTTGGTCCAAACAAAGCTCTCCTCTCCTTTTACTGTGTGGCGCTGGTAAATCACAGCTATGACCTCTGATCCTACTGTTTCTCTACCATTATGACCTTAAAAGTCAAAGGGATTCCTTAACTCTAACAAGGTATGATAGCAGTTTATCTACTGATGAACTCTTTTGTCCTTGAAGCAGCAGAACAAGCCAAACAAAGCAAACACAAAACTGACTTATTATCACCATGTCAATTTGATGTAGAGATACAACAACATTACCACCAATTTGGAGTCGTGTTTTTATCCATCTGATGAATTTAAGTCCCATATTTACGCTCATTTTAGCTCTGTTTTGGTCTCTACCATTCCTAAAAGCTTCACTATTTTACTTATTACTTTTCACCAGCTAATTGGTAACTTTGTCTTTCTGCTGATTGATTGATTGACTGACTGATTGAAAGAAGGTACAGTCTATAGAGCTTTTACAGTGTAAACAGATGCCTGTGACGGATGAGAGAAGAGAGAGTTAAACCAAAACAGCAAAGCTGCAGCCTCCAAAACCAAAACAACAAGCTGAGAGACACTGGAGTGCAGACCTGCAGAGTCACGTTACCATTCACTGTAGGTCACATTACATTTACTGACTTACTTTATTGTGAACACAACTCATTCACACAAATGAGCTCTTTTATGAGGGCAAGAAAAACAACTACAAAACACAAACAAGATGATTACAGTATTAAAAATGATAACATTTTGAGAGAGAGACCACAATGACATATGAATGCACAGGTTCACCAGTGATAAAACTCAAACATCGGTCATAAACAGCAGAAGATTTATGTCATGTGTCCTCATAGTCCAAGAAGAAAGTTTGCTTCAACACTACCTTGCAGCATGTTTACTACCTAAAAAAAAAAAAAATCAGCTTATGTTGTGACAACAGACATTAAACAGCTTTCTCATGAAATCTGGAAGAGGCATCATCTCTGCATGGCTGCATCCTGAGACTCTCTTCGTACCGTAAGCACTGATGACGCTGGCACCATCTTGAAGCACCTGTGAATTCATTTAAAGCCGAGCCCTCAATCCCAAACCTAGACCTCACCCAGTCGACACGAGTGTGTTCACCTCTTGTAAACTGAATCTGACTTTGTCTTCCAGAGTCTGAGCTTGCACTTGCTTAAGGAATAAAATAGCGCTTCATCCAGCTGGTACAGTAGATGATAGCACAGATGAAATACTGTATCAGATGTTCTCTGACTGGTCTGAGCTGCAGGACTCTGGTATCTGCTGCCATCTACTGAAGTCATGACATTACACACAATTATAATTTGTTGGTGAGGAGTCTCCAAAGAAAGAGATCTGACTCTCATTGATTGTGCTATACTTAATATAAGAGCTAAATCTATATTATTAAATACAAAAAATCTAAATAGATTGATTGTTGATTTTGTCTTGTATTAATCATTAGAATAAGTAAGTTAACTAATAACTACAGATGTAAATTCTGGTGGAGTAAATAGGCTAAAAAATAGATGGAAAACTTTTATGAATAATTAATATCGTCTATGTTTGTAAATTATTATTCTCCCTGCTACAATATGTCTTTAAGTGGGAAAAAAAGGCCAGGATTTGTGCGATTGAGAGGGCACTTTGTTTGCAGTGTTGCTAAGTTCCTGTTTTCTGTCTTTGTTGAATGTCCCGCTGAGCTCAGCCCAACTTCACTTAGTTCTTTTTGTTAAGACGAATAAAGACGCCTGTTACCAAGCAGCACTTTTTATGTGTCTGTGTTTGTCATCAACCCTAGTGACACTGTCTTCCTCTTTCTCCTGGGGCTACAGCTGAAATTCAGCTTCAACTTCAAACTGTGGATTTCATCTTGTAAGTCTAGAGACGCTAACAGGCCAGGCATTGCTGTTTAAGGTAAGCTGTTCAAAATGGCCCCGTATGGTTTGTTGCATCCACTGCCCTCAGTCTATTTTGAAGGACAACTCCAATTCTCTGCAAGTCGAGACCTCTGCCTGGCAAGAAGCAGATATTTTAAGCCTCCAGACACTGAGAGCCGCAGTGACGTGCGGAGCATCAAGCCACCGGATTTCTCTCTGAAACTGTACAGAACCTTATCACTTCCTCAAAAGAAAGACAGAAAGACTTATGCAAATCCAACAGCCCCACAAACCACTGACAGGCAAAGGAGGACTAGAATACTTCTACCAAGTGTTTTACATCAAAGTTTTCAGAAGAGAGATTTGCCAAATTTCGTCACAGTGTCCAGGCGTCCTGATGCTCTGGAGACTGACCTGATGTTTGTCAGGGCGGGAAAGTTTCCTTCTGAACCTTATGAGAACCCCAAACCTCATAACTTCAGACCGGTACGTCTCTATAAAGACTCAATACAAGAAGGACAAGCAGGGTTTTAACACGTTTTACCTTGTTGTAATATTTGATTTAACCACAAGGTGGTGATAAACACAAAAAGGCTAAACGGAGACCAACTATTTCTTTGCTTTTCATCACCTCAGCTCGATGAAGTCCTTCCAGACTTGGTGACTACATATGACAGAGATCCTGGGAACCTGAATTTAAAACTAAAGCACTTAGACACAAGTGAGTAGATTAATTCATCTTTTTTTTTGAGGTCATTTGAGTCCATTGTGTCTGAAACTTTGTCTCATAATCTGGATTCTGAATGTTACAACTTAGCACCACCACCTTTCATTGAAACAAATGAGATGTTTTCAATCAAAGGCCCGTTGGATACAATTTATTCAGCTACAAATGAATGATTTAACGTCTTTTTTTCCAGTACGGACCATCCCATCTGACCTCAGTTCAAGGGAAAGCAAGACAAGGATGGACACATATAAACCTCCGGAGCCCAAGTGGGATAAGAGGCTCATACTCCCTCAGACGCCCTGGCCTCCAAAATCAGCCTCCTATACTGTCAGTAAATGGTGCTTTAAAATCACATATGGACAAGCGATCACTTCTGAGTTCACAGTTTGTCACATTTGGTCAATGTTTAAAAGCTCTAAAGTAAAAACTACCCCAAATCATGTAAACAATGATTCAATTACGATATGAAACATATTAATTTGTCAATAATAATAATAATAATAATATTAATAATGACCTATTTTATGTGTCTGATATTCCAAATGCATGTAACTTTAATTTCTTGGTTGGTAGCATTTTTCAGGTTGTAAATGAAGCAACTTAAACGTTACACCCACAAAATATGTTATAATAAGATAATAAAGTGCTCTAATTGCTAATGAAATTATACAATATACTCACTGAAGTAATATTAATAGATGATATAATAAATCTAAATAATATTGCTCTATAAACAAGATGAACCAGTATGATGAACTTGTAATGGAGGACTTTTATAGGCTGATATTACTGCTTTCACGTGAGTAAATTATTCAAGTATCACCACTAATTACATTTGATCACAGAAACATGTTGTTACAGGTGCTAATGCTTTTAAACGTATGCACTGGCTGAAAGCTGGTCAAAATGAATTAGATGTACATAAGATTGTATAGAACACAACCTACAAGAAGCCAAATTATCATTATAACCAACAAACACCATTGTTTTTGGTGCATTGTGTCAGATTTTCTTGCAGGTTTGTGAGTCTACTTCATACTTATTTATCATTTACAACAGTTAAAACAGTTTGGATTTACACCTGCATTAACACTGACGGTGTGTGTTTCACAGAGACACCAACGAAGAAGAGGGGCGTACAGTGCCTTCTTGGATCGAGTGGAAGAGAAACTCTCAAGATCCCGGAAAAATAGATCATGACTCATTCTTTTTACATCAATATTTCATTAGTTAGTTTATAGTTTTATTTACATTTTTAGTGTAAACTGGTAAATTAAATCAATCAAATCAAATGTTGGATACACAAAGACTTGTGAAGCCAATGCTTGTGTTGAAGTCGATGTGAAAATGGTCCCTTTTCCTACTTGATTTATTATCTCAGTAAATGATTTCCTGGTGTGTTTATGGTCTCAGTCTCTAGTTTCAAGTCTTCAATACAACATGATGTTCATTTTTTTAAATGATGGTCCCATTTAGAGGAAAATCGATCATCAAACACAGTTTCTTCTGGTTTCAAAAAACCAAGATGGCTACAGCCAAATTACAAACCAGTGGGTGTGTTGCCACTTGCATGTAAAACACAACACACGACAAGACATAGTTGTGACAATAGAAGAAATAAAAAGAGCATGAGATTATTTAAGGATGACGTCAGTGATTTAGATTTTTGTTCATTTATTGAGTTTTATGTCTTTTTCGTTATACAGAGTATTTCATTACATTGAATGTTTTTAATATATTAGGTAGCTACGTGATTTCTATTATTTTCAATACAATATAAATGAAATGCAATAAATATTAGAAACATCTCAACTCTCGGTCACGTTCCTGTTTGATTGTGGTGATAAACTGAAACTAGCGAAGATGGTATGAATCTTGCAGCGACTGGTGTCACAGAGGCCACAGCCCACTGGTCCACCGACAGCTGCTCATTCGATACCCCAGGAATTATAAACACGTGAGGCCTGCACATGTTTGCAGCATATCTGTGATAGTTGCACATGTGTGTTTAATGAGTCATGTGTGAGTCTGTACATAGCTCATGGACTAAATATAAAATGAAAGGAATATCAATCACAGCATTACACCACATGACGCAGGGGCGGCCATGTGTTCTACTTATTTTAATCCCGTTGTTCTTCCCACTACCGAAGAATCTTATAAAATCTTCTATTTCATGTATTTCAGCCTGAATAAAGAACGCTGTGTTTACGTTGTGTCGTGTTCTTTAGTTCAAAAGTTTTATGCCAACTGGGACAAACTTATACAGGGAAAAGATAAATAAATATGAGCTATTTATTCTGCTTCTTTATATGAGAGGTTGGAAAAATTGGGCACAGGATATGTAAATAAAACATATGCAACCAAAGGATACCCAATGAAATTAGTGTGAATTATTTTAATTGTTTTCTGGATACTTGGATCCTTTGTCCAAGTTTAGTTACAACCCATAGTTTTATTGTTTAATGGATCAATGGGTCAACAAAACATCAGACTAAAACGTGGCGGATCAAAGTGTGTTTCTGTTTCAGGTTGATACTTGTTGTGGTTTATAGCCAATTTAACCAAGTTGCTTTAGCACCGAACTCCAACCAAACCTTTGCTACAGCACGTCATAAAAGTTTGTTATCTACTTTTAAGTTTATGTGGCATGTTTTCTGCAGCCAGCAGCTAATTCAGGAAGCACTCCTGTGGGTTGTGTCAGCAGGTTTTAATTTTTTTTTTTTGTGAATTTGTATAAAACAACATTAGGTTACGGGCGAGTGGCAACTCACCATTGGTTTGTGAGCTGCCGTTTTGAAACCCGCGAGTTTGCCGTCACCGTGTTGTTTTTTTGAAACCAGAAGAAACCGTATTTAAAGAAGGTTGAGCTGAGGAGGAGTGAGGGTGGATCCGACCGCTGATCTCTGGCAGGTCGCCATTTGTGGTACAGTCTGTCAATCACACAGTAGGCACGTCTCCTCAAATATGCCCTGCTTTATGGTCTATTTTCTTCTATATGGGACCATAATTTAAAAAAAAAATTTATGTTATGTTGACTTGAAACTCTTGATTGATACCATAAACTAATTCAGAAAATGTTTATAGAGCTAATAAACCAAGTGAGAATTAGGGCCATTTTCCCATAGACTTCAATACAAACATTCTCTCTGCAACCAGTGGAGTCGCCCCCCGATGGTCATTAGATGAATGCAGTTTTTTAGGTTTTCAGCTTTGGCTTCACTTTACAGCCCCAGTGTCTACGTCCATTTTTATTCAATAGTCAATAATAAAATGATATTCATTGCATTCAGTTAACTAACCACTAGTTTTCTTGATTAAATTCTCCTTATCATTATTAAATCAGAAATCTCTCTGGTTCATACATGGTGGTTTTCCCTGTGTGCGAATTCAAATGTGGCTGTGCAAAAATAACCAAATCTAAAAAGCTAATGTGACCTAAACGAGTTCAGGAGCAGCAGCAGGTTATGTAAGGCAGCCGGTGGCTAAAAGCCAGTGACTGTTTGTTATCCTTCATGCATGATGGGCTGCAGTGTGTGTGTCTGTCTGTGTGTGTGTGTCTGTGTGCGTCTGTGTGTGTGTCTGCGTGTGTGTGTGTGTCTGTGTGTGTGTGTGTGTGTGTGTGTGTGTGCTGCCTTTCCTGCCCTCTGACCAATCATTTTAAACAAAAACACGCGGTTGAATAGGGCGGCGCTGTTTCTGCACACAGACCCACACACACACACACACATACACACACCCTCTTTATCTATTTTAACACACACACACACACACACGGACGGAGGGACGTGCAGAGCTGAATCCACGGTGAGTTGAATCTGAATTTACTGACATTTATCTGTTTCCTAACGAATGTAATGTGAGCTGTAAAACACTGGGTCAGTTCGAGTTACATCAATTAAAGGATTTTTAAAAAAACAAAACAGTTTCTGCTCCCGAACTATATTTTTCCATGAAAAAAAACAACAAAAAAACATAATCTGCAATTTGTGGTGTGATAAATGTAAAATAACTAATAATAATCATCAGATTAAGCCGTAATAAAAATATATTTTTTTACGTTTTTTACGTTATAGATGAAAATTAGCTCCATCCCAACGATCTTCACAGCTACAATCCTTCTTTTATATATGATAATAAATAATCTACCATTAGCACTTTTAATACCAACTAGTTACGTTTTCCTTATTATACAACATAATGACTAGTCGATTAATCAGTGCGTTGATTGACAGGAAATAATAATTTATATATGTATGAATATTTTCTTGTTCTAGCCACATACATCTGAGAATTTGATGGGGTTTTTTTTTTTTTAAATGTATATGATAGTAAATGGTCCAACGTCAACATTTTCTGTTTTTATTTTATTTTTTTTGACATAGCTATGAATCGATAAATTGGGGGAATACATGTCAGGTTTATCAATAGAAAAGATAAAAATATAAAATATATATTTTACAGTCTGGTATTTGTAAATAAAACTTAAATTTGCTCAGAAAACAAACGATAAAAAAAAAAAAGTAGAATGACGTGACAGCGTCGGAGCAACAGGTGATCCTGGTTCCCGGGCAGCCGCGTGATTGACAGGCGCGTTAGCCAATCAGCTGCGAGAGAAGCGATGACACGCACCAATCACAGGCGGCCCGCAGTGTCCGCGTGGGCGTTGCTCCGGCCCGGGGCTCGCACTCAACAGCGGCGGTGTCTTCGGCGGCGGATCCACACGGGACACCGCGGACCGACGGGGAGGGCGACTCCGCCTTTTCTACCGTCGAAGCCGAGATAAGAAGCGGGGACAGAGACCGTTTTCGGGCGGAGGGGACCGGGGCTGAGCTCACAGCTTTAGTCTTTTCTCCACAGATGGTTCTCACCGGTAGGTAACCAGCTTTATCTGGACTGGGAATAAAAATGCACTAGTCCACCTGTGAATTCAGTGCAGATTCATGTCTTATCCAAACAAAATACAGATGCAATGGAGACTAAAACTCTAATGCAATAATAATAATAATGATGATGATGATAATAAAACTAACAGGAAACTATAGGGATTAACAGTGATGCCATACAAGATGAATTAATTACATTTTGTAGAAATTGATTTGTAAGATTTTCAGAATAAAGTCACTGTGGTATGAATGCATTGAGTATATGAGAGTAATTTTCTGCCCTGACACGTTGGATGATGCCTGTTACTATGATATTAACATAATAATAGCACTTTGGCACCAGGCGAGATACAGGGTGTAGCTCAAAGGTCTTTTCCTGGTCTTACAGACTCTCACTGTTCTGATAAATGTCGCCATTTGTTTGGTCATCACATCCACATTTCTCAGAGTCATTGCATGTGAAAATCTTCCAACAGGCACCTGTAGTCATCCCTAAAATGTCGTCACATACTGAGTCGAGGATGTATTCAGTCCCCATAAAATACTATGGTATTTTTGTGTTGCATGAGGTGCTGTGATGATAAGTGATTGTTAATATTATTATTCAGGTGGACAAGCTGGAAACACCGCATCTGACATATTCTAGACGTTATTAAGTTGTTATTTTGACTGTGTCAGCAAACACTTGCCTGTTTGCACAGCAGTCACAGAGCATTAGCATTCATGTTGAGTGGTGCTTCTGGACACGTGACAAATGAAAATCCAATATTCACTCTTTCCTGTCTCTTTAGTTTGTTACACTCTCCACCATGTTCACCATCTAGTCATTAGATGACTAACGTCGGTCTGCCTCTTGGTGCTGTGATGGTATCGTTCATTCACTGGCTTTATCAAAGGGCTTTTGCCTTCGCTGTCACGTCGCATTGTTGAGTTCAGCTTTAAAGCGCGATGGTGCAACTTTTGAAAGAGGACATAGCAAAATCTTTCTCTTACAAATGCAAAGTTGAATTTATACTTAAAGGAATGCACCTTTGATCAATTCAGTATATACTGCTGCAGCTTTACCTGCTCTGGCGTGACTGAAGGCTAATTGTGGCTAATGCAAACTTTACATGTTGTGAGACTTGCATCCTGCAAAATGTAACGTGCTTTGATTCTGATGTTCACAACATGGCTGTTGTCCAGTCAAAGTTGCGCTGCGTCTGTAAGCCTGTGTATCACCCCCAGTAACATGTGCAATATGCTTTCAGGTAATCGCTGCAGTCATTTTGGAATATAATCAACTCTCAGGCTTATTGCTGCACAGTCGGATTCCAACCTCTCACATCACAAATCCTTCCTCATGTGGAAAGATGGGGAATGGATTATCGGAAAAACCTAGCTTCCTGTCAAACATCCCGTTCTTCCAGTCGTTCCACATCGCCATCCTTGGGCTGGACTCTGCAGGGAAGACCACCGTTTTGTACCGACTTCAGTTCAATGAGTTTGTGAACACGGTGCCGACCAAAGGTTTCAATGCTGAGAAGGTCAAAGTGTCTCTGGGCGGCCACAGGACTGTGACGTTCCACTTCTGGGACGTGGGGGGTCAGGAGAAGCTGCGCCCCCTGTGGAAGTCGTACACGCGATGCACCGATGGCATCATATTCGTGGTGGACTCTGTGGATGCAGAGCGCATGGAGGAGGCCAAAACGGAGCTCCATAAAATCGCCAAGACCTCTGAGAACCAGGGGGTGCCCCTGCTGTTGGTGGCCAACAAACAGGACTTGAGACACTCACTGGGATTGGCTGAAATAGAGAAATTGCTGGCGCTGAAAGAACTGGGCCCTTCAACCCCTTGGCATCTGCAGCCAGCCTGCGCCATCATAGGAGACGGGCTCAGGGACGGCCTGGAAAGACTCCATGACATGATCCTGAAAAGGAGAAAGGTGCTGCGGCAGCAGAGGAAAAAGAGATAAACTTGTCATGACATAGACTTGTCTGCTGTTTTACATGTGAAGGAAACTTAAAAAAGGATTTTCTCCTGCTTCCACTGCAGGTCCAGATGCAATGCGCTGAGTTTTATCAGTCCAAAACTGACCTTTAGGATTCCTGCTCGTGGTCTTGTGATGATGCTGTTGATCAGGAAGTGACACAAAGGAATACAGTATGAAGATGAGAAAGTTTCAGACATGTGTGGATATGCTATAAAGAGCTTATATGGATTTAAATGCACAGAGGGTTTGGGGTCTGGAAGGGTGATAGAAGTTGTTTTAAGGGTGCTGTATGATTTATGAATGGCTGCTGGCTGTTCCAAACAATATTACCAAAAATAATTTAAGCAAAGGCTTTGACTCGTTCAAGGGTTATTTGGTAAATGATTCAACACTGTTACACCAGAGAGGGAAATGACATGAACATCAGTTTTATTTAGCTGTTTTGTAAGTTGTTATCATGACATGTTAATTTTTTTTTTTACACTGGACTTTCTCTGTGAAAGAAAAGTATTATCATACATTATTATGGATTTGCTTGCTGTCTTATATCTCTTTGATTTTTAAAAGCACTTTAGAGTATCACTTCCTATGAAGTTTACAGTTTTTAAATAGATCATATCGTGTTGGATTTTACTGAAATACATCAGATTCTGCTGTAAAGTAGGGCGGCCCTCGTTGGCCATATTGTCATCAGACAGGTATGTACGTTATGTTTTAATAAAACATTTAGAACAATGTTGGCAATGGTATGGCAGCTATTATTACATCCAATGTGCTACTCGATGGCTTGTATTTAAAAAGCAAAGATGTTCAGGATTGTAACCTTGTGTCCATTTGGGCAACAGCAGAAAAGAAGCTGGTTTGGATGTGAAGAATGAGACAATTATTTTAAAGTGACACCTTTAACAAGGCACTAAACCACTGGTTGGAGCTGCTGACGTTGCAGTACTAGTTGTTGTGTGACTGTGATTTGAGGGAGTTTCTGAAGAACAAACTACATGCTCAGTCAACCTTCCCTCTAATTATCACTTTTTAAAAAAAAAAAAATCTCTCCCCTGTTTTCATTTCAGGCAACTTGCACAATGATTATGTTGACACAAGAGCACACCCAACACTTGAAGGTCCATTTAAGTGATTATGCACGGAAGACTATGACATGCCTTTGTTCGCTTTGGTAGCTTTTCTTACTAAATAACTACACTTGTGCTCCACTATTTGCAGTCGCAGGTAAAAAGGCCTCCAAAGCAAAGTCGGTGCTCGTCATCTGAGACCAGAAAAACAGGCCGAAGCTGCCTCAGTAAAAAGCTTTCATGTGTCTCCGCTGTTGGCTGCTGCAGTGCAAAGGGTTAAGAGATGCACTGACGCGCTACAGCACAGACACAGGCGCTCATCCGGACTAGAAAATGTTGTCAGGGCGGTCTGGAGGCTAGACCCAGTACAACAGGCTGGGGCAGGAGACTGAATCCAGGGGCCTTGCTGAGTATTTTTGGACTGAGCTGTCCGGGTGTGTGCGTATTAACGCCATTTGCTCTCCCCATTCCTTTGAAACAATTAATGACTGTATGCCCAGCTGGTCAATGCAGCAGCTGCCTTTCTAAAATAAGTGCGTTGATGTAGATGCCTGGGGCTGAATCACCAAACATCCTCACCCGTACAAATATCTGCTCCAGTTCAGTGTGATGATCAAGAGCTTAATGTGTAGAGGTGAGGAGTGGAGAGGAGTTAAAATAGAAGAAAATGTGTCCTTCGTGCTAGATTTCACACATTTTTATGACTTCAGGGCCACAGCAGAAATAAAATCTCTGATTAATGCTAGTTTTTCTGTGGCTTCATCAGAGCAGAGAGGAATGACAGGCAATGAGGGTCCTGGCCGGATTTCAACCCAGAGTGTTGTGGTCACATGGTTTACTAAGCTCCCAGAATGCTCTGTTTTTGTCAGATGTTGATGAATCATGTTTTTGTGTTGGGAAGCCCAGGTGCCTCTTCCCAACTTGTTTGCCAAGGAAGGAAACTGACAGCCACACTCGCACTTTTCCTGATTTCCACTTCCTTTTCTGTGCAAGCCGGTCTGATTGCAGTGTGTCTGTCTGTTCATGTGTGTGTTTGTGTGTGAGTGTGTAAGTCAAGTCATGTGTCCTGTGCTGCTGTCTGTTGTTGTATGCACCTCAGGTCATTTCCTTTCATCTGTTTAAGCACTCACCAGGGGATTACTGCTCGTAATTGACTCTGTAAGTCATAAAGCTTATTCCCAAGCTTGCACGTTACTTTTGCTGACACAGTTTAATGTCTCTAAAATATATGGAGAGATTACAACAACCATAATCACTTTCCTTGTTAACATCTTTCTTCCCCGTGTGTGTCTGTCCCATTTCTTTCCTCATCAAAAGGTGGATCAGGGTGAATAAAGCGCTTGTCCAGGGGCCATCCATTAACCCATTAACCTCAGATGACGTGTTTGGCACAGAAACACTCTCACCAACATGAAATTAAAGCAAAACTGCAGCTCGTGTGTTGTTTGGAGTAGCTCATCCATACAAGAATCCCAACCCATTATTGCTTTTATACAGAGCTGGAGCCCAGTCTCAGCTGCTCTTGCTGAGAGAGTTATTTTTCAGGTTGGGCGGCATACAGCTGCAGACTGTACAAAATGTTCTGCTGTGTGTGTGTGTGTGTGTGTGTGTGTGTGTGTGTGTGTGTTTGTGTTTGTGTGTGTAAAGCAGTGAGATTTTTCTATAACATGCGATAAAACTGCAAAGTGGTTGAAGCTGCCGGTGGGAGGAGGAGGGCTGTAAATTCCCATGTCAAAGTTTTCTTTTAATGATATACTGAGTGTTTCTCAACATAAACACAGCCTTGAAAAACCCCAACGCACTGTAGGAACACAAGCTATGAAGGGAGTCTAATAATCAACTATAGTATAGGTTCATAAATCAAAATCATCAGAAATGCTGCAGCAAAGTTGCTAAATTCAACAAACACTGACTCCAAAATGGCCAAATGTGCAGGTTTGTGCAAAGAACAACCTTTGTCTTTCCCTTTTCTGTTAGCAGTGCATGAAAAATAATATTAGGTTCAGTAACTGGATGTTTTTCTTTGAAATGCCGTTTGGGAATTAGTGGTGGACTTAAACCTTTGGCTTTTTAAATGCTCATATTTCATAACATGTTTTGTTCTGGTGGCTCAACCAGGAGAGTTTCCTATTCATCCAGTCCTTGGAAGTGCTCCAGCCGCTACCTCCCAATTATTGTCTGTACAGAAAACGAACTTCACCCCAAGGCATTCAAGGTGATGCCAAGCCTTCTTCTCATTCATAGTTTTTTTTTTTAACCTGCTTTTTTCAGTTACAATGATGGATATTTGTTCCATGAACTGTTTCTGAAACCAATGGATGTTAAACAAATAACACTGATGTGACATATGGGACATTTAAGAGCTAATATTAGTGTTAACAGCCTATATTTCCAGTCACTCAGGAAAAAAAGATCTTTGTGGTTCTGAAAAAAAAAATAGATTAAAATGAAGTATGCTACTAGGTAAAACCAGATTTTATTTAAAGGGCCTATTAGTACATTTTCTCTGGGGCAGAATGTGTTTTTTTTAGGAGTAGGTGGTGGTGAAGGTCTCTTAAGAAGAGCTTCGGGTATTGTTGTTTTTACAAGACAATAGGATATGACACAACCTTTGAGCGGCTACGTCTTCAGAGCTGAATTGATTCGATATCAGAAAGGGATGAGGCCAGGGGCCAGGGCTAGCTGGTTAGCATGCTAACTTCAGTAAAAGCGATATAGACAATAGTTGAATTACTGTTGCTTTCAACTTTTCACCTTTTCCCACAGTTCATTTTCTAAAAATAGACTAGTATGTCTAGAAACGTTCATGCGTTCATACGTTGGCCATGTAGCGATAGCAAAAGTTAACATTTTCAAAGACAAAACAAACTAGAAAAACCTGACGCTGTTGGCATTTGATGCGTCTGCAGACAGTCTCTTATTTTTCATGATGCTGAGAACAGCCACTAATTGTGAAGCAGGGGATGAGCAATGTGCATATCAGTGTCCTCCAAGTTGCCAAAACCTTGCCGCTCCTCCTTTTTAAACTATTGTCTGTTCAATTAGCTGTACCCGAGTTTTAAAGGGACTCTTTATTGTTGTTGTTACATTCAAAAATAACATATCTGTGCTGTCAAAGACTGATTTGAGCTGCAGTTGTTGAATGCTAACAAGATGATTTGTCCTCTCTTATATTTTCCTTTGAGAAAGTATGAACTAAAAGGGAAACTGGACTTTACTGTGTGCATACATGGGTGTGCAGACAATGTGTAAATGCCTTTTTTGACCTTGAACCCTGGGGTACCCTGCTAACAACTGCTCAGCCTGCACAACTCATATAGCCTCACACACCAGCTGTGAAGTCTGAGGTCTCCTTTTAGCTATATACACATTTTTGGTGTAATGAAACAGTTGCTAGAAGAAGGAGCCATATTTCAAAATGCACATCATAAGGCTGTTGTTCTGCACGGCTGTGACACAGTAATGTCAAACTGCACGACTGCACTTTCCCATAAACCCACCTCCAGAGGGTTTCTTATTCTGCTGAGTTCTGAGGTTTATCCTGTTGTGTACTTAAAAAAAAAAAAAAAAAAGGGGGACACTGCGATATATGCATACTCCTAGCCTGCTTATTATGCAAGGTTATCATGACGGGATTCATTTTTCTTCCCCCAGTCTATTGAGAGCGAGTGGCCTATTTACATGTGAATTCCTCCCTGCAGCCCTGCAGCCTCGCTCAAAGTAGCGAACGGGGCCACCTGCAAGGGGAGAGGGGGGAGGAAGAGGAGGGAGACGCTGTTTGAGGAGCTAGAGAAGTGCACTCCTGTTTTCTTTGGTGCAGGGAAGAGAAGCTGGTTTCATTAATCCTTAGGAAACCAGGAGACAGACAGAGCGAGCTATGCCAACGTGAACAGAGGCAAAACAGACACAGGTTGTGTTTTATTACCCATCTTGATAGATTCATTTAGTTAGGATGGTAATGTTGTTCTGTTACTGTTTCTTCGATAAGATAAGATATATCTATCCAGATATCTTATATATTACAAATTTGCTTTGCCTAAATCTAAACCTAAATAAGTTTCTCATTTGTTTACATTAAAGGCATCAGTGTTCCTCAAATGTCTGCTGAACAGTAACACAACTACTCCTGCCACCTTTAGTATGAACAAATGAGTTCAACACCAGCTGTCTCAGACTTGTGTGGTGGTCAGGTATCAGTATGTTAGAGCAGATTTTTGTATGACTTGTTTGTGACTATGACTACAGTCCAAATCCTTGTTGAAAGCTACTCTGAACATCCACACTCCAAGTTAAGCTGGTTGTAGCAAGGAGGGTTTTTTCCCCATCCCTCTGTTTTCATGTGCATCACAATTTCCCAAAAAAGGGTTTTCACTTGGCTGGGTCAGAAACTTGCAGAGTATCTGATAATAAAATGAAAAGATGAAAACTAGAGATTTATGAAAAAGAAAACTCTAACCTGTGTGGAGCCACGACGAAACTGAAATATAATGTAATCAATACATGAAACTAATGTTGTTTTTCACAATTTGGGTTTTTACTGATGTTCTTTTTATCACATCATTTTACTGTACCTGCTCCCTCTGCAGCACTTTAATGAAAAATTAGTGATATCAGCTGTTTATCTCAAACTTACTCCTCATGTTATATTTAAACATAGAATAGAAATAGATTTTTTGCCAAATTCGGTTAAAATTTGCTATATGTTTAGATGGAAACCTTGGAAAAGAGGAGAAATATACAAAAATCGTCCACATAGGAATAATGGCACATTGTTTTGGACACTCATCCGGCCAAGCTATTAGTGGTGGGAATGGATGTAGGGAGGACAATTCTAGTTGTACATAGCACTGAACTGACTGAGGTTCACTTCCTATATGTTCTCCCACATGCTGTGAGGTTCAGAGTAAACAAAACTCAAAAAGAAACAGGGTTAAAATGTACAGGAGACTGTCATCTGCATACATGTTTTTGCTACAGCTACATCACTGAGTTTATTAAAGACACAACATTTTGGTCAAGGATCAAATTAAACTTTTTCTTTGACTTGCTATCTATGATGTTTGGTGGAGTGTGTTGTCCACACAGTTGCTCAGTCTGTGACATTGTCTGTTTGCGGCAGCCTGATGAACCGTAAGCAAAGTAAGCAGTTAGCCAGTCCACATGCACAGTTAAAAGTCATTAGGTTTTAGTTTTGTGCTGCTGCATCAGTGTCTTTTGCCGTGGGTAGTTGACAGAGTTCATGGGATGACATTCCTCGGTTCAGACTGTGTGAAAGGCTCATTGTTGAGGTGACGATTGCTCTTTCACCTCTCGGTCTCTGTCTGAGGGAGCATGACTGTCGACAGCTGGAACAGGAATGGGGGATATCTGTATGTGCGCGGATACTTGGACGGGTAAATTACTTTTTCATTCTCTCACCCATTTTGACCTTGAACCTTGGGCTACACAGTTAACGCCACCACCCCCAACATCCATAACGGCACCCGAGTCCAGACACAAATTGGGTCCATAACGAGCCGTGTCCCCTCCAGTCTGGGTATTGAGAAGCACAAGCCTGTGAAATCTGTCTTTGGTCTTGTTTGGGCATGAGGGATTATGGTGGGTTTAGGCTGTGGTCTCCAAAGCTTTATGTTCGTACACAGACCGAGGTGGAAATTCACAGTGAGCCGTGGATTCAGATTTGGTGGATAGAGTTTCATCACTTTACAAATGAGAGGCTAAAGAATAGTTTTAAGAGTTGGGAATCAAGATTCAGTGGTTTCTTCAACCAGCAGGTGCAAATGTACTTTAAAAGCCCATCAAAAATGAGTAAAATAACACAACCATTAGAAGAAATGCACAAGGTTCAAAGCAGAGAAGGAGGAAAACACAATACAATAATGATATTTAAATAAGGACGTATCAGCGTTGTGTTGATACGTCTTTATTTAAGAAATGTGCGAAAATAATCAAATTTTAAATAAACATAATGCAAGATTTATGATTGAAATGTCATCGTTGTGTGTTGTCTTTGCCTCCTAAATTATTTAATACATCTGTTGCAGGTTTTTTCAGGAGCCTCTTTGTGGAAAAAAGATCCAGGGCTGTTGTTTTGTCTAGACACTCTGCTCTCAGTGTGATAATTGAAATTCAAATCAGATACTGTCTGTGATTCACCTAAACGCCTCTTAGCGGTGTCAGCCCTGAAACAAATTCCCAGACCAGAGAGAAGCCTTTGCAGTGGTTCACACAGAGGTCACACCCCGGTCTCTATAAGTATATATTAATTGTGAGATAGTGAACAGTCAGGATGGTACAGGGTAACACCACATATTCATAGAACCATCACTAAGTTTGTGTTGGCAATAATTATCTAGTTTCAAACTAGTGATTTATTAAATTGTGTTGCAACATTAAACATTTGTAGGTGAAGGTGATGAAGAAGGTTTTTTTTTTAGTAATAACACCAACGAGCCAATCATATGGCAGCAGAGCTGTACACAAAACCTTTCAGATGCAGGTCAGGAGCTTCAGTTAATGATCACATCAAATACCAGAAATGGAAAAAAAAAAAAAAAGTGATCTCAGTGACTTTGACCTTGACATGATTGACTGGCTCTGTTTTCTCAATCTGTTGATCTCTGGAGATTTTCACTCACAACAGTTTCGAGAGTTTACTTAGAACAGGGAGACAAGATCCAGTGAGTTCTGTGGATGGATGAGAGGTCAGAGGGGAAAGACCAGACTGTTCGGAGCTGACAGAAAGGCTACGGTAGCTCAGATAACCACTGTCCTGACCCACTCCTGTTCAGCCATGAACAGAAATCTGAGGCTGCAGTGGAAACAGACTCACCGAAACTGGACAGATGAAGACTGGAAAAACATAGCCCGGTCTGATGAATCTGGATTTCTGCCGAGGCAGCAGATACAGGGAATTTGGCATCGACATCAAACCGTGGACCCAACCTGCCTTGTGTCAACAGTCCAGGCTGCTGCTGTTGGTGGTGTAAGGGTGTGGGGAATGTTTTCTTGGCCTACTCTGGGTTTTAATGCCACGGTCTATCTGAGTATTGTTGCTAACCATGTGCTTCCCTTCATAGCCACAGTTTTTTATCTTCTAAAGTCCAGCACGATAACCCCCCATGTCTCAAAGCAAAAGTCGTCTTAAACCGGTTTCATGAACATAACAGTGAGTTCACTGTCCTTCAGTGGCCTCCTCGGTCACCAGATCTGAATCCAGTAGAACTGACTCCATCTGACAAATCTGCAGAGATGATGCAAAGTGATCATCTCAACATGGAGCTGAAGTTTTCAACATCTTGAGGAATCCATGACACGAGGAAGAAGAACTGAGGAAGTTAATCTTGTTCATTCAGTTTAGGATGAGTGAGAAATGTCCAGTTATGCTGAACTAATAGTTGTTGCTAAAGTTTTATAATCTGAGGCAAAAAGTTTTAGTTTTTAAAATGTGTTCCCAGTTGAGAGCATGAATTATGGCCTTTTTCCGCCCAAATTAGCGAATGTACTCAGGTTTTATCAGCGAGTAAACACGTGAATAAAAGACTATTGACCCCTTTTCCGAACAACAGACAACTGTGAGGAGTGGTGTCATCACATCCATTTATACTTTGATAGATGATTGTGTTTTAAAAGTTACTATCGCTGCTGATTGTGGACAGAGTCAATAAATTCGATCCGGGTCTGAATGACGATTGTGGCCTTTTCCATCACAGACAAAAGCCTGATATTAGCAGTTTTTTTTTTTGACCAGTGAAAAAGAGGCTTTAGACGGAATTTTAAGTACCAGGTCTGATGTGCTGATATTTCTAGTCCTCTCCTCTTGAGCCTTTTTGAGACACCAAATATAACTGCACACAATGACCTGCTTCACATTACCTCACAATCAAATTGTTCTTATTGAAATCACATTGGCCCATAATCTAATCTGCAGCGAAACCTAAACGCCACCATTTCATTCCACCTCTAAGTGAGAGGTGCTGATGTCTCAACTGGTTTGTTGTTTTTCCTCTTTCCTCATGTAATGAAGCTGCCGGCCGCTGACCTCCTCTTGCTATAAACAGCATGACTCCCCTGATATAAGCAATAACACTGGCGGGGGTATTTAAACAGCCACAACATGAGGAGTCTCTACTAGGAGTTCATTAAGTGCCAAGAAAGGCAAGGCTGAATAATGAACTGGGGCCTTTTTTAGCAGGGATGAGGAAGGGGTGGGGGTTGTTATATTGATGTTCCTCAATGATTAACACTCCTGCCTTGCTGGCCAGAACTTCTCAATCTGCCTTGATTTCCATGGTAATCAGAGTTGGCCCTTCACCACGAGAGTCTGTAGCTTTTTAGAGCTGCACTTTTCTGCCTGGCTACACTGATGAGAGATATTTTGAAGGGTCGTGCACTTGTGGACCTTCTGCCCCACAGTCGAGCAAAAGCAGCAGATAAGGGAGGATTGGTTTGGTTGTTACGGAGTCTGGCTTTCACAGTCGTCTGTGCGCAGACACGCATCTTATCTGCATCACAGTCTCTGGGACGCCTGGGGACACCCGTCTCTTTCTGAGCTCACCTCTGAAGGTGGAGAGGCTGCACTTTGTCTCGTCAGCTTCAGGGTGTCAGGCCTTAGTGACCTAGATGAGGCCATTATCTTGAAAAACAACCAAAAAAAAGTCAACATTTTCAGTCTATCAGAAATCTTATCAATTGTCCCCCGCTGCTCTGTCAGATGCTGGGTGTGGAGTTGGTTGCAGGTTTTCTATGAGAACCAGACTCCTACACAGAGCAAACTCTCCCTGGGGGGGAGGGTTAGAGGGGCTGGTTTACATCCCTTCACCCCCAGAGCCATAAATCAAAATAAATTAAAGTCAGGCTCCCCCAGCACATATGGTGCCCTCAGCAACACAACTTTTATAGACCAGTACTGGATTGAACCAGATATTTCTGTTGTCTGTGCGTCTTAGTAAACTGCTAGTTTCATACTGATTTACTGAATCTGATCAAATTAATTAAAACTGATAAAAGTAAATGTTAACAGATATCTCAGAAAATAACAACTCCATGTAAGATCTGGTTTGCATGAAGTTACCCGTCTTAATATGGTGGTGTGTAAATATCTGTTTATTTAACTAAGTAGAAACTGATGGTGCGTCTGATTTAGGAAACTTTATTTAGAGCAGCAGTTATTAGAGGTCAGTAAGTGTGAAGATGTGAAGATAAAATGTCATTTGCTGCTTCAAGTTCCATAATTCATAAATACATGACATATACCTCATACTGTATTTATTTAAATCATGTTCTGTAAAACTGACCTTAACCAGAACATATCATATGGTGCAACTAAACATAACAGGGATGTAGTTTGTGTAGCACACACATTTCATTTCCTCAATAAAACGTTCCCTTCATCTAAGCGCAGGTACCCAGAATAGCTCATTTTTTAGTTTGCTGAGCAGTTTACTATTTTTTGACGACAGCAGATACTAATCAGAGTACAGTAAGAATTTCACCGCACCACCACCACCACCACCTCCTCCCATTTCTTTTTTCTCCGCTGCCTCATATGGCAGTAAATACACTGTACTTAGCGTGCACTGTCACTGAGCCAACGTTAAGCCTCTTATCACTCTAACTCCCACGGTCGTCTTTTGTTCCTGCTCTTTTTACTCTCAGTTAAACCTTGCATGTCTGATTTTTGGAGTAATTTCCCTGCTTGAAGTGAGGACAATGTTCACCCTGTGAAGGGCCGATCTACATTTTTAAGACAAAGTGCGGTGCAGACTTTGTTCACTCACAGTTGAGCCTTTTAATATCATTAATGAATCTGTCAGATGATTGGAGTTTTGAAGCATTCAGATTCCTGACCCTAAGTGACCCTCTTCCATTAGACTGGGACCACTCGGTGAGCCTGTGGCTGAGCTGAAGGGTCCTCCTCCTGAATTCATCTGATCTCCTTAGAAAAGGGTTAGGGTTAGTCAGTCCTGTCGAAGCAGAATAATCTTCTGTCCTTCATGTGTAATTAGCTCCGTCCTTCATACGGCCGAGCGACCCACATGGAGCGGCACATTCGGCACTCGCTGCCTTAATGAGTTCATTTCAACACTTTGTGATGAAAATACTTGTCTGGTGAGAAATAGTTACAATGGTGGGTGTGTCGTGCAGATAACTATGTCACTAGTCGTATTGTTGAGTATGAGGAAACAGTCATTGCTCTAAATTTGGAACTAGTTGCTGTTTATACAAACCGGAAATGTATCAGTTTTACTATGCTACATAGCCAACATTAGCATTAACAGCTGTTTACTTGCAAGTCTTGCCAAAAGCTTCAGTCACTGTTACTCTTTACTGAAAAGAAATACGTCCTTTTCGGCAGACTGAACACTACAGTATCGAAAAGCGATCATTTGGTCGTCACCATCTTATTTTAAAACCAGAAGAAACTGTATTTGGAGGAGAAGGTGGAGCAGACGAGGAGTGAGGGGTGGATCTGACCTGCTCTCTACTGAAAGACTTGAAACTAGAGACCAAGACCATAAACTCATTAGAAAAACATTTACTAAGTTCATAAATCAAGTGGGAGGTAGGGCCATTTTCCAAAGACTTCAATACAATCTGACTAGATGCCCCCCGATGGTCATAAGATACAATGCAGGTTTAAGGCTATTTAGCTTTGGCTTCACTTCACAGACCTGGCGTTAACGTTCACTTTTATATCAGTCTATTGCCGTAATAGTAAAAAACAGTTCCTCTAACACACATTTGTTTAGCACTAAAAATGTGGTTACGCTTCAGAATTTAAATTACAGGTTGTAAAGCAAAGTGTACACGTTCATCATATCAGATCTTCTATTTGAATGGAGAGAGTGCCAGTGTTTGTGCAGACTTTTACAGAGCTACACTGAGTGTTTAAGTCTTTCAGAGTTACTCAGCCCTACAGTCCTACTTCCATCAGTCAGATCTTTAAACTAAAAGGTCTGTTTTTTTTTTTGTCTATAAGCATATAAACAGTATGAAGAGTTGGTTTGTGATGGTTACGTAAGTGTATAAACAATCCTGGGTTCATTCTTTCTTTCAACACTTTATAATATGTACAACAAACCTACAGCCCTAAAATAAAATAAAAAAAATAAGTAAAAGAGGCTTGTTCTGTGCAGTTTACTTTAGATTGTTTCCATAGGGTTTAATCAACACTTCAGCCGGGTCATTAAAATACTGCAGCAGTGTTGCATGGATTGTGTTGTGCTCCACATTATACCCTGCTCTTGTAATGTGTGTTCTTTATTCTGTAAAGGAAAGCCTGAGTCATAACAGCTGATCACCTCTGTCTTAGTTTACAGACTCATTTCCTCTGAGATTAAATTGTTTTGTCTTATTCTTAGTCACAAACCATGAGATGAATTGTCTCTTTGTTGGTCAACAGGTTTTTTTTTTGTTTGTTCCTGTATCCAGCAAACATATTTAAATTGACATATATAAACATACATGCAGATAAATGATGATGAATATTTATGGTAATATTTTAATAATAATATATTTGCGCACTGGATTTAAGATTTTAAAAAATGGAAATGAAACATCAGCTGTATCTATAATAAATTAACATTTGATCTTAATATTCAAAACCCTAATTTGACTCCCGACAGAGAAATTAAAAATCACACAAAAATAACATTTACACATGAACACATTTTGATGTTTTTTTGCCTGGATGAGTATCTGCAGACAAAGACAAAGGCGAGTGAATTAGAAAAGGATCAAATTCAGCCTCTTGTCACATTTTCTATAAACCACTCAGGTTTAAAAAGAGCAGACTGATAAAGTCTCTCTCTTTTTTTTTTTTTTTGTAATGTGAGCTGAAACCTGAGACAGGAGACTCCCAAAGACAGATCTGAGCTTAGAGACTGGAGCCTCATTAGCAATCTAACTTTGTGGCCATGAAAAAAAAAAAAAAAAAAACACAAAGTAGCTTTGTCTTTGGGCAGCGTTTGATATGCTGCAGCGGCGGCCTCTGAGCCCAGAGACACGGCGGGGACTGAAAGCAGAGACTTCAAAGTAGCCAGTGTCCACCTTCACCTGCCTCTGAAACCACAGCAAAGACAGATGAAGCCTTGTTCAGCAGGACGGACAATCAGTACATTTCCGTGGCGCCTCAAGATCAGCCCACGAGCCACAAAAAGCATTATTTTGAAAATTTAATACACATGTGATGATTGGCGGGAGGCCAGGTACTGAAAGCTTTTTATTTGCTTGTCAAACACGCTACAGGAACTTCAGAGTGGGGATTTCAGGGGAAGTTTTTCTTTCAACCCAGCTGTGGTTTCAGCTTCCGCCATGCATGTTGATGGTGGAAAAACTTGAATGGAAGGAAAAGTAGATGACGCAAAAAAAAAAAGGAAGTTAAATCAGGAGGAAAGAAAGAAGAGCGAGCTCAGTGATTAAGATCACACGTATAGTGCCCAAAACTCTGTGTACAGCCAATATTAGTGATCAGGTGCTGGTTGTTCACAAGAAATGACATTATGATGAGCATGATATTTAATGAAGTGAAATACTATTGGAAAATGTCTTTCTGAAAAATGTTAAAATAATTTAAAAAAAAGGAAATAACAATAATTTAAAAAAAATCAAGGTAATTAAAATAAATGTCAACATAATTTAATACGTTTAAAATGTGAAAAAAAATGGTTAAATACTTCAAAAAATACCAACGTGAGAACAGTCATAACAAGGAGAAAAATCAATTTTGTGCATTATAATTAAGGTGTAATGTCCCAAAAATATACCAATTGTAGGATATTGTATCTAACATCAAGGGCCGACCACAGCTAGATTTTCTACCTGTGCACATGTCTAGTTTAGATAGATCACACATATATTTTGCAGAACTAATGCTAATTTGCATCGCTGTTTGTTTTGTTTGTTTTTTTTTTAGCATGATTGACATACGTAGCATTTTTAAGCGCCGTTATCTCAGAACATCTTACACACCAGATCTTTGAGGAGTCGCTGAACTTGATTCAAAAAGGTGCAGCCCTTGTTGTTTCCACAGGCTAAGCTAAGCTCTTCCTGTTTTGTAGCAGTGATGCTCACTTTGAGGTAAATCTGACCCAGTGGCACACTAACACATTCTGCCAATGAATTGTCGATTGCAACAATGCAAATCATACTTAATCTAAATCGCCTACAAATATAAAACACAATACTCGTGTGTATGTTTCAGTAATTATAAATTCACTGATGGAGCACTTAATTAAATTTAAATATCATCACCAGTGAGTGGCTCTTTTATGTAAACTGTAACTGTAACAGGCACTGAAATATATTTCCAAGCACTGTCTTGACAAATAATGACCGAAATCATTTGCTCCTTTTGGTTCAGGATCGTTGTCAGTTTCTCATTTCCCTCCACACAAAGAGAGAAAAATAAACATTGCAACAAAACAGAACAGCCCGTGACTTGTCTGTGTTTCTTGACAACTGGATAGTGTTTTACAAGTTCAGCAGCTTTTAGCACAATAGCCCCCCCCACCTCCCCACAGGGAACGGTCATGACGTGTTTGGTGTCAGAGCAGACCTGCTCGGCCAGAGCAGGTGCATCCTGCAGGGGAAGTTTCTGCTGCAGGCCCCGCACACTCTCTGACGGACAAACACGTGGGCAGGAGCAGCTCTGGGCAGGAAAACCTAGAAGTGGACAATCCCTCATCAGCTATTGTCAACATCTGCTTTTCTTTTTTTTTTTTTTTTCTTCTTTTTTTTTTTTTTACCTTAACTCAATGATACTGCCTCAAAAATTTCACGCAACATGTTGTGGCGTGACACAGATTGTGACATTTCGAGGGCTTTCTCTGTTTTCCCAGTGTGATCGAGTGGTTTAAACCCCAAACTGGGAATGCTGACAAAACATCTCCTCTGGTTTTATTTCTTTTGTCTCGTAACATGTTGGCATTTCTGTGAGTGCTTGGGTTGATAAGGCTATTTTAAATTCACTGTTCAGCTCTTTATGACATCTACATTTGACAGCTGACAACACATTTTCTGCTAAAACACCCCCAGGACAAGTTGTGCAGTGCCATGATAGCCTGAGATGTGATAATATGAACTTTATGGAACCTCAGGAGGAGACTGCTAACAGCACAGAGGTTGTAAAACAAAGAGTTAAAAGCAATAAAGGCTGTAAACATATTGCTTCCTGATGGATACAGTGAAATGAGGGCACTGGGATTACAAACAACAAGCTGACAGATACACAGTGTTAGGGTTCCTGCATGTTTACAACTTATTTACAGAGCTCACCAGTGTTGGGAAATGATGTCAGGGTTAAATCTACCAGGATCAGGAGGTCACATCCTCATTATTTTGTTCTGTCTTTTGAAAGCAACTTTGGATGCATTTTAAGATTTACATTTTAAAAACCTACATATGGTTTGTACATGGTCTCATCCCGTTATTTTAAAACTTACTTTTAAATAAATTAATGAATTACTCTTGATTGTGCACAGAATGAATTAAATCGCAATTAAAAATGACATAACTGAACAGAAAGTCAACTAACTGGCAAAAACTGTAGTTTAATTTTGGTGCTGGTGCTATTGCTAAGCCAGCGTTAGCATTAATAGCTCTTTACTTATAGGCCCTCGAAGCAGCACTACTATTTCAGGGCAGAGTGGATTCTACAATGACTCGGTATCGGAAAGTGACAAAGACAGGGCTAGCCGGTTAGCATGCTAACTTTAGTTGACGAAAAGAAGTGATAGAAATAGAAGCAAAACAAAGCGGTTGCTTTCCACCGCTGGAGATGGCTATTGAAGTTTAATGCTGAGCTTATGTTCCCCTTTGGCTGGTAGGTAAACAGCTGCTAACATTGGATACAGAGCAGTAACTGTGAAACCGCTCCTTAAATGACAACACAGTTTCCTGATTTGTCTATAATTTTCCTCCGATTGTGGATTATTAAATCTGCTCAACTGATCTGGAAGCAAGAAAATCCCCCAAATTACTGAGGACTTTTACTATTATTTCTACATTAATCACTTTTTGGCCACTAGGGGTCTGAACCATCAAAACAATCCTGATTTCCACCTCCACCAACTCTTGGGGAAAATTTTATTATGTTTCCTGGCAGCCCCTTGATATTTTTCATATTATGATCTGTGAACAAGATGTATGTATCTTGTATGTTCTACCCAGGCCATCAGTTCACTGCTAACTTTATCAGTTTGCTGTTTAATGCTGGACAGGAAGTGAAGATTGTGTTTAATAATGCTTTTGTGCAGAAAACATCTGTGCCCAGCAAACAAGAGCAAGGTTAACATGAGCAATGAGACTGACTCAAAACAGTAAAAATACCAAAACAATTAGCTAAAAGCAGCAAAAATGGATGTTACCAATTTCGTCAGCATGCAGATTGTTATTTTCTCACGTGAAGATTTCTTGTGCGACTCTTTAAAAGTCACTTTTGCCTGTAAAGAGTTGCAGCAGCATCCGACCTCTCAGCTTCATTTGGCAGCACATGCCTCCATGGATGCTGCTGTTCTATTTCTGCAGTGGGAGCAGTGAGAATATGTGGGTTTGTTTTCCTGCCACACACTTGCCCTCAGCTGTCCCATCACTCAGCAGGGGAGGGTGCATACCCCAGTTCCTCCCTTTTTTTCCCTTCTTCTGCTCTACCCCCTACCCCTACCCCTACCCCCCCCCATATTCTCTTTCTTTCTAATACGCTCAGAGAGACAAATGCAGGCTAGACGAGGCAACTAGGTCAACCTCCAGCTATTAAACTCCTGTGTCCCTGTTGAGACAGTGGGACAAATGGGTCCCACTTCAGCTCAGATACAGACAAAGGCCTTCATATCCATCGGAGACCTCAGCCCCACTTGCATCCTAATGAGGCGAGAGGGAAATCCACTCTCTCCCTCTTAAATAGTATGCTCGGTGACCAGGAAACACAATAGGTTACACAATTACATAATGGTGCTTCTGACTGTGATGGGGATGGAAAGATATTTTAATCAGGGCTCCTTTGTTTTAGTGGGTTGGTCTTCTCACTAAGCCTGTTAGCAAACATGCCATACATGTTCACACCGCACAGCAGTCGAATCAAATGAAGTTTCAAAGAATTTGCATTTCATATTAGGGATGTCCCTTCTCTCCTGCTGCTGATTGATTGCAAGTGGTCTCCCCAAATGAAAACCTGAATTATTCAAGCACAGTATGGCAGGTTGGACTATATTCATTTCCTGTTAAATCAGACAGTTTGATGGGGATTTAGGAACCGCTGAATATATCAGTAAAAAGTAATGGAAAGCTGTCTGAAAGGTATCCCACTAAAAATAGATGGCGGTCTTTAAGAGAAAAGGGCCACATTACACTTTGAATATTTTGTTCTTTATATATTTCAAGCTGCAAATTATTGGACGAATGAGTTTTGACCCGATGGTGCCGTAGGAAAATGTAAGGGATCACCAAAGTTAAAGAAAAATTTACATCTATGGCAAATTTTTCCATGTATGAGTTGTTGAGACATTTCAGTCTGACAGACAAGAGTGAACCTCATCGTGTCGCTAGAGGAAAAGTCAGAAAATCAGCTAAATCTGTAGCATTCGGACTCTGAGCACCATCAATTTTATATCAATACATCCAATAATGGTTGAGATATTTCCGTCAGAACCAAAGGCCGACTGACAGAGGCTATGGAGATAAAGAGACAAAGAAAGCTCTGTTACATAAAAGCCAAACCCTCTTTCTTTCTGCTTACGTGTTAGTTCACCCTCTCAGCAAACAAACCTCCATTACTCACTTTATAACCTATCACGATGTCACTGAGCAAACACAGTAACAAAAGTCAGCAGGTCAATAATAAAGCACTTCCTGCTCCACAGTTTGTTGATGTTGTCCCTGAACAGGTGGTGTGAGCTCAGTCTGTGGCAACAAAAGTGTAACTCAAACCCAAAATTATGGGCTGTGAGGCCGGGCAACAACAACAACAGCAACAGGCTTAGTGCTCTGCTTGCCTGGTGGCCTGTTGAAGGAGAATTCATTATGTATGTATCTACATTGCTTTTGATATAAACTCAGAAACAGCAGCCGACGACCTCCCGGTGTTCACGTTCAGACTATTAGAGCGTTTATCTCTGTTTTCACTTTGAGGTGGGTGGAAGACCACAAAGCAACTCATATTATCTTTCCTCCTCTTTTCTCCTTTCAGCTTTCTCTTCTTCTGCTTCAATAAACAAATGATGCAATGTCTTGACCTCCCGTAATACACTTCTTTTCCTGGTAACATCATTTATTAACCTGATAATCACACTAAACCTTCATTATGCTTCAAGTTAAGTAATAAAAAAAAAACACCATAGGCCCCAATAAAGATCTGGATATTTTAACCTGTTTGCAGTAAGTGTGATATTATGTGGACAGGTTGTTTTACCCTTTACTCTTCTTTCTATCATTGTTTTCATTGAGTTCTACAGTGCTAGACATTTCATTTTTGTTTGGTGCAAAACTACCAACACATTTGTCTCTGTTTACCCCAGCAATTCAAAAAACTTTGGGATGACAAGCTACAGACTTTTTGCAATTACACCGTATGCATCTTAGCTCCCAAGGGCTCTAACATGCCCCAAGTTACACTTGTGTAGCACCAACTTGTTTAGTGTCGAAAGGTATGAAAGCTATACTATTTATTTGACATTGTATTTAGCCTGAATTAGTGCACCTGATTTTAGAAGAGAAGAAGTAGATGACTGAAGATGTGGTTGAAACTGGGCAGTTGTCCCAGGGCAGCGAGGGCACAAGCAACATATGTGGTTAAGATCTCAGTCTCACTCTAGGAGAACCAGCCCGCTGGTGCCGCAACAGAGAGTGATGACGTTTCTTTAACAGGCCTCGGAGAAGCTAATGTCACAGACAGCTCAGGAAATGTGGATAGTTGATCTGATGTTTAGTGTGACTTTTCTTCACCAGCCAACATTAGCAGTTAGCACAGGGAGAAGCCCACAGCAGCTCGTAACGACAGCCTGTCCACCTTTGGCCTCAGAGCCTCCACGCTGCACAAAACCAGAAGTTGCCTGTCAGTCAAACATGTTCTCTCATTATTTAGGAGTAGAAGTTGTTCATTTTGCCAGATTGTACTTGCTCAGTGGTGGCTCCATCAAAATGTTCCTTCTCATTATTTAGGAGAAGAAGTTATTTTGTCTGTTACAGCATTTCTGTTTCCTTTTGTCACTGGATGTCCTGTCCTGTCTCTACAGAAATGATTGAAGTTCATTTTCATTTTCATGGCGCATTTGAATGTTAGCGCCCATGTTAATGTGGCCTTGAGGTTTGAGGTTTGTTCCTCCAGGTTTTGGAAAAGAAATGAACTCAGCAAACTTCCCCTCAATAAATAACAATTTACTGAGAAAAAAAAAAGTTTCACATAAAAGCACAGTGACCTTTTGGCCAGAAATGGGAAATAGGTTCTTCTGTGATGAACATTTGCTGCTTCACGGTTGTTTTGGTAGAAGTTATTGTGTGTGCGAAAAGGGAAACTTCTCACACACTCATCATCATCATCAAGGCCCAGAAAACCAGTATCACCTCTAAATATATATTTTAAACACTGCTATGGTCTCAGTTGCCAAAACAGTCATTGTGTGCCATTACAGATGACTGTGCAACACCATAATGACGGCAATTTCTGTATTTTCAGCACAAGGCAGGGCTGCTAGGTCAGTTGACTCAGATGCTTTTTCTCTCAATTTGCACATTCATAGAAAAAAAGAAAGAATGTTAAGGGCTTTATAAAAATGTCTAATCCAAAACTGCAGGCAAACTCTAATATATCTCTGTTTAAATGACACAGTTAGACCAAATAAACTCACATAAGGTTTTCATATGAAGACAGAGAGCCCAAGTCAGATAATGACAATGCTGGTGTGTGTGATCATGTGCTTGAGATATGACGCAGACATGGCCGGTTGTTTGCAGATAAACTCAGGGCACAAGGCTCAACAGCAGACAACCATATGCAGACAGTGACACGTCGCTTTATACATGTGTGAATAAAAGTTTCAGGCTTTTTTTTCTGTTCTTCATCCTTTTCTGCACATGCTCTATTGTTTATTGGTGAATAGTCCTTATAAGCTCCACATGGACGGCAGGGGACTCTCAGTATTTTAGTCTTGTTTTATCACCACTCACCATGTTGCACGAATGTAAGCTGCAGGTTTTGACCTTTTTTTGAAATAAACGAGGCCCCTGGTTTTTCTGAGTAACTTCCCCATTTCTCTCTGTGTGACTCAAAAGCTCTTCGGCTGACAGAGGCCTGATAAAGCCGGTTTATCAGTGATCGGTCAAACGTGAGGACTTCCCATGACCTCAAGAGTAATTGGTTTAACTGTAAATCCCAAGCAGTGGCGAGATCATCTGACACGACATCCCCCCACCTTCGCTAGGAGGAAGAAAGAAGGTGGAGGAGTGCGCATGGTAACACACCGTGGCTGGTACGGTCCAGGCTGCAGTCAGGTGGAACTGGAAGTACACATTTACTGTGAAAAGAGGGCACCAAGAAAACTGTGACCTTTGTTGAAGTCTAGAGACACATGTTTCTCTTTCCCTTTCACAATGAAATGCCAACGAAATGGGCTTTTTTAAATCCTGAGTAAAGACAAGAAATGGGTTTAAATAATAAACTCTTATTACTTTCTAAGGCTCATTTTGTGGCTGTAAAAATCGTATTTACTGTCCCTTTTATGACAGAAAACTTTAGTTGGTGCAGACATGTCACCTCTAATTGTTTCATATAAATCATTTGGCCCTTCACAGTAATAAACTCAGTGTTACAGACCACAGACTGTGGCTCACACACCATCATTTTACACTTGAGGAAAATTCAGCTTAGCCGTGCAGCAGACCGCTGACTTAATCGTCTGACATGTTGAATCCATCAGTAAGTGATGACGGACAAACGTCAGCTGAGGTTAGCCTTTCGTGCGATTGCGCTTTAACTGATCGTTGCATCTGCATAACATTGATGTGTGCGATGGTTCATGTGTCAGTAAACAATTGCCGGACGTTGAGCAACGTTAGCACGCGCTCGGACATTGTGTGACATTTAAGTCCAACATTCATTCTCCTTTAAGCTTGAAAGCTGTGAGCCCAAAACAATGAGCTGAAAGATGCTAAAATGCTCCGAGAGCTGAGGGGACCTGCTGAGTCAGCTGGTAGTAATTTAATGGTGGTAATGTCCATCTTTTGGGGCCACCCAGTGGTTTCATCAGTAAGGACACTTTTGAGACAGTAATGTCTTTGTTCTTCTTCGTCTTTGTGAGACTGTGGAGGAGGTTGTTCAGCACCAATGTTTATAACCAGGATAATTATTAACATTTATTTTCGCAGTAATTATATGCACTGAAATCTATTATCTGTCACAAAATACCTTTCTTTTTTCAACAGTTAACCACTCCTCTTGTAATCAGCTAACATACCACTTTCCAAGTACTGTGTTCGTGTCAGGACTTGGCTCAGTTTATTGTCTGTTTATCATAGATAGGACACTGCTGGGGCCACCCATGCTTAGATGTAAGCACACAGTGTACTGTAAAAACGCTTTGGGCTTAAGATATTAGGAACGAAAAGGCCTCATATGGGTGAGTTACTCACTTTGGCACATGTCCAAAAGACAAATACGATGACAACCACTAAAACCTGACTCGTGATCAGGGCGGGAAAAGCTTTTTTCTCTCGTCAGCCTCAGTTTGTGATTCCACTAAAGCAGCTTCACTCATTTTAACAGCCAGATATTATTTTTTTTTTATAACAGATGAGGTTTTACATATAATTGTTGGTTTCCTGCCAATAGTAGGCTGGTAAAGTGGAACAACCTGCCACAGCCAACATTTTAACAGTGTGGTTATTTCTCTGCTCTGCCTGTGACACGGAAGCTACATTTAAAATATATGAGTGTGTGTTTGTGTGCATGTGTCTGCATGTTGGTGAGCCTGTTTGTTCCCACATTTTTAAGACTATGTTGCACTGTTGTTGTGCAACTTCAGCTCTGTAACCAACTCTCTGGATGAAGCTACAGTTTTATTCTTTTATTCTGACAGAATTTGACTGAAACTAAGCAGAAACAGCACAACTTCATTTTCCAAATATGGCGTATGCGTAAAAAATATTCAAATGTGCAGGAACACGTGGACGTTTAAGCTCATGCTGACACGTAAAAGTGGGAAAGGAAAATGTCACACTGCTTATTTTTCATCTAATGATCAGCACAGTAAAAGTAACCACATATGATTTTAATGAATACATATGCAGACCCAAGGTATATATGTGTTAGATTTTTTCTGCTGATTCCCCACAGAGATTTTCAAACCCTTGCAGTTTTCGTATCAGCAGGGGCCACATGAACCATTAAGTTCATGCATAATTTATCGCTGCGTAAAAGGACCCAATTATAATGTGTGTGTATTTCAGCAGACTGGGGCTGCAGGACTCACATTAAACTGTGGTTTTTCCACCAAAAGGCTACAAATAGAGGCCTTTGAAATGAATACGCTGGGGGATCAGAGATGGCAATGTCAACAGTGCCACAGTGTGTAGGAATTTATAATCTGCCAATTACTGCACATGCATACATTCAACTCCCTGGTTGTTTAATACATGAGTGTCTGGAGGGAATTCTCATAATGTGAGACGAGTAAAAGAAACAGAGCTGCTAGTCGCTCTGCGAGTGTGATTATATATACGTGTGTGTGTGTGTGTGTGTTGAGAGTTAAATGGAGAGTAGTGTCTCAGCTTTCTGATCCACAGGGGGCTAAAAGCATGGAGCTCCGGGGGGATGTTGATAGTCGAGACATTTATGTCGGTGAGAGCCAGAGCAAAAAAGGAGTCGGTGCTCTTGTCCTCTAAACACCTCGTGTAGAGAGAAGCCGACACTTTAATTCATGCAGAATCAGCATCAGGATCATCAGGACTGTGTGTAAACTGGAGGCTCAAGTGGATCAAACCAAAAATGTAAAATGTTTGTCTGAAACTTTGCACTAATCTAATATATGATCTGATTATAATATAATGTTAAATTTATAATGTGAAGTGTATCACACATAGTGACAAATCCATGGAGAGACATTACACATCTCTGAAGTTCTCCTCTAGTTTATTGGGCTTTTTAGGTTCTTTTTGCTCTTTTTCTTTTTGGTTTAAGGTGAACTTTACTGTTTTGGTTCAAAAGTTTTGATAAACCCTGAATATTTGCAAAATATAAGACTTGTAGGTAAAATTACACAACTGTTAATAATAAATAATAAATAAAAATAACAGTTTTCTTTGCTAGAAAAAAAAGGTGACAGATCCACGTCGACAGACTTTGAGCCGAGGTCAGGAAACAGAAACACTGGATCACTGGAGAAGCTCAGACGCAGGAGAAAGACTGAAAACTGAACAAGACGAGGCTAAACTCTCCGGGTCAGGAGAGACAATGAGACACAGGTGCAACACATCAGGCCAGGAGGACAGGAAGTGCAGGTACCACCTCGAACGACAGGTGAGTATCAAAATAAAACAGGAAACACTAATACAAGAAACATGAGGGAGGAAAATTAATTCAGATTAGCATTTAGCTGCTACACATTCACATGTGATTTACTATAATTAAATAATTATTTGACTATATTTATCTATCTGTTGTACCAATACAGTTACTATTAACACTATTGTTGCTGTTACTGAAGTTTTTCCTCATCACTGTGGGAAACTAATGGGTCTCTAATAATAATAATAATAATAAATTGCAGTAAATACTTATATCAAATAATTTTGTATCAGCAAGGTCAAGACCTTTATTTGGAAAGTTCCTATAACAAACTAAAACTGCCATTAAAGGAATGGAAGTCGTAGTATTGATAATACCAGTGGCAACTGAATCAGAGGACAAACATTTGTATTTTAGAGTTGAGGTATTCTCAACACGCTGTAATTTGCTGCCCTCTGGTGTTCGACCTGCTCTCTTCATGATCTAGACTCATTTCTGCAAAAAAAGTATTTTCTATTATTGTATCAGGCTGATTAGCACCAGATGTATCTGTCTACCACAAATCTTTGGTTTTCACATCAGCATCAATAAGGAGGTTGCGGTTCAACTTCCTTACTGATGACACACACACACACACCCTCACACACACACACACGCCCACACACACACACGCACACACACACGCATACACATCTCATTCTCATATGATCAACAATGCAGCTGGCTGATGCTTCATTTCAGTGAAGACAATGTGGTGTTAATGAGGGCATCAGGGACAGTGAGGCGTGCACACACTCTCACACTCGCACACACACACACACACACACATGATTATATTTGCACACACAGTTACTGTACATGTAGGTGTTTGTACAGGTGTTTGTCAAACAAAAGAGTCAAACAAAACCTCACCTCCACACACACTATGATCATTAACTGCCATTTATCATTTACTTTTAATCTTCCATCCACACAAAAATAACAAAGATGTATATACTTGTAATATTTTAAATACTGTGACAACCAGACATTTTTATACAATAAACAGCCAACAAACCCTTACATAGATTATAAGTAATTCATTTAAACTGCCTGTAAAACAATGTGTTGTGCATAAAGTGGAGCATGACACAGGATAAAAACAACAAAAGTTAAGTTTATAGTTTAAATCATTATCAAAATGACACAAAAAGCACAATGTAAAGACAATTATGATTAATTAAAGTCGGATTTTAATTTTATATACAGAGTTAGTGACACAATACATGTGTTTTGGATATTTTCTTCATGTTTTTGGACAATTTTGTTAAAATGTTAAATAGTGATGATGATCACCTGTGATCACCAGCTGCTCCTGTTTCCTCACCACAATCCCTCAAGAGGGAGCCATTGTAGCTCTGATGAACACACGCAGCTCAACACAGTGTCACATCCTTTCTCTCATAAGACTTAGGTCAAGTAGGAGTTGACCGTTATTGGTTTTATTTTAAGTGTCACTGCAGTGTCACATATGACAAAACCTGTTATTTATGATACCAAATCCAAAAACACCACTTTGTGTCTAATGTCTAAGTGCCCTCTTTAAACCAAATGCTCGTTTTTAAAATAAAGGCTCAGGTGCAGACCAACAGTAGTTTTACTTCGAAAATATCTGTAATATAAAGTTAAAGCTGATTAAACTGAAATAAACGAACATGTTAATATAACTTGACTCTTATCTCTGAGTGTTTTAGTGTCTTTCAGTTCATTGTTTTGGTTTTGTAAGTCACAGATTTACTGTTTCTTTAAGTTCAGTCTAAACACACTAATTGAAGCTCTGACTAACTTTAGTGGGTGAATGTACTTGAGCGTCGCCATGAGGAGGTGGTGGAGACAAAAACTGAGCTAAAAAGCCAACAAGGCGACAAAGGCAAAAATCGGTTACTGTTGCTTTAAGGTGATATTAAAAAGAAGGAAGAAAAATATTTTGCACAAAAGTTGCATTAAATGAAGAAACAAAGTGCTGATATTAATTGATCTTATCAAGAATAATGAAGCATATGGAGCTTGGTGCATTATGCTCAGCTGCTGTTTAATCAAGGTTTCATTTAAATTTCACAGGGTTGGATGTATATAGTCACAGCAGCTACATGTATATACATGTATTAATATAGTGTATCTATCGGATGAATAATACATGATTGTGACGACCATGTTGATTGATTAAAAAGAAGAAGTTCCTGAAAACTGTGAATCCGAATTATTCGAGGATGTTATCCAAACCTTTGGATTCTGATCAAGACCAATTAAAAGGCTTCAATCACACCCTTTTTAATGAGCTTGCCTATAAGCTCCCTGTGATCACGCCGGCGTCTCACTGCCTTCTTTGTTTACTTTATGTCACTTTTTCCCTCAGTATATACAGTAACCCTTTGTGTGCTGCGTTCACCCTCAAACACCACTTAAGTGTAACACCAACATGGCAGCAGCGTGCGTTCACTGCTGCTTTGTCTGCAGTTACATGTCAAGTCGTTTCTGTCTGTGATTAATTAGCATCCAGTTTGTAACCCCCCTGAATTAGCGGCAGAGCACTTGGGCTAATGAGCTGACTGTGAACCTGGAGGTTACAGTAACCAGCACAACTCATTTGTCAAGTCCCGAGGACCAGTGGACTCACAGGCCTCAGATCAGCTGGACGGCCGGTTCACGTGTGAGATGATGCGAGAGAGATGTCAGGAGCCACTGATTGAACCACCTGTGATGTGTGCTCACCTTGATTTACTGGTAATTTTGTGGCTGTATTAATACTAAATGAAGTGTCCAAACATGGCAGCTGAAAGTCAGTTTAATGGATTCATTATAACAACACAAATGGGAAACACAACTTTAAGTCAAATAAAGGTTCAAACAACCAGTAAATAATGAACTAGGATCATTTGAACTATGTTCATTTTACCTGGATATTCTTGTAGTCTTATACATATATATGACAGATTGATTGTTAGATATTTAGTTCACAATACATTATGTTTTATATTTGTACAACCTCCCAGTAGACCACATACAATATTTGCACAGTTTTTGTGATCTTGCTGCTGCAGCACTGCAATTTCCCCACTGACAAATAAGAGACAAATAAAGGAAATCAAATTGAATCAAATTGAATTGAATTGAATTGAATATTTGCTTCATTTTGAACCCTTTAATTATCTATTCTCAGTCAGAACTGATAAAATCTGTCGTATCCATCACAATCAGGTGCAAAATCATTATATCATTTTTATGTCCGGTCGATCTGAGCAGACACCACAACAGATCATCATATATCAAACCAAAGCTTTAACTTATGAATGAGTGAAGTGTTTTTTCCCGCCACACACCAAAAAAGTTCCTCATCACACCACCTTTCTTCCTTGTCTACGGTAAAGTGAACAAGCATTAGTGTTCACCTCTTTGTTTTTTTTGTGGGTCTCCTCCTGCCCGACAATAATCACACAAAAATAACTTTGACCTTAAGGTTCCAAGTTTAGTCTTGAAAGGCTTGTTGAGATACAGCACTTTGTTGGAAAATTATGCAAATTTTCTTTGGTTTTCAGGTTTTTCTGACCCATCCATGTTTGCTTAATGTAAAAACAGTAACGGTTGGGAAAACAACACCACCACAAGCTCCTCCTCGATGAACCTGTCGCACGTTTGTTTGCTCAGTTGCTGTTTTTAAGGTCGAGAATGAACTTTGAACCTCAGATTTTCACGGATTTTTTGGACGACAGCACCTTGAAATGGAGAGAGGTCAGATGGAAAAGATCCAGTGATACTGACTGCACACAGCTCTGACACATGACGGTACCTGTGGCCAACATCTGGCACATCAGCCAAGAACACACAAAATCTAACTCTTCTTTTGGAAAGACACGACATCTCAACCTCATCTTGGACCAGTCTGCCCAGTGAACACACACCAAAATGGTATTAATCCTCCATCCACCTCCCAGTAAGACAACAAACAAGCCCACCCCCAAATGTCAAAGCAACAGAGTGACACTGAGATTAACTGATGCAATTCCTGAATTTGATGTTGGTGGTTGGTGTTGAATTGATAACAGTCACCATCTTGGATGCTGGTGTTTGAATATGTTGAATAGCTGATGGGTCTCAAACTAAAATCCAGTCCTCCCATAATGCACCATGCTCGACAGCATCAACAACAACAGGCCTCACGGCTGACTGCCGCCACGCCCTCAGTGAGGTCTGACCCACTTGGCCCGTCCCGGCCACACCGGTCTGGTCCAGAGCGGCCAGCTGCTGTTGCCGCGGGTGATGATGAAGATGTTGGCACAGGCATCGACTCAGGTGCCGTCTCCAAGGGAACCAGCGGGACTGTGACAATCTGATCATCCTCGCAGCGACTGACACCTGACTGCACCCCCAACCTGGAGCGGCTCACACCGTCAGCTGTCCTCAACAGGCTTGAATGACAGAGATGCAGGAGGCTCGTGAATGGCATGTGACCTGACGTGACTCGTTAGGAAAACCACCAAATGATAAATCATCAATATTTAAAATACAAAAAAAATGTGTGGGTTTTTTTGTTTTTTTTTCCACTGTGGGATGAAGATGTGTCACAAAGTTTTTCCAGGTCATAATAGAAATATATAAGCTGTTTAGCTCTTGGGTAGCTCAATCAAGTTAATTAGACTGCAATCAAGGCTTTATCATTATTTAACATTTTGCCTCTTTGATGTTGATGTTTTGGGTTCATTGCTCTGAGCAGAGCACACAGACACACACAGACACACACACACACAGACACACACTCCAAGCTCTTAGTATTTAGGTGATGTTGCCCCACAGGATCTGCTCGACACAGCTCATGTAAACACAATAAACTTTTTATTTGTTAATCTGGTTTTTTTTACATTTTATTGATTTTCTATTTGGAGCAAAGGTTAAAAAGGCTTTGCTGTCACGTGAGAGCCTAAAATATTTAAACATCAAATAAAAACAAAACCAGGTTTCAAAAATGTCAAAAGTTCAAATGTGCGGCCGCCCTCCCCTCCGGCGCTCGTTTGCCAACGTGTCCCCTTTGATTTGTCATTGGCCTGTGTGATGACTGGCCTGATTTTAATTGGACGAGGCATTCATCAGGGGCGCTCTCATTGGTTCGCCGGCCCAGTCAGCGCTCCCCTCCCTTTGACCACCTTACTTCCTGTCCCCCAGGACACCATTAGGCGCTGCCAGGTCCGAGCCTGTTCGTTAAAACTTGTCACGCTGCGCCGCTGTCACACATAACAACAGCAGCGCGAGGGAGAAAATGATTCAAAGCTCCCTCCTTAAAAACTGTAATGCTATATTTATAAGCCAGTATTTATAAACACATTTGCATATATCAAGATGAAAAAGTTGTTTGAATTGGGGGCAATTTGCATTTGGTGAAACATATGGCAGAGCCACGGAAGCCATGGGCCATGCCTTCATTACCCGATCTTCGTTTCATCAGCTCCTTGCTCCCCCACTGAGCCTCCCCACGGCGGAGCCTTCTGTCCCCGAGGTTTCAGTGACAGGGGACAATATGTCCCCAAGGTGAGGAGCAGGGGGAAAGCTGCACGCACACCGCTCCTCCAATGATTATTTAATCAGACTCTTCACTCTGGATCTGAAAGAGGAGAGAGGTACAAAGTGGCGCTTATTACCCATTTGTTCAGTGCAGAGAGAGAGAGCGAGAGAGAGAGAGAGGGAGAGAGAGGGTGAGAAAGGGAGAGAGAGAGAGAGAGGGAGAGCGAGGGAGAGAGGAGTGAGTGCTCGAAATGGCAGATCAGTTAACACAGCTGACGAGTGGCAAGAGAAAAGGTCCAGAGGAGAAGAAGAGGAGACATGAGAGGGGAAAAAAAAAAGAGGAAACAAGTGGAAAAGGAGAAGAAAAGAGGACAAACAATGAAAGTGGACAATTTTAGCCTCTTGTCTTAGATTAGAAATAATATGCTGTGGAAAGATTCCCACCTATTAATCATATGAACGACAGTGGAAAGTACATTCACTTTGTACAGCTCTGAGGAATTTGTACTTTTGGGTATTTCCATGTTTTCCTTATGCATTTGACAGCTTTACTTCAATATATATTTTAGATACAGATGTGATCAGATTAAAAATATTATGAAAGCTTATGAATTGATGCATAACAATGGATAAATTAGTTGAAATGATCTAAATTACATAATTAAAAGGATATTTCCACATGAACAAATCAATCATTTTATTCTGAAAGGGTGGGTTCTACATTATAAGCCCATTACTTTTAGTCGTATCAGACTATTTCAGTGTTGTTTCAGATCTCACAAGGAATCTGATACTTCCTCCACCACTGACGTGAAGCGAAGTTAACCCCCTCCCAAACCAAACAGAGCGACAAAGGAGCGGAAAACGGAATAAAAGAACAACAAAGTGGATGTGTGTTGAGGTCAGCTGTGGTTGGGTGGAGGTCCTGCAGGTGAGGGCTCAGCCTGGTCCGGCCTCTCTCTGCCTGGCTGCAGCTTGGCGTGTCACTCACACCAGCGCCACATTTGCATGTGCAAAAAAGCCCTGTGTTGAAGTAGC
>CM076653.1:9808286-9836209 GCA_038496675.1 Rachycentron canadum
CCCCCCCCCCCCCCCCCCGCTCCTTTCCTCACCTCCCCTTACTTCAGTGTGTGTGGTCGACCTGTTTGTGATTTGTTTAAGTGCTTATGAAAGCTCCTCATCCTCAGCCACAGACCTAATATTTTGTTTTGACATGTAATACCTGCTTTTTCCAGGCTCCTGGGTTATTTCCAGCAGATATCTCAGCGAAGGAAAGGGGGTTACAAAATGGCACACAGGTCACAGTTGTCTGTCACGGTTTCTGCCCTCAATGTTTGCCTTTCTATTTCCATACTCTGATTCCATTGGGACAGAGACGGATTTGGAGCCACATGGTTGTTTTTGAAGGTCACTCTGGGTATTTCAGGAGTACCTGTCCACAAACGTACACCTGGGAGCCTAAAGTTAGGCAAAACTTTGAGCCCTGGAAAGACGTCTGTTTTCAACCATTTCACATATTGTAAAGTCACAGGGTTTTGACAGGAGGAGGTTTTTCTGGGTAATTAAATTAAAGTAGGCATTTCTGAAGATGTATTTTTACCCGGCAACTTTTACAACCCTGTTTTCAACACTTTGGACAGAATAAGAAGAGAAAGAGAAGTCTGTGGCATTTTTTTATTTCTACACTGACTCTCTTTTAAATCATTATATACTGCAAGTCATCATGATATTTTACTAATGTGTTTCTGTCATTCTTCACTTTTGTCTTTTTTGTGTATTGTACTGACACCTGTTTATTTATTGCATTTTTATTTTGAATTTCCACTGAAATTGACTTTGCCCTTTGAACAGTGTAGTTGTAGTTTGAACACTCTCATGTTAATTTAAATGAGTTGTAAACAGGATATTACTTTACTGTTAAAAGTAATCGTAATAGTGGATATTTAAACATTTTAACAATATGTTTGCTAAGTTGTCCATTTCAACCAGTCATCCATTGCTTTTAGCCATTTTGTCTATTACCTTTAGTTATTTATTTTTATTACTTTTTATCAAACTACTTCAAACATCTATTTGTACTGTTTGTGCATTTTTAGGTTTAGCTGTTAATTCATGTGTTAATTCAACTGTTTATCCACTTGTAGCTAAATCTACTGTCAATCTGCTTTCAACTATATCAATGTGCTATTTCAACTGGTTTAGCTAACTAGTTTTAGCTAACAATTAATGCTGATTGTAATATTAGCCATTTTAGCTTTTTATAAACGTGCTACATCAATTGTTTATCTACATCCTTTAGCTAACAAATTCAACTTTTTTACTATTGTGAACTTTGAACTTTTTCTTCACTACTTTTACGAATTCTATAACTTGTTGTATTTGTATTTAGCCATTTCAGCTGTTTATTCATGTGTGATTTCAACTGTTTATCCACTTGTTTTAGATCACAAATTCCACTGTTTTTTAATGCGCTATTTCACCTTTCAATCGTACACATCTTTAGGTAACTAATTCTACTGTTTATTAAAGTGGGGTTTCAGCTGTTTAGCCACTGTTTTTAGCTAATGAATTTGTCTGTTTGTTTAATAGCCATTTCAACAATTTATCCACTAGTTTTAGTGAACAAATTTTATGTTTATCCATTTTAGCTGTTGCTATTTTAACTGTTTATCTATTACTTTTAGCAAACGACTTCAACTAGTTATCAATGTGGTATAATTTGTGTCCACTGCTTTTAGTGAATTCTTCTGTCTGTCTAAAAGCCTTTTTAGAAATGTGCTATTTCAATTGTTTACCCACTGATTTTTGCGAACAAATTTTACATTTACTTATTTATTCATTCACTTATAGTTAACTATGTCAAAACTCTAAACATGTGATGTTTTAACAAATGATTTTCTCTCCAACATCTTTGCATGTTAACTCTCAACTGATGGAGAGTCACTGCTGCTTTATACCTTTATAAAAGAAATTCTGCAATGAATAAAACTCTGAAAGTCAAGTGGCTGAACTCCTACTGTCATAGCACTTGATACAAACTTTGCATTGGGGAGTCACAGGGTTTTCACCTCAGCATAATGCCGGTTAATGCACTGGTCGCTCGTCTGCCTGGGCCCCCCGAAGAAACAGTAGCATGTAATCTCAGCTGAGCCCAGACGAAAACCACTCCTCGGCTATGTAAACAGTCGATTGAAAATACTAGTTTAATTAATTTCCCTTTATGATAATGATTTCATCTGGGCCAATAAATAGTCATTTTTGCTCTGCTTTTTCTCCCCTTAGTGTAACCCCAATATTATTTCTGCCGTTTAGTTGGAGCTAAAACGGGGGCAAACAGGATGAGCGCGTCATTAACGCCACACGTCGACATGCGGCAACTGGGGGAAAAGCATCCAGTCTGTTAATAAGTAATGACTGCCCAAGATCACAGGAACCTTACACTACAACAAAACAAGTTAAGCACAAGCTTTGATAATGACTGTTAATAATTCAATATGTGTAATTATCGCTTTACAGGAAAGCACAATGGTGGCGGCTTGCTGTAGGGATGGTGGTAGCAATTAAAGATGAGAAAGATCGGGGTCAGCGGATCAAGGGGAGGCAGCGCGGGGGGTTCTTGTCGAGTTGACAAATGCTGACCCTACAGGTGCCGTTACACGAGGAAAAGGCTGAAAATAAAGGTTTTATTTTTGTTCTCTCCTCCTTTCGATTGAACATGAAGCACATTTCTTGAATTCATGGGAAACCCTCCTGGTTGTGACATACATGGTTTTCCTTTACAGCATCTCCTGCTGCTGCCTGCCTGCCTGTCTGTCTGTGTGTGTGTGGCATCTGCAACCTACTACTTCCTCAAATTTGCTTCTCCATTGTCCCCTTGATTCGCACTAGCCAAATGTCGAGGTTGCACATTTGCAACTCAAAACTAGCCAGATCAATGGTAAACGTAATCACTCTATTTGTCATGCCCAGATTTGAATTTCACAATGAGTGTGAGGAGGAGAGGAGAAGGGAGGGAGCAAAAAAAAAAAAAAAACTGGAAAGATGTCTGACTTCTCTCAAAATCAATGTCTTTCAACAGCCCTCCGCTCCTCTTTGACGGGAAAGGGCATTCACACGCATTTGGCGGCCATTGTCGGCAGCAAAATGACTAATCATAACATCATTGATGTGTTTTAAAAAAAAAAAAAAAACGACTACAGATGACAGTACCATTGACAACCTTTGCTCCCATCCAGAGAGAAAGAGTTAATTTGATCATGATGACACCAGTCTCTTTCAAGCCCCTTTTCAGGCCAGCAGCAGCTGGGGCTGGAAGAGCAAGAGATGGGATGAATCCTCCGCAGAGGGAGGAGGTGGTGGTGGTGGTGGTGGTGGTGGGGGGGGGATAACAAGAAGAGTCGTTATTACGTCTCCATTTTGGGACTGAGAGGGGTTTCTGAATTGCCCTGGATTGCGATCCTGCGTTCGTTCATTCCTATATAGGCCCTCGGAGCGGCAAATGGGCCTTGGGCCAGTGTGAGGCGCTGGAGCTGGAACAAGAATAAGATCACAATTGCATTTAAAGCCCAGAGAGGGAAAGAGGGAAAAAAGGAGGAGAGACAGAAAGAGGGAGCCTATGAGCCCTAATTGCCAGATGGTGAATATTTTCGCTCCCTTTCAACGGCGCATTAATTGCAGGGCTGCCCGGGGGTTGAGACGTACTGATCAGTGTGGCAGAGGATCCTGACCCTGATTATCCCCCCTCAGACTCCCCTCACTGGAGAGACAGTGAGCAGTAGGGGTGGGGGTGAAGGGGGTCTGAGAAGGGAGAGGAGGGGAGGTAAGGGGTTTTGCAACAGTTACTCACCCAATCATTTGCCCATCGAGCCACCTGGGCCTCTGCACTTTTGGGTTTCAAGTTGGAGAAGGAGGTGATGGTGATCAGGCAGGGTGGAGGGTGTTGTGGGGACAAGAGAAAGGAACGCTTGAGGGCTGTGATGAGGACAGGTGATGTGGTGAGGGAAGGGGATGCCAGACCACCCTCCTGTCCTCATCTCTCCTCCCCGTCACCCACCTTTCCCTTGTGGTCCTCCTCCTCCTCCTCCTCCTCCTCCTCCTCCTCTCCCACCCCTCCCACCCCCTCAGCTCCTCGTTTACATATCTCCAAAAGATGTAATTGAATTAAATAAAGCTTTCCTTCGGGGCAGCTGCCACAGCTGCTGTTTGTGGCATGTCAAAAGGCCCGCCACTTTAAGAGCACTTACATATGCTCCAAATTAGCAGGTCAGATAGGCGGACGCACGATGACAGGGCCGAGGCTGCCAGCGCGACAAGGGGCCCACAGCTGTGAGCAATTCACTGGCAGAGTGGGGGCTCTTTCAGACCCCTGATTATGAAGGGCAGTGGTGCACGTGCTCATACACACACATTCACAGATGTGTAAGTGCACCCATGCACACACACACACACACACACACACACACACACACACACACACACACACACACACACCTATTCACAGATGTAGACACGGGGGTCACTGTGGTATTTAGGAAGCATTACTGTTTTATTAGGAGGGTGATGTGTAGGATGACCCCGAGGACTCCTTTAAAAACACTAATCAGTCAAAAAGGAAATAATGAAAAACAACAACAGAAACCTCAAATGAATTAACAAGCTAATAGGTTTCATTCAACTCTCCTGCATATATTATGTGTGTTTATACAGCATTTTACTTTGCATCGTGTTTACAACCAACAGTTCTCTTTCAATTGTAATTTTTAAAGGATTTTTAGGACAAACTAATGAAAATTAAATTGATTGCACCAATATCAACCCTTTCCAGCTAATTTTATTGTCACGGTTGTTGTTACACAGACACGTTTGTTGCTTTTTAGCCATGAAGATGAAATTCATGAGCTGAATACTTCATAGTTAGGATGGAGGTTAGATTGATGACTAATGGAGGTGATCGGCAAAACAGAATATTATGAAGCCAAAATATGAATAAAACAACCTCAGACTGAACCTCAGACAGTAACTGAAATACAAAAACAACTCATAAAATGTATAATATAAAATGCTGCCCATTTCAAGAGTGAGTTGGTTTTTTGTTGTGTGATGTGTCGTATGAGCCAAAGTGCAGTCCAACCTGTACGTACCTGTACACACCATTATAACTGTATTTCTATCAGAGTTTGTATATATATATAGTGTGCAATTTGTTTTGTTTATATATTAGTTCAGTCTGTTTTTCTTCTTTTATTCTGAAAATAGTTGGACTAATAAACTCTAAGCTCTTATTTTCTGTTTTTGGCGTTGAGATTTTGTGGCTTTGTAAACAGGTTCTGTTTTTGCTTTTCTTACCATTAACTTAAAAGCCCGAAATAAAGACCTGTCTATCAATCAATCCATCGATCAGTGTGGTCAGTAGCCATTTATGACATGCTACAGTCACTGTAAAGGCAGATCCAGTTCAGCATGTACTGTACACACTGAGTTCAGCCATTGTCATTCGTAACATCTGTGCTTTTCTTACTCTGCTAAGCCAAATTGCTGCGAAAAAAAAAAAAAGCCTATTGTCAGTTTTAATTTGAGGGTGTTTAAACAAATTCACACCACATCATCATTTCAGGACCTGTAGACACATGCAAGGGCACAGAAAGTAACTAGACTAGTTAAATTAAGTCAAGATATTTCATATTTCATCATTGCAATTTGATGCTCCACCTTCATTTCTCGCTTATTTTGAGGACACCATAGAAATGTAAAAATGTTCACCATTGTTTGGCCTTTAGGAGAGTGAACAACCTCAAAAACACCATAGTCAGTGTCTCTTTGCATAACTGACACGAGAAAAGGCTGCAAAAATAACAAAAAAAAAACAACAACAAGCCAATGTTTGTGCTGCAGCGACGTGTCTGTTTTGTTGAGGGTTCGGATGCGATGAGCAGAGGCCTCTTAAAATGATGTCAACACTTTACTTCAGTTAAGTATCCAGTGAGACACGCCTGTCATATCGTAATCAACCGTTGTGAACAATCATCTAATGACTTGTCACTCAAGGTCTGCTGGGCAATTATGATGCATTTGCATGGCAGCGAATGGTGTTTATGACAAATAATCCATGTCCTAATTGCTTGTCTGTTTTCCTTAAGACGTGTACTGCTGATAGGATGTGATTAGCTGGAGGGAGTAAAGAGTAAAGCAAAGTTGACTCGGATCACACGGGTTATGTTTACGTGTCTAACGTTCTGGGGACTTTTGTGGGAGACAGAATAATGATTCAGACATTATGGAAAAGGTTTCAGTGGCTTCCTGTTACAAAAAACTGATCTCAGCAAAGTATTGTTTTACGTCCACATAAACATCACAAAACAAAACAACTTCATCACGATGGTCAGGGGGAAAAAAATCGCCTCAACCAAAGTTCTGCTCGGCCCACGACGCTATAGATTTTTCCTCGATAACAAATTAAAATTTTAATCTGAACCTCAAGTATCTATTGTGAAAGTAAAGTGTTAATAAAATATATGTAATTTTTTAAGGAAATCATTTCTGGGTTGCTTCAAATTGAGAATATTTCTGTCACCTTCTGTTTGTGTATTGAAAAGGACAGTTGAGGGTTTGTCTTTGATTATTGCATCAAATTTCTATGATGGTGATAAATTATAACATATGTAACTAAGGAAACAGTCTATCAAACAGTTTGATGAATGTATTAAATTTATTTTTGGGCTTTTATCATCAGATAGGACAGTGTTGAGAGACACAGGAGATGGGACAGAGAGAAGGGGAATGACCATCAGGAAAGAGTCCATCCCAGCTGGGAATCGAACAGTGGACCCGCCTGCTCAGAGCATTTCCACCCAAATGCTATTGCACCTTAAACCCTCGGCTATCAGGTCTCCCTTTTCTTAAATATCTGTACAAATCAGGTTGAGGATTGATGCTCTCTGCCCTTTTAGTGACCTCCAGCTGTCTTGTTGCCGTGGTGATGGGCAACATCAGCAGCTCGATCTCTTATATTTAACATCATTAATCTCTTGTTAAGAGTTTGATGGTTTCGCCTGAACATGTCACAAGTCTAAGTCAGATGTTCGACAACACACGGATAAATATCTGAATGACAGCCATCAATCCACAGTTCACTCTGCCCTCAATTCATTTTGTCATGTATTTGTAGACTCGTCAATACGAGGGGCCGCCACCTATCAGACGTCAGCGTCGCTCTTCTTTGTTTGTTTTTGGGTTGTTTCCTGTTGTAGACTGATGGAGGAGGACTGAGACCCAGATTTTTAGGGAACCAGGGTGTGAAAGCCTTTGTTCTTGCCTGGGAAACGTGCCCAGTTTCATGGAGTGAACAAACTTTTACCACGTTATAAATAAAGTGCACCACAGAAGAGCACAAAGTGAACGGGATCGTAACTAATCCATGGTCCCTCTGCTGTGTCCTGTTCGATTACAGCAGTGTTTGACTTCATCTGCAGACTCCTGCAGGAACAAAGGTTGTCAAACATGTTTTGGAAGAAATAAATCCCTTTTGACTGTATGTCTGTGGACACCTGAACGCCGCGCACTCTCTGGTTCTGAATTTGAAGGTGTTATTGTTTCATGTTGTCCTGTGGCGGACAGAAAGGCTGTGACTCAGCTGTTTGCATGCAACACTGGAGAATAATGGATGTGAAGGCACACCAAACACGCCCTTTAAAAATGCATGAGCGCCCCCCAAAACCCTCTCTCTCCCTTTGCAGAATAGAGCTATCACTGGTGCCTGTTATCTCCCTGAACCCCCAGGTAGAAAATGGTAATGATACCACTTAACATCGCTGCACATATGGAGGGAAAATGGAAATGCCAACAGCACCTCAACTATAAAGCAAATCAAATTGAAATATTAATCCGCTGATTAATATAACATTATGAGAGCCCATTCTCTTTGTTGTTAAACAACAAAGGGTTGCAAAATAAGCAACTGCCTAAGAGGTAAGGGGTTTAAAAGAGTCCCACAGAGGTGCTAAAGCCCCTTTCAAACATCATTACTCTGCATAATGTATTCCCTTCCACAGTGCTGAGATTTGATATTGATGTTTACTCATTTATTTTTTAATTAACGTTCGTTGTTAATGAATTCTTTGATGAGAGGCATTTTGTAAATCATTATCCTTGGAAGAGGAAAAAAGGGATGCATCGCTCTTGCCCCTTATACTCGTGACAGAAGAAAAAATGCTAGGTGTAAGGGGAAAAAGTTGCAGATGAGAAGCGGGGTCATTGTTTAAAGTTTGTTTTTTGATGCGTTGATTTTTTTTTTACCCCCCCCCTCCCTCCTCCCTCCCATGTGTCGCCTCCCGTGTTGCTGTTTTTCTGATTGCATCTTCCATCTACGGGGATGAGCGTGCAGAGCCGACAGGGACTCTCGCAGGAGCTCTGTGTGCGAGAAGAGTCGGTGTGGATACTTAGCTAATTACAGGAATATAACTCAAGGCTTTCGCTCCAGTGGGGAGGAGGGGTGCAGTTTTATCCACGGAGCCCTTGGTGGAACTCTGTCCTTCCCCTCTTTAATATTGATCGCTGGGGATCTCTTGGAGGACACAAAGTAGGCCTCGGAGGCTGGGAAAGTTTGTTGGATCAACAGTTTACTCTTTCTCACAAATGTCAAAAAACACAATACTTTTCAGTTTGAGAGATCTTCATCTGTCTAACAGTGTGTATCACATCCAGTATGTCACTTATTGTCTTTATGCAATTAAAGTTTGAATGAGCTGAATCTGTAATAAATATCTTTCTTATAAAAACCAAAACCAACAATCAGTTGATCCAAAAAGAAATATCCACTGTGTTGCCAAAGCCTGAAAAAGCTGATCCATTGTTGTCTGAAAACAATTAGCTTTCTTTTGATTCAGTCCCGTGTACACAAAAGTACTAAATGTGTATTAATCTGCAATTTAAAAATAGTCCAGAATAAATTACTGTCCACTCCAAACTCATGCTACTACAGATTTTTAAAAAAGAAAACTTGGCCGCTCTTAGAATTAAAACTAAAGGTTTATATCTTCAAGAATGAATAGGTTTGGATGTTGGAGGTTGGATGTATTGAGACAGGCACATAGTGGTTTTGTTTTCCATGGGATAATTTGGAAAAAAAAAATAAAAAATTAAGAAAAATAAAGAAGGATCACTGGATTAATTAGGAGTAAACCTGTGAAACGAACATATTTTTTCTCTGGACCAATGTTTTGATGGTGTTTGATGGAACACACAGGGAGTTCTTATTATTATTATTCATTTTGGCTCATGTTTCTGTTCACCTGATGAATATAAGTCCAATAATCACTCTCTTTAAGCTCTATTTTTGGTCTTCACCAACTCGTGAGGCCAAAGACGCACTGGATGTGTCACATGGCGGCTGCAGAACATCTTGGTTTTAATTTTGCCGCCCATGTTAACAGGTTAGAGCTGACACATGTCTAGACTGTATCTGATATATGACAAAAAATATAAATATAAATCTACTTTCTAACCATTTTAGACATTTTAGAGACATTTTTTGTCAGCGATAAATTATAAATTCATTTAAAACAAAGAGAAATTGAACATTCAAGGCATCCTGCAGACTGTATGTGGAAAGAAAGAGCTGGCAATGGTGGCGATGCAGCTTTTTAATGTTTTTTTCCGCAGCAGATTAGCAACAGCAACCACGATGCACATGCAACGCATCTGAGGAAAACCTTTGCTAAATGCTCCACTATGTTAAACAAGCTTTGACAGCCCACTTTCACAATGTCGCATTATTTTGCCATTTGAAACGTTATAAAAATCCTGATTATTGCAGCTTTAATGGGGAACACATTCAACTTGTTTGTTAGACCTGCAGGATACACTGGGTGCATGTTCGTGAGAGGCAGTGAATATAAACATGACTGTTTGTTTTCAAGGAAACTCCACAGGGCACCTTTAAAGCGCAGAGAGGATAGAGGTCAGCAGGGAAATGCATCATTTAATAATCATTTTCCAATATTGACAAGAAGACGAGTATTGTTTGGGGACTGCCGGTCTGTGATACTGTAGGCTAGTCTCAGTGTGTGGTTTGGACCAGTTGGCCACAGATGAGTCTCAAGCCCCCAACCCATCTGGAGCCATCTTGGAGATGAAGCAAAAATCTGGAGCTTGTCCATCTCTTGGCAGGGCCAGTTTAGTCTCTACACTTACAAGGCTGTTCGTCTCTAATCCCACCAAAGAATTAATTGCTTAATTGGATCAATTAGACGTCCCAATAGGTCCCAAAGACGTTGCGGTAGGTGCGTCAAGAAATTTGGATTCAAATCTGAATCAACATCTGAGAGAACAGTGAGGTTGTTGTATCCAGGTTGTTGAGTGCTGAGAGCTATTTGCATCTTAATCTCATGATATTGAGACAATTCAAAACAAGTTTCAGCTCTTACTCAATATCTATTTGCTCATGTCACAGTCTCATTTCAATCATGCAGGCACTTTTTTCCGAGTTTGCGTCACTCGCAGACATTATGCAGTGCTTGTTTTTGGAGACAGAAGAACTATTTTCATGACTTATGGCATTTGCAGTATCTCAGAGATCGCACTGCTGTTTTTCTTCCTTCAAGCCAGTTTTAAATGGAGCCAAACTGCACAGCTTTAAAGGCACATTTATCAAAAAGCGAGTGCAAGTGCACTGCAGATGCTGCCACTTTTTCTTAAAAAAAAAAAAAAAAAAAAAAGAAAAGAGAAAAAAAAGAGGGGGGAAAAAAAGATTGCAAGTAGAATTATGGCTTTTCATCAGCCGATAAATTTCACTTGTGATTAATTGCAACACTCACTTTTGGGATCACTTCTACACAAAAGAGCATTTCTGCTTTGTAAAATTCATATAAAAGAAATGCAAATCAATGGTGTTCTTGGCACCAAACATATGCTGCCACAATGCCAACAAGCCTGCCCCTGACAACCCCAGCTGGGGGCTTGTAAGACTTGCTCTTGGCAAAAGACGTTTTTTCCACCCGCTTTGCAAATGATCACCAATTAATACGAACAGCATCCAATTCTAATTTTGCACCTGGTAAGATTGTGAGTATCTTGTAAAGCTCTTCTAAGCTATGGATCCAAATTACTGGATGTTTTTTTTTTTTTTTTTTTTCCTCCTCCCATTTTGGGATCACAGCAGAAATAAAAACACGATGGCAAAAGTCCACAACCCCTCAGTGAAAACCAAACAAAAATGACCATTAAGATAGAAAGGTGTTGTGCTTCAGGTGATGAAAAGGCAGTTTAGCTGAGGTGTGTTACCTTTTATCCTTATCAACAATAGAAATATCCCACAAAAGGAGTAAAATCTACCAATGTTTCATATTTGAAACATAAGAATTTATTTAGTTTTCTTGGATTCACACAACTTGTCGAAAAACTAGACTCACTAGTCTTTTCAATCTGAAAGTTTCAGAGGTGAAGAAAAGAGAAATTAGGGTTGTGTTTATCACTTGGTAAAACAGCAGCATCCATCCATGTGATGAATTCTACATATTTCCCAAAGAAATAAAACTATCACAATTCAAAGGCGTTTCACGTCACTAATTGCTCATCAGAGTTCTTAGCATCTCTCTCTCTCTTTCTCTCTCCATCTCTCACTCTGAAATTGATACTCGCCATACGACTTATGATGGATAGGAAGCTTTAATGAGCTCTTACAAGCAATTAAGTAATCAGGGAACCCTGCTGCTCAGTGCTGGAGCTAGCAAGAGCAGTGACAAACGGAGGCCCATCAGTACTGTAATCAGCACAGGACACAGTCACCGCTGCTCACCACTCTCTAACCAAGGGCAGCAATGGGCCGAGCAGCAGGCTTCCATCTCATGATATTGTTTTGTCTGCAAATATCTGTGAACTTTGTTGGAGTCTCTATATCTGACTTTTTTTCCCTGGAAAGTCGCCTTAAAACTTCACCCAATAAATAATGAAAAAAAAAAAGAAAAAGAAACAAAAACAGAAGTTCTCGTCGATTCTAGTAACAGATTGAACAGTATTGTATCCACATTGGACACATGGATCAGATCCACCAAACACATCAGATCCACATTGTTTTATACTGGAGGAGCAGTGATTGGCAACAAGTCATAGGTGTATCCCCAGGTAATCCTCATTTATGCTCATGAAGGCACAGAGACTTTTGGGGGAATGAAACAGGGACAGGAAACAAAAAAGAAAAAAAAGACAAGTACAGTAAACAGTACAGTAAATGTCAATTAAACAGTTCACAAACTTGTCACATCCATTCCTGCAATTTCACATTCAATGGAAAATGTTGATGAGTGTGAGTCTCCTGATCTCTCTCTGTTACGGCTAAAATCTCCTGTAGTATCAGCTGTAATTTGTTTGTAGCACCTTCACTTTCTTGAAATAAAGATTTGTCTCCAGCTGTAAAAAAAAACAAAAAAAACAAAAAAACAAAACATCAGACCAGTAGCTTGGTAAAATCTATAAAGCAAGTGTTTGAATAGAAAACACCACCTTCTACTGTTATGGAAACAGATGTGTTTCTAAAAATGGGAAGACGTGGCATAGTCATTGTTTTCTTATGGTGCAGTTCTCTGATGTCAGCGCTTTTGCAACATGCAAGATAATCTTGCGTTAAGCAATAATTTGTTCTATTAGGATAGAATTGCACATAATTACTGTAAAACATGTAAGATGATTTAACACTAAAAAAGATTACCACCCTACGCAATTACCCAACAGCTCTTAGCCTGTTTTAGCTTAGTGTTTTGGTTCCTGTGCAGTGGATAAACTGGTGTATCTGCCTGCAGAGACTATTCAGCTTTTCCAGTGTAGCAGTCAGCGTTAAGGCCAGGGTTCGGATTGGGGTAATGGGGAAGGGGAGGAAGGACATAATACATTTAAAGGAGCTATTTGTAAGTTTTGCTACAGCTACATAGCCAATGTTAGCATTAACAGCTGTATACTTGGCAGAGTAATTCAAGTCTAGAAGAGATGCTTGAAGTTCACGTTTCAACGGTTGGAGACTGAAATCAACCATCTTGTTTTGCCTCTATTTTTTTATTCCGCCGAAGTTAGCATGCTAACCAGCTAGCCGAAGTTAGCTGCCCTGACGAAACAGCTGCTCTTGTTTTGAAAACACAATTCAATGGCTGGAAAGTAAACAGCTGTTAATGCTAATATTAGCTACGTAGCAATAGAAAAATTTAGCTCCAAAAGGAAACTCAGTGTCACACATAGAATAATTTCAAAATAAATAAAATAATAAATAACTCAGTGTGGGCGATACTCTCACTGCCAATGCTAAAGCAGTATGCTAGCTAGCTAACTAGCTAACTGTGTTTCACTGTCACTTAAATTTTGCAAATAAATTGACATTAATCCAATGATTTGCTAGCTTTGGCTAACTAGCATCTCACACACCTGTTAGCAAACAGATGGCATTTCTACTGTTTAGGTTTTGCTGACTTTTAGCTGGTGTTTTCCAGGTCGACTCATTTTCATCATCTCATCTTTGTGTGACCAGGTTGGTGAGATGCTCCACGCACTTGCACTCACATAAGAGATAATTAAAGTTGAATTAAATTCACAGTCTCAGATCAGATTGTTACAGGACAGTTTGAGATGTGGTAAACAATTCATGTTGTGACAAGGAAAATGAAATCTAATTACAAGGTTTCGGCGTTCGCAGCTCACCGGCTCACTCACCTGGGGCGCCTGAGCCGGTGAGCTCCACTTTCTCAGTTCCACGTTCTCACCCACCCAGAGCATGTTGGGCGCCCCAGGGTGGCGTGACACCTCTCCCACACTCCCCTGAATAATTCTGCCCCGACCATACGTTTTCCATCTCATGCCGTTGTGGGGGCCTGAGACAACGTGTTTCACATTGAAAATCAAATATGTTGCTTATTAATAGGACGACTTTGGCGAACGCTACCTGGAGAAATGCCGGAGGGTGGAGCTAGGAGAGAGGGATGCCTACAGTACTGTGGTGTGCTTTCTCTCTCTTCTGTGCAAAGGGGAAAAACAGCTGAGGGTGCAGATTTTTCATTGCTAAACTGGCACAGTGGATGTAGTCGCTTGCACACACACACACACACACACTGTATGGAAATCAGAGAGCCAGGGCATGTTAGTTAGCCAGTGATACATGAAAAGCACAGAGCTTCGTGTGTTTACTGGGAAGCAAGAGAAAGAGAGAAAATGAAGGAGGGATGAAGGGACAAAGGACAGAAAAAAGTGGGCACAGAGATGATCCACAGTGTTGTACTTTTCTTAATTCAGGGCGTATCAATAAAAAAAACCAAAAAAACACCAACACACATGCAATGTCAGTCAAAACAACGCCTGATGTTTGGGTGGGAGTGCAACCATTAAAACAGTGCCAGTTATTTTCATTAGCAACCATCTGCTTCACAATATTCCTCCTTGTTCAAACATGGGCTTCATGAAACTGACTGAAAGCGGCTGTTTTAAAACACTACACGGCCGCCGACGTCTGCGAGCCTCTCGCAGGCTGAACGGAGAGCGAGCTTCGCCACGCCATGCCGCTAACTTGGCGTCATTTCCTCAGATTCCGTACAGATTGCACCAGCTAATTATGATCTAATAACTGGCAGACTGTCTGTTTCAATATTATTACAGGAAGAGTAGGTTAAATGAATAGCTCATCATCTGCCCCCTGTATCAGTCATGTTGTTTTAATGATCATAATTCCACCATTAAATCTTAATAATATGTCAAGATCATAAGGGAGACATGTCAATTTGGGGCTTCAATGAGAATTAAACCAAGGATTGCTGAAGTTTTTTTTTTTTTTTTTCCTGGGAAGGCTTGATTTTGTTAGCTGTGTCCTCACACACACACACACACACACACACACAAACACACAGCAGCAGCAGAACAGACACAGAGCTGTTTCTGAGTCAATGTGATATTCGAGAAATTAATTTCTAATCCCTGATTGATGCACTGATGTTGAACAGGAAAGGAGCTGAGGTAAATGTTTTCTAGCTTTGCTATTCCAGAGAAGCAAATATGTTGTTATGTGTTTAGTTATGAGGTTGATTTTATTTTATGTTCTTAAAGCTAATTAAAACATTTTTTTCAGTCTCCCAATAAAGCCTCACTTCAAGATCCATTTAGTAGCTGTTTTTAAGCTTCAAATCTCAACTGACCTCAAAATGTACTTCTTCACGGTAATTTAATACATGTTCATGTCCTTCTCATCCACAAAGACATAAAAGTTGAGTTAAAGTTTATTGTTGAATATGGAAACAGACAAATTCTCATTTCAGTTCGTTTAGTTGTTTTTGTAATTGAACCCAATACTTTGGGAATCAGATTGCTTTGCTGCAAGTTGAGTTTTTTGAATAGGTTTTTGTTGTTTTTGTAGTTTGTTTACAGCCTAACTTTAGCGTTTTATATCTGACGTCTGTATTTAGGCTCCAAAAATCATAAACGTGGTGTTTATTTCTGAAGGTTATCTTAAGTATCACAAGCTCTGTTTGTCATAGAGCTTATTTTCTTTAATAATACAAAAATCAATGGAAAAATCCCATTGGTTTTTTGATAAAGGAACCAGGGTGATGCTAACTTTTGGGTTAACCAAAAATACATCACCAGGACTCTATTGAAATACCCTTATGTTGTCTTTTAACCAAAATTTAAAATATTTCTTTCAGCAAAAAATCAAAAGGGTTACCTTAAAATAAAAAAGCCAACATCTGAAGAAAAACATCCTGTTATGTCAAGACTAAAATGGTGGTGGGCTTGAGGACCATTTCTTGGAAGACTCTTTGGATGCTCTGCTGGAGTCTCAATTACAGTGCATTAAACTTTGAAAGGCCTCCAAGGACCCGGAGTACAGGCACTTTTTGGATGGACTTCTAGAGTCTTTAAAAAAATGAAAAAAAAAAAAACATTGCTTTGAGGTACAAACCTGTATTCTAATCACTCTTCCCTCAAGGTTTTTTATTTGTGAGGTAGAGACAGTCACTGCACACAGCTCCCAGCTAAGAATAGCTGCAAGGAGAAGGGAGAAAGCAGCAAAGTGAGGAAAGTGAGGCAACACGAAAGAGAGAAGAGAGGGGAGAAAAAAAAAAAAAAAAAAGGAGGAAGTGGGCGACAGAGAAAAAATAACTCAGGAGGGAGTGTGAATGAGACAATGGCTCTGTCAGGGAGTCAAACGAAGTAAACATCATCAGTGCGATCCGGCGGTGACTCGGTCTGGCTCGGGACTAAACACGACACTGGAACGATCAATCTAAATCAGTCAAGTGTCTGAGAGGGTGGAGTACGTGTGTGTGGACAGGGGTGGGTGGCATTGAAGTGGTGACGGGGTGTACCCTGCCCCGAGGTCACTGCTGTGGTCAGACGGGGTGGAAATACATGTATATATCTGTGTCCGTGTGAATGCGTCTATTGAAAGATAGCATGCTGCAGACTTAATAGGAGAGCATTGTGTGTATCAGGAAAGGGGCAGACACAGTCAACGAATCTATTGTGGGGCAACAGTCTGTATACAGGGTGCACAGGGTTTGTATTCTGTGGTTGTGGTATATTGAGCATTAGCTGATGGGGAGAGGAAGCTCACACAGGAAGTTCCCTCATTGTCAAAGACGTCAGTCCATTATCAGTGTCATGTGTCTGCATCCAGCTCAGTATCCCTAAGAATTATGTCCATATTGGATGATTGACCACCTCGCAATTTATGTCTACTGTCAACGCTTAGCGCCGGTGCAGGACAGAGTGCGTTCTTTATGTATCGAGGCAAAGAGTAAGGGTGTTGAGGTTGGCAGAAGTTTCCCTAACCTTCACAAAGTGCTAATTCTAACCCAAACATGATCTTAATGAAGTTGTTTTTTCCCCCCAAAACTGTACCAAACCCCAACCATAGGGCTACCAGATATTCTCCCTAGCTCACAATAACCCCTATCTTTAGTAAGTAGTGCTACCCCTGGTCGCTACAGTGACTCGGTATCGGAAAGTGACAAGGTGGTTAGCATGCTAATTTCAATGCAAGAACAGATGTGGTAGAAATATGAGCAAAACAAACAGATTCAACCAATGAGGACAGATTGGTGGGGAAAGGAATAAAGTTCGATCAACTGCACTTACATTGGCTATGTAGCAATAACCAACCTTACAAATAGCTCCTTCAATTCTAATGCTTCCTTCTTCCTGCTTCTCCCGTTACCTCAAAACTAACCATAGATAAGATCATAGATAAACTGGAAAAGCTGAACCCCAGTTTTAATTACAAAACAGAGATACAATGCTTTGTTCCCAGGATGTATTGTATTGACTCTGCTAAGTGCTAAGTAGAAACTAGACTTTATACTAAATTTAAACAGCATTTGTTCCCCATATTTGAATTTTCTGCCTTGGTTTTAGTCATCATATTCAGTTCTTTAAATATCTATCCATCTTTGTTTCTATCAGACCATAAGCTACCAAACAACCTGCTGTTGAAGTGGACACCTAAAATAGAGCGCTGGCAAAGATAACAATGTTGTTTCACATGCTCTAATGCCAGTTGATCAATAGTAATTACCTACCTGTGGACCTGACGAGTGGAGCCCCATAGGCCCCTGGGGGTTTCACTATAGACAGCTCACAATCCAGTCCCAGGTAACTCCATAGGACAGACCTTTTAATTGCTTTGTTCACTGTGAGTAATTGAGGATTGGAGCATGTTTGCCACGAGGAGTGTGACTTCACTTGGCCTCCGTCTAATTAATCCCGTCACACAAGCCTTCTGCCTTTAATTTTCACTTTGCGCGCGGCATCGTGAGGTGTGAATACAACTGGAAATATAGGTTGGTAACTGTATACGCCGTGCTGAGCCAGATGCACTACAAACGCAGCCATATGGATCGACAGAGAAGTGTTTCTGTGTGTGTTTTTTTTTTTTTTTTTCCCTCAGTGTGGAGGAACATATTGCCAGACATTCGTTGCATCTTTTTAGCACAGCAACTGTCCCACTGCTGTGATTTGATCTCATTCCTCGCTAGGCCCCAAACCAGATACATGGAACTGTATCAATATGGTTTCATTAGCATACTGATTAATCAGTTGGTTAATTAGACAAATTTCCTATAGGCTGATTATGCTTCCCGGGCCTCGTGGTGTGAAGACATATAGAGTTCATCAGTAATTTAATTATTCTGACTGTCAAACGAGGCAAGGTAAGATTTTTCTTGTATAGCACTGTTCAAACACAAAGGCAGTGCTTGAGATAAAGCATAAAATATATCAAAACAACATTTCAAGAGAAAGAAAGGGACGTTGTGCAAAACCCAAAGACAGACAAACAGCAAAGATCCAGTGGTCCTGTTAGTCAGTGTTGTGGCGGTTGAATGAGAGCGTCCTGACCAGAAGAAATTTAATTAGTCTTTAGTTCAAAAACACAAAATGATGTAAAGTTGTTCCTTTAAAACCACAATATTTTGTTATGACAATGCTCCTTCATCTTCAATTCAGTTTCTAAGTGAATTTGGAAAAACCCAAAGTATTTGTGATCCAGGGGGATCCAGTAGCAGTGAGGGGTTCCTTGGCTGTTACTGCACATCCTTCACTTTTTATTTGAATGAATGGCCTCTAGTGTCTGTTAATCTGAAGGAAGTTGTGTACACGGTGTTGGGGAGGAGGTCAGGGTGGACAGTGGGGTAACAACAGAGACTACTGTTTGCATCCAGTTTCCTGGCAACACACAATACTGGACTGATTAATCCAGGACCTTCCCATAACCCTGAACAAGTAGTTTTTGGTTGTATCACAAAATGCTTGTAGGTATAACTATAATAAATTGTTTGGTTGAACATGTGAAATGTTTGATAAAAGACTGACGCATTAATTGAAACATTAGGAAACATTTCTGAAATGGGACAAACATAGTTCATCAGTGAAACCTGCGTCATTCAGGAGCTTCATCTGTCTGTTTTCAGATGTTCGCTGTTGCGACGCACAAATGACTCAGCATAAAGCCAAAATTACAACTACACATCATCCAGTTACAAACGTTTTTGTCAGTCTGTTTGTATAACACAAGCTGCTACTACAGAATTCATAAATGCATCACAACAGCAGGGTCAGTGAATGCTAATGAGGATTGGAGCATGTTATACGCTATAGGCCGTATGATTGAGTGATGAGTTTACTCAATTGGTCAACCCGCTAAATGTTTTCCCCTTAGTTACTCTTACAAAAAAGCACTAAACAACAAATTGACTGTACCAGACAATGCCATAAAATTAGGATTTTAGGATTTAGGAAATTGCACTGAGATCAGCTTTATAGTGAAGTGTGTGTTAAAATACTCCATTGAGTAGGAGAGAGGTAAACAAAAGGTTGTTCATAGTTCAAGTTGGTTTTTAGAGAATTATACCTTTTAAGTAATAAAAGTACTAGAACTTCAAAATCTTAGCATGTTGTTGAAAACAAAACAATCCAGATAAATGCACTTTTCTTTTACCACTAAAGCTTTCAAGAAGAGAAGCTCTGCAGCAGTGAGGATGCAGTCAACAAGGGGAAATACTTTATGTCCCTATGGGTCATGAGAAAAAAAAAATGATCAGGGTCATATTATGGAACTAGTGAAACACAAGCAGGGGAACAAAAGCAAAACTAAAATCACATAAACAAGCTTCTGTGCAGGTAACCCAGTCCATAACCTGTGACCTCCTCCCCGTGCTCTTGGCCTCTGTTTGTCCTGTGACCCACCCTTGCAGCAGAGGGGTGGAGTGAGCGGGTGCCGCCGTCAGGGTGCGATGGGTGCCGGCTCTGGCACCGCCAGGCTTGGGTGGCCGTGCAACAGTATCTGCAGGCTGCCATCCTTCTGTTCGCAGAGCATCTGAAGAAACCAAACTGCACTGTTGCTCACACTCCCCGATCCCGTTGTTGTCATTGGCCGGCAGCCACCAATAGTGAGCCAACTGAGTTAACAGACACTTCCGCTCAGCACATAAGAAACCATCTGTTTTAAAAGCTAGAAAGAAATAAATAAAGAGCCCTCTCTCCCTCTCTCTTGTGCTTCCTCTCTCCCCACTTTCTCTTCTTCTACAGTATGCACAGCTTTGTGACTTTTATCACCTCAGTTTCCACCATTTCCAAACTCCAGCTTGCTTCAAAAATGACTGCTGTGACTACATTAAATCTTTAATGCCCTGTCCTGGCCCTCCAAATTGAGCCAGAATGAGACACTTACCAATTTCTTATTTGAGAACAATTTTTTATTCCATCTGTTCTTCTGGTAAATAACTAAATTGTCTACTTTTTTTCTTTTTTGCCATGGTTGCTGGCTCATGACGTCTCATCAAATGTGGCATTGCTGCAGTTATCACACCACAGAATATTTTCTAATTCACTGGACATTAACAAGGTCAGAATCATATTGAAGCCTGATGTTTGTAACATCTTGAAAATCACGGTTGTGCACCCGTCTTGGCTGCTCCGAGCTCCTCAGACGTGCCAGCTTGTAGCTAAATAAATATTGGCTGAGGGGCATTTGAAAAAACATATTGTCCTGGCTCAGCACTTGGTCCCCCTGCCCTCTGTTGCCAAAACAAGACGACAGGGGTCCAGAGCAGAATCTCTTCTCACATGAGCGGTTTTCGTAATGGTCAGCTCGCTGCCGTGGGCCCTGCTCCTGCAGCCTTTGTGTCTGCGCTCACAGGTCCTCGAGTGTGCTGTATTTACTTGGCTCTTGGCGGCGCGGCTTTGCGGAGGGGATCCTGGAAGCGTGCCACTTGCGCTATCACACTACGCCTTTGTTTCTCTTGTGGCTTACGTGAAGAAGGGTGTGCTTGTCCTGTGTGTTTTGCAGGTTTTGTGATAGCCAGAGATATCTTTGTCACTCCTATTTATGACATGTGTTTTGAGATAGAGCCTTAAATATAACTGTTTACCAGCAGGGTTTGTTTTCCTAGTCTTCAAATGCCTATGAAGTGCTTCTGTGTTGTGACAATTGTTTACATATTTTAGTCCTAACGGCACAATTTAAGGTTAAGAAACGATGCCTTCAGGGCCCTTAGCTCATGCAGTGTCATGGAGTGAAACAGTACTTAAACTGTATTTGTGGTAATGTTTACCATCTTTGTTTGACCCTTGAAATCCTCTCTAATCTCCTCTGCAAACGCACAAGTCTTAAATAGAAAGAGCCTGACTGAATACTTGCACGCACACATTTCATTTTCGCTCCTTCTCCCCAGCCTCCCCTCACATTAGTCATCACAGCTCAACTTGTGCGGTGGAAACAGAATAACTTTAAGAAAAATATTACTAAAACATAACCGCCCGCATTCAGTTTAATTGGCGAATACCCCATGAATTCCTCTCTCTCCAAGAAATTAAGGTGTATCGTAACAAGTGCATTATTTAGTAGATTTGACATGGCTGCCACATATTCACAGAGAAAGAATTAATACGCCCGTGGAAACGAAAGCAAGGAGAAGAACTCTACTGAAAATAATTAATCAGAGCCTATTTCTAGTCCTCCTCTTAAGCCTATTTAAAGGGCATTAGGTATTATGAATGTGAGGTGGTCTAAATTTACCCCTGTAATATCTATCTTCATCTGACTACATTAGTATACTTTTCCAGACTCTGCAGGCTCCTCACTTGCTATTTAAGTCCCATTGCATGACTCCGAGATCCAGACTCGTCTGCCTTTCTTTTCTTTTCCTTTTCTTTATTTGTGTGTGTCTGTATTTCACACACAGATATTTTTCTTCCCACCAAGATTAATTTCTCCAGAAGGTTTGCATCAGCTGCGATCAGATTTACACACCTGAAAAGATAAACGTGCCACAAGTATTTGCTAAACGGGTGAAAGCCGCCACCGTGAGTGACTTCAGGAAATGAATTATGTATATGCTAAAGAGAACTCATTTGGGAATTAAGGAGGATAAGTAGCAGTCCATTTTGTGCCTGTTAGGGGCCCTCTCGGAGCTACAGTGGCTACATTAGGGAGAGCTAATGGGGCCCTGGGAGGAGGGTGAGGGTGGGGTGGAGAGGTGGAAGTGGGGGATGGGGGGGATTGAGGGGCTAAGAGGGAGGTTGGGCCCTTTGCCGCCCAAGGTCTCCGGGCCCCAGTGACAGATGGTTAGCCACCTCGCTGGGTGGCTGTGGCTACAAGGTCTGTCGTGAGGCTGATCCACAGCGTTGACAGCGCCGCGGAGATCAAACGACATTGTGGAAGGTGAAGAGACGGGTGGCGTGCCAGGGTCAGAGCTGGAGAGACGGGGTTAAGGCGCCACCAATTTAGGAGTTTGGGAGGAAGTTGCCAATATTGATATTTATAGACCAAACTGGATCATAGCTGTTGTTTTTCCTGAAAAATTAAATAATAACTTACTTAATAACAACTTTTAAAAAAAAAAAAAAAAAGCACAGAAAAGCCTCTACAACAGAATGTAGAGCATCATGGGAAACTGAAGTCCAGAGTTAATATATTTTGAGGCTTTTGCACCTGAAACTTGACGCCCATACAACTGAATTTCTTTTTCAGTGAGATTCTCTTCCACAGAATAAATGTGGGTCAATCTGAAAGATCTGCTAACGTTAGAAGATTTGTTCAAACGTTTTAGTGTCCAGTCATGATCTAAATGTGTGAGAAGACTTTACACAATAAACATTAAGAGCAAATAATGACGAGTCTTTTGTATTTTTGAGAAGGAAATCAGGATTTTCTTTTCAAAGTATAGGCTTGTAGCAGCCGTTTGCATAGAATCTGACCCAAATTTTCAACTGCCCTCACTTAAAGAAAACTATTTCAAATCACATCCTCATAAACATCGAGGCTGAGAAAGATATACTTATCTCTAAGATATAAGTGTTGCTCAAATGCCAATTAAATTTCATCAGCAAACATGGGATCAATTGCTTTAGCCTTAGCTAGCACCTACATGTATGTACAACATAAGTCGAGTCAGTCTGTCATGAGGTTTTGTTAAATCCCATTTTACGAATGAGGGTCCATGTTGTTTTACCAATACAGTCTTTTCTACTTTTGTCACCTGTGATATTGAGTCTTTAATGGTCTTTATAAGGAGTTGATTAAGTGTATGTACATTTATGAGGAAAGCTTGGCCTGTTAAAGATGGTCTTTGTTGGATTGTTTTCTCCATTGCAGTGCAGCTCATACACTGGACTCACTGCACTACAGGGTTACATCTCATCGCTCAACTGATGTAGCAACATTTTGACAAGCCAGAGACATAAAAGTGTTTTTTACGAGTGTCTGTGAAACTAAAGACTTGATAAATCCCCATTCAAAACGAGCTCGGCATCTATTCCCCACCACCACTGCCCCGTGGGTACAAGAGACCGGGGCCCGTTAGGCGATTAGCCCGTCTTACATTCCCAGTGATCGGATTAGACGATTCCCACAGTCTAGTCTGAAGCTACTCCCGACCCGCAGCTCCGGAGAGCATCTCAATATCCAATTTCACAGCTTTCTAAACCTGGATCACAGAGGCTATTTATTACTGTCACAGGCTTTTGTGTTGGGGGGTGGGGTTCAGCTTTTGTGTTTCATCTGCTCCGGAGCAGGAATATGATCAACAAGAGAGTTAAAAGTGTAATGAGTGGGGAACCAGTGGCGTTGCCCGAAACCTCCTCAAAAAAAAGGGGAGCAGCTCTGTTCAATTAGACCACGAGGACGCTGCAGTCAGCAGCTTCTTTGAGACCTTTGATCCGCTCGGGATGGACTGCCAGAAAACAATTATGACCCTGGCTGGGTCCTACAGCACACGGCAGCGCGCTCTGTAATTGACGAGAGAGAAATGAAAAACAAAAATGAAAACAGGGGTTTGGGAATCAGAACTTCTGAAGAAAATGGGGATGTTTCAGGACCTTTTTGATTACAGCTGAGAATTGTGTTCAGGAGTACAGTAAAATAGAGTTCACTCAATGATTTTGGACAGATGTAGGCTTAGTGTTGGTTGGCTGGCCAAAATACAGCCTCCAAGATAATAAAACCATTTATAAGGCCGTCTTAAACTGGACCAGCAGCTGTAATAGGGGCCTCCATTATAGAGGCTTTATAATTTCCCTGCTTTTTCCTCTTAGAGCCTCTGTTGTTCCTCTGAATTACCCCTGAATGATTTATGCTCACTGGTCTGGCCACTGATAGACCCTGGCAACACAGATAGAAACACACTTAGTGCTTTTTGGTGTGTAAACACACTGTATTAAAAGCCAACTTGTTTCAAACAGCCAAACACATTTGCTGCGGCGGGGGCCCGCTCTGTGTCATTTCGCTCGTCAAACACCGCAGTGTCACAGCCAATCAGGGGACTCCACGGGCAACACAAGCCATTTAACCTGAGCAAACACTGAGTGTCACGAAGCCCGAGGATGACTTAAGAGCCTGAGCAAACACTGCCGAGAGCCATCGGGCACGAATCAAGGCGGCCCGGCTGAGGACAAGTCACTCTCGTAATGGGTTTGTGATGACTCAAGATCGAGCGGCCATCTGTTTGTTACAGTGGGGGAGGACCACAATTCACAGTTCAGATACACAGAATATTAGCCGGTAGTGCAGCAGAGGAGGGGAGGATTTGGCCAGTGGCACAGGATGTAAAGCATATGTCCATAAATGGTAAATATGTTGATGGCTGAGGCCCCGATTCCCTGAGCCGGGGCCAGATAACAGGATTTGCATGGTGATTTTCAGCCTCAGTGACATGAGGCCTCAGAAAGGTGTAAGACAAGTAATCCTGCGAGTGACCTTAAGACTCTTCACTGTGCACAGGTGTAAAAATACTGCAGGGCTTGTTGCCCCAGCAGCAGCAGCAGCACTGACCTGAGGAGCTCACCATGTATTTAAAACACCAGCGGGCATTTGCATGGGATTTCAATGATGTGAGTTTGAATGAACCACAGTCGTTTGTGTCCGGTCTGTAACCGTGAAGTTCATTTGAACAGCAAAAGTCAAACCACAAGCAGCAACTGGTCCTGCTCCCATAGGACTTTATAAAGTCTATCAATGTAATGGACTGACAAATACAACATTGAGCTCTGAAATGCAGATGAATTTAAGTATGAAGGAGCCACAGATCATATTTATTTCTCTAATGTGCTCTGTGATTCATGTAAGTTACTTTTCCTGTCTGCTAGAACGTCTGTAAAATGTTGTAATGATTGGGAGTTTTCATATGTTATTCACTTCATATTTTCATTAATATCATTTAGGTCTAACTGCTGCTGCACTGGAGGTGAAATCCAAACCATATGGCTGCCGTAAAAGTGTCTATTATCATCAATCTGCAAAATATCCACGAAAAGTTACATCTAAATTCCCAAAAATACAGTTGACCTGGGCAAAATTTCCCCAGACAGTAGCTCCAGTCACAGTTGAGAGGAAACTGTGCATCAAGGATGTGATTTTAAAAGTTATAATACCATTTGTAAGGGCTTCTTTGAGCAAACTAGGCTGCCTATAACATAATGCATTCGAGTATATCAGAGTAATGTTGTATGTGTAAAGTGAACAGACAGGTGATTACTCCAGATTACTGTCATTTTAAAAGGGGAAAACCCAAATGAGAAGTGCCATCCATCACATTAAAAGCCTTACTGCTGTTCTTGGCTTTGTATATGTCGGATTAGAGGTTGTTAGATATCCTCAGGGAAGCAATCAGGTGTTTAAAGTTAACGGCAATTCCCTGCTCTACAGACAATCAATAAAAAAATCCAAGAGTGGGGACTGTAATAGGGTTGGCTTGTAACCTGCGCTGACAAATTAAGGCAAGTAGCGTTTTTTCATTACTTACACATCCGTTTTCATTTTTCCCATCAGTGGAACCAATTAAACAATGCTTCCTTAAATTAGTCATTGATTTTTTTTTTTTTTTTAGCAATAGTGACACTTTACAGAAGGAAATAATAACTTTAAGGGAGTGTTACCATGTGTTTTTTTTTTTTTTTTCATTACTGCCAGTCTTGTGAGAGCAACAGAAACAAAAGGACAGAAACAATTCACCTACATGAAAAAGTGGTGTCTTAAATTAGCCATTGATTTCTCCTTAGGTGTCACTTTGGTTAAATGCTTTGTGGTTGGGAGTTTTCTCTCCAACCTGGAAATTGACAAGAGTCCATAATCTATTAGTCTTTACACCCACTGACACACACACATTTGCTTTGTTTTGTTTGTTTTTTTTTAACATTTATGACCTAAAACCATTTTTTTTTCTGCCAAGAAAGACGTGATAAATGGTGAGTTTGAATATGAAAAAACTGCATTTTCTGTCACATGTAAGCAATAGATAACACCGGCCTACAGAGGAAATACTACAGCTCTTAGCGACTATACTTTTACGTGGCGATTGATTACGTAAAACGTTTAAAAAGTGGTGACAACTTGGCTGTTTCATTAGACTTCCTGCTACTGCTGATCCCAACCCAGACATGTGTCGTGGTCCTGGGGAACAAAACTCAGACAGACCAGATTATTTTTTAATCCTTAGACCAAAAAAAAAAATCTATTAAAAAATGTTAAAATAAATAAGAATTAAAAAAAAAACAAGAAACATGGCCATAGCTGCCACTTATTTTCTTTCTTTTTTTATCTCGAGACTAGAAAATACACTTACACTTTACCTGATTATATTGGAACTATTTTTTTAATCACATTATAAAACTCAATATTTCTTATACCTTTTTTTTATTATTATTTTTATACCAAAAGGCAAATGTATCATATCAACATTTTTAAGCAAAATATAAACCTCATGTTCACCTGGAACTCAAAAAAGAAAAAAAAAAAAAAAGAAAAAGAAAAATTTGTTTTTTTATGTTTGATTTTTTTAAATCCTTTTATTAATGTCTGAACCAATGAAATCACTTGTCTTTTTTATTTGGCGAATGCAAACTTCATCCTGAATGTGTTGATTGCTGTTTCCATTTTGACTGTACATACACGTTCACCAAGTTATTCATTTAAAAACCGAACACCTGAATGACAAAATGAGTGGCTTTTGATGCATTTCAGAATACAAAGGAAACTGCTGTTTACAGCTAATGAGTTATTTTACAGCGGCGCTGCGGCTGCACTGACTCTCTCCCCCACACAGGCCGTTCACACGTGATGCAAGGAAAAGAAAAAGAAAAAAAAGAGGATATTTTCCATCCACACACAGTTCAGTACAATTCGATCCGCATCCCATCCACCCCGTCGCGTGCCTGCGTCTTGTCGCTATCGTCGCCAACCCACGAGGTTTTCAGTCGTGGAGAGAAAGATCCGGTGGAGTTTACAACAAAAAACACCTACATGAGATCTACAGTTTGATTGGAGGAGGGGCAGAGATCATTGACAGATAGAGGCGCCGTGTTCAAACTGGTGGCGAGGCAGTTCTCACTGATGGTAGCTAAATGTCTCTTTTATTATCACATTACTTTTTCAAGTCTATAATCATGTTACTTCACCATAAAAGTATCGTTACAATATGTCGCCAGTATTCATTTAAATGAGCATAAAAGTACAGGATGGCAAACTAAAGGACAACAACAGCGATCGTCCTTCCGTTCGCTGAGGACGAGACTGTTTCTTCTGCAGGAAAACAAAGTCTTTGAGATTCAGTCCCTCGGGTGACCACGAATTAGCCATCGAGTCTCGTCTCAACAGGGAGCCACATGCTCAAAATCATAATAGTATTTATATATATATAAAAAAAAGACAAACAGAATGATTCCCACATTAATGTACAAACATAAACAACGGTAAAAAGCCAACCACATAGCTGCATCCCTGTCCATAAAGTGCACTCTCCATCGTGCTGTGTGCGGCTTGGACGTCAGAAAGAACAAGAGCAAAAATAAAAAAAAATAAAAATTAAAAAAAGAGGATGTGAGTGTTTATGTTGGGGGGCGACTCCACTGCATGTGTGTGTTCAGTCTTATTCCTGGAGCGACTGTGAATTAGAGGACATGATGTCTCAGGTGTACGGAGGAGGGGGGATGAGGGGAAGGGGGAGAGCCATGTTTGAGGGTGGGTGTCTGTGTGGTTGTTGGAGGTGGGTCTG
>CM076653.1:9836579-9883505 GCA_038496675.1 Rachycentron canadum
GGGGGGGGGGGGGGGGGGGGGGGGGGGGGGTGGGGGTGGGGGGGGCAGACGTTAATAAACATAGCCCTCGCTGTAGGGGTGCGGCTGGCAGTAGGGCCCCTCCTGTACGTAGGCCATGTTTTCGTCAAAGTGCGACAGCGGCACCGTGTCCTCCTCGTTGATCTGCCGCTCCATGTCCGTCTTCAGCACCGGCCGCTGATTGTCAGGAAACGCCATGGAGAACAAGGCCTCGGGGTCGCACACAAACTTGTAGACGTATCTCTCTCCAGCCACCTGGATGCAGACGGAGGAAGAGGCGGAGAAAGGCGAGATCATGAGAGAGCAGCATTTAAAATGATTCCTACAGATGTTTAAGGCTTTAATGTTTCCCTCATCTGACTTTAACCTTTAATGTTACAACTTTTTTACATCTCAGTCTCGTCTAAAATCCATTTTTCGGTTTATTGTAACCTAATTTTTCTTGTCTTTTCCATCTCTTATTTATGGAAAACTCTTCAAAAAGTCTGTCTTCAAAATCCACCTTCAGTCCATCTGAGTTGAGTACAGATGTGACTGATGGAGGTAAGATGAAGGAAAGAGGAGAAGAAAACAGAAAATCTCATATTTGTCTTTTATAGCTTCCCTCTGTCTTTTCATTTTGCCTGACAGCTGCCTTCAGTTCAGGCATAAGTACGAGATAAAATAAAGTACAACATTAAAAACCCTGCTGGACACCAACGTCATTAGATGTTGATATTTGGTTGAATCTGGGTTGTGATGTCAGAAGCCAAAATTCAGCGCCAGGACGTCTAACGACAGCTGATGTTGACATTTTGTTGAGTTAAGTAACAAAAATCTTCCAAAGGTCTCATGTCGAGTTCATCTTGACATAAAAACGTTGACATTCTTACAAAATCTATTAAACATCTGATTTAAATTTCCAACCAAAATTCAACATCTGGAGTCAAACGTCTCTCTCTCTCTCTCTCTCTCTCTCTCTCTCTCTCTCTCTCTCTCTCTCTCTCTGACGTTTCCATTGACGTACAGTGAAAATGGAGGATTTATGCGTCGGAAAATAATAGATGGCTACAGTAAACGCTGCAGTTTATTAAGTGTTTGATTGAGACGAGCTGAGCCCCAGAATCGACTCTATGCACAGACGCTGAGCAGGTTCACGGCATTTAACACTTTCTCTGTGTATGAAAGGTGCTGCACAAATAAAGTTTGATTGAAAGAAGTGTAGGAGCTGGCTCACTGATGGAGGGAATTAAAGGAGATGGTGGTGACACAAGGAGGTGAAACTACAGGAATAACATTTGCACTGAGTTATTTCCTGTTGAATTAAACAGTTAAGTTGATTTTGTTTCCACCAACCGCTGCAACCACGGTCCATGAAATCTCTCCATCTTCTCTCAGAACTCCTTCCCACAAAAAAGCCTCTGAATAAACTCACTTTTTGATCTATGACGGGCGCATGACAAAGGTTTCAGTCTCTTGTTCTACACCGTTTTTTGAGGCGCTCCACCTCCTTATATAAGATACTTTGAGGGGGAAGTTTAGCTCACACCCCTCCTTTAACACAGGTGGCGTCAATCAGGCATCTCAAAGGTGTTGCAGATACTGTTGGTTTTTTCTCTATAATATAATAAAGTAAAGTCTCGTGTATATTATGATTTGGTGCTACACAAATAAAATAAAATTGAATTGCAGATGTTTAGTTTCCTTATTTTTCTTTGTTGGTATAATTTCTCCGTCCTTTTACCTTTTGCATGATTCCCTTCTCATAGTAGTAGCGCAACGACCGGCTGAGCTTGTCGTAATTCATCGCCGGTCGATTCTTCTGTATCCCCCACCGACGCGCCACCTTTGCAACACACAGATAAATAACACAAAGACAGAGTCGGTAAACAGAAACAGAGAGCGCACACATATCAAACACAGACGCGAATGGAAACGACGCGGCAGCTGAAATGTTAAACAAATTTATTAATCCATATTTGTCTAATAACCGTAATTAGAGCGCGTCCAGCTTGAGCAGACCTGACCAGGGATGTGTTCATTAGGAGCTTGTCACACACCCAGCGGAGGAGGCAGCAGATGTTACAGCACCTGTCTACCAGACCACCCACCACCCGGCCTCGCAGTCCAAACCCACAGCCCCACGGCGCTCGCTCCAGCTTCTCCTCTCCGTTTCTTACTCCAGCTCCCATTTTCACTCTCTTTCCTCTCTCCCTGTCTATAAAAAAAAAAAAAAAAAAGGCTACAACTGGTGAAAAGGCAGAAGCTACGATGTCCCAAAGCCAGTGCGTTTGGTCACCTGATGGCATGAATGGGCCCCCCTGTTAGCTGCAGCTGGCCCGTGCCTCCAGTCACCGTTGGGGCCCACGTGGACCGATGCCAGGTACCCCTTCTTTCTCCTCCTTTCTACAGCCCCACCCCCCCCTGCCTGCGCCCTGCATCCTCCTCCATCCTCCGACAGTGAGCAACAGTGACTGAGCCCCAGTGTGTGTGTAATGTGTGTGTGTGTGTGTGTGTGTGTGTGTGTGTGTGTGTGTGTGTGTGTGTGCGTGATGTTGGCGCACACAGACCAAGCTTCTGTTTCCATTTCAAAAGGCCCAACTGTCGACATGGGTTATATTTTTAGGAATATGTCCTGTGAAATATTTAGCAGGGGCTGCACACGAGGGTCAGTCGGCTGGATGTGTTTGAGTACAAGACAAATAAAGAGAAACTATTATGACACATCCACGTCTGGCACAACCACATCAAGAGCAGAGAACATTATTCATTCCCCTTCAAACGCTGACCTTTGACATTGATGTAACCTGTTTTTTTTTCCTGGCTTATGAATGTTTCGTGTCATTTAATATCACTGAATGAATGTAACAGACCAAACTAGAGCTGCAATTCTGGATTAGATTTCATTACCTATTAATCTGTTGATTATTACTTCATTTAATTGATTTCTTCTTTTATTGAATGTCAGGAAACAGAGATAAATGCTTGTCACAATTCCTCAGAGTCCAAGCTGGAGCCTTTCTATTGCTTCTCTTGGCTCAAAACTGAAAGATTTTCACATTTGAGCTGCAGGAATCAGCAAATATTTAATGTTTTTCTTTGAATAAACAATCAGTTATCAATGATTTTATCTCAGTCGACTTATCCATTAAGTAACTCATCTAATTTAACATTTAATGGTTCGTGTGTGACACACATGATCGGTATGAGCAGTGACATTCTCATGAGGCTGCGCAAAAAGACCTGTGTGAAAAACAACTAACAGGTTTATAATATATGTTAATACATGTAATGATGTTTCCCAGAGGCGCTCACCTCCTCTGGCTCGATGAGCTTGAACTCCATGCCGCGGCCGGTCCAGGCGATGAAGTGGGAGTTGGACGGGTCGTCCAGCAGAGCCACCAGGAACTGCCAGAGCTGCAGCGAGCCTCTGCGCTGGTACGACGGGCCCTCGCGGTACAGGCCTGACTCCTGCTTAATGTCACCTAGAGGACACATGGGCGTTATTGCATGGTGTTTAAATGTAACTGCACATGGTTCAGTTTTCAGAATAGTCTTTAAAAGTATTTAGCGGAGACTCACCTTCGACCTTTTCAGGCACCACGCAGGTGTCGTCGTAGAAATGCCTCGCCACTTTGTCAAACATACAGCCTGCAAAACAAGATTTAAAAAAAAAAAGGAAAAGAGGAGCGTTTGATATATGACGCAATAGAGACCCACAATACACCATCACAAAAGTCACTCGTGTCATCGTTTGTACCTTCAGTCCTGTTAGTGTGAGCCAGATAGCCGTCTTGCCGTAAGTAGACAGAATGGCAGCTAGGCACTTCTGCTGAAAGCCAGGCAAGAATGGGAGAGTGGGTGTTAAAGGGCCCGAAGGCAGCATTAAGAACACTATCTCAGTTATCTGAGAGCAGTCAAAGCCTGTTCACTCAATGCACCACTGGCTCTGATTAAAGAATATGCCCTCCAGTGCCTCCCCCACAACGGCCCCCAGCCACCGGCGAACTCACTATATCACAGCGTTAATACATCCTCAGAGCGTCTCCACTCAGAGCAGCATTTACAACCGAATAAAACACAACGACGCGTGTGTGAAAACACAAGCTTACATGATGTAAGTTTTTTGTTTTTTTTTTTTCCTCCTTCACGGTGCGCGGGCTTGAGATAACGCTTTTACACACTGTCCCAGATCAAAACTAAACCCACCTGCAGGTGTTGGTTTCTCTGACGTTCATAGTGAATTTTGTGCAGCGGGTTAGTGAAACACAGCTACAGGTTTTTTGGCTGCAAAAATGTGTCTTTTCAATCCACTTCTCACTATGAAGAGACTGGATTAGTAATTTCAAATGAGACGTTTATTCAACTGGTTTGAAATGGGCGGGGCTTGGCTGGGAAATGAGCAAGTCACATGCTTTCATACATCAATTCAAAACATTTAAGTGGTGGGGGTTATTTGCTCCTGTTGCCAGGCAACAACCAATCAAATCTGATTAAAACACCCCCACAGTCTCCGGATGAGACCGACCGAGGTTTTGGATGTTTAACGTTATCTAGAAACATTTTCACTGCTTTTAAAATAAAATGCGCAACTTACTGCTGGTGTGCGTTTCTAATATTGATGGTTCTTTTTCTTTTCTTGTCATCTATTTATTTTGTTCATCCACATCCTGGAGATCAAACTTTCACCTAGTATCCTCTGATATTTGCAGAAAAAGTCTAGTTTTGCGTCATTAGAAACCAAAAATATCATCTCATACAACAATTTTGCGATTAAAAGAATTTAACAACACGTCTGATCATATCATTCTCTGAAAATGGCTCTCTTTGTACAGAGGCCTGTTTCTGTTTTACAACAGTGTCCAAATTCAATCGTCCATTTTAACTGCATATGTCAGAACCTCCCACAAACACAGACATCACTGTCATGGCTCGCGATCAGAAACAGCCAAACAGGTTACAAAGTGAATGTTCAATAAACAGACTGAGGCCCTTCATTTAGGCCCATAAACATTTCTCTGAACTTCATCAAAGTAATGGGCTTGTAGAGGAAATTGCTGCTAATGAAATTACCAGCTCCCCTCCCATCCTTTCCAACAGGCCTGCTCCAGTCAACATGCTCCACTGTGACTGCTAATAAATTCACCCCCATCCTGGATACACAGCGCAGCACAGCAGTGGACGCAACCCTGGCCCTTGATCCAACATATACGTCTTCTCTCTTTACTTCTCATCTGTCATTGCTCTCTGGCTTTTTACCGCGTAAACTACTGGTCTATGTGATGATGATACTAAGAGCTGAACTTTACTCCAATGCTGCGCTCATTGTTAGGCAGCAAAATGTACATATAACATCCTAAAGAGTGTTGAAACAAATCACTAACAGCTGAGCCCACAGTTAGAAAGTTAATCGTTAACAATTGTGATCACCGATTAATTGTTTAAGCTATTTATCAAGCCAATATTCGCTGGTTCCAACGTCTTAATTGTGTGCATTTGCTGATTAGTTGGTTTGGACAAAAAAAAAAAAAAGCAAATTTAAGAGTCCTAATCTTGACACATCCTGCTGCTGGTGGGATACACAGAGCTGCTCTCAGGCTGTTTGTCCTGAAATTGTTTAGTGGTGAAACTCATGGAAAAGTAAACTTGCCACTGGAAAGTAAAAAAAAAAAAAAAATAAAAAAAACACGTCACAGTTTCCTGGTTCCTCTGTGACGAAAACTGCAGAGCAGCAACGTAACAAAGAGAGGAAAGACCCCAAGGAGGCCCACAGTGTTTTTCTGGAGCTCATCGCCACGGGAAGAGGTTACTTTTCTCCCTGACTGGTCACACAGACTTTCCTCCAGCCTCTCCTGGGTCCTCTCTGTCCGCCTTGTGAAAGAACCCAGCAGCCCAGCGTATGTTCATTCATGTCCTGATGTAGCCTCGGGCTCCGCAGAGGCCGTGGGCTGATGATTAGGTCCCTTTGCTCTCTGACTAAAGGGAGTGGACAAGTGTGGGAAGGCGGATTTTGGATTGTGACCAGGCACATCCCCCCCACCCCCTCCACTTTTCTATTAGAGCTCCACAGGAAATGGCGACTGGCGCAGACACCCGGCAAAACCAGATCCCCTGCCCTAATAATGGGCAAACTCAATAATCGCCACCCCCTCCTCCCATGTCTTCTCCCATTCCTGAAATGATAACGCTCTGGCAGCAAAAAAAAAAAAAAAAAAGGGGGCTGCTTTCACTTCTTGGCTTTTTTACCCACCAGTATTTCAAGTTATCACACAAACACACACAGCAGTATTTTTCCAAGCGTCTCACCTGAGTCGTAGGTGAAGTCCCTGGGCTCCTGCTTGATCATCATGCTGGCGGGGTAGGCGTGGGGCAGCGGCGCCCCCATCATGGCCGGGTGTTCGAAGAGGGGGTCGGGGTACTCCTGCTTGAAGCCTTGAGGAGGGAAGGGGATGTTGGGCTCTGACATCTGCCTGTGGTAAATGGGCCGGCTGTCCCGAGCCATCGTCGGCGGGGACGGGAACGAGTGGCACGGCTCCGAGAGCTGACGTCGAAATCTGAGAAGGGAACGACCAAAGCGGTGGTTTCATTATGATCAGACACACGGAAAGAGCCAGAAAAGTCTAGTTTAGTTTAGTTTGATCCTGTTTCGACTGGTTGAAGGCACCAAAAGCTGATAAAATGAGGTAAAGTTTACGTTGTCGTAAAAAGAACCTGCAAGTGACATTATTAATTGAACTATTTGACCAATATAAGTTTGAATAGAGAATCTTAAACATATCAAATAAAATACAGCCCATGTCAGTTTTCTCTACCATGAACTTTCTCGTGTATGATTTTTTTAAAACAAATGGAGAAACTGTGTCTATAAACCACACATTCACTGACTGAAGGTGAAGATTTACACTATTGATATGAACCAAGTTTGCGAAGTTGCTTCGGCGGGAGAAATAATCATTGGTTGGCTGACACTTTGGTGGGTGTGGCCAAAGCGCAAAAATCAATGCTATAGTCGAGCTAATACACGTGCTACTAGATAACTGGCTAAGTTAAATTGGTGAGGGAGCTGAACCCTTCAACACACCCAAACTAATAGGTCAGGAAAGCAGAAAAAACGCTTTCATCTTTTCGAATGAATTACTGGATAATTTTATCTTCTAAAGTGAGTTAAAAGAAACACCTGATTTTGTTTGATCTGGTAATAACTCCTGACTTCAGTGAATGCGGCTGAGTGAAAAGCAGACATTGCTTTAGTTCATGGGGCCACAAGCAGAAACGGTTCATGAATTTTCCATCATTCGGCGGTTTGTGCGTCTTAACGCTGCAGTTCCTGTTAGCCCCGCCCACCGTGGATTCCCCCCACCAATGGGATTCGACTGTAACTAAAACTCTGATGTGCATCTGCAGCTGTGACCTTATACGACCATTATAATGTGCAGATGTAAATGCGAATGCAAATGCAAAAGGCTGCAGGGCTGCAGTACCTGTGGTCCATGGAGTAGGCGTTGTCAGGGAGCGGCTGCGAGGACGGGATGTGAGCGTAGGTCCTGTCTGGTTTGGGCGTCGGGGCCGCCGTGGGCGAGGCATGGTGGAGGGGGGACACAGGGGTGCTACAGGGGGGCGTCACTGGGCTGGAGGGCTTCATTCCTGCAGGCTGCTTCTGCTCATAGGCACTGCAGTGAAAAGACATGAGTCAGAGTCAGAGATGCTTCTGGTACTGGGAGGGTTGGGGGTTTGATTCCTACTGAAGAAAATGTAGCTTCATCTTTGGTTTAAAGGGTTCAACATATGCTTTGTGTTATATCTTAAGAGTGTGAGATAAAATTAAAGAAATACAGAGAAGAATTTTAAAAAATTGTCTCTGAGCATCTTATATTATTTTTTTACTCAATGTTACTTCACATCACTTTAATTAGAGAAACACGTGGATTTTTTAAACAAAAGACAAATTTAAACCGTTTTCTACAAGATGAAATTTAAGTTAACATGTTTAATTAGTATTTTTTTTAAAGGAGTTTGGTGACTTTTGGAATCAAAACTTAGTTCAGATCCATTCTGGCTTGTTGCAGTGGATCAAACAGCTTTTAAATTATTATCATTATAGAGATTTTTTTATAAAGCAAGCTCTGTCTGATGCCTTTGTGTTTGTTGGTCCTCTCAATAAATAGAAAACCTCCAAGATTATTATCATTATTAAAGATGCCTGAAATAAATTCATAGTGTAAAACTTGCACATTTTTGCTGCTGAAGCCAGTTTTTTCATTTTTCAGTCATTTGTGATAGAGAAGTTTCACTGAGTCCCACCTGACGCTGTACGGGCACTTCTCTCCATACTGGAGTTTGAAGGGCCGTTCTTGACTACAGTTGGAGCTCAGCTCTGAGCACGGGCTGTGCAGCTCTCTCTTGATCTTCAGCTGCAGTCCGTGGAAAGCCACTGCACCAAGAGAGGAAGAGAGATGGAAGAGGAAGAAAAACTCGTTTAGATGTTGAATGACAATGAACCATCACCAAAAAAATCTTGATGGGCATTTTAGAGCAGATGTTTGTTAGTTGTTGTTTTTTTTAAATCACGAAGCTACTGCTAACTTTTTTGTCAGTGCTCAGCATTTCTGCACGTTTACAGCAGAATAAAATTTTTTAACAGCGTGAATAAGCACTTGAAACAGAGTTAGACAGAAAAACAAGTGCAATTCACACAAAAACAGCCATTTATTGCAGGTCGAGCCACAACCTCTGCTCTCAGTCATGTCAGCTTCTACAAATTCATTCAGAAACAACATGAGAAGCCATGATAAATACATTAAAGTTAAAAGACTTCCTTTTCTGAGCATCCGTCCACCAAAGGGATTTGACGTTTCAAGGCTTCACTTACACAAACAACTCACTTCAAATCTCATTTGTTGGGCCTTTTTCCTGACAGAGACTCTGTTCGTGAAATATGACAAGCATAAAACCGGGTGTGCGGCGAGCTCCTATAAATGCTTTATCTGCTTTCAGCTGGCTGTCAATACGTTCCAGACGACAACAACATGGTGCATTGATCTGACGGGGGGGTGGGGTGGGGGGGGGTCCCTGCCCTCTCTACCTATGGCCCCACAGTGAGCCCGGTGCATCTGAGAGGCTGTTAAGTGCCTGATCAGTCCTGATTAACATCCCATCATCTCGAGTCATGATCAACGCTAATCCAATTGGCTGCGCTTCTGACGAAGACCTAGTCAGTCAGAGTGAAGTCAGGCTCGGGCTGCCTTGCCAATCGCCGTCTCACCGCGGCTGCACACATCCCACAGCACACTATCAAACACGAAAGAGGGCCAGTGGTGGTTGAAGGGGATGATTTTTGACTGATGTTTCAGGGTGGGAGATGCCTTATTGGTGAGTTAAAAACAAAGAAATCATGAGTGGAAATCCATCAACTCCAACTGGTCCAACCTAAGTACAAACATTTGGACATTTGATGACCCAAGAACCCAAATCTGTGGTTTGGGAGTATTTTTCTTTTAAATACGCCCACAGTCATGAAGGTCTCTGGGGCTACAAGGAGCTGAGAGAGGAGGATGTTTTGGGGATTTTTCTCACGGCTGACTGACAGCTGCCGTACGAGCAGGGGTCGATCTGCCAACACCCCATCTGACGCACAGTTGAGCCCCTGGGGGACGGGCCACACGGCCCCGGCATGACAAAGCTCAGGGGTTGTTCGCAGCCCTCGCTGGGGGCCTGACCTTTCTGGGTCATCGATCGTAGGTCAAAGAGACACTTCCTGAGGGGAGACCTTTGACGACGCTGACATGGAAGAGCCTCGTTAAAGGCTTATGGAGTGAAAACAATACTTCAGTTTTACCTATTGAGAACACAATCACTGTCACTTTCATTACCTAGAACAATAAACATGCATTAATTTGTTTTTTCTGAGCCAACACCCCGGACTTCTGGTTTACAGCTCACCCCATGTGATATTTCTTCTCTTCATTCAGCACTGAATCAATGTCGGTTTTTTCAATTTACATATGAAATGTATGAGTAATGTCTGTAAAACCTTGTGTTTAACTCCAAGCGTCACATCAGCTATTAACAGTAGCTTCACGTGTGCTGCAGCGCAGGGCCTTAAATTAGAAATGGAAATGTCACAATAGATTTCGTCAGTGGGGTGCCAAGGTACACAAATCAATAGCAAGGGCATTGCCTCTGACTAAAACAGAGACTTCCTTTTTAGTCCAGAATGTCATGCCCATCACTGCTTGATTGCTCTCATTATCTACATATTGATTAACTGAGATGGTAGGGTGTTTAAAAGAAGAAGCAGTTAGAACAATTACTGGGTCTATTTTGAATGCAAATGTTTTGTGTTGTTTTTTTTTTTTTTGTCTGTGCCATTAACACAAATATTCTGTAATTTTCTTTGGTCTTTGGTGAACAATTCACATTCAATGGAAATCTTTGCTTTTAATGGCATAAACATTGTGGTCACGTTTTTATCAGCTTTGTTATTCATCTAAGAAAGGAGTTACAGTTTTAGGATTTATTGCTATTATTATTAATTTTACTACTAAATTATTACTTTTTTTTTTTTTTTTTTTAAACAAAACTAGGTCCTAACAATTTCATTCAACTGCCATTTTACTGCCAATCCTTTTGGTAAATTATCAAAGGACTCTTGGCTGCAAACATTGTGTACTCTCAGGTACAAATTGTGTGTTTTGGCAGACCATGTTTGGCAGGTACTTCTCCAGCCCATTCATAAAAAATACAGGTCTTTTGGCAACAGCGAAAAACCTTCCATTCCATTTTCACCTACTGTAGGTGCTCGCCTTTGCTGTTAAATGATGGAGGCTCAGATCTGCTGGTAACGTGTGGCCTCATTTTACACCTCCTCTACTCCTTCGTTCCCTGCTAAGTTATGCTAATGGTAAGCATCTGTGTTGGAGTTTGAGACAAAGGAAAATTCTCCTTCTCCTCCTTCAGCCCGAGGACACTTTAGCTCCGAGGCCGCTCACATGCTGCTTCGACGCCGCGCGGATGGAGGGTGCAAAGTCGACATTGAGGGGGAACCGCAGCAGTTTCTTGAGAGGTGATAAATCCACGAAGGCCACGAAAATATTAAATAACGCTAATGAGAAAGGAATCTAAATTCCTCCTCGACATCAACTGTGTTATGTCTTTCCTTCAATTTCTTTCTTTGATTCAGTTTCCACCTTTTATTCTCATTTGTAGTCAGTTGGAAAAAACACCGAAGATAGAAAAATATATAAATACTGTTGCTTTAGCAAAGAGTACGGTTACGCTACAGATTGAAAACAACAAAGAATTTACACTAACGTTTCAGGCTGATAATGTTTATCTCGTGTGTGAATTCACTACATGTTTTTGTCTATTCAAAATTATTAACTTCCTAAAAATACCATTGTCTCACTATTGTTTACTTTCCTAATGCTGCCAACAAGCTAGCACAGAGAACTCGCTAGGCTATCGATTACGCTAACAATGCAAGTGAACAAATTAGTTTTTGGCTAATGTCACGATTACTGAAGACATTTAGTTAAATCAAAATAAATCCAGACAAATAATTTTTTAAACCAAACTGGGTCCAATGGTTGAATCAAACTTTTCTGAAGTAAAAGCAAAAATTCCCTCTAAAGCAGAAAAACAACCACTCCTTGCCCTGGTTATCTTTGAAATATATTTTTCGCAGCAAACAAAAGGGTATTAAATTACTTTAAAGCATATTTAAAAGCTGCAGTTGAAAAGATAAAAACCAACAATGCTTGAAATTCAACCACGAGCGTGTTCATCGAAAAAAAGCACAGAAAACGTGGTCACAAATATATAATATACATTATTTTCTAAGGCTACGCAGTTGAAAAGACAGCTGTGTGTTGCAGTTATTAGCAAACATTACTCAAAGAGGAGCAAATGATGCATTTGTTTGGGACTATTTTCAGCAGTGGGTTTGGGACTGACTCAAAATAAACGATAATCCCCGGACAGTGTAGTTTTTAACAAACGTTGCTCAAACAGTGCACTATTTTTAGCGGCGCATAAATACACATTTAGTGCACTAATGAGTATTTATGGTGTATGTGGGGCTGACGCATAATAAACTACACTGCCCAAGTGCAACGTCATAAAGGAACATGTCACCCGGTGCAGCGGTGTGACTCATTTTAGTGCTTTTAATAGTTTCTGGACGACAGTGGGCAGGGAAAACCCGACAACACAGGCACTACTTTTGTGGGATCAAATTTGTTGCTGCTTTTGGTGTTTTTATTGTATTTGACATTTGGGAATATATAGAATATTTAAAGTCTAAAAGTACATGTCAAAGCTTTCAGTAATGACATTTACCTCCACCTTTACTCACTGTCCTTCACCTCTCACTCTCTTCTCTTTAGGTACAAGTTCTAGCAACATGTCTCTCCACCTTCATCTCTGTCTGTCTCTCCATCCCACCGTCCACCCCTCCATCTCTCAGCTCGGTGAAACCCATATGGGAGAGCTGCCGGCTGGGATGCCTGCTCGAGCGCCCAACCACGGTGCCCTCACCCTCCCGCCATCTGTTAGTGCCTCTCCAGTCTGCTGCAGGTTTGCCAACAGGACAATTCAGATGGTCAGCAGTCTCCTGCCACCGTGGCCACCCACCCTGGCTACTTCTGAAGGACAACGGGACAGTCTCGGTGACCTCTGGTTCTCTACTGTACACCACGCTCCTCCATCTTGGATTTTTGGATGGGCTAATGCAAAAGCGAGGCTCAGACTGAACAAAGCACTGAATGGAAAGAGGATGGGGCAAAAATATTTGAAGGATACAACTATAGTTCACTATGAATGAATATAGTCTGTTTAAGTTTTCCTTATGGGTTTAACTTGAATCATATAAAGTGAGAAAAAAGCTGTCATTAAAAATGCTACAACAAGTTTGTTACAGCTTTAAAATGACTTTTTCTATAGTTTTTATGGGGTGTTAGATGACTGATGGCAAAAAAGAGAGGAAACATACACCCCTTGGTTTTTAATCTAGACAACCACCGGGAACCTGATTGAGGATCTTAGGATGTAATCTGGCTCACATGGGGCTAAAAGGTCTGTGATCTAGCTTGGTGCCAGATCTGCCCCTGCTCAATCTCACCCAAATGTTATCTGTGACCACGAAAAGATCACAATCTACCCTGAAACTATCTAGTCCTCACTTCCTCATCTTGCTCAACTTTGTTTCCAGGTTAAAGGGCGTTGAGGACACAGGGAAGACGCAGGGTGTGGACGCTCGGTTTTGTGTCTTTTCTCACAGTTTCATGGGCGTTTTGGCTCATCTGAAAGACATGTGCTCGCTCTGGGTCCCACTGAGCTCCACTCACTCCATTTCTGTCCCCAACTTGGCACTACTTCCCCCAGAAGTGGCCCGTGCCAAGTCACTAGTCACCGTGTGCAACCACCGCGCACAACCAGGTAAAGTACGACGAACTACCTCGTCCTTATTACTGCCAGTAACAAATTAATTCAGTAAATTAAGCTCAGGTCAGGCAGTTGTAAAATTAAAAAAAAAAAAAACAACTTAGTGATTATTCTTAGAAGCAGAATTTGTTCCACTGCAGGAAAAAAAAATGGAGAACGAGAAAAAAAACAATTGTGCCAGCTTTCATGCTGTAAAAGCTCCAGTGAAGGTTGGGCAGTGTGCAGGAAGGCCAACAAACCTCCAACTGAAAAGGATAAATGTAGTAATAACTAATATTACACTGCCTGATTTAGAAAATCTAACCGCACTGCCTGGTTTGCACAAAAAGCACTGAGAGGAAAAGGTCTTAGGAGGAGCATTTTTTAAAGATTTTATTTTTAAAGAAAAATTCAAAACAGCCATCAATTGACAGCAGTTTCGTCTACCTGGAGTTAAAAATATCACTTCAACCCCCTAAAAAACATCAGCCACAATATTTTGATGTTTCTTTATGCAAATAAGTCACAGTGCAATAATATCTCGGTGGTGGTGAGAGGTGAGCAACAGAGGGAAGGGAGAGACAGATAGAGAAGGAAAGGAAAGGGGGAGAGAGAGAGAGAGAGAGAGAGAGAGAGAGAGAGGCAACCCCCCCACCACCACTCCACCTCCACCCATGCACCTGTCTGCAGACCCACAAGACTGCTGCAGCTCTCCAGAGAGCACTTGGGTAAGCAAAGGTGAGGCTACTGAGAGACATGGAAAAACACACACAAACCGCCACGTGCACTCTCCCAGAGCACAAACACACCAGTCGAGATAAGTGCAAAAGAAAAAAAAAAAAAAAAAAAAAAAACCACCACAGATGTTCATACACACACATAAACACAAGCAGTGACGCACACACAAACACACAGAAACAGAGAGAAAAGCGAGGCTGTCTCTTACTCACAGTTTTCAGTCTGGAAGTCTGGGACGAACTGCTCATCATTGTCGGGAACTTGAGCTAAAAACACAAGCAGAGAAGAAGAAAGAGAATGATTGTTTCTGATGTTGATGGACAACGCAGCTGATCACAGCTCTCTCCACAGTCCAATACCCTCCTCTGGCAAAGTCTCCTGGGATATTAGACTGGCCTATCTCAGCACCGCGTGCCTCTTCTGTCGGCTAAAGAAAACAGCTGTGAAAGCTACGTTTTACAGGAAACCAGGACGAGGATTGGGGATTTTCTCTTTGGTGCACACCAAAGTTTTTTTTAAAGGGATTTTTAAAGGGTTTAATGTCCTTTAACAACCAAACCGAAACGACAAAAATCTGAATTTTATATCATTTTTCTTTTTTCTCAACGTTTATTATTAAAAAAAATAATATTACAATTATTTTTAAAGTCATTTAAAAACTCAGAAAGCAAATGACTTTTCCCCTGATTTGAACAATCTCACCACAAGGTCCATTTATTGCCACTCTGGAGCCTTTAATCACATCACACTACTCTCCTCCTCCCAATTAAAGGACCTCTAGACCATGTTGGCCAAAAAATTAAGTAAAGTAAATAGAATCTCATTGTTTTTCTTGATTTTACCGCCTGTTTTAATATACACAGATTTATATCTTTAAAAAAAAACATAATAAAACAATTTGATTTACAGTGAAAAAATTGCAGTTTGTATTCCTTATTTTAGCAGAATTAGGCTTTTGTGGGTCAATAATGGAAAGAAAATGGCTACTTGAAAATACATCAAAGTTACAGCTCTGACAACAGCAATGTACCAAATAACCTTGCAATATTTTGAGCAACGCATTTTCAATGATTTTACTAAATAAGTTGTGCAACGAACCACATTTTCCAACAAATGGCAGCCTGCGAGGGAGATAATACTTTGCTTTAGGTGACCTCCTAATTCCACTTCCTGAGGTCGCCTTGCCCATTGACTGCTCTGCAGCCGCGGCTCTCACTCCTTGCCAGCAGCCAAACACCCATTGTTAACAGTATCTAATTGGCTTCTTCCCTACTGGTGAATCCACCTGTACCCACCGAGTTAGGTCTGTTCCAAACCTTCCAACGCTTCACCTGTGCCTCGAACGCCCCTGCACCCAGGCTAATGCTAAAATAATGAAGCCTGCCCCGCTCCGGCTCCAATTAGGTACATACATATTTATATGACACGTATTTACAGTCAGCGACAATCCTCCGTGTCCCTCAAGTTTGACTCTTGCTGGCGAAAGTCAAGCAAGTAAGACTTAAAATGTGTCATTAGCACGTCTATTTATACCACACAATGAGGTGGATCCTCATTATCACAGGTTCAGTATCATGTCTCGACATGTCTAGAGATCATGAAAAAAAAAAAAAAAAAAATCACAAATTTTCCATTTTTGTCACTCATGACATGATCAGGGATGGTTTTTTTTTTTTTTTTTTTCTCTCGCCAGAGGTGTGAATTGAGGAGAGTAAACAATCAACAGATCAAGAGGGGAAATTGCTCCATATTTTGAAGCGGGCGAAAGCAGCAGCAGAGATGAAGGAGAAATTATTTCACTCCAGATTGTGCTGCAGTTAAAAGCTATCAAGCCTCTATTGTAAAGGCAATTTGTATTTTAGCCTGGTTGAATTACTGTTGATCTGGAAAACAACTAGGGCTCATTGGAGGCTTTCTTAAAGGGCCATGGCATGAAAATTTCAGTCATCAAACATAAAGAAGAAATCACACTCAAACATTCAGGCTCAACCCTTTGACTGTCATCATACTTTTTTCTCTTCAGTAGTGAAAACTACAACGGCCAAATCACAATTAAAAATAAAATCTGTGTCTCATGATCACAGCACAAACAAACTCAGAGAAACTTCTGAAAACCCAACTTGGAAAGGGACAAAGAGAAAAGAGATGAAAAGAAAAAACAAAAATGACAACAAAAAAATAAAAAAAATAAATAAAAAAGAAAGGCAGCAGTGTCTCTGTGTCCAAAATGAAGTACAGGATGTATGAGTCACCGGCCTCAGTCTGTGAATGAGCCAGCGAATCCCTGCAACAAACTCCTGGGGAGAACGGCAGAGCTGGAAATCTGCCGCCATTCACAAAACAAAAAAAAAAAAAAAAGAGAGGGAGAGGGGCAGAAGGGAGGATGAAAAGGAGGAAGTTGTAAAGGCTGTAAACACGAGGCCTGAGACTATCAGAGGCTTCTTTAACCTGCAGCAGCTCTGTGAGTGCAGTTTTAAACAAATTTAACATTTTGCAAGTTAAACTGACAACAGCTGAATTTCACTTAGACATTTGTGCATCAACAAAAACAATTAAAGTAAGAAATCTGTAAAGAACAGGACTTTGTTTTTTTTTCTTGGCATGAAAGACTGGAGGAGCAGGGTAGCTGCGTTTTTTTTTTTTTGGGGGGGGGGTGGGGGTCAAACATACGCCTGTGACGAAAACTCTCGGTCTCGGGAGTCGGAAATTCAGTCCGTCTCTCATAATTCCTCCTCTTGTTCCAATTACCTGAACTAATAAATCTCAGAAATGGGAAGGTATTCCTTTTCATCTTAATGGACAGGAAGTCATTCATTAAATCTACAATCTTGAAGCGAACATCATCACATTGATCCATGACAGGCAGAACTGTAATCCTTAACAGTAATACCTCTTATCAGGCCGCTCGCCGTCTCTTCTCTCACTTTGGATACTGAAATATTAAAATCGTGTCTTATTCTTTTACACGCCCTGCGGTGTGTGTGTGTGTGTGTGTGTGTGTGGGTGTGTGTGCCACCCCATAATGTAACTGCTGCTCAGAGTCGGCTCGACCACTCCAATATCTGTTTCAAAGCATACTTTTCATTTTGAAAAAGCTTTGGACGGCACTGTGAGTATTTTCTAACATGTTAAAGAATAGATGGAGCCTGAAAATGATGGAGAGTCTTTTCCACCTGTGTGAAGGGTGTGGGCTAAAATATTTCTCTCTGCTTTTCCAGAGAAGGTATTATAACTCAATTCTTTTTCTTTTTTATTGGAAAGTATTATCACTTATATAACACACTTGAGAGCTCTACTTCAGTAAGAATTATGTTTTTACAACCACGGGCACTGGCTCTTACATTAATGTAGATAATTTTAGAATTAATGCTTTAATTCTATGACAGGAAAATAACATTTTTAACAATTACAAATTGTGATTAGCTTGTTTTGCAGAAATGAAATATAAGATTTAAAAAAGTTAATTATTTAGTTTGTGCTTTATCACAGTAGTTGTGAGTCTGTTCTGTCATTTCTAACTTCATCCAAAGTTCAATCAAAGGACTAAAAATAACATTTAACACATCTTTCAAAAGCATCAAATTTTTCACTTCAACATCAAGATGATTTTTTTTTAAATGAACACAAACTTACTATTAAATAATTTTCCTCTCTTGCAACACTGTATGTCTGTAACAGTGAAGTCTAGTGCTACTATATTTACAGACTTAATTTTTTCACCTGTTCTTTAACAAATTTGCAGAAAAACACTGGCATTTTGTTTGAGGTGAGATTTAAATACATGCAACAACTAGTTAAAATCACCTTCATTAAGTGAGTGTGTGTTTTCACACTGTGTAGCATTACACTCTACTAACAATAACATGGAAATGCTCTAATTTTCACAGCAAAACTCAACACAACTCAACTCTAACTCTGCTGAGATATAAACTTTCAGATGACATGCAGTATTCAGAGTGAGCTGCAAATTACAAAAGTCAAGCCAAAGAGACCAAGTCAAGCATGCACATTAAAATAAAAAGGAAAAAAAAAGAAAAAAAAAAAGAAATAAAACAGATGAGCAATATTCACCACGAACCAAAACTTCGGTGCTGCAGACACGGTGGAAAGAGGACACTCGTACTTAAATCCTGAAGCATCACGTCTCTGTTAGACCACCATGAGCAAGTCTTGCCATTAGAGGAAAAAAAAAAAAAATAGGAAACTACAAAAAAAAATTAAAAAATCTGCTGTCACTTTGAGAGGCCAAGTCTGCTTGTTTGGAAGTCTGCGATAGAAAAAAATATCAAATAATCCATTCTTTTTTTTTTTTTTCCCCTTTTTTTTTGGGGGGGCCACCAAGAAATGAAATTGAAGAAGACAAGGTGATGGTACAGCTGTAGAAGATAGAGAGGTGTGCTGAGAGGAGGCGAAGAGAGAGAGAGAGAGAGAGAGAGAGAGAGCAGATGACAGAGTGAGGGAGAAAGAGAGAGAGAAAGAGAGAGAGAGAGAGAGCAAGAGAGAGGGAGAGCTGGTAGGCTACAGCAGAGCTCTGGTGGAGGTGGAGGTGGCGGCGGTGGCTGGCGTGCAGCGCGTTAGCTCCTGCCAAAAGCAGAAGAGACAGTGAGCGTCGGAGAGCCTTCTCCTGGTAATTTGTGATGACACTCTCTGGGTAGAGCCTCCTCTGTCTCCCTCAAGACCCCTCGCTCACAGTCTCTAATGTATGCATGACACACAAGGTGCCTCTTCCACACAGGCTTTTAATTGGACTGCAACGCTAGGCATGTAACTCCAGGCAGCTTTTTATCCCCCCCTTCTCTCTCTCTCTCTCTCTCTCCCTCTCCTTCTCTCTCTCTCTCTCTCTCTCTCTTACCTCACAACCTATCCTTTTTAACCCATCTCTCCTCCTTTTTTTGCTCGAGATTTTTAAAACACTTACCTTCTGCCAGCCAAGTCTCCTGCAGCTGACTGAGGTCCTGGAAAAGCTCTGGAGGGGGAAACCGAAGCACAGAACAAGACTTGAAGGCAGTTAAAGAGAAAAAAAAAACAAAAAAACACAAGAGCCAAAGCCCAGGAGGAGCATCAGAAACAACTGACTTCATTATGGCGGGCTGATAAGCTGTCAGTGCCTTTGGAGCTTAGTGGGCACGTGCACGGCTAATAACAAGTCAATTTGTGTCTCTGACCGCTGACAGAGGCTTGTGAGAATCATCACAGGTCGCTGTGTTGTAATTGAGATTCTGTAGTTAGCAGTGCAGGTGGCCACAAACCAATTGAATTTTGCTAAATGTTTAGGAGCCGTGAAATTAACTTCTCCCCCTGCCCTCTGCCTACCTTCGGTGTCCTGAGCCAGGTCGGACTTAATGAATTTTCTCTTTCTGTCATTTGCTGGCCTCTCGCAGCTCCTCGTCTTCTCTTGCAGCTTCTGCAAAAAAAAAAAAAAAAAAAAAGAGAGAGACACAAATCAATTGTTTCTTTTTCCTCACTGGAGCACTGATTCTCTTGTTGGGGCTTGCAGCACATGTGCGGAGCCTCACTGATGCATCCTCACATGCAAAGAGACCTGTGCTTCACTTATCAGACCCAATTAACAAGTTGTAAAGTGGCACATAACCAATACTACTGTTCAAGGAAGGTAGTGGGCACCTTGTTTAGCTGTTTATCTTTGATAATGAGATGAAACTTAAATGGCCCCTGAGGGAGAAAGGCAGAAATGAAAAAAGGAGAAAAGACATTTAGATATTTTGCAACAGGAGAGAACCATTTAGAGAAAGTGTTAGGAGACAATTAGGGGAGAGAGACATTGTCTGATTTGGTTGCAACTTTTTCATAGTCAGTGATCACTCACTTTGGAGTTACAATAAGGCACTTGCTGGTCATGAAATCCATCCATTCTGTCCCGCTGTGGCTTTAATAGAAGAGCAATCTGCAAAGTCTCCTGCGTCCAGTCTCCGGTCACCCCTTTATAAACAGCAGACATGGACGGAAAACAGACAGATATGAATCTCGACCTGGGTAGAGGAGGGAAAAGGTGAGTTTCATTCAGCGAGGCACAGTTCGGGAACCTCTCGTTGCTGCTTGAGACCGAAATTACCGGCGATGTTTTGAAATAAAGTGGCCCAAAAAAAAAAAATCGTGCGTAAAGGAGGAGCGCGTCGAGCTGGAGAGCTCATCGAAATGCTTCCCCCCCCCCGTTTTTTCTTTTTCTTTTTACTTTTTTTTTTTTTTTTTTTTTTTTAGCAGGAGAGGATAAACCTGTCGAGGAGAGGAGGTATCAAACCTGAGCTCTTACCTAACGACCCCGCGCCGCCGCTTTCATCCGTGCCACAGAGCGGCTGCAGGATCTCCACGGTCCCGGCTGCTGCCTGCGCTTCTCCCCGCTCACTGAGTTGCTTTCTGGCGGCTTGGCATCGCCTCCCGGGGCCTCCCATGGAAACAAGCCGCACTCCGCTTCCTATTGGTTGTCAATGTCTTTCACTGGATCAGTTTGCTGGCAGTCAATCACGCACGGCTGCAGGCGGTGAGCACGGAGGACAGGCAGGGGCAACACTGAAGAGTCATGGGCTTATTTTCTTTTTATTTTATTTTCTTTTTTTTTTTTTTTTGGATGAAGTTTGAAATTTGGCGCACGTTTCCTGCTGTTAACAAAAAAAAAATAAAAAAAATAACTCCAAAGCTACTTTTTCATGCCTTTAAAAGTTCCACTTAAACTCACTTGCAAACTGCACCTGCACAACCCCCCCTCCCCTCTGTCTCACACACACACACAAAGTCCTGCCTTTACCCTCTCTTTCTCCTACACACAAACACACTCCTCACCCCTCTCCCAGTCAAGTTTGTGTCCATGGCAACAGTGTTTTGAGGAGCCTCCAGAGGGACCTGAGAAGCGCCAGCTCTTCCCTCTCCTGTGAGGGATACATTGTGGAGAGTGGCGGGGACCTGCGGAAGGCACTGACCTGGAAGCAAAGCGCAGGTCACCGGGCAAAACTGAGGACAGCTTCCAAAAAAAAAAAAAAAAACACAGCTTCCTCACACACATCCCATAAATAAGGGCTCGGGCTGTCCGAGCCTGGAGCTGGAATAGTGGGGAGAGTTTGCACCGTGCAGTTTTTTGTTTTTTGTTTTTTTTTTGTTGTTTTTTTGCAGTTTCCTGCTTTAAAATAATGCAATTGTGCACATAAACACGTGGAGGCTGCTGAAAACAAACAGTCTGCAGATATTTCCTCGAATCAGCTTTAGCTCCAAAAACATTTCCCAGAGTTATAGTCTCAACACACTTCAACACAAATATGCTCCCGAGCTGCCGAATACATTTTAAAAGATAAAACAAATGTTTTTGTTACAACCCAACACAAGTCATTGTTAGTTTTACTATTTAAAGAAGCTTGTTTTTTTTTTTTGTTTTAATGTGCTGTGTAAGTTGCAGTGTGTAAAATAAAGTGTAAAAAAAAGATTTGCACTGATACAGCACAGATTCAAGAGAACTTCACTGTTGCATTAAACACTTGACTGAAAGACGGACATGTCGGAAGTCAGTAGTGGTCACGCTGATGCCATCTTGGATCCAGGCAGGGGTCCATTACCAGGCAGGTGAAGTGGATGTGAAGTGAAGTACTGTGTCACTCCTGCTGAACAACCCCCAAGGACGGAGAAACGCGGGTCAAGTGCGGGCGTCCACCCATCTGACACCGAGACACGCTGTAAACCAAATGCCACTCCACACAATGGGGTAGGAAAAAAATCCCGAAAAGTTGACTTTTTGAAGGTGTTAGCGTTGTCAGATGTCGCTTAATCCTAGTTCATGATGTATTTGAACACTCCCTTCGTCACTCTGTGATTCAAACCGCTGAGGTTACAGGATTACTTTGGACAGTTTTACCACAACACTGACGCTGTCTCCTCAAATTGACATTTCTGTGCATTTTGTAGGAAACAAAATTGATGTCTGGACTATAGTAGTGAACAGGAAATGCTTGGAGTGGTTGCCAGGCCTTTTACTAGCAAGGACCACATCATCAACAGGGTACATTTGAGCGATTTATTGGAAAACGTCCATTGGGGATGTTCTTTGACTCTTGATCTTTGGGGAGGCTTTGTGGCGAACTCGACGGCACCTGGGCGAACTGCCCCAGGGTCCTATGACAGAGGGAAGGAGGGGACATCTACCGTGAAAGTATCAACCTCTACATACGCCTAGCACCGCCCACCAGGACCCACCATCCAAGCTATCTGTTTTTTGTCGTTTTAACTTTATCAATAACACCAGATGATTATTCCAGTGGGGCACTAGGGAGCTACTAGACAATAAGTATATATATTATTACACAACCTTTTCGTAGATGCTCATATTAGAGGCCGGTGGCCAAAGATGAATTTTTTTCTGAAATACCAGAGGATTTTAATCTGAGTGTCTATTCTCTGCTCATTTCAGCACCGATAGACCATCACTGTTTGTGTTTACCAGTGAGTTTTAAGCAAGAGTAGGTGGTTTGAGTCTGTGACCTGTGGTTGGCCTGCTCATGCACTGCACGAAACAGTCAGCCAATCAGAAGTGGAGGCTCAGAGACCAAAACAAAACGCCCTGTTCTTGCTAGAACTCCAGAGGAAAGTGTGAGAGAGGAGATTCAAATCCATATTGAGGAGGTTTTTATTACTTAAAACCACAAAAATATCTCTGTAAGAGTATAAAAACTTCAGTCTAAAATAGAGACCTCTCACCAAGTGCTGTGACAAGCTAAACATAACCATAAAAAAGGAAATTACATTCACTATTACACATATTTGGGACTTGCCACATATAATAAAATGTAACCCTGTCACTGTTAAATTTCTCATGAAACGTTTTTGTTGTTGCAGTTTAGTTTCATATAAATGTAATATGTAGGCGACAGGGTTGCTCTCATTCACTTTGTGGGAGACAGTCGTGGGAAGTCCCATAGAAAAAGCTCTGGGAAGCAGCTGTTCCCTGCACTTTAATGGAGGTGGAGGAGTTGACCAGATGTACGTTTGCAAAACCAACCAGTTAGTCCTCGTCCTTAAAGTCCTTTCTCTCGCAAAATTAAAAATAGAGTTTGAAAACACTTAAGATAAAGTGTAATTCTCACATTTGTGTTGCATAAAAAGTAAAGCTATGGGAAAATGTTCCTACTTCTCCCTTGATTTATTAGCTCAGTAAATGTTTTCCTAATGGGTTTATGGTCTCAGTCTCTAGTTTCAAGTCTTCAATACAACATGATGTTCATTTTTTATATGATGGTCCCATTTAGAGGAAAATAGACCATAAAGCAGGGGATGGGTTGAGGCGTGGCTGCTGTGTGATTGACGGACTGTACCACACACAGTGACCTGCCTGAGTACAGAGAAGTGGATTTCCACCTGACCCGAACTCAAAGGTGAGAGTGTGACTTATGTTAGCAAGTAAAGGTAACTTGCTTAGTCGAGCTTGTTAGCTTCCACTTTTCTGTTTCATTTGAGTTTAATCCAAACTTAACAGCATGATGTCAACTTTGTCATTTTTAACAAAGCAACCCATTTGTTTAGCTTCTATTTCGATCACTACTTTTGTTTGACTGAAGTTAGCATGCTAACCAGATAACTGGCGTGTTATCTGCATTTAAAAGACTTTTTTTCTTACTGGCCAAAAAATGTTCTTTAGATACTAAACCTTGTCCCAAATATTAAAGGAACAAACTAGCTAAATCGCTGCATGGCATTTAACTACATACATGAGCTTATTGAAAAATGCTGTAAAAGGTGAGCAAAAAATGTAAGTTGAAAGAAAGTAGATTGAAGTTTTGTTTTTTTTGCCAGTTGCCAAAAATACGGCAAAAAATGATTTTATTTAAATGTGCACAATATCATTATAGTTTGTTTTTCTTATGTGGCAAGTTTAGAGAAGGTGGTCAAAGGTGAATACACAAAGGACACCAGAACACATTATCAAACAACAAAAGCTTTTTTTTATTATTATTATTATTATCATTATTATTATTATTTCCATTATCACTTTTCCCAGTCAATATTGGCAGGCATAATTTGTTTTCTGCAGAACAACGTGGTGTGAGTTCTAGATTGAAGCAGTAAGCAGAAAAATAAATAATAGTGTGTACAAAAATACAACCTCACTCTACAAACGCTGCACCGTACAAAGCAAAGAGATGGGAGGCTCATCGGGACTCAGGCTCCACTGACGTATATGGCACTTTAAGAGACTGACAAGAGTCGAGCCAGAAATTCATTCTCAGGAAACATGCAGGTGTGTGATTCTGTTAAAAACAACACATTAATCAGGTGTGTGTCACACTGGTAGGTCTGTAACAAATCCCCGAACATTTGACGTGGTGTGCACATTTGTCTTTGGTTAGACAAAATGAGATAAATAATAATAATAATCTACTGAATCACATCCATTTTCCATCCAGAACTTTTTCATTAAGTTGCTTCAGAAGCTGCAGTATGAAAGGAGTGGCTGTAAAATGCCTCTGAAAACTATCATTATTGGATGGGATTAATTTTAATTGATTTTTCTTGAAATAAAGCTTGAACTATATATATGTCAATAGTCATTTTGTATTTAGACTTTAATTGGTTAATGCAGGCTTGTATGCGCAGTGGACTATAAACACTCTGCAGACAAGAAAATCAATCAGAGGTCAAACTGCTTCTAGTTAATGTCCAACATAAACAGTCTGACTCCAAACTGGACTGATTCCTGTTGCCTTTTCACTGTTTCTCCCATTCAGAGTACCTGAATACCTGTTCAGAAAAAACACAGGATCTCATTAAAAACACAGCCATCTCATAGATCAAGCATGATATGGTTAAACCGAGCAGCACTGTTGATGCAGATTCATAAAAAAAACAACAAAAAAAAAAAAAACAATCAATTTCCACAAGTGTCAAAACAGATCTTGGTCACTCATGCAACAGAGAGTGTGCACACAATTGGTCAAAACTGTCTGGAAATCTCTCGTGCAAAGTAAAACAAAGAGTGTCATGCAATTTTTATGAGCGATCAATTACAATTCCTAATCTTCCCACTGACGGAGCAGCTACACGGCAGATCAAAACATGACAAAGATGACTTGCAGGAACTATTAAAAGAAAGCAAAATAGATCCTCTGTCTCTGCGCTACTTGAACCAATTGTGAAGAAAATGCTGAGCAAAGAAACTTCACTTCTTGCTAAACACACTTTGCGAAAGATTCAACCGCAAACTCCAGATATGTCAGTTCCAACGGCAGCAGCCTCTTTCACTGTCCATCATGCATCAGGGGTATGCAAATGCAAAAAACTCTTAAAAAACATCAATAGCAGCAAAAATATGAATAAATAAATACATCATATCACAAAAACACATTCATCTGTGGACTTACTCCACGTGGCACAGATCACAAGAGAAAAAATAAAAACAGACTTTAAGAAAAAATTTTTTTAAGACTTCCAGAAATAGCTTCAGTATTTTTGGAGCTAAACTACGCTACACACTTTAGATCGAAAGCGTCAGTCCTAAACGCACCTCATTCTGGGTTGAATGAGGACTTCCCACCGAGGTCTCGATGCTGCAGCCGACACATACTGAACCTACAGCTTGCTACTGAACGCTGGGCTATCAAACAGGCATCAAAGACCCCCTTCACTGACGGGACGAGTGAGGATCGACGCTTGACCACTGTGCTGCAAGTGCTTGTGAGGACTCGAAAAGGTCTCGAGCTGTGACGGGTCAGTCTTTGCTCTCGGTGCGTGTTCGTCTGAGGACTGAGGAGAAGAAGCTTCTGCCCTGTGGTGTTCCCATCAACATGGGAGCCTGGTTCTTGTGGATGATCTCAATCTGGTGTGAGGGAGAAAGAAGAGTTGAGTAAGATTTATAGCGATGTGAAAGGAAATCTGGATCTGTGAGCTCCTTGGTTCATAAATCAGAAAAAAACTAGGGTTGGGCAGCGTCTATCAAACTGACGAATTCTGCAGAGGCACGTTACGATGAACGATGACAATGTCTTTCAACATTGTAATAACTCAACCAACGGCTTCACTCCAATTGGCTTCATGAGTCTCAACTAAGTGAGCTTCCAAAGGTCTTTTTTTACCTGTTCCCTCTTCCCAGCCGATGCAATTTCAAACTTTTGTTTCATTGAGCACCGATGCTCTGATTGATCACTGGCGCAAACAAGCCATACCCCTAACTTTTCAATCATGCTAACATGCTAGCTCATTTTTGTAACCTTAAAATCAGACCAATCAGCAAGTTCATATTCACTCTTTGACCCAGTTCAGACACATTTCTATCTGTCCTGAGACAGGTCAGACCAATCAAAACCATTTGCAATTTGCATTTCAGTTAACAACCAAGCTGGCTTGCGTTGATGTGGGAAGGTTTACTGAATCCATTCATTACCGCAGTATTAGAAAACAAAAAACAACAACGGCACCTTCGTAGCTGGTCTCTCTCTGCTTTACACTGCACTTTTCATTGCTCTAACTGCTCTATTCAGTTTTGTCCAGAGGCATTTTGGAGCATTGATGACACTAGGAAATCAAAAATTAACTCCAGACCCGTGACATTTAATACACCCATGAATGCAGAAATTCCTTATTTGGAGATATATTTGTTGCTCTGGTGCTGAAAAAGGTCCATCACAGGCAAGTAACGCTACACTAGATCTTGAATAGACTGAATCACCCCCCTCTCATAGGTTTAAAAGTCTGGGTTTAAAGCTATAATAGATGGATGTGATCCGACCCAAATAAAAAGTTTGTTTTCCACCAAAGAATTTAAACATAATTTTTACAGAAGGTCTAACACCACTGGAGAGAGTAGTGTGAGGTATTTTGGTTCTCCAGAGGTTCTTGAAGGGGGCATCAGTGAGTCCTAAGTCCTAGTTATGGTTCATTATAACCACTGCTACCTTGTCACATCAAAAACAAAATCCTCCAAATGGGTCCTAGTCCATATGGGTTTTTGTCAAATGGGGTCTGTTGGCATATGATTGTATAATTGAGGATCCTTAATGTGACAAACTTTGAGATTCCCTGGGGTTCATGACTGATAACAAATGGTAACATGCATTATGGTAAAGTTTGGGCTTTATGGCTATAAAATCTGACAGTATCCTGTTTCCCAACAATGATGCCATTTCTTTTGAAAGTTGTAGATCAGTGGAACAACAAACATCAACTATCAAGGGTTGTGTCATATTAAGCACCCAATTCATTATACTGTTTGCACTGAAAAGCAGTAATGGGGAGAGGAAATGCTACCATCTGCATTAAAGGCACCACAGTCGCTTCAAAGGAAAACTGCCATTTATTGTATTTGCACTCTGACTCCGCAGCAATTACCAGCGTTTGTAGACTTTCTTCCAACATGAAACGCGATTGAAGTTAATGTTCCTGATGTACTTTACAATATGCATGATAACCTTTTTTGGAAAGACATTGGTCACAAAGGGAAGATCTGAAGGAATACCTGAGATTCGGAGGATTAATGGTCTATGTAAATGCAACATTAGACATTTACATGTATCAAGAGCCCTGGTTACAGAACAATATGAAATATGTATGTCATGTATTCGTTCTCCATCAAAAATCATCCATGTTAAGAAAACTGTGAGAGCAATAAACACAAGACTTCACAAAGTGGTGTTGCACCAAAGTCATGTACTTAAATGCAGCTAAATTTCAGTTGGTAGCAGTTGTTCCAGACCTAGTCATCAAGGACACCGTGATACATGTCATATGCCACTTCAAAATGCAAATGGATTGATGGTGTTAAATATGTCATGCATGCAGAGGAACTGAGATGCATTTGCATAGTTGTTGTTAATAATTAGTAAGATAACATCCCATTTCATCTGTCGTGTTTTTTAGAAGCATTTACCAGGTCAACTGATTCAAATTCAGCCCTGACATACAGTATGAATAACTCGCCGTGGAAATCACTGCAGCACAATTATGTATTGTCAGATCCAAACTTTGCTCTGTGGAGTTTGTGCCAGCAGATACAAGAGCACTTGCAGGCTACTCATTTTGTCATGCACTGGGTTTTTCTAGCTTTGCCTGGGCGATCCATATGTAAATCTCAGCAGCACTTCATCTGCAGTGGTGTTGTAATTAAAGCTAAACACAACAGTAATCAACACAAACTGAGCAGTTTCATTTTGAAAAAAAAAAAAAAAAAAGAACTTCAATAGAGAGCAAACACTTGTCGAGGTGCACGTTGAAGACGTAGCCGGTAAGCAAATTAGAAGAAGTAAGACTTGCATCATTAAGTATTTGTTATCATAAATTACAGCACAAAACAAAACAAAAAAAATTGATCTCTGGAAAAAATGCAAAGAACAGATAACTGCTCTAGATGCCAGTCTGTGTTTTATTTTGAAAACAATCCTTTAAGAACCAAATGAACAGTGAATTTTATATAAAATAATAATATATATATTATATTTTATTATAATATGTTTTATTATATATTATTCATGCTCTTTTTAATGAGTTTTAATTTTTTAGCATCAACGTTTAATTGCATTATGTTTCTGCGACAGTTGTTTCTATTATTTTGTCCATCACATTTACATCAGTGGGGGTAGAATAAATGACTCTGAGTATAAGGTAACACAGTTCAGCACAGTGTATACAACACCTTGAATAAAAACTGAACTGTATGACCGTGATGAAGGGAGGAGTTATTGCAGGACTGCTGAGATGTCAATCAATCACAGCCTGCACACGCCCACACAGTCCAAAGGAGAGATCCAATCAGGTGAGAGTCCGTCTGCGACAACGACAAACTAAACACGGGCTGAAAATCTTTGTCCACGTTGACCTTAAAGTTGTCAGGTTGCTGCAGTGGTGTAATAGTGCACTAAGCTCTGTACACCACAACGTCACCGGTACGTCAGGTGTTACAGGTGTGACAGGCGTCGGAGGGCGTAGCGACACACAACATGGAGGACGTGTGTCGACAAAGGTGCTGCAGACTGGTGTGGCGTTTTCTGTAAGCTCCTGTTTAACGGCCTAATAAAGCTACAAAGCATCAACCTCAATGAGACTCACTTCACTGTCATGAAGTGGTACAGTGGCGGTGTACGATACACAATGAGGAGGCATTTAATGACTTACTGTGCAGGGAGTCTGCATCCAAGGCTCACCATCAATCTGCATTGGGAGGGATTTACTGGTTCTGCAGATAACAGATAAGACATCATGTTAAAGTGACACAAATTAGCATGAAAACAAACTTAAAATGTGACATCAGGCAGAATAACCCGCGTTGGTCTCTTAGGAAGTGAAGTGATGCTCAAAATTTGTTAAACTTAAGATAATGTCACCACTTGATCAGAAGTAATTTGTAATTTGTTACGTTGCGGTTCAGTCTAACACCGACCTGATGGTCACGGAGGAGCACTGTGCCAGACGTCTTCCAGCGCTCTTCAGGCCCGTGTAGATCTGACCCATCTCCATGGCTCCTTCCAGCCCCACCACCTCCAGCAGCTGGTCAGACAGGTCTAATACACACAAAAACACAAAACAACAAAACACATCAGTCAACGAAGACTTGTGTCTCTATAAAGGCACCAGATACGAATTTAGAGAAAAAGTGTCATCTCTCCAGACATGGACACACATTAAAGGAGGTGCTTTCAATGTTAAACAAGCTTTACATTGTTAAACATGGTAAAACGACTCAGAACATTAGTCAGTGTCAAATAAATACAACACACAACATGTACATTTCTTCCTGTAAAAGTTCTGAGCGTCAGAAAAGTAAGAAGTAAACACTGAAAATTAGTAAGAAAAAAACTGAGGAAGGAAAGAAAGTGTGAAGGAAAGTGAGGACAAATAATAGAACATGACATGTGATGTTCCTCACTTCAGACTCTGCCTTCTGCTTCTGAAACATTTAACATTCACCGTTAAAAAAGATTTTTAAAAAAAGAAAAAGGCACCAAGAAAAACAAAACAGCTATTAATTAGATTGCACCGGCAATGCAAAGCAATCTTGTGATAATATAATTATTAATTTCTCTTCTGTTTTGCAGTTATGAGCATTGATTTTGCCCCTGCTGGAAGCCCAGAGTCATGCAGGGCCCATCTGTTTCAGCGGCCGGTTCTGCCTCCGACTCTCCATCGACTCGTCCCTCCACAAATTAAGAAGCTGCTGCCTCGCTGTTGGGAGTATACAGACACTAATTGAAACTAAGACCCATTTTTAGGTCCTTGGTGCGTGCGGGTGAGTTAGCTCGCTGTCACCGGTGCTGCTCCATCTCTGTCATGTTTATCTGAGCCGTGTTGGTTTCCTGAAGGAGTGTCGTAGGTAATGTTGCTGTTGTCGTGAGGTGTTGTTGTGGCTGCCGAGCTGCGGTGTCCAGCTGTCACCATGGTGATGGACATGCGTCTGTCCCTATCTCAGGGCTGGACTGTGAGTGCGGTGCTTTCCAGGGTCGGAGTGGAGGAGTGTGTGTACACACACGGCCGACCTCTTGACACTGGGCTTTAGAGCTGCTCCCCCTCCCTTCATGACTTCCCACGTTAATGCAAACAACTCACACAGACCCGCGCTGACACGTATGATGGACAGCGTCACCACGGCGATAGGGCTTCCTTGTTGCCCGGGGCTACAAAGATACAGTATACTCATGGGTGCTTAGTGTGGGAAAGACCATTGAGCCGCTCTGCCAAATACAACAAGGCCAGGGAGACTGAATACATTTGTCCTGCTGCTTTGAGTTCAACCATTAACCTCTAGACCAGTTTTAACTGAGATTACAACTATATCTGAATTGTTTAAGGGGGAAAAATGTAATGAAAAAGCAGTTTCAGGGTCTCTTTTGCGACTTTTGCTGCTGCTTTCAGATACTTTTTTTCTAGTCGGACACAGATTACAATCAGATTAGACTTCATTAGACCAATCTCACACAGTGGTTCGCTATTAAATGAAATGATAGATGCTGTTGGAGAGTCTTTAAGATGAAAGAAATCGATACCACTATCATATCTGTCCTCTTAGTATGCTAGCTTAGCTTCGCATAGAGACTGGGAACAGGGGGACACAGCCAGCCTGTCTCTGTCCAAAGGTTACAAAATACACCACTAATTGACACATTATATATCATTTGTTTAAAGGGGCTATTTGCATTTTTTATCTGCCGCTGAATGTGGTTTCTCCCTGGGAGCAGGTGGTGGCGATTGTCGCTTGCTGAGAGCTTTGGTCATCACTGCACAATAAATCATTGGTTTACAAGACTCTTAATCTGTAACACTGGCAACAATGGCTGACAGCTACACCACGTCTTCAGCGCAGACTGGAGGCCCCAGAGAGTCGCTATCAGAAAGTGACAAGAAGGGGCAGGGCTAGCTGGTTAGCATGCTAACAAGAGGTAACTTTCATGTTGCCTTCCACCACTGGAGACAACCCCACCGGAGGCGAGGAAAGGAATGAAGTTTGTTGTAAACTCACAGTGTTTCTTCTAGACTGGTAAGTAAACAGCTGTTAACGCTAACTTTAACTTTTAAATCACTACTTAAAGGCAAGAGGTAATGAATAACATGCTATAATGTTGGACCAGGTGTTGAACCTACACTTCAGTGTCGTATTCTCAGTGGTTTTAATAACGTACAGACACGTGAGTTCAATAAAAGATCATGAGTGAAACTCACATTTCATCCAGTATGATTCACTGGTCTATTTCCCCTCATATTGCAGGTGCAAATGAAATACCTGGAACAACAATCAAAAATAGACTCTGCCTAACATAGAAACAAAGCCACTGTGTTTACTGTCCAAAGACAAACTGGGGGAAAGACCGAGTCACCCAACTGTTGGTGCCACAAGAAGGTTGAATTATGAACAGACAAGATAAGCAGCTGGAGGCCGAATATAAACCCAAACACCCCTCACTTAACCTACAATCACCCTTATGTCCGTCACTCAGGTGATGGAAGCGATATTTGACTGCGATAAAAACACACAGACACAGAAGGTGATGTCATATGGATAAAATGTCCATATGGGAGATTCACAAAAGCAGCGCTGTGGCTTTAATGCCAGCCATGCCTGGCCGTCTGTGCGGCATGAGAAACAGCGCCTGTGTCACTGTCAAACAACTACCTGTCGAGGCCCGGTGGCCTGCACTGACACATGTGGAGCGACAGGGTGAGAGCGAGGGAATAAAGGAGAAACAGCGAGGGAGCGAGCAGCCGATCAGCTGAAAGTTAAACTAAAGAGGAATGGCGGGAGGAGCAGGGAGGGTTGCGTGGAGGCCGATCCTCCAATGAAAGCTTCATGCGGCTTGTCATGGGGCATCAGTCCCCAGCATCAACCCCCCCTCCGCCCCCTCCCTGCCCCTGCAAAAACCTCAGTCCCATTCTAAATAATTCACTCCGCAGCCATTCCCTTCCACCTGAGGGGCTTGTCTCCTGGCGTCACCAGCGGGACGATTTAACAGCTCCCGAAAGGTCAGGGTTTTTTTTATGTCCCAGCCACCCTCCATCCACCCACCTACCTACACACACACACACACACACACACACACTCAAACACAAACACAAACACAAACACACACAGAATAATCCCTGCCAACAGTTTGATCTGAGAGTCGTGCTCAGCGGTGCCCCCTCTGGGCTAATGCACTCCTGTGTTTACCTCTAAATACGCCGTTCTCTTGATCTGACAACTTAGGCGGCTCACCTTGAGGGCACCTTCAGCAAGGGCATCCATTCACACACACACACACACACACACACACACACACACACACACACGTATGCCAACGCACATCAATAAACAGGCACCGACAGACACAAATGGTCATGAGCACACAAAGACACACTCCCCACACAGACTAAGTGCCTTCCCAGCTTTAGACTATAACCTTTTTTTAACCACAAACACCAAACTGATTGATTTTTATTTAGGGATTAATGGAGTGTTCGTCGTAGCGAGATTGGGCTTTGAATTGATCATCTATCCCCCTCATGGTCTTATAAGCATCTAAACATGCAGCAGTGTTTGGTCACAAAACATCTAGGTCTTTTTTTTTTGGGTTGATTATGTTACGATTGAACAATTTTTTCCTCTTTCTTCCACTCCCTCACTGTCCCTTGTGCGAATTACAATTTTCTTTTGTTCCCGCAGCTTTCCCAAAAATCACTAAACATATATTTAGTTTTTGATCGTACAGTATCGCTGCTATAGATTTTAACAAGCTTTGAAGGCTCAACAGCTCCTGAAATACAAAGGAAACCAAGAACTGAATCATATCAGGAACAAAAAAAAAATATATATATATATATAATAAAGCCTCATGGACAGCTTCACAGGGCTCTGTGTTTATACCAGTCATGATCTATCCAGTGAAGTCTCATAAGGGATCACTGGCAGCAACGTCTGGAGATCCTCACTGACTCGTCATGTTTCAGGGCCCGACACTGGTTGTAACATCCACTTTATCCCCGGGTACAAACACATCATCACTGCAGGAAACCTAAAAACATACTGCGCCTCACCTGCATTCATGAGGAGAAAAAATGTTTTATGCTTGTTTATCTTGATTTTGGATGAGTCCTGTCCCGTGATGCTGATCATGATTTTTACATTCAATGTAAGAGAAACATCATTGTTCAAATATTCAAAATGTCAACTATTTAGGAACTTGAAAACATCCTTATCTCTTATTTACCTTATTTTTAAAGTAAAACCACAAAAATTTTGTTAAATATGTCGAACCTGTCATGTGATTTTTTGATATTTAAACATACTTCACAGTTGCACAGTTTTAATACTTTCCATGTTCACCACCACAGTTTAAAGGAGCTATTTGTAAATTTTGCCATTGCTACATAGCTAATATTAGCATGAACAGCTGTTTACCAGTCTTGCCAAGAGCTCCAGCCTTTGTTACGTTTTGAAAACCAGAGGTTGTAATTCACCATCTGAGCAGCACCACTTCTTCTTCACGGCAGCCTGGACGCTACAGAAGCTCAAGAGATGGACTGAAGCTAGCGGGTTAGCATGCTAACTTTAGTAGATGAAAGTGAGGAAACAACAGTTAACAGTGGAGTTGCTTTCCACCTCTGGAGACAAGGCTTTGGTGAGTAAAGAAGCTAAGTTTGATGCAGAACAGGCAAAGTTTCCCCTAGACTGATAAGTAAAGAGCCGTTAATGCTAAGATAGCTAGCGATGTAGCAATAGCATAAGGTACAAATAAAACTTAAAGCAGATGGGAATGACAGGATTGGCTACGTATCACTTTTCTAAAAGAAAAGTCAGGAAATAACCACAGTTGTTAGCATTTGCTCTTTTCAGGCCCATGAATGTCTGTTTGCTCCAATCCATCCAGAAGATCTAGAGGGATGGTTGTGGCAGATGAAAAGTCGGGGGGTAATCACAATTACTAAGATTCCTTCTCTGTCCTGAATGAAAGCACTAAAATTTATGGCCATCTGTCCAATCTGATATTTCAGTCTTGTCTTGCTTTGACCAAACAACTGACATTGCGATTTCCAGAAGTCATGTCGCTGACATGGCTACAGAAAACACAGAAGGTCTGAAAAATTAGGAAAACAAGAAAGAAAAAGAGCAATAATGAATAGCACCTCTAAGCGGCTCACACCGTGTCACCACCACAGAGCAGCTGACTCATTCTGTTTCATTCATTCATATTCTCCCATTGACGGGCTTCCTTTTGACGTAAATGGATTCAGGGGTATGCCCAACACCCCCCTCAGTCTGCTCCTATTAACTGAGCCTGTCCACTGGTGCCTGCACAGACCATTAATACACAAGTGACAGTTCCAAACAGTGACATGATTGTACCTCTTCTTTGCAAACAAAACCTGCTGGCTATGATTCACCTTGTCATCGGTGAAATATTCATGCACTCGGGAAAAGTTTGGCCAAAAGTTTCGTCTTAGTTCTATCTGATTGGAGCAAGGACACAGACTGTCCAACCGATTCAATTTAAAGTATTATTGCTCTATAGCACAAACCAACCACGATCAACAGTATTTGCAGGGCAGAGAAAGTGCCGTTGGTGACTCACCAATTATTTCACCATGTGTCAACGTTTCTGACATGGAAGGTTTGCGTTTGTGAGGCTACAGAAACACTAGCCGGTCTCTTAGAGTGTACCTTAGCTAAATGCTAACATCAGCATGGCATGGTCACAAAGACAATGTTCACATGATCATATTTAGGAGGTCGTGTTTATATATTCCACCATATTAGTTATATATGAGTTATGGCACCGGAGTCATCAGGAATCATATGTGCTAAAGTTTGTGCCCATCCGTTGCCATCCACCATTGTTGAGACTTAAAAACATATATTCTCAGTTCATGCTGCGGAGACTGCAACAACAGTCTCAATAACAGTGACACCTGTTCTTATGCTATCGAGGCTACCTTGAACTGCAAACATGAGCTCTTTGGGGTCGACCACTGGTGTCCTCTTGTCCTGGCCCTTTTTTCCTCCCTTTCTGTTTCCCCTCCTCTTCTTGCTCTCGCCCCAGAGGTTGGAACCGCCGTGCATGCTGGGAATATTGAGAATGGCAATGCCTTCCAGGGAGATGCTGCTGAGGTCCAGGGTGACACCATCACACTTTTAGAAAGGAGGAAATAAACAGAGGGAAAAGACAGTCATAGGGTTAAGTCAGCTAAAATGAATTTAAGATGTGTGATTCAACAGGTCACATAAAAGTTTGCTTTAAATTTGTAAGATAGGATCTGCTGAAAACAACAAATTGTATCTATTGCAAATTTATTTATGCACTTCTTTTACTTGCTTATTATCCATGAAGGCTGAAGTTCAGAGTAATTCGGGCAGAAATATTTTTATCAGCTGAGTGAAACTTAAATTATAAGAGAACCCATTGTGTCTTTCACTTAAAATTGCTGAATAAAAAATTCAACCAATGGACTTGAGCGTTGAAAATCAGCGTGTAGTGCTGAGCGGCTAACCACTTCCAATTCACCTGATGAACAAGCATATATCAGATAAATATGCATTTGAACTAACCACTGCGTTCAGCTGTGAAACAGTTCTGTAATTCACAGATTATCTGGTTAGTAGCACTAACTCATATCCTACCCAGCCTAAATTAGCGAGCTGGGTAATTCACCTGAGCTTTGAGCCAATGAAAAGCCTGTAAAAAGTTTTGAAATCAGCTGGTCCAGTCGAGAGGCAGTTGAGCTACAGTGATGGTGACCTCCTGTTTCAGTTGATTGTCCTTTTGTTTCTGCGCCTTTGTCTGGATCTGTCTCTCTGTCTGAGCCGGGACCCATGTGTCCATCTGAGCCTGAGCCTGAAAATGTCTCTCCAGCTTAGCCTTGGCTTCAAATAGTCTCTGAGAGTAGGAGTCCAACCCTCAGCCTAAACATTTCCCTTTGTCTGAGCCTGAACCTGATCCCCTCTCATTGTCCGGGCCTCAGTGTGAGCTTGTTTTTTTGTATCGGTCTAAACCTGTCCATTTCAACCTGAGCCTGTTTTTAAACCACCATTACTGTCAATTTGATCCGATTACGCTGAAAGGAGTCCACCAGAATCATCAGGCCAGGGATAACAGAGCTCCATACCTGCTCTACTCCATTAGGTACTTATTCCACACTAATTAATAAAGACCTCTGCACTGTGTGGATAGCTCTGAGAAGGGCGAAGATGAATTGTATGGACACCATCTTCATTATCACTCAATATCACACACAGCAGGGTCATGTAGGGCTAATTACCTGTGTGTTGAACTGAGGTTCAGTGAGAAGCGGGTGGTGAGATGCACAGATAGCCTTCACACGTCAACACTTTGTCTGGATGAATTTGAAACTAGAACAAATTTAGGCTATTTATGGAACAATGGTTGAACAGACCGTTAATCTTAACCTGACTATAATGAAAATAATGATGATAACATGAAGAACGTGTGCCTGCATAGGATACAGGTAATGGAGTTGATTTAGGGATAATGCACAAAAGCAGTGTCAAAAACATGTCCTTTTGTTTCTTTTCTGCCTCCATAAGCTGAAAACACATGGTTTGATTTACCTCAACCTCCAGAAAGTCGTGGAGCTTCTTACATGTGGCCGAAAAGGTCTCCGAAGTGCCAAACTCAAAGTACCACAGCTTATTCTTTGTTCTGAAAGAGACAAGACAACAGGAACTGCAAAGGGACCAAGAAACGAGGAAACATAGGAGTGTTTTCCCCACATCAAACTCTGCAGCTTGTACAGTCACAGCATCTCGTCTTCTCCTCCCCTATAACCTGCGCTTATGACAAAGAGAAAGAAACAGCAGAACGCTTTGCAAAGGTGTATTTGTGTTTGAAGAGGGATCTTATAAACTGCACAGGAAATACGCTTCTAATGTTTACTGCTGACCAAAATCCCACAGTCATTAATCTCCAAAGAATACATAATGTGCATCATTAATCACATATTGAAGCAGATGATGTATCGAAAGTAAGTTAAGGAGGCACCTGAGGGAGCACATGGGGTGACTATTGGGTACCCATGCCCAACATTAAGGCCCTGTGAGGGGGTGTAAAAGGGTAATCTACCTGCCCCTGCAATTAACAGAGGACTAGGGTGCTGCTCCCTGGGCTTCCTACTGCACACACTCCCATTACTAAGGCTGATGATCAATGACCTCGCAGGAGTGAGTCACCATCTGTCCTAAGGCTGCTTATATTCTCAACGCTGCAAGAATAAAATGTCATTGTACTCTTTTCTGTTATATTTTATTTTTATGAGTGAAGCTTGACATAACACAGCAGCGTGAGTTGTCTCTGTAGTCACGCTAATCATGCAAATATATGTCAATCAAATCAAAATTCAAAGAAAACTCTGTGAAATTGAAGATGAAATCATATTCAACACACATTTATTTGAATGTCAGTCACCTGCACAAGCTGAGGCCGGTCACGGTGGATAGAGACCGGACGTTTTCAAATTCCCCTTTTACACGATTTGTTTTTAAACTACGCTGACAGCTCCCTCTCTCTTTTTAATCAAACCTCAGTTTGATTAATCAAGAGTTAGAACTTCACTTCCTCCTTACTGCCAAAACAAGAGGCATCCAAACTGTGCATCAAAAGAAAATCTACATATCAGTCAGAATCTTTTAAGCAGGCAGTGTGAAAACAGTGTTTTTATCTTTTACTTCATCACCCTGCACCCACATGGAAATTAGACTTATGGTCACCTGTTCCCAGCCTTTTCCAACACATGACTTGAAAAGCTCAAAAATGATGGCGTCTCACATCCAACCCTGTAACAATATGGAGGCCAAGTAATATGTTTTCAGAGCATGTTTTATTTTCTTATGATTGAACATTCAGGGCTGATCTGAAAGCAGGTGAAACGATTCACCACTTGACAGGTAGTTTGTCTCACATAACATGAGACACGAATACATGAACATCGACTGGATATAAAAATGGACGTAGACTCCAGGGCTGAAAGTGAAGCCAATGCTGAAGAGCTTTAAACCTGCATCCTATCTCTGACCATCAGGGGGCGACTCCACTGGTTGTGAAAAGAAGTCAGATTGTATTGAAGTCTATGGGAAAATGTCCCTACTTCTCCCTTGATTTATTAGCTCAGTAAAAGCATTCCTAATGAGTTTATGGTCTCAGTCTCTAGTTTCAAGTCTTCAATACAACATGATGTTCATTTTTTAAATGATGGTCCATTTAGAGGAAAGATCCAATAAAACAGGATGTGCATTAGGGCGTGGCTACCGTATGATTGACAGACTGTACCACACACAGCGACCTGACTGTCAATCAGGTGAGAGCACAGAGGAGGTCAGATCCACCCCTCACTCCTCCTCAGCTCCACCTTCTCCTCCAAATATGGTTTCTTGTGGTTTCAAAAAAACAAGAAACAATTTACAAACTAGAGGTTTCAAAACAGCAGCTAACAAACCAATGGGTGGTCTCACAGTGGGTTGACACTTGAACACGAAATGAAGCCGCCAGCCTTAGCTATTCCTGACCATAGGCACAACATTTCAAGCATACGGTGCGATGCCGATGTAAAAAACACGTTTACACTTCAACATCTAAGCAGGTTTTTAAAATTGCTTATGCAGTGTACTGAATTAGATCCCGTGTAAGAGCATGATTTATTTCTAAAGGGCCGTGTTCGTTACACATAGTGTATAGCAACACTGCAGCTACAGAGCTTTGCAAGAAGTCAGGACTAACTTTTTCCACTTGCCCCTGGTCTGAGGTGAATTACTCAATGGAACATGTTTCTTCTTGACTCTTTGTGGCAAATATCCAAACCTCCTCTCCGTAAAAACAGACTGCAGCGAGCCTCACTGAAGGTGGGAAACAAGTTATGTTTACTTGGAAATTATTAAGTGATGATAAAGTCTGTATGCTCATTTCTCAAGAAAAAAAAACAGGGTTAGTTAGGTTAATTCTATACTGACGCACAGATCCCAGATGGCTTTCGGAGAAACAACAGACAACAACACACAATTCATCTCAAAGCTTCAAGGACAGACAGTGCTACAACAGTGCTGACATGCAGAACTGAAAACGGTAAAAAATGGCCTTCTCTTAGCTGGAATCAAAGCACTACAAGAGGGACGTATTAGTATAAGCAGAGTAACAATCACTGAATTATTGATTTCCTCATTAGGACTTTTGTCAGGACCATTTAGCCACTTTATAAATGAGCTTTCATTAGGGTACTTGCAAGGTAGCTCAACTCGCAGCTGATTTATAATGTGCAACATGGTCAATAGCAGAGGGGTGGGAGCAGAGGGAGGTGGGAAGAGGCAGGAGGGCGACGGGGCCATGCTGAGAGGCTTTTCCACAGCAACACATCCCTACAGCTCCTCATGCTCAGTAGTCACGAGGGAAAACCCCGGAGAACACATGAACCTGTAGACCTGGGCAATTTTGCAAACAAACAAATGATGGTGGCTACTTTGAAACGCATATTCAAAACTAGTGGTTGGTGACTGATGGAGAGAATGGAGTCAGATATAAGGAAGGTTTTAGATCCTTTGACTCTTTGTTGTTGCTTTGTTGAAGCCGGTTGTGGTGCATTCAAGAGCCTTTGATGTCTGAAGCTGTGTTTGGACTGAACACACAGAGTTTTAGAGGTGACAAAGCTCCATGCAAAGTCAATGTAAAGACATGAGTGGATGTGAAAAGGTTTTTATTTTAACTTTTAACACTTAACCAATTTTTAAATATCTTTAAATCCCCTAATAGATGGAGCTCTTTGGATCTGAAGACTATGAGTTTGAAAATAATAATTTTGGGGTGTGCAGACCTGGAGGGAAGTGAATTCACCAGACCGCTCCTCATCTGCTTGGGGCTAGCAGCTTGAAGCTACATTAGCCGCTACTAGCAAACCAGAATCTCCAACAGAGCTGCTGATGGTCTAGTTGCATTTTGGGTAAAGTTGGTGCCACGTTTTGAGGACAGAATAAAAAAGAGGGTATGCCTTGTTCTGTTGTAATTTCATAATTTTTTTAAAAACTGTCCAACACGAGGGCCTGGGGCCTTTCTGTGTGGAGCATGTTCTCCCTGTGGCTGTGTGGGTTCCCTCTGGATACTCCAGCTTCCTCCCACAGTCCAGAGACATGTACATTAAGTTAATTGGTGACTCTGAATTACCCGTAGACGTGAGTGTGAGCATGAATGGTTGTTTGTCTCTATATTTCGGCCCTGTGATGGACTGGTGGCTTGTCCAGGTTGTTACCCGCCCTCGCCCATTGTCAGCTGGGATTGGCTCCACCCCCCGCGACCCTGACGGATAAGATGTATAGATAATGGATGGATGGATGGATGGATGGATGGATGGATGGATGGATGGATGGATGGATGGATGGATGGATGGATGGATCGAAGTCTAACATGAGTCCGACAGCGTTGAAATGCTAAATTGGTTTAGCTTGTTTAAGGCACATTGGCTTATGTCAATGGGCTCAGGTAAAAAAAAAAAAACTGCTGTATCTGCGTTGCTGCATCATCTTGGCCTCTTAAACAGTTATGCTCCAGTGATTCTCATCAAATTTTACAGCATGACTAGAGAACCATCTTAAACAGAGAGCTATGGGTTTCTTTTCACAGTACAGCCGAACTCATCTCTGAGACTGACGCACCTCTAAAAAACAGATACAGTAAGAGACAACTGTCGATTCGCACCACTTAACCTAACAAGCGCACCATGGCAACAAATCACCTCATGTCCCCGTTCATTAGGTAATTAGGAGCATCTCATTGGCTGGATTGGATTGTCGTTTGTTATCTGCTGATGCTAAACACTGGACTCATCTGACAGACAGACAACGAGCAGCGTCTTCAACAGTGGCAAGCTTGCCCCAGGATTAATAGGGAGTCCATTTGAGTAAGATGATACTTTCACTGTAGATTAGGAGGACCTTACTTTATAGTAAGAGCAATAAAAGTGAACATAAAGTGTTCATTTCCTTAAACTGTTGGCCGACTTTAAGCTCCTCCATCCTTCCAGGACATGTTAGAAGTCCATTCATTATGTTTCCTGTGGGAGCGATTTGTGTTTTTAGTAAAAAAAAAAAAAAAAAACAACAGGGTCCTGTACACAGCAGCTTGTTATGTGGCCACAAGAGTTCAGCTGTGACTGTACCTGCAGTGTATCAATGCAAAGTGCACTGCAATAATAATTTAGCGGTGAGCATGTGAGATCAGCTGTAGTAGTCACAGCTGGCAGGCCAAAAGAAAACAGTGGCTCAGATTTCCAGAGCTGCTGAGGTGTCGTTTATTTGCACAAACAAATCATAATACAAAACTGAAAGAAGAGGACAAATACAAATTGTGTGGCCAAGAGGAGAGGAAAAAAAAAACGCAGAGCTTTAGAAAAACAACACAAGCTGAGCGACAAGTGAGGAAGGAAGAACAGGAAGACAAATGTAGCTCAAACAGCCCGAACAGCACAGCCATGTTCATCAAGCCTTCGCTGCCTTGGTCACCACATTAAAGGATGTCAGAGGCGATAAGCTTCAGTGTAGCATCGCTGTCCTGAGGCCACAGCACCTTTAGATGCACTTTCCACTGGCCACACTGAACGGGAGGCACAGCGGCCATTGATTTTTCTCCCCCCTCTGACACTTAATCTAACCCACAATGATCTACGACCTTATTTTCACACTAATTTCTTCTTGATCAGAGGTGATAAATATCGCATTGACATAACCAACTCTTTGTGCATTGCATCAATGCACTGTTTTGTTTAACATGACACCGCCTGGAGAGCTCCGACTCCGACTGGCAGTTTGAGAAATGACCCGGGTTGCATCGCCTTGCCTTCAGAGATGCAGCAAGCAGTTTGAAAAATGTATTTCTTTCTGTTTCACTGCAGTGATTCTAATGTGTTTTTTTTAAGTACGGATACCCCTGTAGAATATCCAACATCTTTGGGAACAAATACAGAAGCTGAACTACTACAATGACAGAAGTTGAATGATAACATTGACCCTTAACACAGTTTAACGTGATGAACCATGAGTTGATTTAAATCTCCACAGTTGGTCACGTTGGACAACTACTGCCATGTTTGAGGCACAGTCCCCAGAGTTTGTGCCATTTTGGACCTTGTGATCCCTGCAAAGTGGCTGAAAATAAAACTACTTAAACTTAAACGACTATTCCCAAACTTTTACATTTACATTGACTAATTTGGACGAGTTTATCCAAAGCAGCAAAGCTCCAGTCCCGTAGGAAACCTGGGTGTGAGTATTAAATACAACATCTATTTAGTTTTTACTTTTATGGCTAAGGAGACCAGGTAAAGACGTAAGTGCTAGTTAGGCATGTTAGGATGCTCTGAGAAGAGATGAGACTTAAAGAAATTCTTTAAGATAGTGAAGAACGCTCATGGTTCATGAACTACAAAGACAAAGAAACATCTACATCATTGGTTTCAAATGTCTAAGTTGTGGAACAGTGTTCTGTGATGAACTAAACCCAGGGTTCACACTTGACCTTTTTCTGGATGCTTTTGAATTAAAGGAATTGATCCTCATTTTATGATTATCAAAGTAAATCTTTGAAATTATCATGGCATGATTTTTTTCTTTCATATCTCACAGCCCCACGACTGAACGCGTTCTTGTGTTCACTTGAGATTATGTGTTTATATGTGTGTGTGTGTATGTGTATGTGTGTGTGTGTGTGTTCTCCCACTGAGCAGGGGACAGGGCCACAGGTGAGATCCCTCTAAATTACACACAAGTGGTCATTAATTATAGATGACACTTTGGTCACATAAACGATTTCATCCTCAAATGAGGTCTGAGGGCGGCCGCTACAGAGGTCCGCCATGATTGTGTGTGTGTGTGTGTGTGTGTGTGTGTGTGTGTGTGTGTGTGTGTGTGTGTGTTTGTGTGTGTAATTTAGAGCGCCGTCACCTGTGGCCCTGTTCCCAGCGCAGCAGGAAACACACACACATATACATGCAAGCGCACACATTAGCATGGGTGTGTTGATGGGAGCGTGTGTTGGTGAATCCGGCGGCCCCATCCAGCACATCGCAGGGCTTTGATGAACATACTCATTATGCTAAAGAGTGCTCCATGCCTGGGCTTCCCTGTGCCTTCAGGAAAGGTTAACTCAGGATGGTTACACAGCACAGCGAGAGCCTGTGGGCGCACGGGGGCAGAGCTGCTCTGGAGGAGTGCGCTGACGGTGTTAGATGTCTCACGACCAAAAATAGATCTGGGTATGCAGAGCAAATATCATGGGAACATCAAGGTGCCATGATTGATGCCGCAGAATAAACACACAACGCAGGTGAAGCCACAGCAGCGTTTACGCTGCAGCTGAAAGGTCCCAAATCAGATGTTTCCCCTCACAGATACTATGATGTCTAAGATGATGAAGCAAAAATCTGCATTGATAGTTGATGAGGTTCAATAGAACTTTAATGAATCTGCTTCTCGGTTATCAAGCCAAATCAAATCAAGTTTTTTAAGTTAGGTGAGAATAAAAACTTTTGTTAGTTGAAATTTGCTGAGTGTCATTAAAACAGGCCTTTTCCTTAACTGGTTTGCATAACAACACATATAATCGCATCTTGCTCTGCAAAGTTAAATCTAAAATTGGTAATATTAATTGTGACTTAGTGCAATAACCAGACACTTAATCACCTATAAACTGGACATTCTGCTGTGCTGAAGGGCTGCAGGCCTGTCACCACAGAGTCTGTCATGCAGGTTAATGTCTCTGCATGAGACATGAAACGCCTTCAAGGACCTCAAGCCGTCCAGTTGCCTTTATGCAGCAGCTAAAAATGTATATTTTGTTCCTGGCTCGTGACATTTATTAACCCTGTCCTGAGTCGGTGTTGTATTGTGGTGATGGAAGAGGCTGTTTGCTCACTGGGGGGCTGTGCTGCAGCTGCTGCAGTAAAAATATTAAATAATACTTCATTCAGCAAACATCAATGAAACAAACATTGTGCTGATGTTTTTCATGCACAATGCACTTTTTGTAAAGTTACGTGAAGGCGAAACTCATCATTGCAACAGGTCACAGCGTAAAACCAGGGTCGCCAAGCACTCGTCCTCAGATTATCAAAAAAGACTCTTAACGTGTAGTAATGTAAAGAATTCAACAAATGACTTGTCATCCCCTCCTTCATCAGGAGTAACCTCCTGAAAATCTTGCTTTTTTTTTTTTGTTGTTATTGTTGACTTTTGGAACGTGTTAGACAGCCCGCCATGTTTGGTGTTGCTGAGTCATAATGAGTTAGTTCACCTCATCAGCCTTTTATTTGTAGTGGCTGGTGCCAGTGATGTAGTTGTGAGTGAGAGGCAAAAGAAACTAAAGAAAGAATGTGGGAGGAAAACATTTGATAAGGGATTCTCTGGCTGCAGAGCGTGGTGGCCAATGTCAGCATTGCATCCGATTATTCACAACGCCCGTGTTTCCCCGACCTACAATTTTAGTTGCCTACACCTACTCAAAATGTAACCGTGACATCATTAGCTCGGTTTTTGGGTGCCTCTATTGGACAGTTGACAGTGGTGAGACTGGCAGGAAACAAGGGGAAAGAGACGGGTTGACATGGAACAAAAGACCAAAAGAGGGAGGGGTTGGGGGTAAAATACGAATTTGCTGTTTTTTTTTTTTTTGGACCTTTAAAAACTTTTTTTTTTTTTTTTTAAATGTTGCCGCAGCGCCACCTGTTGGCAGAATGTCACCAAAAGATGCAGGATTATGACATTTTATGTTACACATATATTTTGTTGAAGATCGGAAAAAAATTGTAAATTGGATACATTCATTAAAATAAAAATAAGCAGAGGTTGAAACTTGCCAACATATTAAGTTCTATTTATTTATTTTATATTTTGTTGATGAGAAAAACAGTAAAAAAAAAAAAAAAAAAAAAAAAAAAAAGGCAGAAATTCAAGATAGTGTCGTGCAGTGGGTTTTGTCTGCACTGATTGATTCATCCTGAGACAGGAGATAAAAAATAGCTTTTATGCCTCATGGTTCAGGAGTTATACATGAAAAGGCAAACGGACCAAGAAATGGGAAAGAAAGTGAAATGGTTTTCCTTGGTTGTTTGAGAATAAAAAATAATGTAATAATTATGTCTTTTATTACTGATTACTAAAATTGGTGCTACTATACTGGACATAGAATAGATGTAATCTCTCCTAACAACTTTAAGGTTTTAAATGCCATCTGTGCTAATGTCAATTTGTCAAAACTATAATAAAAAACTGAAATAAAGAGTCTCAAAGAATGAAACTGTTTAACAGCACAAAGTTCCTACTTTTCTCTTCCTCTACTTCTCCTTCCTCATTTTTTATCTCTGAATCAGAGATTAGTGTGTAATTACATGAGAGATCAGCAAAAAAAGTGGGGGGATAAAAGGAGTAGTATATTTTAACAAGGCGGTCGAGGAGGAGTGGCAATGGGGGAGGAGGTGGCGCAGCCCTCGTCACGGGCCGACTGATTGTCTGCTTTTAATCCTCGACCTCATTATCACCTCCAGGTCCGGCAGTGGCAGTAAATGAATCTATCTGCCGAGTGTCAAATCTTCACACCTTCACCCTGGTAATCACCCCAAGGTGCAAATACAGAAGATGGATAGAACGAGGGAGAGGAGGGGAGGGAAAGAGATAGAGTGTATGACCCCTGCATTTCATCAACAATATCCCCTCATTTCATAATGAAGAAAAGCTACATGATGTTGTTTGCTTGGTAATTAAAGCTGATTAAATATTCAGTTTCTTTAAGGTCAAACAGTGACAAAATGTATAGATTTGGTACAAATGACATGTAAAACAGCTATTACTGTTGTCAGATTAAATAATAATTAATTAATGATTAAAAAAATAATGAATAATTCAATATTTGACATTTGGTATATGTTAATTTAACTGTTTATTTTGACCTTAAAAAACTTTACAATGGCAGGACAAGGTTTAAAAATATATGGGTGCATAAGATCAATAAAAATATAGTATTAGGTATTTTTAATATATTTTATTATTAAAAAGATCTAATATATTATTTTACTTTCCACCACAGTGCTTTTTCTTTTCTTTTTTTTTTCTTTTCTTTTTTTTTTATTGAGAATTATAAAGTTATTGTATGAGGCAGGTCCAGGGAGAATCAGTTGTGTTTATAAAGAAAAGTGCAGAATACTTCAAATTAATGTTTAATGATATTTGAATCTGAGAAACTAATCTAACGATCAAAAAGCATTATTTTTTTTAAAAATAATCAAATATAAAAACATTTATTACATTGCCATATTATATATATATATATATATATATATATATATATA